>OX104068.1:53592689-53666668 GCA_944474145.2 Dicrocoelium dendriticum | reverse complement strand
AAAACCACTAACAATGAAAATGATCGATGATTTTATGCGTTTAAGAAGCTTTACAATGCAAGTATCGTGGATCGTTTGTTGGGATATCGAGATAGCCATAATACTAATATTCATAGTAAAACATTTGGTACTTTCAATATGAAAGTACGGACTTACCTTTGTTCCTCCCTAGTTCTGCAATCCGGTTAGGTTCACAGCACCCGCGGTTAACATCAAAAAATTACTTGGTATTCTCCAGGTGTAGGTTGGAGAAGCAGTGCTAGGTGACAATGTGTAAGTGGATGAGTGCATCGTCAAACCGTCTTTTAAAGACTGTTAGTGTCGGTGCAAAGACGACCGATTCTGGAAGAGCATTCCACGGGTGACAGACACGAATGGAAAACAAATTTCTGTGGCACTCCAGACGACTGTATTGTTTTGCGAGTTTTAATGAGTGGCCCCTCAAGTTTGTATTGCTGCTGAGTTGCAGTAAAGGGTGGCACATATGATGTGGGTCTCGCAGAATCAATTATGCCATAATCAGGTCGCCTCGTAGTCTGCGATAGCTTCCACTGAACAATCCCAGTCGTTGCAGCCTCTCCTGGTAGGAACGATTGCGCATTCCAATTACGTTCTTAGATGCCCGGCGCTGTGGCTGCCCTAGTGCATTAAGGTCGTGTTTCAGCCATGGATGACAGGCTTATATTACGTAATCGACATGGGGGCGAACATACACACTGAGCATTTGTCGAAATGTGAGGCTGTATATTTGTTCAAACGCCCGTCGCAACAATCCAACCTGTTCGTACCCAGTCTTCGAGGCCTTTTCGGATTACCTGGGGGAACTCAAGTCATCTTGAACCAGGACACCCAAGTCCCGTTCGAGAGTGGATTGTAATAGTATATTCGTTCCGAATCGGTAGGTGTAGCTGCTCTGATGTCGGATGAAAAGCACCTTGCATTTACTGACGTTGAGATGCAATGAGCTTTGGGTCGACCAGTGATACACCGTATCTAAATCACTCTGAAGCACATGTTGGTCGGCGTTCGCCTGGATCCTGCGCCAGATCTTGTTATCGTCGGCAAACATTAGGAAGTTTGAAGCGATTCCCTGTGCAAGGTCATTAATAAACACCAAAAACAAACGTGGACCAAGATGTGAGCCTTGCGGCACACCAAACTCGAAATGTATGGGGTCCGATAAAGAGCTCCGAACACTCGCCACTGATTGCCGTTGAAGTAGAAAGTTGGTAATCCAGCTTAAAAGAGGGTCTTCGATCCCGTCATGTTGCAGCTTGGATAGTAGTATCCGATGGTCTAGACGGTCGAAAGCCTTGGAAAAATCCAGGTAGATTACGTCAACACCTTCTCCAGCGTCAGCTGCCTCGGTCCAACTACTGCGTGCAATTAGTAAATTCGTTGTACATGACCGCTGTCGACGGAAACCGTGCTGTTCAGGAGTGATGAGGTTGCAGTTTTCCAGATAGCACACCAGTGCATCGGCAACTATGGATTCCATGACCTTGGCGAGTATAGAACAAAGAGATACTGGGCGGTAGTTGGAGTGATCAATTCTGCTTCCACCTTTATGAATCGGGCTTATTATTCCAAGCTTCCACATAGCGGGAACTTGGTTCTGGTCTAACTAGCGCTGGAAAACTGAGCTGAAGTTCCTGCCAGTTGGCTTGCTGTTGCTTCCAGTGCCTCTGGACGAATGGTGTCGACACCCGGCGAGCTGTGTTTGCGTAGATACGTCAGCCTTTGCAATAGAGTCTCCGCGGTAAAAGTGATGTGCGTTAGTCCTGGCGAGGAGACGACAAAGCTTGGTAGATCGCTTGGTGGCAAGACCCTTTTAAAACTTGGTGGCATATTACATCCGTGACGCGTTTGCTGCTTCCACAGTCGTTCTTGTTGGGCCATCAGCCGTCTTGAGTGGAGGAAATCCTTGCCTCACCTTTCGTAGGCTATTAACGTGCTTGTACAGCAGTTTGTGGTGAGTACGGAACGTTTTTGCGATGTTGTGCTGATAGGTGGCTTTGTCTTCTCTTAGCAGTTGAGTGCAGTGGATACGTTGGGCTACGTAGTTGTCCCACGTTTCTGGTGCTGGAGCTTCTCTGTACACTCGCCATGCTGTGTTGCGTACTAGCATCCATTTTCGAGTTCTGCTCCTAAGGAAAGAAACTGATTTGCACTTATTGCAAGCTTTTATCTCTGAAGCCTGTGCAATCAGCTGACTGAATATGTTGACGAACTCGAGCCAGGCGACTTCCGGGGGTTCTTCTTCGAGGAAAGACCATGTTGTGGCTTTGACTAGCTGGGCGAGTCGGTCGTATCTTGTGATGGTTTGCACAGTCTCATCGCTATCATTCCGATATTCTGCATATCAGACGAAGTTGAAACTGACGATCGCGTGATCGCTGCGACCTAACGGGCAGTCTAAAACCAACACATCAATCAGATGCGCCTCGTTGGTAAGCAAAAGATCCAGCACAGATGGCCTGTTACCTGTTCTGAACCGAGTGGGCAAAGTGATGTGATTGTCAAGATGAACAGTAGTTACTAGATCTTGTGGATCGGTCTTGAATTGATCTCCGATCGTGGCAGGGGCTTCTAAACAATGTACGTTGAAATCACCCATGATAAGAATGTGAGTGTACTTTCGTTGTAAACTGCATCTTATAGCAAACTCTAGGTGGTGGTCTTTTTCGAGTGTAGAGTTAGGTTGCGGTTCACCAAGAGAATAAGGCAAGCGTCCCTGCCTTTTAACTGCAACCGGTACCAAAGAGAGTCGGAGAACTGCGAGTCTGTATCCTCCACAGCTTCGCACTGTAGGTCGCTTCGGTAATACAGCATTATCCCTCCTCCTTTTGTGAGCCTATCGTTTCGGATCAGCGACATGCCCCGTAGCGAAACTTCAGCATCCGTCATTCCCGTGTGCAACCATGTCTCGGTGATACCAATGACATCATACGACCCGGAAGCTTGACGATCTTTCAGTTCAGGCCAGTTTGTTAGAAAGACACTGAGCATTCGTATACAAGCAGACCAGTTTCTTTGTCTCTAGGATCCCATAGAGGGGTGAAGGTGTCAAGTGTTGGAGAATGCCGACCGATGGGAGGTCGGCAGTTACTCGTGTTTTTATGTGTCAATGATACCTCGTTTGCAACTTGATTCGGCCAAGGTGCGTCCCAACATTCGTTTAGACCTATGTCAGGGTCAATTAAAGCAGCAGTCAAGTTACGCTCCTGTTCATTCGTCGGTATGCTTGCTGCTTCAGTTGCTTTAATATTTGAGGTGTGCAAAGCTTCTTCGACCTATAACCGAATTTCAGAAGGAAGACGTTTCCGATTTCTCCGCCATCGATCCAAAACATCCTTTGCTTGTTGCTCTGACTGAACCACAAGTTTTAGGATTCTAGGGCCACATCCTCCATAATTCGATGAAAGAGGTATCCTGGTGAGCGATAGTGCCACAATAGTATCCAAAGAAAGTGTTTCACGAATGAACCGCGACTGTCCTAATTCTTGTTTTCCGGTCTCTTGAACATGGTTAGAAGGATGTTCTGGCACGCCATGTATGTTGATTATGTTTAGGCGGTCTTGCTTGCTGTGCCCCTCTTCGGTGTTGCTTTTGATTGTCGTGCTCTATAAAGGACATCAGAATAAATGCGTATCTCACAGGATCCGTGTTTTAGCGCGCTGGCGGTGGGCAACACGTTTTCTACGTCTGTGGAGGATTCTAGTGTTACTCGAATAAGTATGGGTTCTTCCTAGGGTCGAGTTCGGATGATGAGTAATTCGTAATAAATTTATGGGTTTGGCTTTGACACTCATCGGCAAGTACAATGAGTTCCATTGGTCTTGGTCTTCCGATAACTTATCCCGCAATGTGATGGCGGTAGATTCAGGGACATTTGAGCATACAACAGTCCGGTCACTGTTGTTGGATCCCTTTTTCGTTGATCTACAAGATATGGTACTCCTTTGTCCTGACCTGCTGACAAGTGTTGATTGTTTGCTGTTTGTCCCTCTATTCGCGTTAACGGAGTTTACAATGGAAGAGGCGGCAACGGCGGCCTTTCGGTGGACCTTTATAGCAATCGCTGCATATGTAACTGAAGTTCCGGGCGGCTCTGTCTCGATAAGAGATATTTGAGCTACAGGTACCCAGGTTTGGTGTTCGACTGCTTCAACCTTTTAAATGCTAGATGTCTTTCCTAGTGGAATTTGTTTAACCAGACGTTTTGAGTGATGTCTGATTTTCGTTGCCGTAAGTACTGTTTGACTCTCGTAGGTACGGTCAGTTTTCGCCCGGCGCTCTACCAAAGTTGGAGAAGACAACCGAGATGGGGACGTGGTTGATTGCGGTTCAAGTGAAGCGGATTTTACAGCATTCTGTTGCTTAGAAGCTGTTACGTTTCCTTGGTGCGTACTCGTTTCAATGGAACTAACCTTATCATTCATCATCTGCTCGGCTTCTGCGGCTAACCGGTCGCACTGCTGAGCTAGGATAAGCAAGCACTTAACGAGTGGGATGGTGGAACACGTAGTACAGAACCAAAGTGCATGTTGGAAGCTATTTCGCTCCCGTGACTGTTGTTCGGACACATTTGCACATTTCGTATGATACCATTCCAAACTGTGCGAGCAAGTCAGACCGATTTTAACTACTCGATGACATTCTCCTAACCCGTAAATGCGTTTCGCTTGGAGCCTTCTCGGATTCGCATTTCTGCCACTCAACGTGGTGTCGTTACCTGACCCAGTGGGTTGGTTAGCGTTCTGTACTTTTCCAGCTTTGAGAGTGGCGCACATCCTTCAGGCGAACGTGGTGGTTGCAAGGTCAAATGAGCGGTCGGCGTGGTCCCGCTGTCCGTGTGATGGGTTATGCAGGTGCACTGGCTGACAAGGTCACAAGGAATAGCGAGTGACCGGAACCTGCCAATTGAATCTGAACACAGATTGGGAGATCACAACTTCTTTCACAGTTGTGTTGAGAAACGCTGGACCGGAATAAGCTTAGACCTTTCTGCCTGCCTCGAGAATTCTGTATCGAATGGTGTTACACAGAAAGACAATCGGGTCAATGTGACTGAGGTAACCGCTTGCGCTTAATCACGGATGCCAGTGAAAACGGTTACTGATGGCCCAGACTCTAATCGTAGAAGATATTTCCACGTATGATGGATCACTGTGTAGGCTTAGTAAATCCGGTTTGTACAGTGACAACGCGGCCAGAAGATGGAGAGAGTATACAGGGGAATAATCAAAATGAATCAAGAGTACATGCAGTAGCTCCGGAAGATATCGATATAAGTGCAGATATTACCTTGAAGCTACCACTAGAACTGAATTCAGGTTCCTCACTAGGTCCAGACGAACTACACCCCCTATTTCTCAGGAGGGTAACAGAATTCATTACCGCCCACTTTGGCAAATATTTCAGCTCTCTGACCTAAAGCTGGTCGACTACCTCTCGACCTGAAGAGGGGCATAGTTATGCCCAAATACAAGGGTGGAAGCCGCCCGGATCCTGCGAACTATCGGCCGAGTTGCTTGACTTCGGCCACCTGCAAGATCATGGGAAAGCTCATTGAACGTGCCATCCATCGACACTGCGAAGATCTGAACATCACTTCGTCTACTCATCATGGTTTCCGAAAGGGAGGTTCCTGCAAAACTAACCTGCTTGTCAGTGAACGCTGGAAAAACTTTAGGTGTGATATTCACCGACTTTGACAAAACTTTTGATAGGGTCACTCATCAGCAACTACTCTATAAGCTCTGCGGTATTGGCATAACAGCGAACGTTCTACAATGGATCACTGACTTCTTGCCAGATCGAAGCATGCAAGTAAAGTGTTACGTCTCGAACGGCCTGCTCCGAGGAAAATTGCGCTGTCTGAGAATCAAGTCAATTTGGCGCCACTGATTCAGGCCAAATCTTGTAACTTGCATGGAAAAACAGAATTTCACACAGACCATAGTCAAATGCGCACAAGAAACCAAACAAATTGACTTGTTCGGGAAGGTAACTGCGCAATTTCCCACAAGGAACCGTGTGCCTGGTATCAGAACAGTCTCAGTTACAAGCAGACTAGTGTTTTTTCCGTGTTGCAGGACACTTGTTACTATCGCTTGTTTCACGCCACTCACACGTCCCTTGTTTCTTTGAGACCTATAAAATCAACCGAGCACACATCCGTGATGTGAACTGTATCTGTGTGTTTTCATCCCACGTCGGCTGCTCTGTGTTCGCCAATATACTACTCGTCCGGCGGTTTATCTTTTGAATCACGTGGCGCAATCTAGAAGCTGCGAAGTTGAACCCTGAGGACACAACATCAAGGTAAACAATACCCTCTCACTCCCAGTGCTTATATCCAGTGGTATTCCACAAGGCTCCATCCTCGGACCGGAACTGTTCAAGATCCATATCAATGAGCTACCAAGTATGCTACAAACGGACTGCGCGATCTATGCAGACGACCTCAAGCTATGGGCGGAAGTGTCCATCCTCGAAGACGCCAACCGATTACTAAGAAACGCTAGATCTACTGCACGCCTGATCTATCAAGTGGGGTTTGCCGGTCAACCATGATAAATGCTCTGTCCTTCCCATCGGTGTTGCGGAACCACTGGGCATTTATCACATTGGAGGGTAGTTAGTCAAGATCGTCACTCAGGTAAAGGACATGGAGACAATGGTACCCACCGTGACACATTGAAGAAAACTGCCGCGGCGAACAGGATGTGGGGTATCCTAAGGAGATCGTTCTCTAGAACGACGCCACAAAAATTCAGACTTTTCTTCATCTCCCATATCCGTCCAATCCTTGAATTCGGACTTCCAGCCATAGACACACTATCGAAGCATGAAAGTGACCAGATCGGAAAATGCAGCGGCAAGACTCGAAATTTGTCCTTGGGCTAAGCGAACTCCGCTATCCTGCCCGATTTCAGAGGATGAACCTTTTCCCCTTAGACTATCGCCGACGTCGTGAAGACAGCTATAGTAGGCGTCTTCACGAGAATTGGGAGAGGAGCTGATACAGCTTTTCGGCTAAGACTTGGCAGTTCGACTCGAGGTCACAGCTGGGAACTGTTTAAACCGAGGAGGTTCAAAGTCGGTTCAGACGTTGATGAGTGTAACCGACTGCCGGACGCATGGTTAATCCGCAGTCAGAAGTGAGCAAACGTTTGTCAGGCATCTACCTGCTGAGTACTCCAGGATCCTGCAGGTTTGATATTACCTCATCCTGAGCGACGCCACAACAACCACATGTGCACTCCTTGGAAGACTGGGAAGAGAAGCTGACATGGAGCTTCCTTCTGCTCTACCACTCAACGAACGAACGGCAAGCTTTCGTAGATTTGTGAACAATCGTTTGGAAACTGGCTGTGATGGACCTCACATAATCGTTTAGTCTGTTTAGCTGGCACGTAATTTATTGTTGTGGAAACCTCCGTTCCGAGTTGATAAAAGGTGGCATGAATTGTTGCGGAACGCTATTTCATATGCAGGAATGCCTGTGCAAGAGGATTTGGGCACAACAGCCAAGACCATAGACCTCAAGTTAAGGAGGGTTGGATCTGAAGTCCGCGAATCAAAGCAACGCAAAGTCCTACCGCCTCTCCTATTAGTCACGAATTTAGCCAATCAAACGCCTGAGAGGAGTTGACGAATGAAAGAACTGGCACACGTTCCGTCCTTGAGAGAGCTAGGCGACAATTGGACGAGAAGTAAGCAAAACCAGCAGTTTGTCGGTTTCCGAAGCGGCATTGTGAGCTTCGCAGGTACCAGTCACTTCGGTTTCCGACATGGTAGGTGTCTATTTCCTGGTTGATTGAACTGATTAATTTGTAGCGCGAATGCATCAGCCTCCATGTTGGACAAGCCGGAACCCAAATGGGTAATGCTTGTTGGGAGCTTTATTGCTTGGAACATGGCATTTCTCCTGAAGGCACCTTCGGTTCGGAGCGCGCTGTAGATGCATCAGACGACTCATTTACCACGTTCTTCAACGACACCGGATCTGGTCGGCATGTTCCAAGAGCGATATTTGTGGACTTAGAGCCAACAGTTGTCGATGAGATCCGAACCGGCACTTATCGTAAACTATTTCACCCAGAGCAGATCATTAGCGGGAAGGAAGATGCAGCAAACAATTACGCTCGCGGCCATTATACCGTCGGGAAAGAAGTAATCGATCAAGTCATGGACCGGATACGCAAACTGGCGGACCAGTGCGCCGGCCTCCAGGGTTTTCTAATTTTCCACTCCTTTGGTGGTGGAACAGGCTCCGGTTTTACCTCGTTGTTGATGGAACGTCTTTCTGTCGACTACGGCAAAAAAGCCAAGTTGGAATTCGCCGTCTACCCTGCACCGTACATCTCCACTGCCGTTGTCGAACCTTACAATTCCATCCTTACCACACACACAACCCTGGAACATTCCGATTGCGCTTTCATGGTTGACAACGAGGCCATCTACGACATCTGTCGACGCAACCTAGCCATTGACCGTCCGACATACAGCAATCTCAATCGACTCATTGGTCAAGTGGTGAGTTCCATCACCGCTTCCCTTCGTTTCCAGGGTGCGCTCAACGTTGATCTAAACGAATTTCAGACGAACTTAGTTCCGTATCCCCGTATACACTTCCCATTGTCTTCCTATGCCCCTGTAATCTCGGCAGAGAAGGCATTCCACGAACAGCTCAACGTGGTCGAGATAACCAACTCATGTTTCGAGCCAGCCAACCAAATGGTCAAATGCGACCCACGTCGCGGCAAGTACATGGCCTGCTGTCTACTTTACCGAGGGGATGTCGTGCCCAAGGACGTCAATGCTGCTATCACACGCATCAAAACACAGAAATCCGTACAGTTTGTCGATTGGTGCCCTACGGGCTTCAAGGTTGGCTTAAATTACCAGCCCCCAACCGTTGTTCCTGGAGGGGATTTGGCGAAAGTGCAACGTGCCCTATGCATGTTGAGCAACACGACAGCAATATCTGAGGCTTGGGCCCGGCTTGACCACAAGTTCGATTTGATGTACTCCAAGCGAGCCTTTGTTCACTGGTACGTGGGCGAGGGAATGGAGGAAGGCGAATTTTCCGAAGCTCGTGAAGACCTGGCTGCCCTTGAAAAGGACTACGAAGAGGTCGGTGCCGACAGTGTTGGCGATGATATCGATGAAGCAGATTATTAACCCATGTTTTCTATTAAAATATTATTGGTTTCGCTTAGCTCGAATTCTTTAAACGATTTACACCGGGTTTCGGATGTTGCAATGTGTACCAGTCTATACCCTGGGAAATGGTTTTCCCTTAGCATGTTATAGTTGAGTATACGTTGTTCGCCGCCGCAAACGATTTATCCTGTTTCAGAACGAGTCACATTTCTTCAGCTGTTCTGTTTTTAACTCCCGTTGTACTGCATGATTTGCCCTTCGTTTAACGCCGGTCACCACCTCTTGGCTCTAAAGAACGTGCAGTGTTAGTATACACAATGGGCATTTCCTTTGCGCGATTAAGCGGTGGTATTTCGTCCAGGCATTTCACTATCCGTTCCACTGGACTCAATCGGTGCTAGGTACTCAAGCTACGATTTCCGAACCATTTCGGTGGCGCATTACGAGCGACCACAAGTTCTAGGGGTACGCTCCTCATCGTGAATCCGCATGTCTTGTAACTGTGTTGGCCCCATGCGCTTCTAGCTTAACTCACATCCTCCATAGCCGCATTCTTGGTTGTCCGAAGGGATAGCGCTTTGAATTTGTACTTCGACGTCATCCAGCAATGTAGTGATTGCCATGTTCTTAATCGCCTGGGATGCAGCCTTGTAATAGGGTCCTCGGTTCTTCCAGACATTTAGGAGGTGTATCTATCGGGTCCGAAACCTAATCGACTAGTCTCAGTAGCGTCGCAGCCGACCTAATAGGGCAGTGCTAACTTGCGCCACTACAGGGCCATTGGTGCAGGTGAAGATTTGTTAGGATTATGGAAACGCAGTTCGGCGCCCCCTGACTTGGCTAGAATCACTGGAGTTGACGCAGATATCACGATGCTTAGTGCTATACGTTCGACGTTTCTCAACGTGGGACCTATGAATGAGAACTGCCGGTCGTTATGTACTTCCACTGCGCCAGCTGACGGTTGGTGGAGTTGCTCGGGTGTCTCGTGTAATATCGAGGAAAAGCAGTTATTATTACAAACAGTCACGGATGGGGCGTTACAGATTTTCGGCTGTTGGAAAACCCACTACGCAGATCGTTGGATCACTAAGCGAAATCAAGTGCAGTTTCGCTCCAATCGGATGGCCAGATTACAGCGGTCTGAGCTACTGCAATCCACTAAGATTTGCCAAGTTAGCATGTTCGTGTGTTAGTAACGCTTTCAACCCGCGCGATGTGTATGCATTGTACTTACGGAGTGTACCTCAAATTGGAAGATACTATCAGTGTGCAGCGCGACCTGGCAGTCACCACCTCCTTCGGGCACTTAGCCAGTCCAGACGGTTGGGTTGCTGCGACAGAGCAGTTCGGTTGTGGTCTCGACAGGGTGACGGAATTGTGGTGACGTCATCTGGTCAGTGCGGCTTTTTGTTATTTAAAAATTGAATTTCCCTGTAAAACACCCCACTATGTTCAAGTTTAAGTAGGACTGGAACGATAGGATTACTCCTTGAGGGTTCCTTCTTCAGCGCGTCATTGAACCACGAGTTGGCAGACTATGAAATATCGATGAACCAAAAGCAAGGATGGCAGCACACTATGTCCAACCAACTAATGCCTACGTATCCTGCCTTAGCAGTTCTTGTGTGCAAGTTAGTGCAATGGTTAACTTTGTTATCCAGTTGTCTATTTAATCCGAAGACTCAAAGCAACGGTGTGTGGCCGTCAGGTGTAGATGACAAAGAAGCGTCAAATAGAGTTGTCGCGATGGCTGTTCTCATCCGACAATCGCAACTGCTGGTGTTACCTCGTCGAAGTTTGAGAACTAGGGGTGTCAGGAGTGGTCTGTACCTTTCTACCTATCTAACTGCAAGTAATACCATACTCTTCTCCTCACAGTTGCACTGACTTAGGTTTCCTCTTAAAAACCGAAAATGATTAATTCAGTGCTTTTTACTGAACCTTTTCTCACAGAATGATGCCAAGAAAGGATTGGGACTTGATGGGTAGGCTGAGTGTTGACTTTATTCTACGGCGTACACCCGACGTTATACACAAGATGAAACCCGCAGTTAACTGGAGTCTTTGTTGATCTTTGTACGCCATTGGCAGTCAACGGGCGAAACAAGTCATTAGACTTCTCTTGTCACGACGCCGATTCTATAGCTGACCATCGGATCTGCATGCCCGGACGCGTCTCCCTCGGGCTGCCACTGATGTTCGGCCGTCATCCGTAAACGCTGCACCCAACATACCTGTCTGTGTGCGTACACACTCGCATCTTATTCAATACCAATCGATCATATGCTCTGCTTGATTGACTAGCGTCCGCCTGCACCCTATATCAAGTACAGTTCAAACGGGACTGGAACGATAGTATCAGCCCGTGATTGTTCCTTCTTCAGCGGGTCGTTGAACCAGGAGTTGGCAGACTTTGTAATACAGATGGTCCTAAAACAAAGACCGCATCACACTTTGTCCAACCAATAGTTACCCGCCTATCCTGCCCTAGCAGTCCCTGCTGGGCCGGTTATGTGAATCAAGAAAGAGTAAACGCAGAAGGCAAGAAAAAGTGGAAAGGGCTAAGCAAGTAGAATACCAAGATATTTGAGTCATTAAACGAAGGACTTAAAAGTGAAGGTGAGTCAGTTAGGAAAAAGGAAAGGTTTGGTGTTGCCACCCAAGAGCATTGACCGTAGGTTCCCTAACCACGTGATATGGAAGCGGATTCCAGCGATCTATAACGGCGCGACAGAGGAGTTTCCGTTCTAATCCTATCAGACCGTGGTCTATGCAGTTTAAGTGGGTGACCGCGGAGATTAGGTAACGTAGCGGGACTAAATAGTCCTGACAAGTCCGGGTCGATCTTACCTGTCAAAATACGATAAGTGAGAATCAGGTACCCTCTTATCCTTCGGTAGTGCATTGAGTACATCCCCAAACTAAGCAAGCGTTCAGGATACGTCTGCCCCGGATGTTTATCCATGCAGGTGTGCATTATCGCACACCATAATGGGCAGCGCAGGTGCTTAACGTGAACTCGCACCAACGAAGCAGTAGTACAGGGGGACGCCGCACAGACAGCAAGTGGGGACGCCAACGAGCCACACCAAGTTACTCCAATGAAGAAATCTCGCCTTCGACTTTCCAATGGGCTTCCACGAATCTTTGGTTTTACAAAAGGGCAGCATTGGGATTTAAGCAGGATCAGATTAAGCACAACTAGACAGCCATGTTCATCTGTAGTCACGGAACGGCTACTTCGTTCATTGCGATTTTACACTATCCGACCTTCACCGTCAAGCTGAAACGCACTACAGTCTAAGTCCTCATCTGGCCTAGTTGCGTACTTCTCTCACGTATCTGTTTATAGCACTCGTGGAATATCTACGAAAGCCAGAATGATTTTGCACTACCTATTCAACCGATGAGCGTGCTCGGCCGCTAACCGCCATCGAGGACACCCTATCGCACGCATGTTCCATTAGTACTGAATGGCCAATATACCTACGAGAGCGATAATCAGACATCAATGGAGCAGGCGAATCGATTAAGTAGTCGATTATCTGAGTAAGCCGACGTATCTGAAGCGAGAACTTAACCGTTCTCCCTCTCTTCCTAGCAATGGCACAAGCAAACACCGACTGGTGAGCCAGTCATTGCTTAAAGATCGCGGAGGTAATGTTAATCTTTCAGTGTGCCCGCCAACTAACACTTGTAGAGGTCAGAATATGCTATGCGAAAGTATGTTGGCCAGTCTACTGACGAAACAGAAGTACAACCAAACTGTCCCGCGTATATGCGGCCGCAAATTAGACGCGTGTTAACGGCTGTAAGAGAATATTTATCATCCCCCGGTCAGGAAAGCGTAGCGTAAGATTGCACTGTGGGAAGACTCATGTGTATTTGTGATTGTTTACTAAATATCAAGTCACCCTAGTCTAGTTAAGGGCGACGCTGCATATTCTGAAATCGAACGAAGGTTCTCTGGCTTACCAAACTAGTGAAGGGGTTAATGCTGTTAAGTTAGCAGTGATTTATTCGATCCACCACAACAAAGTTGGTATGATGATGATTGTCAACGGCTGAGTGCCGATTGGTTCCCTCGTGAATGTTGACAGGGCTGCAATACGCTAACTACTTTACATGACTTAATCCAAGTTATAAGGACACGGCATAACATAACCAAACTGTGTGAACATACAAAACGTACGGCCAGTCCATCGATAGGCGTTACACTTTTTGATACAGTCAAATTTCAGTTTTAATATTATACCTACGGCTTCTGCTTTGATCCGTGGTAAATCCAATGCTCCAAAAAACCCCTCGCCCCCAGAATGCTCAGCTTTCCCATCCTCTCGTACCATGGCCATGTGATAGCCATATCGTTTTTCGCTGTGAAACATCCATGACACTGTGCGCATGTCAGTTCAGCCTACTGAAATATCCTTGCCGCAACCAGGTCTCGGACGGCATGCCAGCGTCGGCCGAACAATGCATATTCCCGTGAAAGGTCAATTCGTGCATCTGTACACCATTTTGTTTGTCGATGCCTGCTCACAGAACAGTAATCAATTAGCTGCAGAGGAAAAAAATTATTTATTCTTTTTATTTATTTTAATGCGCAACAAGGTAGTTGCCTTATGCCACGGGGGTTTTTCGAGCTGGCTTGAAACCGTAGCATTCTTTGATGTGGTAAGAATCCACGCGAATGGTGGATCACCCAGAGAAACACCTCACCTCTCGCTATATGGAAACGTAATACACGCAAACGCTTGCCTGACTACAGAGTGAATTCAACCAATCCGAGGCGCCAAGGAAAGTTTAGCCACCCCTTTAACCCGGCTTGCAATGGGATGACCATAATGAGCTGCGTAATATACAATAACAGGATACGATATCCCCAGCTTAGGATCTTACCGTCCGGGCCTGCAACCGAATAGGACCACCCGCACAAGCCAGAACGGAGGGTGTTTCGCTAAAACATGCGGACGGAACGGGTGAGCCTACATCTCATTCACTGAATGCCTCACTTTCATGGCGGTTTTCATAAATAGGCTAGTCGTCAGTATGTTGCACATGGCGTTTGATTGAAGTGCGGTAGACAGACCTGGCATCCACGGCGTAATCAATCCAACCCACTCCGGCCTTCCTAAATTGGGCGTGATGTGACCACAAACGCCGCGCATTCCTCTAACCGGTGACCCACAGCCAACTGTCACAACGTGACCGGGGCGCATACAACGGCCTACTAACATAGCTTCAACGCTATTGGATAACTGTCTAATCGATCTGCGACTAGATTGAAGGTCGCTCACGAGTCGCCTTTGTCTTGATTCACGCGGTCTGGTCCTCATGCCATCTGCGTGTCTCGACCTCGCAGTGCGCAGCCCAAGCGCACGGCCCTCCACGTTTGACCGGGCCAGTGCGGCGGGTTGCAATATGCACCACTGCAATAGGCCTCACTGCGCATCCGCCGTGCCACTGTTAGTCTGGGTGAAGCTGTGCGAACGCGTCGGTTTGCACATCTATGGACTGCCCCGTCGCTGCCAAAGTAAATGGGTCTCTTTTAGCAGGTTCCATATTCTATGCCTCGGATACCAGTTAATAAAACCACCTGGATCAGCATCAGCGCCTTGTATATACGATGTCTGGGTTTTGCTCTGACCCCTAGACGTTGGGACGCGTCTTTATTTACCCGTTAATGATGAGGACCGTCTCGTGGACAAGTAAAGGCCGCACTCGCACGATTCCGAGTTTTAGTACTCCGGGTTCACGATAGACTTTCGTGAAGGTAATGCGTATATATATATATATATATATATATATATATATATATATATATATATATATATATATATATATATATATATATATATATATATATATATATATTCAGACGGCGTGCGTTACTTAGAGGCATTGCAATATTGTCCCGCTCAGATGGAAAGTTCAGTAGTTCACGAAATATATAACCGGCATTATTTGTCCAGTTGACCATGGTGCTGGTTAAGGAGGAACATCGAGATCAGTGTACATGTGTACTTGGGCTGTTAAGAAATTGATAAAACGATGGCTTTCTGAGTCTGTCAGACTGGGAGGTAAGGATGATGGAGGCCAATTCAAAGGTTGGCCTAAGAAGTTCGGCAGTAGGACTGTTGTCGAGGTTTTGTGGATTTTACACGGTACTAGTTCAGCAGTTATTCAGAACTAGTGGGCCAGAACCTGAGCTTCTGTTTAGTGTTCTAAGGGCTATTTCGCTGAATGAGTGAGCTTACGCAGCTGTGTGCACAGAAGCTTGACATCAGACGCATCTGGTTCGTTATGAAGCACAGAGTCAGAGCAATCCGGAGACGATTTAATCCTTTTCCCTGAGACTAGCCGCGCTTTCATCGACAGTTGATTCTTCATTTTTAATTATATTCTCTATTTCGCAAGACGGTATATTTCGATTTGCGACTTATCCAGGTCGAGTATTAATCTGAGGATTATTTGTTTGTAGCTTTTAGGTTGGTCCAATACCATTTGGCGATGAAGTAAGGCTATTTATTATTGCGCATGAATGTTTGTGCGTAATCGGCGGTGTGATAAATTCTGTATTTGGGATATGTGTAAGTGCATTTGCTTGCAGTTGTATCGCATATGAGACAACAACATTTGAAACAGTCGATCTTGTGCGGTCTCTTGTACATTCGACGGAGGCGGCAAAGTCAGGACTAGAGGCACAAATGACGCTTGAAATATGTGTTGCCAAATATCGTTCTCTCGACTTTGAAGCTTAGTGCACTGGTGAGGCACAGTCTTTAGCTCGCACTTCTAATTGGGTTCCATCCTCTCCAAGCACAACGCTTTTAAACTCAGTTGTCTTTCCAAACATTGACCGCTTATCCATGAATGATCTTGCGGTATTCACTGTGGTGAATTTTAGGAGTACCGGATAATAGTGCTTTTTTTTACGAAGGCGTATGGCAGTAGGTTCTCCATCGCTTATCGAGGCAACTAATATAAGCATCCGCTTCACTTTAAAAATGGTGTATCTATCTGGTAGAATAAAGATCATGATATTCCTAGAACAAGACACTTTTTATGTGGCTTAGTTGCTGTGGTGGCTATAAGATTTCCGACCCTTTCAAGGTGTTCAGTACCGTGGATTTTCCTTGCTTACAGTATGTAGCTCAGTGGTGTCAGTGGCTTCAAAATAGCTTCGATGATACCCATTCAACTTTTAAGATCCCTCATCTCTGCCTCCATGATTGTATTTCGTTATACCATTCAGCTACACTATTAGTCAATTGTATTGCAGAGGCTTCCGACATTTTTATTCGTGTTGGTTTGAACATAGTGTTAACTACAGATCTCTTTCCCAGTCGGGTTGGCCTTGTACAAACAGGAGTTTTGGGAATCATTTTCTACATGTCAATCTACGCAGCAATGAGTGCTCTTTGTGCCGGACTTACAACACACGGTAAGAGCAGAGTTGAAAAATCTACAGCAAGGGGTTACTCAGAAGAATTGCCTACGTAAGACTATCCGAAGCAACAGTATTGGTATCCGAAACAACAGAATTCCTAACCAAGACACGCTGAGTGCAAGCATTACTGGAGGTTCAGCAAATAATCCAAGGATATATATATACATATATATATATATATATATATATATATATATATATATATATATATATATATATATATATATATATATATATATACGAAGATGATGTCGCATTCTTGATGCTTCTTAACTGCAGTTGGGCTAAATCAACTTACTCTTAAACTAGGTCTCTTTAAGCTGGCTAAATTTCACTCTACTTTATTTGGTTTGTTCTGCCTACCTGAATACTCTTCTATTAACTGACCACCTTGCTTACATTAATTGCGCTTATCTTCGGTAACTTTGTTGCTTGTGTAGCATTTTTAACTAACCTGTGGACATTTTTTCCTTATCGCGGATTCGTTGCTAACCAACTTACTTCATATGCTAATTTAGCGAACAGTTATGCCACCGTAACTGTATACATTATTCTGTTTACTATATTTCACCTTGTCGTTCAAGGTGATTGGCTGTTGCTTGATATCCCCGGTGTGGCTGCGCTTGATGTGTATGTTGACAAGGTGCCTACCTGTCTATTACCCACTACCTCGTCCATACTGGCTCCAGGAGACAGTTGGTCGTTGCTGGAGGAGTCGGGGTGCACAGTCCTTGTGGCCGTGTTAGGATCAAAGAGTGGTTCCATGCACTCAGTGTGGAGCGGACTACGGTCCAGCCACCGCGCTGTGGGTGCGCTTGATGTCCCAAATACAGGGTGCTTGTGTTTGCCTGTGAATGAGTGTAGGCCGGCTCCGTTGATGAAATGTGGTTCCCATCCGCATGCCTCGCGGTCTTATTCCTTCGGGTTTACACTGGATATGGGGTGTGTGATTGGAGCTGTGAGTGGTACAGCGCAAGCCATCCATGGTCCCTCTGTAGGCGCAGGCGTCCTTTGGCTTGCCACAGTGACAGGCAAATCGGAAACCGGATGCCGCCAACCATATATATATGGCGGGAGAGCCTATGGTGCGCTAAGGCTGGTGGTGGCTAGATCCTGACAGATTGTCTACCCACTGCTGCTACTATTGTGCCATTTGCTCATGTCCTGGGCGCCTCCTCGTGGCGACCGCTGGGTGGGATTTGGGTTTCGCACTTCTCCCTGCTAATCTCCAGGACACCAATCCGCATGAGTCAGTGAACTGACCATGTGCTACACCCGCTGCCTTTCGGGTGTTCGTTTAATAGAAGGCTTTGGCTAAGGACCCGAGTCGTTCTCCTGTCAGGATTGGGCGCCCTGGCAGTATCCTAGTCCATCCTCTTCGGAGGTTAGGAAGTGGTCGATGGCCCTCTTCCCGTAAAACCCAGCCATGGGAGACAATAGGTCTTCGGGTTATAAGCTCACAACTCGATTGGCGTAGAGCACGAGCGCCACTCATTGTGTCTGACGGTGGGAGGACACCTCCGAGTGTTCAGTGGTTTGCTACTGCCCGCCTCAATCCAGGCAGCCCCTGGTCAAATTGGTGCAAACCCGCCAAAACCCACCTGCGTCTGGCCGTGGTCGCAGGTGCGTATCCTACTACGGCCGAAAAACATATATAAAACGTTCCAGAACCTCAAAGGTTGCATGTGACGGACGTCAAGCAGATCCCAATCTGTCTCTGCAATCACATTCCCGAGCTGGATCTGCTCCCCACTGCCTTGTGGGTCAGGCTATTGAGCCAAAGGCTCCGGGCGGAGTCCCTCAAGCAAACCTCTAAACCACCCACTGCCTTGTGGGTCAGGCTATTGAGCCAATGGCTCCGGGTGGAGTCCCTCAAGCAAATCTCCGAAGCACAACGACCACCTCGCGTGCGATTGCCTACCAATGCAATCGTATGCCTGCGCGCAAAGCATCCAGCATCGGGTGCTGGAACGTGTGCACACTACTGGACCGGAACTCCAGCGAGCGCCCGGAGCGACGCACTGCACTGGTCGCGATGGAGCTGGCGCGCTACAACATCGATATTGCGGCGCTCAGTGAAACCCGGCTCGCTGGGCAAGGTAAATTGCATGAAGCAGGTGCTGGCTACACATTCTACTGGGTGGGCAATGCCGCCTCAGCACCACGTGAACATGGGGTCGGGTTTGCAATATCCGATCGCCTGAATGGCCAGCTGGTGAGTGAACCAACGGGCATCAGCGCGCGACTGATGACTGTTCGCCTACGACTCGGAAGAGGTAACTTTGCTACTTTTATAAGCACGTACGGTCCGACCATGTGTTATCCTGATGACACACTTGATCAATTCTACACTGAGCTATCCTCCGTGATACCGTCTGTGCCGAGGAGCGACCGACTATTTCTGCTGGGTGATTTCAACGCGCGCGTTGGGCGTGATACATCAGCGTGGACAGAGGTTATCGGTGCGCATGGCATTGGCTCAGCGAATGTGAACGGTGACAGGCTGCTCTCACTGTGTGCCACTCATGGTCTGACGATCACGAACACTCGGTTTGCACTGAGTGCGAGTGATATAGCAACTTGGACGCACCCACGGAGTGGTCACGCTCACCTGCTCGACTATGTCATCGTACGTCAGCGTGATATGCACGAAATGCGCATGACACGTGTACTGCGTGGAGCTGAGTGTGGCACTGATCACAAGTTGGTGCGGACCAAACTGTACATATATTTTCGTAAATCTATGTATTGCACTTCCGCCGTGAATCGGCGTAAATTTAACATTCTCTCCCTCGGTGCTATGGCGAAACGTACTGAGCTGGAGAAGGCAATGGCTGCACGCCTGTGTGATGTGGACTGCATAGCCACAGTGGGCGACCTGTGGCACCACATTCGCGACCAGGTGACAGCTGCTGCCGAGGAGACCATCGGCGCGCAAACTGTAAGCGGCCTGATTGGTTTGATGAGAACAATGCGACGATCGGCGCATTGGTGTCGGAGAAGAATGCAGCACTTGCTGCACATGTTGCAGACCCCAGTGACTTGGGGCAGAGGAGTCAGTTTCGCAAACTTCGACGGCGACTGACCCGAGATCTCCGTCGCATTAAAAATGCATGGTGGACGGAGAAGGCGAAGCAGATGGAATGTTACGCCGAACGCCGCCAAGACAAGGAATTCTTTGACTCCTTGAAGGCGGTGTATGGACCGAGATTGGAGCCACTGAGGACACTGATCGATGGTAGTTCAAGCGCTACCTGCACACAGACTGCAGACATAATGCAGATCTGGCGAAAACACTTTGACTGTCTTTTGAGCAACCGTTCAGAGATCGACTGGCCTACATTGAACGGCCTGAAGCAGCACGATGTGAAGGCGAGTCTGGCGGACACGCCGACACTGGATGAGACACAGAGAGCACTTGCACAGCTGCGACGCGCAAGTGTGCCAGGGCCGACGGGATCCCGCCTGAAGTATTGAAACACGGCGAACCCGCGTTGTTGACTGCGCTGCACCACTTGGTGCGACGCGTGTGGATTGAGGAGGAGGTGCCTCCTGAGCTGAAGGATGCCCTTGTGCTACCACTGTACAAGGGCAAAGGTAGCAAGCAATGTTGCACGAATTATCGTGGCATCAGCTTGCTGAGTTGTGTGGGCAAGGTGATTGCCCGAATCCTGCTCAACCGCCTCGTCAGTCAGGTTGTGGAACCTAACGTGGCGGAAGAGCAGTGTGGATTCCGTTCGGGTCGCAGCACTGTGGATATGGTGTTTGCGGCTCGTCAGTTGCAAGAGAAGTGCAGAGAACGACACCAGCCATTGTACTCGCTTTTTGTTGATTTCACCAAGGCATTTGATACGGTGAACCGCGAGGCATTGTGGCTGGTGTTGGGTAAGTTTGGTTGCCCGCGTAAGTTTGTAAGTTTAATTGAATGTCTGCACAGTGGTATGCGAGCGAGGGTGCAGCTGAGTGGGGAGACCTCGGATGACTTTGCAGTTGTCTCTGGTGTGAAGCAAGGCTGTGTCTTAGCTCCTGCCCTGTTTAATAGCTATCTTCATGCAATGTTGTCTTGTGCTTTTGATGCGGCTTGTGCTTACGGTGTTCGTGTGGAGCACCGTATTGATGGTGGGTTGCTGAACATCCGCCGTTTCAGTGCGAGAACTCTAGTCTGTGAGACAACTATCCGTATGTTGTTGTTTGCTGACGACTGTGCGTTGTTTTCACACAGCGCGGATGAATTGCAGCACATGACTAGTGCTCTGGCTACAACAGCGGCCAAATTCGGGCTCACCATCAACACAATCAAAACTGTCTGTCTCTTTCAGCCTTCACCGGAGGTGCAATCTTCAATATTGCCGCGAATCAGCATTGGTGCTGAAGTATTAGAAACCACCTCCCGCTTTTGCTACCTTGGGATTGTGATGTCGACTGATCAGCAGCTACACAGTGAGCTGCGTATGCGCGTGTCGAAGGCAGCGGCGGCATTCGGGAAGTTTGAGTACCGAGTGTGGAACAACCATCAGCTTAGCATTGGCACAAAGCTGATGGTGTACAAATCCATGGTACTGTCCGTTCTTCTATACGGCAGTGAACCGTGGACGATGTACCGGCGGGATGTGCGATATCTCGAGCGGTTTCATCAGCAGTGTCTGCGGCGGATTTTGCGCATCCGCTGGGGCGACAGAGTTGCAGACACGGACGTTTTGCGCCGAAGTGGGATGTATGCAGTGGACTGCATACTTTTATTAAGACACCTGAGGTGGATCGGTCATGTGAGCCGTATGGATTTGACGCGGATGCCGAAGCAGCTATTATATGGTCAACTGAGTATTGGGAAGCGGCACGTGGGGAAACCAAAGTTACGATACCAGGACATGATTAAAGTGAGCCTCACACGTTCTAATCTTGATTGCAGATCATGGGAATCAAAGGCGGTTGATCGGCGTGCATGGCGCGATCTGATCACGAAAGCAATTGCCAAGGTGCAGGAGAAAGCTGTCATGCATGCAGAGAAGAAGCGGCAAGTGCGGAGGCGGCAAGCACCGATGGATTGTTCTCCATCGACATCCAGCGCATGGTGCTGTAGAACATGCGGTCGCGAGGGCCTTATTTAGGCAGGCTTAGTGAGCCATGAGCGAGGCCACTCGGGACTACTACCGAAGCGACAACGGGTATTGCAGAGAACATAGGCAGAACCGGCGCAACGTTTGTAGGTACGCTGCATTCGATTTACTAACCGCGTGCTTGCATGCGGTGGGTGGTGGGTTTTCAATTTTGCCTAAATGCTTTCCTTTCTCATATAAATGTCTACCTGTACTCTATTCCATTAACTTGTACACCTCGCTTAAGCCAATGGTATTCGATTTCCATAACATTTTTGTGTTCGTGGCATTTCCGGATAGTATACTTTCTGACCTCGTGAACTTATCTAGGATTTGTATGTAAACAACTTATTTTATATGCTCATTAACTTAAGGTTTTTGTCACCTTTTCCTTCTGCATTAATCGAGTTATTTTCTTTGTCTCTCTCTCTCTCTCTCAAGTGATTGGCTGTTGTTTGATATCCCCGGTGTGGCTGCGCTTGATGTGTATGTTGACAAGGTGCCTACCTGTCTATTACCCACTACCTCGTCCATACTGGCTCCAGGAGACAGTTGGTCGTTGCTGGAGGAGTCGGGGTGCACAGTCCTTGTGGCCGTGTTAGGATCAAAGAGTGGTTCCATGCACTCAGTGTGGAGCGGACTACGGTCCAGCCACCGCGCTGTGGGTACGCTTGATGTCCCAAATACAGGGTGCTTGTGTTTGCCTGTGAATGAGTGTAGGCCGGCTCCGTTGATGAAATGTGGTTCCCATCCGCATGCCTCGCGGTCTTATTCCTTCGGGTTTACACTGGATATGGGGTGTGTGATTGGAGCTGTGAGTGGTACAGCGCAAGCCATCCATGGTCCCTCTGTAGGCGCAGGCGTCCTTTGGCTTGCCACAGTGACAGGCAAATCGGAAACCGGATGCCGCCAACAATATATATATATGTATATATATATATATATATATATGTGTGTGTGTGTGTGTGTGTGTGTGATGGGGAGTGGCACTCCAGATAGACAGCAGTAAAAGAATAGGTAAGGAAAAGTCGTAGGAGAAAGAAAATCTCACAACTGTTTTATCATTTTATGCGATTCCGGGCCATGCCTGAGAGCGTTTCCAACCAGGTTTGTCGCACTCTCTTTGGGCCCCCAGCCCGGGGTCTGGAGCGCCGAACTGGGGCCAGCCGCAGTTTCAGCGTCTTGACACCACGGACCCAAATTTTGGGTTATTCACCTTTCCGTCGCTTCGAATCAACGCCTGTGCATGCGAACAATGCGCGGCAGCGTAACTGTTTAGCGGGCATACAGAGAACATGCCCGAGCCACCGGAGCAAACACAAGGAAATTACGCAACTCAGTTGTCGGCTGAGTCTGTCCGCTTTCAAAATCTTACTTTGCTGTTGCTGATACAATGTTGCCAGCGTACATTACAGATGATCCAGTGGCAGCAGTGCTTAAAAACAGAAATATCTGGACATCGTCCGCTTGAATGGGCCAGGTCTCGAAGCTATACAGTAGCGTTCTTCGTACCGTTGCGTTGTAAACTCGACCTTTTAGTGAAAGGCTAAGATCATGTTGGAGGCAGTGATGTCGGTAGCTGGTGAAGGATACTCTGGTTTGGGGTATGCATAAACGGACATCATCAGTAATTTTATCACAGTTATGCAACTCTTAAACGAAGTTGTTGACTTCTTTCAAAGGAGAGCCGAAGTAGAATAAGGCAGCGGCAGCTTCTAACCTACCCTGTAGAAAAAACCCAGTAGGGAGAAGTGGCATAGGTCATTCCGACCTGTGCTAGATACATCTGTACCCAGGGATGCCACGGATTTTCGCTTTACCGTGACTGGTTCTAATTTTGTTTTGGGAGTACTGTAGCAAACGTTTTCTCTGTGTGATTTGTTCACTCCTACTTTGCTTTTGTTGTATTTTTCCATCTGTGCGAATTTGGTGGATATTCTCCGGATACTGTCGGAGATCTCACTGATTGGCCCAACTGCCGTCTGTGTCCGCCATATTGGGTTTGTTCGACAACATCCCAACCGGTGTCTACCAGACCACCAGCTTGACCGATAGCGTTTGGATTCAGCATACCAGTACAGATGTTACTACGAACAACTCTCGCAGATCTGACAGTCACATTGGCACGTACTGCTTGCCCATGAAAAGCTAAGCCTAACCCTTCCGAAATGAATGCTACTTGTGAAGTAGACAGCTGTGTAAAATTTTTGCGATTTGGAATAGAATGCAGAAACTGCCGAAAATACTTCCATTCTCGATGTGCTCGCCTTAGTCTCAGCCAGATAAGAAAAGATTAATAACACGATCGATTCTCTCAGGTTCTGCACTGAGTGTACATCTCTTCCACACTTCGGATGTATAACTGTTGGCGAAAAAGTATGATAGGCTGACAAAGATTGTAGAGCAGACAGTAGCCATGAAAGCTGTACCACATGAGCCAGACAAATCAGTGCCTCGAACTCGATGCTCAACATTAAGCTCCATTTCAGAACAGTGTAAGAGAAAAGATCCAGAATTAACCACCCTGACATTAGCGGCTGCTCATAAGGTGCGTTCGCCACACATTCTTCGCCAGAATCACCCACCACACTAAACACTGTTAGGAGGCCGACGACATACGCGTCCGCTCTTGCTACCCATATAACGGTGACAGTTCACATCGAAACCCCGCCGGCTACCAAACGAGTTAACACTACCAATACCACCACGGGACTCAAGACCCCATCAACTTTCCAACCGAATCAAGCAGCCATTGGTCCCTCCAAAAAGGGAAACATGAAACGCGACCATAATTCTCTGATTGATATGCCCTAATGTGACTGAATCCGGGGCGAATTCCATAAAAGATAAGATAGTAGACGACAAAAGACAGTGAGACTCCCTGTGTCAATTAATAGGGGTTCAAGCTAAACCAGTCAATATGATGCGCCTCAACCGTCACCCAAACAGCGTACACTACGGTGGACCGCGGTTACTCCAGGTAATACTTCAGTCAGGCAATGATGCAGAGGCAGTTCTCTTGTCAGCCGCTCGCCTCCGTACCACCATATGGATTGTTCGAAATTTTCCAGATGTTCCTTGGAGCGAAGGCCAGAAAATCAAACAAAATACGGATAAATAAATAAAGGTTATATTCCTCGACAATGCGAGGCACAGACCTATTGAGTGGTCTGATCAACTTGTACAACGTGACTGCATAATATAAGTTAATCTAGCGTGTTTTGTACAAAGGTTCCCATATGGGTTTCTGAAGTAATTAGCAGTTTGAAAGTATTAGAGGGGTTAGAAATAGAACAACAACAAATGTAGATTTCACGGAAAGTTCAAGTAAAGTAATACGGCCATCCATAGAAATGGCCCTAGGAGACCTGATTCCACGCATGGTATAACCTCGATGGGTTTCACCCGCACTTCCAAACTCCAACTGGCTCTGTGCCGAAGTGGCAAAATAGTAAATAGCCCATCAGCTGGGTAACAAATGTTTTTTATTCATATGGGCTGTTTTATGCATACGTTATGGGCAATGGGTTCTCAGCCAGTTCCATCATATGGATCAATCAAGTATGGCAGGTTTTCGTTATAAGCCAGCGAGTCAGTAGCAGTATGGTCGTATGGGTTTACGTTTTTATAGTTTGGAACCTGTAAGCCGTCATCACAAGAGAGCAGCCCAGTCATGGCCAACAATGAAACTAAGAAGAATATAAAGTATGACGAATACAAAAACATAATAATGAATACAATCGCTTGCCGATAGGCCAATCACAATTTGATGGAAAATCTTGGCGAGTGACGACGATGGTACAGAGACTTCAGCTTGAAAGGTGTAGTGCATCTACCAACCAGTGCGTCAAATGAGATAACAGAATTGGTTAGACGGAGTGATCAGATGAAGATCGTTTATAGATACATACTCAAAAATTCAACTATATGTGGGTAACATTATAATATTGAGACACAAATGGGATATGGCGACATCCAAGTGTATCCAGAATCTTTCTCATACAAATCATGTAGAGTTATCGTTTGGCTTAGTGTTGAGCAGATATTTGAAACAGTCAGGTGAATATTATCATGCGTCTGAATTGCGGATAGGTAGTGCAGTTTCTAACACTCGATGGAAGTTTGTTCCATATTAACGCATATTTTACGGAGAAAAAAATTTGAGCGAAGCTTTGTGCGAGACTTCGACATTTTCACTGTGCGCTCGCTGTTTCTTAGTTCATAGCGCATACGAGTCTGAAACTCGAGTTGTGGCTGAGCTGTGAAGCTTAATCCGAATAGTAAGCGATATAGAAGGCACAGAATGAGACTGCGTAGCCATACCGGCTCCAGTTTTAGAGCCTTGCAACGCTCACGGTATATCATAGTATTATGCATGTTCAAAACCCTCCTTGTGAAGGATCATTGAATGTTTACTAGTGCCATAATATCCACTTTTCTCAGATTACTATGCACTATCGTACATTACTCAAGCTTCGGCCTAACACATATTTTAAAGGCTTGAAGCCTGGAATCCCTCAAAATAAGGGTTCGACTTGTGTAGGCAATCACTTTTCTGGCAGAAGCCTGCAAGAATATAACAAGTTCCAAAAAAAATCAAACGAGGCAGAATATCTTAGACCAAGGTCTCGGACTGCGCCACACACAGGAATAGGGGTATCGTTTAATGTAAGGATGTTCAGAGAAGGGCCGCAGCCATAAACCACAAGTCGCAAAATCTATCCTTGTTCGCAATGTCCCCGAGCTCCAGACATTAAATGAGCTGGATGCCAAAGCGCATGACTGGGATGAATGACGTTTTATTCGTGAAGTGCCCGCACTTAAAGATGTTATCGCTTATTCGACATCAAGGTTACCGCTTTCACCTAACTACAAAATGTGTGGTCCCCGAGTGATGAAAATATCATTGCACTCCAAAATGATGGCAGAGCATGTGATCAAAATGTGGCAAAAAAAGCGTAAATTGCCGCCGTCCGAAATGCGCATAATGACGATAGGCGACGGATCGCAGATAGACAATGTGACACCCAGCAAGCAACTTACTAAAACATTTCCGTCACCATGTAGCTCAGAACGGAGACAGTGCCAATACACACCGGCAGCTGAATGAGGACAGGATGGTCACCCTCTTGTTGGCGTTGAGAGCTCTATACAACAACCTGAACTGGCCTTAGGGCCTGCGTCATCGGTCCTAAAATAAAGCGGCCATCACCGACCGAGCAAAGGTCGGCATAAACCCTCACCAGAAACCACCATTCACAAACACGCTTCTGAGCACCGATGTACTCACTTGGTTGTATCCCAATGCACAAGTTCTTCTCAGCAATCTAACCGAACTTAGAATTTGTCAGGTCTCCACGCCTTGATACCTAGTTATGGTCACCGAAACATTGCTGGACACGGAGATCACGGATGCTGTGATTGCGCTACCCGACATGACCTACATACCAAAAGATCGACCTAGCAGAAGAGGGGGAGTGCTCCTGCATTATCGATCCTATCTGCATATTCATTTCATTGAGGACCCAGAAACGAAACTGGTCGATTCTCTTTGGTATCGTATACACCTAAGACGGTGATGTGTGTTTACTAGCAATAGTTTAGCGCCCTCCAATGTCCACCTTGGACATGGATCAATGTCTAGCTTCTGCGATGAAACAAGTCCTGACAGGACCATACAGTCACGTCCCTAAAATGCTGCAAGAAATGAACCCTTCCAAAGCAGCTGGACCTGATTCAATTCACCTGAAGCTTATGCATGAGTTGGCGGTGGAACTAAGTGGACCTCTGACGATGGTGCTTCAGAAGTCACTTGATAACTGTACATTAGCTTCTGAATAAATGGAGGCTCTCATCTGTCTTATCTTCAAAAATGGCGACAGGAGTCTGTCAGCCAATTATAGGCCAGTCAGGCTGACTAGCGTGGTGGTCAAAATGCTTGAAAAGCTGGTGAGAGATTCGTTGGAAGGTCATCTGAATAGATTTAATCTACTCAGTAGAGCACAACACGGATTCCGGTAGGGGTGCTGGTGTCTGACGAATTTGTTGGTTGCTCGTGAAGCTTGCGCCGAGGCAATGAATACTGGCCACGCAGTAGACGTACTTTTCGTAGACTTCCCGAAAGCATTTGATAAGGTACCCCACTTGAGGCCATCACAAAAGCTGAGGTCCTACGGCGTATCTGGCCGTGCCCTTCACTGGGTATCTGCGTTCTTGCAGGGAAGAGAGCAGTATGTACGTGTGGGTCGCAGCTTATCCTTTAGGTAAGCGATCCTTAGCGGTGTCCCACAGGCCTCGGCCCTTTGACTGGTGCTGTTCTCCATCTACGTAAACGATCTCCCTGGAGAGCTTGGGGTATCATCCCCATTGTTTACTGCTGACCTTAAGCTATGGAATGTTGTAAATGTTCCTGGGGGTTCTGAGACCATACGGCATGCCCTGGACAGACTCTGTGACTGGTCTACTTTGTGGCTACTGCCCATTAATCAGGCTAAGTGTTCCATCTTTCGTATAGGAGCAACTTTTCTGCCTTCGAGCTACGTACTCGGTGGGGTGGAACTCCCCCTTGTCTCCAACCAGGTAGACCTAGGCGTCTTCCATTCCTCGTCTTTGCATTCTGGTGACAACTGGAAGAAGGCTGCAAGTAAGGGTTTCATGATCTTGTGGTTAATACGTCGTCCTTTCAGGGTCTTAACTGCCAAAATATTTGTGAAGTTGTTCTCAGCTTTCGTTCGGCCCCACCTGGAATACTGCGTCCAGGCTTGCCCGCTCTGCCTTGCTCTGGACAAAGTGGAGCTCGAGAGGGTTTTGAGCGTAGATACAAAATTGGTCGAGGGGTTACGGGGCAATCGTACTCCGAGTGTCTACTTAGTTTGGGTATGTATTCAGTGCACTACAGACGGCTTCGAGGAGGCCAAATCCTTACTTACCGCATTTTAACAGGGAAGTTTGGACCGGACTTGAGCTGGCTATTTAGCTTGGCTAGGTTGCCTTCTCTTCGCGGTCATCCCATGAAGCTGCACAAGCCGCGTTCTGACCGGATCAGGGCGGAAACTCGGTTATCGCGTAGAGTTATCCAGCGCTGGAACTCGCTTCCACAAAGTGTAGTCAGTGAACGTACGGTTAAGGGTTTCGAGCGTCAGTTAGACGCTCTTGGGTGGTAACACGAAACCTTTCCCTTCTCCTGACCATATCCATCTTCAAACTTTTAGTTCTTATTCTGTCCTTCTCTTCACTCTTTGGTGTTATCCTTCATTTAAATGACTTTCATTCCCCTTTACCTTCCACTTTCTTTCCACTTCTTTCTTATTTCAACTGACTTACACAGCGGGGACTGCTAGTGCAGGGAACGTCGGCAGTAACTGGTTGATCAGAGTGTGTTTCGGGCGTTTCGTTTTAGATCCATCAAGAGCTCCTAGCACCTTATCATTTCCTGGCTCAGCTATCCGCTCAAGAAGGAACACTCAAAGGATTTTCTTATCGTTCCAGTCCATCTGAATCTGAACTGTCTGTCCTTTTGGTGGAGGACTTCAACCTGTACGCAATCGAAGTTCCAGCATCGAACAACGAAAAATCCAAAGCTGATTTGCAAGAGGTGGTCCCCGATGTACTTCTGTACAACCATGTCACCTCTCCCACGCGATTCCGAACAGGTGACACACCCATTGTTTTGGACCTTGTACTATCCAACGAGGTACTAATGGTCGACACCGTGACCATAGATGCACCACTTGGCCGTAGCGATCACGCGATGTTGCTCTTCCTTTACATCTGTTACTCGGAGTACATCAGTGAGAACAACGTGGAAACCTATATCGTTACACATTACGATAAACTGTCCAACTTCGTTCAAGAAAACGACTGGTCCTTCCTGGCCGAGAAGCTGCCCAATGTCGCCTGGATCTTGTTCGTCACCCAATTCACTGAGCTAGTGGCAAATACATCAGAAAGCAAGGTCCTTCGCCTGAAGCAAGTGAATTCGTTCCTGAGGAGCCGTACTAGAAAATGCATGGGCTTAAGGGATTCAGCCTGGCGCGCTTACAAAGCCTGTCCAAGTAACCTGACCTGGGGTGCTTACACAACTCAACGAAACCACTGCGTCAAGTTGATCCGCGAAGACAAACTCCAGCACCAACAGAACTTAGCGTCAAAATTCAGTACAAATCTCAGGTTGCTGTACAGACACGTCAGCAAGCCCCGCAGAGTGCAACGCGGGATCCCGATTTTACGTGCAACAGATGGTCTTGCGCAAACCGCACAAAATGCAGCCAACATGCTTCGCCAATACTTCATCCATACTTTCCGGAGTGAAGCATTATTTCATCCGCTTTTTACACAGCTTCCATCGCCAGCAGGGTTAAAACCACGTATCGTTCACGGCAGCCAATGTGATGAAAATGCTAATGTCATTACGCGTGCACAACTCACCTGGCGTGGAGGACATCAAACCGAAGGCCTTGAAGACAGTGACCAAGTACCTTGCCGAACCATTAGCTCGGTTCTTTCAACGTTGTCTCGACGAAATGCAAGTTCCGACAATGTGGAAACATGGACTAATCACTCCTATTTACAAAAGTGGTAATCGTGCGGAGCCCTCGAACTACCGTCCAATCACTCTCCTCCCAGTTTCATCCAAACTAGTGGAACGTATAGTTGCAGAGGCGCTCATGGGATATCTTGAGAGTAACAACATCCTAATGTCACAGCAACACGGATTCCGCCGAAATCGATCCTACACTACAAACTTGCTGCTAGCCAAGCAAGCTTGACAGTCTGCCGAGGCCAGAGTGGGAGTCGACGTTGTCTACCAGGACTTCTCCAAAACGTTCGATACTTTAAACCACCGCATCTCCCTACACAAGCTTCTAAGCTATGGAATCGGTGATCCTATGCTCGCTTGAATCGGCGACTTCCTCGCTCAACGCCAGCTGACTGTGAGAGTCCGCAGCTCCATTTCCGACCCAATTGACGTCCAGTGTGGCATGCCTCAAGAATCAGTACTGGGGCCACGTTTATTCCTCACATTCCTTAACGATCTTGCCAGTGTATTGCAGTGGAATTTCTAACTATTTGCAGATGATGTCATAATTTGGCATGATATCAGCACATCGGAAGATCACATGGCATTGCAGAGCGATCTCGACAGGGCTTATACGTGGTCATCCTATAAGCAGTTCCAGTTCAACGTGGCGAAGTGCAAAGTCGTAAGTATACGCCATCAGCTTATCTATAAATATCGACTTGGGGACCATCAGTTACAACGTGCTTCCCAAGAAAACGACCTCGGGGTGATCGTGCAGTACGATATTGGCTGCTCGAGACAGGCTGAAAAGGCATTAAAACAGCCAGTCAACATCTTGGACTCTTACGGAGGGATTTCGGAAAGTTTGAGCCATCAATCTTTCCGTACATACTGAACGCCTATGTGAGGCCCCAAATTGGATTTGCAATCCAGGTTTGGCGTGTCTGACGAAAGCACGATATCAATGCATTTGAAGCTCTACAACGTGAGGCGACATAACTCGTTGGAGGATTGAAGAGTTTCAGTGTGGCTCTCTCCCATCCCTGCACTCCATGACCAACGGTTTCGTCTTTGTCAGCAAGTAGAGATAGCCGAGCTGGGAGTGGAACTCGGCGCATAGTGGGTGACGGTCATCGGCATGATCACTATGCCATTGAGCTCCGCGAGCAGTGTTTGACACATCGGTTAGAAGTAGATTATTGGCTTTTGGAGTACCCACCGCGTGTCTTGAATTTCGACGCGCAATCTCATTCGTGGCATCGGTTGTCTTTGAAGTCAGCCTCTGCCAATACGGTCACTGGGACCGTCACCGAAGTGGAGTATTTCGGTGTGGCTCTCTCTCATCCCTGCACTCCACGACCGACGGTCTCGTCTTTGTTTAGACTCATCAAGTAGAGATAACTGAGCTGGGAGTGGAACTCGGCGCATAGTGCTTGGCGGTCATCGCCATGATCACTATGTCATTGAGCTCCTCGAGCAGTGTTTGATACATCGGTTAGAAAGATGGTTTCATTTCTCTTACCAACGCAGACTGCAGTCCCTGAGATTGCACAGTGGTGAATATCGACCTCAGCGAGGAGACCTAATCCTGCTTTACTTAATACTGACGAACCCAACTCACCCATGTCGCAATCAGTTGCAGTGGAGACAAAATACCAACCCGAGAGGTCATCAGCTCAACCGGCTACGCACTACAGTCGACTTGATTGTTAAAGAAACATTTTCTCCCTCCGTGTGTCCCGTGCCTGGAATGCGCTTCCGACTCATGTTATCCTTGCTCTTACATCAACGCTATTCAAAAAACGCCTTCATGAAACGCTTTCCAAGTTGCATTGTTTGCTTTATATCAAGTTGCACTTGGTGGACGAAATAACGTAAACCTATCCATGTGCTTAACGGCCCTCTCCGCAACATGGCAATGAGGATACATGCAGAAGTGTCCAGATGAGTATCCTGGAGGTATCTAAACTGGATTAACATACCACATCTGTCAAGTGAAGCAACACACGAGCGAGCCTCGTCGTTTACTTTTTTCTTTCTCACGCATTTACTGAACTTTAACTGCTCTTTATACTATTTTGTTTGTGCACATCCCATTCCTACTTCAAACTATCCGTACGCAGTATTGCATTTAAATCGGTAGAAGCTTAAATTAACGGTTTACTTATTCGATGATCTTTCAAATTTTAATCTTTACTCCAACCATCTTACGGGACTTGTCAAGCACATGCTTTTTTACCCGTGATAAATCACTGTTCATTGTTCATCTCCAACCTGCACAGCTTTCCCTGAACAGCCTGCGTGGAGTCCGATATCGTCGATGTCAGCAGCATGCTCCATTTCACCGGGCCGATCACCCGGGAGTAATACGACGCCACCAAGCGCATAGTTTACGCGAGCACTCTCTAATCTGTCATCCATAGCAAAGTTGAACGAGAAGGGTCAATCGTGCAACCCGGTCGCAGGCCACTGGGGATCCTAAAGGAGGCGAAAGTCTGTCGAACATCTGCACCGCGCTGAAATTTCGAGAGTCAGTGGCTTGGAGAGTGTTAAAGTACTTCTCGGGCACTGTTCTCAGCAGATGACTCCAGAGAGCAGTTCTGGCAAATGAGAGAGCTGATGCACATGTGTCTAGGAAGAAACGATGATAGCCCAACGGAAAATTCGGTGTTCGAGCAACTGGCGGATTGTAAAGATGTTCCCAATACAACTCCAACATAGACGAAACCCAGCCTGTCCTTCATGTATGTGCTGTTGGCCTAAAGGATTGAGTTTAAGTAAAAACATGGAGCCTAGCATTTTGGGCGCAACGCATAATAGACCGATCCATCGGTATTTTGTGTAATCCATTCGGTCACCTCTTCCGAAGATGGCCATTAAACCCTAATCAGAGGGGATTACTGCTGTGGTCCAAATCTCTTGAATGAGCGTAGTTACTTCAGAAAGGAGAGAAGAGCCTCCGGTCTTGAAAAAAGCCAAAGGGAATTCGTCGGGAAAGGGAGATTTGTGACACTTCGGAGACGAAGCTCATAGACAACCGCAGCCTCAGGTGGCGAAAAGGTGCTTACACACCAACGAATCACGTGAATACGAGAATGGCAACTCACGGACAATGATGGCCAGTTAAACTACTGTTCGAAATGCTTTGGGTAATGTACAAGACGATTTTAGCGACTGTGTATTGGTTCACGGCGGGCTTCACGAATCACTTCGGCTACAGTTGACTTCTTTATATCGTTGGATCAAAGGAGAGTCTGTATAAGTTCCCTCAGGATGCAACTTGTTCCATCTTGATGACATGTTGCATCCAACAGACTTCACGATCTTCCCTGTGAGGATGTTTGAGCTCAGGGTTGATATCACTGCGCAATTGTCCGGCGGTCTTACAAAACTTGAACAGATTGAGGAGAAGTCCATCGATCACTGGTGTGGTTAGGAACACCGCAAATGAGGCTGGATGAGTGTGCACGGCAAGTCGGATGTGAGTACAGTTGGTCTCTATGTCTTGTAGTGGAGGGCCACACATATTAGAAAACAAAGTACATTCTGTAAGGCACAGAGAATATTTGGAGTAACAAGTATGACTACATCCACCCTGTAAATGGATCACCGCCTGGTGTGTGCTATGAAACAAATCCTAGCACGGTAGGTCAGTCACATCCTTCTAGCAGGGGACTACAAGCTGCACGCATTCGAAATCCCAGCTTTGCTCCGCGATCAAACCAAAATGGCGTTTCAAGAAGTAATCACCGATGTACCGCTGTACAAGCACGTCACCGTACCCCCGAGATTCAGAACGGGCTGCGAACCATCAGTCATAGGCCATGTGTTCACCAACGATGAGTCAATGATTGATGCATAACTGCACCGCTTGGCCGTAACGATCACTCGATGCTTCTCTTCTGTTAATCGAATACAACTGTTAAAACAGCTAGGAATTGCAAGTCGTCACCCATTGCGGTACACTACCTGACCTCGTTCAAGAAAATAACTGAACTTTCTTAGCCGAGCAGACCCTCGACTTCACCTGGAAGAAAGGTGTCACCCTGTTCATCGGGCTGTTGGCAACCGCGTCTGCAACCAAAGTATTTTGCCTGAAGCAAAATAAATTCTTCCTGAGCAGCCGGACAGGAATATGCATGGAGCCTGGCGCGATTATAAAGCCTGTCCGGCTGCACAGGCCTGGGATTCCTACATAACTCAACGAAAGCACTGTGTCGAGTTTGCCAGCAAAGACAATCACAAACACCAGCAGAGTTAGCGAAGCGATTAGTTACTAATTCTAGGATGCTCTACATGCCTGTAAACAAGCGCCGGAGAGCGCAGCGCGAGATCCCAATTATACAGGTAGTAGATAACCGGACTCTCACTACACTTGATGAGGAGAATGTGCTTTGGCAGCAGTTAACTCGCAGTTTCCAGAGTGAATCTTCACCTGAGCCGTACCTGACACTGTGCACTGCGTCACCAGGATTAAGCCACGTATTCTTCACTGCTGCAGATGTGATGATTAGTCTACCTCCCTGGTGCGTGCACAGCTCCCCTGGTGTGGACAATATTAGAACGAAGGCCTTAAAAACAGTGGCTACGTGCCTTGTCGGACCGTTGGCCCGGTTCTCCCAACGAAGCCTTGAGGAAAAGGAGGTTCTGACCATGTGGAAACAGGGATTAGTTACTTGTTTTCAAGAGCGGGATTCGTTCGGAGCTCTCGAACTACGGTCCAACAATCATCCTCCTAGTGTTACCCAAAGATATGGAAGGTGTAATCGCAGAGGCGCTCATGGAATACCTTGAGACTAACAACATTATAATGTCACAGCAGCATGCATTCCGACAAAACCGGTTCTGCATCACAACCTTGTTACTAGCTCGAGTAACCTGGACGAAGTCAGCCGATGCCAGTGGGAGTTGACGTCGTATATCAGGACTTTTCTAAAGCGCTCGAGTGCCTGGACCACCGCATTCATCTTCACAAAGTTCCAAGCTATGGAACTGGTGATATTGTGTTAGTTTGGATAAGCGACTTCCTCATTCAACGTCAGCTAATTGTCAGAGACCGCAGATCCATCTCCGACTTAATTGAAGTCTAGTGTGGTGTGTCCAAGGATCTGTACTGGGACCACGTTCGTTCGTAGGATTCATTAATGATACTGCTAGTCAGACTTGCTATTTGCAGACAATGTCAAGATCTGGCATGACATCTAGACAGTGGACGACCATGCGGCACTACAAAGAGATCTCGACAGGGCCTGGTCATTCGAGCACCTGTTTCAGTATAACTTTGCGAAATGCGAAGTTCTGAGCCTACGCCACCAGTGTACTCGTGAATATCGAGTGGGAGAGCAGCTGCTGCAACATGCTACGCAAGAAAGCTACCTCAGGGTAATCTTGCATGACGACCTGGGCTACTCGAAACACACCGAAAACGCATGGAGAGAAGCCAGTCAGCAATTTGGCCTCCTACGATGGACGTTAGGGAAGTTCGACCCAGCAATCTTCCCACAAATGCGAACGCCTGTGTGAGACCCCACCTGGAATAGGCGATTCAAGTCCGAAGACATTAGCGACGGGATCCAGATGAACCCTATCATTAATCCACCTGATAACTTTTGGTCTTCCGTTGAGGACAAACCGACCTTATCAAACTGGATGAGGTGGATGAAATGATTCATTAACTACTTGGAACTACTGCCTGTTTCGAATCATGGGAGCAATCTCGGAGTCCCACAGAATACGACTATTCAGACAAGTGCTGGGAGATGAAGTCCAGCGACATTATGATACACTACATGTGGAAAATTGTGACACTGTTACATCGGCCTTGGATAAATATACCACACTGTGGGGATTGAAGATGAATGTTTATACTGCGAGGTACGGCTTTTCAAAACTTGTACAGAAACCGAATGTGAGCGTGAACGACTTCATTGCACACATCCATCAGTTTATTCCCGAGTGTAAATACAATGAAATTCCGCCCGACAAATCTGAAGAAGCAATGAAAACACGGTGCTTACTTGCGGGGATTCTTGACGAAACTGCACGGGAAACATTGTTATCTTTGAACGAGTCAGATACCACGTGGGAGAATGCTTGTATAATTGTTCGCCAAAGGGAGAATATCTCGCACCAGCTACGTGAATTCACTGCCCATCCAGTCGTGGGTGTTGTTCACGCAGTTGCTAAACCACGGACTCCAGGTGAACCTCGAAAACAGTTCGTGTGCTATCGTTGCGGGACGCAACATGCTCGTGTTTCTGAGTGTCGCCACAAAGAAAGCATCTGTCGAAAATGTGGTAAAATAGGCCACCCAGTCCCGGTGTGCAGTTGGAACCCGCCCCATTGATTAATCTTACTCAATCGAGGAGCCATATTAAGCTGCCGCTTACGGAGAAAAACGTTCTGGAAGACTTAGATAACGAGCTAAACACCGTCTATTTGAATACCGTATCACCCAACAAGTGCCCTCCACATACGATTCGTTTGATGATCGAGAATGAACCGATTGATTTGGAACTGGATACAGGGGGTTGCAGTTACCATTATAAGCAGTGATTCAATTAAGAGTCTGACGCCCTTACAACCGTGTGACTTCAAATTGCAACTCTACATGGGAGATCTGATCAGGGTCTTGGGAAAGTGCATGGTTAAAGTCAGACACGGCGAGCGGGAATTAACTCTACGTTTGATCGCAGTACCTTTCAAAAGACCAAATCTCCTGAGCGGAAATTGGATCCGATACCACTCAGAAACGATGCAGATTAATGAGGCCGTGATCAATAACAGCAGTCTAAACGATCTGTTGAAATAATTTTCTCTATTCGAAAATAACTTGGGAAAGCTGAAACATTTCGAAGCTTTCATCAATCTATGGGAGCACACCAATGACAAGTTGTACAAAGCACGAACATTACCGTACGCTATGCGTCCAAAACTTGAAGTAGAACTACAACGGCTACACTCTGGAGGCGTAATCATGCCAGTACAACACTCGGATTAGGGTAGCCCAATTGTTCCTGTACTCAAACCCGACGGTACCGTTCGTATCTGTGGAGACTATAAGTTAACTGTCAATCAAGATACCAAGGTGCAAAGGTATCCTTTGCCACGCATCGAAGATTTGTACGCTACGTTATCCGGTGGTCAAACATATTCTAAGCTTGATCTTAGTCATGCATATACCCAAGTTGAACTTGATGAGGACTCACGCGAACTAACCACCATAGCTACACATCTTGGACTATTTCAGCATATACGTCTTCCATTCGGAATGAACTCCGCCCCCAGCATCTTCCAGTGGATTGTAGATGACACGGTGAAGGATCTATCCTTTACTTATGCTTATTTGGATGATATCCGCGTTTCTGGCCGAAGTGATGCTGAATGTTTAAAGACAATTCGGACGGTATTGGAACGTTTGGAATCGAATGAATTGAAACTGAAGAAATCTGAATGTGAGTATTTTTTCTGCATCTGTTTGTTATCTCGGCTACAAACTTGATAAGAGAGGTCTGCATGTTACGCAGGATAAAGTATCCCCAACTATGCCGGTACCGCAGCCTAAGAATGTTGATGAACTCCGAGCAATCTTAGGAATTTTATCACACTATCGTCGTTTTCTACCGGGGGCATCTACTACTTTAGCTCCTTTGAAGGCACTGCTACATAAAAGCACACTGTGGCTGTGGAATGATGAGCGTCAATACGCTTTCATTCGTGCTAAAACTGTTTAGCATCAGCGCCAGTTTTAGTTCACCACGATAGAAAACATCGTGTGATCATTCAGTGTGATGCATTTCCGTACGGAGTTGGAGCGGTTTTGTGTCACAAAATGACGAATGATGCCATTTATCCGATTGCTTTCGCTTCGCGGACCTCAAAACCGACTGAAAATATTACTCACAACTTGATCGAGAGGCCCTATCAGTTATCTTTGGTGTCGAGCAATTTTAGCAGTGTATTTGGGGCACCTATTTTGGGATCAAAACTGATCACGAACCGTTAATATCCAGGTGTGGTGTATCCAAGAGGATTCAGCAAATGTTTTCACTTAGAATGTAATGATGGAACAATGGAACAATGGTTTATTACGTTTAAAAAACGATGGGCCTGTAACAACGATACGATGCCCAAACTAAGTACGCCATACGAAAACTAAACTAGAAATTACGAACAAATAAACCTAGACTTAACGCACGGTCTGGGCAGAAGAATAAAACCTAGCATCTTGTAATCGTGGTTCTATAAGACATATTAAATATAGTACATGTCTTACGAATAGGCTTTGCGATCGTAGTTCAAGAGGGCAGAAATTGTACAGCGTGCAGCCGCGTGTGTGTATTTGGGCAGTGTCACATTAACATAATAATATGAATAGTCTTGAAACGTCAGGGATATGTCAGTGATCGAGTGAAAGGAATAAATATACGATATGGTAAGCGAATGTAGGACACAGTAAAGCAATGTAAACTGAACAGAATAATCAGGAAATAGAAATACCGTGTCCTCAGGTAAGCAATCCAGGTTGGGGATACATCAAATTGCCACTTGTCTTTACATGGCCCAAATCCTTATTGCCTGTGAATAGAAAATCTTTTACATCCCAGGCTGTAACAATTGTACGACGGATGCCCTGAGTCGTTTGCCGCACGCGACCCGCGTAGGACCAATAGATGAACCGGTGGAGTTAATTCATTTGATGCAGTACCTCGACACTACGCATTTGTCGAGTGACGTCATACTTCGGTGGACCAATCGAGATCCCAAACTAGCCTCCGTGATACGTTTCACGAAACTGAGCTGGCCGAGTAAAAGTCCGACTGAGTTGAAACCTTTTGGGTTTTGAAAAAATAAGCTAATTAACAGGATGGTTGCTTATTTTGAAGCTCACGTTTGCTTCCACCTTCGAAAGCGTGCCCCTTCCTTCTAAATGAGCTTCACGTGTACATCCATGTGTTGCGCGAATGAAGGCCCTTGCACGCGGCTATTGCTGTTGGCCCGGCTTAGACGCCGAAATTGAAAACTACTTGAAAACGTGTGATCTCTGCCAACAATATCAGTCGAAGAAACCTCCAGGTCTAATACACCCTCGGCGTTGGCCTGAAAGGCCATGGCAGCGTATCCATGCAGACTATTTTGGTCCTTTGAACGGAACATTTTCCTGCTGATAGTTGATGCCTATCCGAAATGGATCGATGTTTATCCAGTGTCTCATCCCACGGCTGAAACAACCATTTCATAGATGCGATCATCGTTCGCGGTTTTCGGAATACCTGAAACTGTTTATACTGATAATGGGTCCTGTTTTACCAGTAAGGAGTTTGAGAGCTTTATGCAAAGCAATGGCATTCAACACGTGCGTACAACCCCATATCGTCCTGCGTCAAATGGATTTGGTGACATTGCGGTGCAGACAGTAAAACAGCCCCGCTAAAGCAGTTATCTGGGAACGTAGAAACGCGATTAGTTCGATTATTTTTGCCTGTAGAATAACCCCGACGGAAGCCCCGGGTAAATCCGCTGCAGAACTGATGTTCGGTAGAACACTTCGAATTAGATTGTACCTATTATTTCCTAATAGGCGAGCTTGAATAGAAGCGAAAAAAACAAGAGAGCTACATTAGACAGGAATCATGATGTTGTTTTCCAACCGGAAGATCATGAGTTCATACGAGTTCCCCACGAACAGTCATGGCAGCCCGTAACCGTGGTCACAATAGTTGGTACCCAACCTGACCTAGGGGTAAATGGTCGCGTCTTAAGGCAGCATTCAGTTCACATACGTCCGCGTTGTGTAGAAACACGAGAAAATGACTCAGTCCAGCCGACGATGGAACAAACCACTCAGGATACGGCGCAAACAACAAACTACCCACCACTTCACACATCTCAACATGTACCTAAACCTGTTGAACGTTGCGTCCCAGGTGTATGGCTTTCTCCAAGAGAGGATAGGATGTTATATCCCCCAATGATATTGATTAGTTAGTTCGGCAACACCGCGTTCCTTTTGTTGTTCCTCGCATTGACCAATCAATAGTTTCTCGTTCATGCTTTAACTGGTGTGTCATGTGCGCCAGGTCGGACGGATTGGTCCGAACACTTTACTTCGTACTGTGCCTTTTCGTGCTTAACTGCCGTCTGGGGGCTTGCTCTTCTTGAATTCGTTACTACGTATCATATCCATACAAGTAGCAATCCTTCTGTATGCGTATTTAACGCACACCGGCCGGAACTGAGGCTTTAATGGCTGCGTTTCGGATAAGCGTTACGTAACTATACCATGGTAACACGGAGAAAGTCTTGTCAGTTTTAGGGTTTTGTTGTAGTCCTGTAAGTGGGTCTCAGCGAGGACACAAATATCGATGGCGAAGGTTCCCAGAGTGTGAACTATAGACTTGCCTGGTGTCCTATCTGCATGTGCGTCCGGAAAGTGAGGGCATCCAAATAAAACTGGGAACATGAATTGCGTTTCACATAGGCTGTATTGCACTAGACATCTACACCGTTAGAACTGCCCGTCAGGGGAGCACGTGGTCGGAGAGCGGACAATCGAACAATGGAACAATGGTGTATTACGGGTAAAAAAGCAATGCTTAACAAGAGACGCGGGATAGAACCTCTTGCGAAAATTGAATTGCATGGTAAAGTGAAAAGTGTTTTGGTGGACTCACCGTAGACTTATGTAGAATAGATATGTTAGCGTATTAAAAGCATAAATCCATTCATTGGGAGTTTGGTAAGATGCCATATGATTGCGTTTTGTAGCCCCTGGCTAACAAGTCATAAAATGAAATGCAAATGAGACAACGCATTGTCAACTCGTTTTTCAAATATCGCCAGATTGGGAGCAGAGACAACATAATTAGCGAGGATGTTCCAAGACTGGTACATGCGCAGGGAAAAGAAATTTCTACGGCATTCAAGCCTGCCATACTGTATTGTCAATTTCAGATGATGACCTCTTAGGTTTGCGTTGTGATTCAATTCCAGCAGCGGACGGCAAATGTGGTTTGGGTTCTTCAGAATCTGGTAAACCATTATGAGATCCACCCGCAAAAGCCAATATCGAGTGCTGTATATCCTTAGAGATTTCAGTCTAAGCTGATAAGGCAGATGAAAGAGGCCCCTGACGTTCTTGGTTGTCTTTTGTTAAGAAGTCTCGAGAGCAACGAGATCCACGGCTACCGCGCCTGGATAGCATATTCCACGTGCGGTCGCACGTAGGCGTTAAGCATTTGGGGAAAGATTGAGGGTTCAAACCGACCGAACGCTCTGCGAAGCAAGCCGAAGTGTTGATTGTCGGTCCTCGTCGCCTTCTCTGCTTGCTTTGAACACCCGAGATCTTCCTGTACCAGTACCCCCAGGTCACGCTCCCGAGAAGTCGTCTGCAAGGTGTGGTCTCCAAGCTTGTAAGCGCTCACCGGCTGGTGACGCAGACGGATCACCTTGCACTTAGCTATGTTCAACTGAAGCAGCTTCCTCTTTGACCGTTCATAAATGTAAGTTAGGTCATGTTGGAGTAGATCGTGATCTCCATTGTTACTAATCGCTCGCCATATCTTGATGTGATCAGCGAAAAGCAGGAAATTGGAGGAGATAACTGATGCCAGGTCGTTGATAAACATCAGGAATAAGCGCGGTCCCAGCACTGAGTCTTGTGGGACACCACATTCCACCTCAATTGGGTTAGAGAGTGATTACCTAAAGCGTACTTGAAGCTTCCATTGGCGAAGAAAGTTGTCAATCCAACCAAGAACAGGATCTCCGATTCCGTAGCTCTGTGCACTGTGAAGTAGGACGCGGTGATCCGGGCGATCGAAAGCTTTGGAGAAGTCCAGATAGATGAGGTCAACTCCGACCCCATCATCAGCCACTTCCGTCCAACTACCTCGTGCAATCAGTAGGTGGGTGGTGCATGACCAGTGTTGACGGAAGCCATGCTGCTCCGATGCCAAGATGTTGCATTTTTCCAGGTAGTTCATTAGAGCCTCAGCGGCGACCGCTTCCATCACGTTCGCGCGCACAGGGAGGAGAGTCACTGGGCGATAGTTTGCAGGCTCTGAACGCATACCGCCTTTAAAAATTGGGGTGATAATGCCACGCTTCCACATAGTTGGGACTTGCTGTTCATCAAAGCACCTTTGGAATAACTGTGACAATGGTCCAGCTAGCTTGGTGGCTGCAGTCTTCAGTGCTTTCGGGTGGATATTGCCGGATTCCGGAGAGCTATGATCACGCAGTGAGACTACCTTCCGTAGCATAATTGATGGATTGAAAATTACACGTGTAAACAATGGAGTCGCTAATGTGCATGACATTATGGGACAGGTAGAGGCTGCGAGTTCGAAAATTGGGCGTATTGAAGCCGCAGGGCATTAACTGCTTCTTCGGCGCCTTGTACTCTACCGCCTGTCGTGAAAAGTGGAGGGATGCTATGTTTCACGTTACGAAGATTGTTCATATGCCTATACAGCAGTTTGTTGTTTGTCAGGAATTTGTTGGCTAGGCACTGTTGATAAGTTACTTTGTCCTCACGGACAAGTGTAGTGCAATGGTTGCGATGGGTCAGAAAATTGCGCCATGTCTCTGAGTCGTGGTTAACCTTGTACGTCACGTCATGCTGCATCCCTTATCGCCAGGCATTTTCGAATCCTGCTCCTTAGAATTGTAGGCATTTTGACGGGACGAAGGGTGCTTGGTCTCTGATGCTCTGTTAAATAAGTAATAAATAAATAAATAAATAAATAAATAAACGTTTTATTCATCAACAGTGCGAGGCACAGACCAATTGCGTGGTCTTATCAACATGTACAACGTGATCACACAATATAGTTAATCATTCGTCTTTCGATCAATGGTTCCCAAATGGGTTTTTGAATTGATTAGCAGTTCGGAAAAGGTAGAGAGATAAAGAAACTGGGAACAATAATAAGCGTAGATTTTGCGGAAAGTTCAAGTAAAGTAATACGGTCATCCATGGAACTGTCCCCAGAGGACTTGCTTCCATGCAGGGTATTTCCACGATGGGTTTCACCCGCATTTCCATGCTCCAATTGACTCTGTGCCTGTGTGGCAAGATAGTAAACGAGCCATCAGAACTAGGTATCAAATGCCTTTTTTCAGGGCTGTTTTATGCATATATTATAGGCGATGAAGCCTCAGCCCGTTCTGTTTTAAGCCAGCGAGTCAGTAGTAATATGATTTGCATGGGTATACTTTTTTTATTTTGGAAGCTGTAATCCGTCACCACAAGAGATCAGCCCAGTCATGGCCAACGGTGAAACAAAGAAGAAGATAAAGTAAGAGGAATGATAAAACACAAATATGAATACAAACGCTTGCCGATAGGCCAGTCGCAATTTCATAGAAAGTCTTCGCGAGTGACGACGACGATGCAGAGACATCATCTTGAAAGGGGTAGTGCATCTACCAACCAGTGCGTCAAAGGAGATAACAGAATTGGTTAGAAAGATTGATAGGAGTAAGATCATTCTCAAACATTTACTCAAGAATGCAACTATATGTAGGTAATCTTATATTATTGAAACGAATAGAGGATATGGTGACTTACATATGTATCGAGGACCTTTCTAATACAAATCATCTAGAGTCACCGTTTGGCTTAGTGTTGACCAGATATTTGCAACAGTCAGATGAATATTAATCATGCGTCTGAATTGTGGATAGGTAGTGCAGTTTCTAACACTCGATGGAAGTTTGTTCCATATTGACGCATATTTTACGTAGAAAATATTTGAGCGGAGCTTTGTGCGAGACTTTGGTATTTTCACTGTGCGCTCGCCGTTTCTTAGTTCATAGCGCATACGAGTCTGAAACTCGATTTGTGGCTGAGCAGTGAAGCTTAACCCGAATAGTAAGCGATATAGATTGTACCGAATGAGTCTGCGTAGCCATAGCGGTTACAGTTTTAGAGCCTTGCAACGCTCACGGTATGTCGGTTTAGAAAGAATTTGGAAAGAACAACCAACAATGTTATGATCACTATCGAGTTTCTCAACGAACTCTGTCCAAACGTTATCAATGAGACTGTTGTTTGAGAATTCCCAAGTAGATGCGTTAACGAGTTCTTTCAAGACGTGGTAGCGTGTGATTGTATGACTTAGTTCCGGATGTTCAGAGGAATATCATAACACACATACGCATAACACCCATAGTTGAACCTTCTCACTACATGCTCACTGAGACGTAATGGACTATCCATCAATAACTTGTCAACCATGCGCTCTTCGTTCGTGAGCACAAGGTCGTTTTTTTACTGTTTGTTTGTCCTATTTATTGCCATGAATCTAGTGGGCGTGGTGACATGATTGTACAAGGGCATATTAACGATCAGTGCCTGGAAGTCTGCTTGGTCCTGTTCACTGGATGATGCCGATACCTTCAGAAGTTGTTTCTTGAAGTCCCCAGCGATGATAACATGACTGTAGCTAGTGCGTGTTACTTTGTTCAGGACACGTATCAAGCTGAAACCCATTTCCGGAGTGGACGTTGGGGGCCGTAAACGACAGCTACAAGACATGCGTCGTTGTGTCTTAGTTGGAGATGGCAGCATAGTGAGTCGGTAACGTGAGTTTCCAGCTTATCGACTATTGCACATCGCAGGTCGCTGCGGTAGTGGAGTAAGGGTATCCAACAAATGTGGAACAAAATAGGTAGCAGGTGGTTCGGTAGAGCAAGGTATAGCGGAGCCGGTCGCCAGCACCTAGACCGAACAAACCGAAGGCAGATAGCGTGGATAGAGGGCTGGATTAGGTAGGTTTGTGCTTATGTGTTGTGTGGACAGAAATCTTCCAGTCAGCCCAGGCCGAGGAAAAGGGCTTACTTAGGAGACCCCACCAAAAGCATTGCGCCATAAAGACCTGACTCGCAAGGCATCGGAGCGATTAACCTATATCGTAAACCGTCGGGGGCCGGTAACGCAATTCCGAGTAGTAAAGAAAAAACTCAGGACAACCAAACAGTCCGAGTGTTGTAACACAAATCAGAAAAGGTTTCCTGGAACGCATAACTAGCCGCAGAATACAAAGACCGTTAACAACCAAGTGGATCATACGCCTTCTCAGTGTTCGGTAGCAGACTACACAGAAGCTGGTGGCCAACCAAGTAGTGTGTCCGCTTTTCGTTACATACTCACTTCCGTTTGCGGAAGCTAGCGGTCAGTGACCGTATAACCAGTCGCCTTGACTTTGACAGTGCCGTACAGGCTTTTGTGATATTTTATGGAGAACCAATTGAGCAGCCCGTAGCTCCTCATGCTCTGAGGAGCTGCTGTTTATCTTCCGCAACTGCTTATTCATCTTGTTTGCGAAGCAAACGTAACTTATTCACAGTTACCAACACAAGGAAGGTCTTCCTCGATGCGCAACCTAGGTACGCGCCCGGTAGCGTACACCTGCTCCACGAGCTTTATGGATGTTGCTTAGGGTTTATATATACCTTTGCCTTGTAGAAAGATATTTCCATGTTCCAGTCAAAAAAGCAGAGGAAACAATCATTAATCATCCAATGAAGTACGACTTCATTAGAGCGTCGCCAGAGTGATCCCGTGGGTTGTGATTTAATTCATCTGCATACTTGGCAGTCAGAAAGCACTGATGCTCTCTAACATCATGTATTTTCTGGCCTGTTTACATTAAGACATATTTACGAAACAGAGAACTCCAGACTTGTGTTATAGGAAATCTACTGGCAAATGGATTTCAAATCATGAGATGGAAGCAAGTGAAATGCAGTTAGCGATGGTCTTGTTTTTAACTACCAGGTTATCCGTCGCTGTAACACCGCTGGTCCAGTGATTTATCGTTTCGCGGTGAACATGAGTGGCTTTCGCATCATTTCGATGCCTGTACTGTAGAGACCCTGAAGATGTAGCCGTATCAGTTGACGAATTCCGCGGACTTTCGGGGACGGAACAATACCCAGAAGCCGGATGAGATATAAAAAAGCTGAAATACAGTGATTGCACCATTTACCACACTTATTACATGGTTTAACGTGGACCTGGGCTACAGCTAGCCCGCGTGACAAGGTTGCTGTGTCGGAGCCCCGCGACTGCTTCCACCCAGTAATGGTAGTGAGAACACGAACGGCCAGACACAAGGATACAAGCGTTCTTTTATATAGGGAAATCACTTCATTAAATATCGAAATGCACAGACGTGAAAACCAGCCAGAGTACGGAAAACATGCGGACAATAAGAGTCGCTAAGGAATGAACAGATGAGGAACGAATCAAGTGCACGAAGCGAACGAGAAGTGAGAGTGATAGCGTCAGAGTATGGTTACTATCTGAAGGCAAAAACGAGTTCAAATAGTCAATAGGGAGAGCGAACTGATGCATTAAAACAAACCTCACTGAACCAACATAGCAAAACGAAAGTATGCCGTTATGAAAGGCTACACAAGCATACCTGTACTTTTATTGCTCCCCTAACATCTCCCTCTTCATAAAAGTTAGTTACCCGAGGGATGTGTAGCTTTTCCTTCGGAGGTCCACTTGGAATGGTTTAACAAATTGTTTTCTTTTCGGCTTTCCCTGTGTTTTATTTCCCAGATTTTTCAAAGGCTGCGAGCATTGTCTGGCGAAATACATCGGTTTGCCATTGTCCAGTATTTCAGTAAAATGAAGTTCGTTGTTGTAGGATGTTATTGTGTTCGTTTTGTAGCGCAGCCTCATTTGATTACAATGACGGGTCCACACCTTCGTACCGACACGCATCTCATACATCACCCCACCGTGGCGCAGTACGACAACGCCAGGTATCCATTTGATCCTGTTCCCTTGCTGAGAGACGACAAACACGTAGGCTCAATAGTCCAGTAGTGTATGATGGGATAAAAAGCATAAGTACAAGGCCAACAGGATGGATAAGCAAAAGAAAATCTGTTGTAAACGCTTCTTTCTTTGCTCTCTGCCTCTGACGACTGTTGTACTGCTGATAGCTGGCCCTCGAGACTGCGACTGTCTGACTGCTCAGTCACGCGCCCAGCCCACCAACGGAATACAGAAGACCAATGTTCGGTAGACAGAGAGGCTTGTTGTATGAGAGCACGGCCCAATAAATAGGTTGTGAGCAACTACTTAAACAACAATATTGGAGATGCTAATTGGCGTTAATTAACACAACTCAAATGGTTCAGGTTCGTGATCCAACTTGCCTCTGAGTCTGCATCAATTCTCATTTTGATCTATAATCGAGTTCGATCTCTAATTCCAGATCGATGCACTTTTACGGCACTGCTCTCGGTTTGATTGGTAGCTGTAAGCTATCTCCGTAACAAAATCAGAATCAAAATGTTGCAATGTGGACAGTGAATTATCGGTGGTTAAACCATTGGGCTTTATCAAACGGTTGTGTAGCCTTTATCACTAAGATGAAAGTCTAAGAGTCTTTCGAATGTCATCATGTCTGGTGCGTTCACCACATATCTTGCTAATGCATTCCAGTAAGGAAAGATTCTAAGTGAGTAAAAATACTTCCTACAATTCAAACGGAAGCGTTGCGTCGTTAGTTTTAGGTGGTTACCTCGGCAATGTTTGTAAAGGGCTTGGGTCAACAGTGATGTACATGGATGCTCGCTTCCAGTTAGTATCCGGTATGCGAGAATAAGATCTCCACGACGGAGTACACACCGAGTACACGAAGACTTAGTTCGTAGCTTATACCGGATAGTCCATGCGTTGCCTTCGTGGCTCTTCTTTGGGGCTGTTGCAATAGGCGGATATCTCGTTTTAACCATAGACACCAGGCCTAAATTGCATGTTCAACATGTGGACGAATGTAGGAGTTAATCAGCAATGGTACTAGCTGTCGCTCAAAGGTGCAGAATGCTCGCTTCAAAAGTCGCAAGTTCAAGTTCGCCACACTTACTGCTTTCGAACATTGGAGCGAAATGCCAAGACTCTATTGCACGATTATACCTAAGTCGCGTTCACTAGTCACGTGTTACAGGACGTGTTGCCTCAAAAGATGTGTTGACGAAGCTGCTGCGCACCGCCAGCAGGTGGCACTTTGCAGGGTTCAGTGGGAGCTGGTTCGTTTCTGCTTATTCGTTAATCCGAGCTTGATCATCCTGAAGATACATACGATGGTATGCTGACCGTATTGCTCTCCATCTGGGATAGAATGTCTGCTGGAAGATCATTAATGTCGACCAAAAGCAGTAGCCGGCCAAGGACGGATCCTTGTGTACACCACTGGAGACGCACAGTCTTCCAAAGCGACTGTCGGCTACTCTTACCTTGATTGCTCTGTCGTGTAAGTATGTTGTTGTCAGCACCTGGTGAGCATGATGGCCGAAATAATCTGAATTGGAGACATTTGTCATTAACTGTGAATTCAAATTTGCTGTGTATCACCTTGCGTTGAGGATCCTTTCTCGCATTAGCGCTATAAATGGACATGAATTAGATATTGAAGATCCAACATACAATTGCAAGAGCGGTTATGTCATTTCCATCAGAGTTTACAGTCGAGTTAAGATAACTTGGTTTTCTATTCTGCCTACGGTCCAAAAGGTTTGAGATGCAGCCTACCACGTTGGCGCCCTTCAGTACCATTACCTCCTCAGAGCATAGCATTTTGTGGTGGTCTTGGTACAACGCTGTAAGCAATCTGGCGTGGAGCATCAGCAGAGTAAAATCGTTTGTTTTCCTAAATTTTTCTATATTTTATGAAGTTCAGTGGCTACTTTTTTTGAGATGCCTGCAGGTGCAGCAGTCCTTCTCAACTTCTTAGTATGTTCTGGAGCCACAACTTCAACGTAAAGGTGAATCCGGTGGAAGCAATCATCACAAGCAATTTGTACATTCTGTGCTAAGAGGAATGGATCCTAATTTGACGACCTTATAAGATCCGAGAAAATTGACCAATTCACAGAAGAGAATGAGCGGTAATTGATCACTGATTCTATCGGTTTAGAAAGAATTTGGAAAGAACAACCAACGATGTTATGACCACTAGCCGGTAATTTGTCACTGATGTATGTGGACACATGTGAACATCTCATAGTCAATATTAGATCAAGTGTGTTACCAAGCCGTGTAGGTTGTGTGACGTGCTGTACCCATCCCAGTCGACCAAGAGTAGACGTAAAAGGATTGCGTTTTCGTGGTTTATTATTAAGTGACCATAGGATTTTGGGCATATTAAAATCCCCAGCTATTATTTTGTTAGTGTATGAGAGGTAAGCAATAAAAGAAAATGTGTCCAACAAGTCATCGGTTACGGTGAGTGTAGACGATGGGGGTCTGTAAATATAACCTAATAAGAGATTTGTTGGATTAATAGAAATGGTAATCCACACCGAATCAGGAAGTTTCCGTAGGAGTGGTTCATCCAGAGGAAGAACCAAGTATATGTCTTCGACGTAGAGTATACAGCCACCACCTCTACCATAAAGGCAGTCATTACGAAAGATGTTATAACCCAGTATCCCGAACAACGTGTCTGGCATCTCCGCTAAACATCATATTTCTGGTATTCATATTGAAGACTTGTACGCGATTTTAGGCGGCGACCAAAAGTTTTCCAAGCTGGATCTCAGTCACACATACTCTCAGGTCGAACTTGATGATGAGTCACAGGAACTGACCACAATAACTACCCACCTGGCACTATTCCAGTATACGCGCCTCCCGTTTGGAATAAATTCAGCACCCAGTATTTTCCAACGGATCGTGGATAATATAGTTAAGGATATACCGTTCGCCTGTGCAGTAATACTGATCATCTAAACACATTGCGAACTGTTCTCGAGCGTCTGGAAGAGTGTGGGTTGCAAATAACAAAGTCCAAATGTGAGCTCTTATCCGATTCTATTTGCTACCTTGGTCACAAACTGGACAAAACCCGTTTGCATGTCCTGCAAGATAAAATAGCGTCTATTGTGCAGGCATCTCAGCCCAAGAATAGTGATGAACTACGATCATTCCTAAGAATATTGTCTCACTATCGTCGTTTCCTATCTGATGCCTCGACCATTCTTGCGCCATTGAACGAACTGTTACACAAAAGCGTGACGTGGATGTGGAAAAGGGAGCATCAGTCTGCTTTTACTTGTGCAAAGAAGTGTTTTGCTTCGGCACCTGTTTTGACCCATCACGATAGTGAAAAACCGTTAATCTTACAGTGTGACGCCTCTCCATACGGAGTCGGAGCAGTTCTATGCCACAAAATGTCCAATCTTGTCATTCACCAGATTGCATTTGCTTCACGAACTTTACAACCCGCCGAAAAGAATTACTCCCAGCTGGATAAAGAAGCCCTGTCAGTTATATTTGGCGTCAAGAGGTTTCATCAGTACAGTTGGGGCAACTATTTCGAAATACAAACCGAGCACAAACTACTGATATCCTTGCTGAGCGAGTCAAAGGGAATCGAGCTGATGTTTTCACCGAGAACACAAAGCTGGGCGTTAATAGTAAGTGCATATAAAGATCGTATCTCCTATATTCCTGGGTTGAACAATCATACGACGGATGCACTAAGCAGGTTATTATATGCAATCCCAGACGAAATACTGGAGGAACCAGTAGAGCTTGCAAATCTAATGCAGCACTTCGACACCACTCCATTGACAGGTGACACCATACGTCAGTGGACCGATCATGACCCAACGCTATCTTCTATAGTGCGATTTACAAAAACCTGCTGGCCTACTACAGTTCCCGTCGATTTTAAACCTTACCGACAACGGAAAAATGAATTGAACCTTCACTTTGGATGTTTGTTTTGGGGATCCCGCCCGATTTCACTGCTAAAGGCACGGCCTTTCATCCTAAACGAACTCCACAACGCACATACAGGGGTAGCCCAAATGAAAGCCTTGGCGCGCTGTTATTGCTGGTGGCCTGGCCTAGATTCAGAAATAGAGAACTATCTATAAGAAAAACATATGGTTTGTGTCAGCAGTATCAATCAACTAAACCTCCCGGTCGAGTACACCATTGGCGTTGGCCTGAAAAGCCATGGCAGCGCATCCATGCGGATTACTTTGGACCCATTATTGGTGTATTTTTCTTGCTGCTAATTGACGCTCATTCGAAATGCATAGATGTTTATCCCGTTTCCCACCCTACTACAGAGACAACTATCTCCAAAATGCGGTCATCATTTGCAATATTTGGGATACCGGTGACACTCTGCACAGACAATGGGTCATGTTTCACTTGCAATGAATGTGAAGTCTTCATGAATAGCAATGGTGTCCAGCATGTCCGTACAACTCCATATCGCCCTGCTTCTGATGGGCTAGCGGAAAGGGCGGTGCAGACAATTAAAAGTGGTCTCTAAAAACCAGCACCAGGAACTCTACAAACGAGATTTGATCGCTTGCTGTTTGCTTACAGGATAACGCCCTTGGAAGTCACTGGTAAATCACCTGCAGAGGTGATGTTTGGCCGAACACTCCGTACCAGAATGGATCTTCTGTTTCCAAATCATTGAGCACAAATGGAGAGGAAACAAGACAATGCTGCCGCATCGCACGATGATCACGACTCTAGTTGGCAGCCGGGTGATCCCGTATCCACACGACTTCCCCATGGGCGCTGCTGGCAACCCACAACTGTAATTAAAGGTGACTGTACCCAAGCAGATCTTGAATTAAATGGTTGGATAGTACGGCGACACTCAGACCATATACGCTCACGTTTTGTTGGGACAACAGCAGATGAACGTCTGGGTGAATCAGCATCCGTTCAGCCGGAAACGGAAGCAACTCCCCAGGATTCTGTACAATCGTCAGATGCACCAACGCTTCGTAGATCTCAGCGTACGCATAAACCCGTTGACCGGTTCGTGCCAGGAGTATAAACATTTCAAGAGATGAGGGGATGTCACGTACGCGAATGACTTCGACCCGTTTGCTTCAGCCGTGCGTGGATTGGTTACCACTCCCCAGCCAGCCAATCATCTGACACACCCCGCGTCTCGAGGCACGAGCTTCCGTGAACCTTGTACCTTCTGAATTAATTGATAAAACTCCTGCTGTTCAGACGTCTTCTGCTTGCTGGGATTACGTGTCTCGGAAGCCTGCGTTACATGTTTAGTGGTACTACGGTTTACGTACTATATCAGGAAATTAAAGGTGAAGAATATTACTCAGGAAGTGCATTTCAGTTAAAAATGAACGAGAATTAATTACCAGTAAGTGCAGTGTCTTGTTGTCCGTGGAGTTGTCTACAGAAATCCAGGTACAGGACCCCAAGGAGGTGGCATTTGGAGAGAGTGGAGTGGGGGTGGTAGATACGGAGGACATATAATTTGCGGAATTAGTGTCATTTGGGGTGTAATGGGTAAAACGTCACTGGACCCCCAAAAAGGTCGGAAGGACGAAAAACGGGGAAACTTTTGACCCACTATGAGATTACAGTCGGCTGGCTGTTGCACATAACTTGCCTGCCTGTTAAGGTTATTTACATGTTGAGGAAGTTGGCGAGGACTTTGGTTGTGCCAATTTCTCTCCGATACGTACACTTCACTAGCAAATGGCTCAGAGGTTATGGAGCACAGGTTGCATATTCAAATGCCGCATGGTTGGGGATATGCCGATTGTCTGCAGGTTTCCAGTGGTGACAGGGTGTGGTGAAACGTTTAAAATAGCAGTTTTATTGTGCTTAGGAGCCCCGGCATAAATGCCACCTGAGGTTTTGCTACCAGTGTCCTACACAACAAGGCTGTTCCGCAGTATTTTATCTATTAGAGGTACACAGCTTTTTGGAGAGGAGGTTTTCGGTTTCGTACCAGAGCATCTATGCACCTGGTTGGTGAACGCCAAAGAGTGAGTAGGAATAATCGTTTGTGCAATGGAACTTTCTTGTATCTTCGGGGACGAGTTGCGCAGTAATGCTGGGCTAAGGTAATACTGGGCGGAGTCAGAAGCGATGTTTTTACGACAGTTGCTATTTGATTCCAACGTTAGAGCTGATTCATTTATGGTCAGAGTATCATCTAGGTCAACCAGGTGGGGAAGTTCCTGAGTTCCCGTTGGTGGCGGAACAAAATGGTCACAGACTGTTTGTCAGAAATAGGCATTTGTGCACTCCCTTTGTACTACTGTTAAATCTGGTTTCAGTACCATGGATATGTAATCATTCCAGCAAGTGTGTCCTTTGAAAAGTTAAAAAGTATTGGACAGACCGGCTTCGAAGACCGCTTTTGTAATCACGCGCAGGAGCACTGCAGTCTTTCAATATGACTATCGCTGGTCACTGCAGAGGAGGTTGTTGCAAAATAACTTTTCTGGTAAATAACTGCTTTTACACTTTTGGAGGTTTTACTCCGCTTATGAACCTCAAATGTAACATGTGTAAAATTTCCAACGAATCAAAGTTTTTCCATGTTTGCTGTATTTGGAGTGTTATAAAGATACTTAAGCGAGTTAAATTGCTTTAGGACTTGGTTCAGAGATTCAAACGTTTCCGACAAATTCTTCAGCTGCAGTACAAGCGTAGCAATCGTTTGAATTGCTTTAGAGGGCAATTCTACATTAACTGCGCTATGCTCTATCAGCGAAACCTTATGATAACTATCGTCAGATTGCTTTTTCATTCGTACGCGCGATTTCGGCTTTATTTTCATCTTAGATGATCAGCCTTCAAGTTTTCCGTGCTAACGGACGGGTTATAAGCAAGATGTTTTGCCAGCGTTGCAGTGGCTTCCTATTTCTTCTTCGTTTCTTGTTTTAACTTAGGTAACGATCATTTTTACTGATTACTTCCTCGGCTTCAGGGCTTGTAAAACCTATTTTATGGGGACAAATCAGACAATAGAGAACAATGTTCGCCATTTCAGTTATGGTGATAGAGACAAATCAGATATTTATCGGTAAACCGCCGAGGATACAGAAAAAGATGTTAGGGCTTATGATTGGCGGCATCCGGTTTCGGATTTGCCTCTCATTGAGGCCAAGCACAGTACGCCTGCGCCTACAGAGGGACCATTTGGTGACTTGCGCTGTACCACCCACAGCTCCAACCACACACCCCATATCCAGTGTAAACCCGAAGGAATAAGACCCAGAGGCATGTGGATGGGAACCACGTTTAATCAACGGAGCCGGCCCACACTCCTTCACAGGCAAACACAAGCACCCTGTATTTGGGGAATCAAGCGCACACAAGGCGGTGGCTGGACCGTAGTCCGCTCCACACTGAGTGCATGGAACCACTCTTCGAGCCTAACACGGCCACAACGACCGTGCACGCCGTCCCCTCCAGCAACGACCAACTGTCTCCTGGAGCCAGTATGGACGAGGTAGTGGGTAATAGACAGGTAGGCACCTTGTCAACATGTACATCAAGCGCAGCCACACCGGGGATATCAAGTAACAGCCAATCATTTGAAACGACAAAATGAAATAAAATAAATCCAATAATGCATACGGTGGCATAACTCTTCGCTAAATTAGCATATGAAGTAAGTTGGTTAGCGACGAATACGCGATAAGGAAAAATGTCCACAAGTTACTTAAAAATGCTACAAACGCAACAAAGTTACCGAAGATAAGCGCAATTAATGTAAGCAGCGTGGCCAGTTAATAAAAGATTATTCAAGTAGGCAGAATAAACCAAATAAAGTGGAATGAAATTTAGCCAGCTTAAAAAGACCTAGTTTAAGGGTAAGCTGGTTTAGCCCGACTGCGGTGAAGAAGCAACAAGAATGCAACATCAGCCTCAGCATGGGCATTTAGAGCTTATACGACCTATCTAAAGTGCATGAGAAGTACACGGGTACAAAAAGGCTATGGTTAAAAATGCACCGATCGGTACGAACCAACCGGAAGTAAAAGCGCTCGATTGTCCAGATTCCGCCAAGCGTAGATTGTCCTTCAGTAATCAACCGCTCTATACACAGGTAGCCCTGAGGCCAACTCCCTGGTCCGTCGCGTCACGTCACGTCGCAGGTTCCAATACGCGCACGCGCACAAATCCGGCCAGACAAAGAGATTTGCGTGTGTTCTGTAGAACTCAATTCGCAATGCGGCATGAGAGCTCTTGACCAACGCAGCGTAGGAAGACGTAAATGCTTCTAGCCACCTTATGCAGCTACCGATAGGGTTCGTTTGGGTCTCTTGAAGTAGACATCGCAATAATATTTCCGATAACTCCAAGAACCTTGATGAACGTAGAAAAGTGATGCACTCGTAGGCGAACGACTGTGGTGAAACACAGCCAAAATTGAAAACCGGCGTTTGACGTTGATCCGGTAATAGTACCCTCGAGAAAGTTTACGCAATGGGAAGGGCTGATTGAGACCGAGTGAATAAGTGTATCCAGGCAAATGTGCGAAAAAGTTTACATCCGAAAACTTGAAAAGACAATAGCAACTGAAAATTCCGACCAGCACTTTATGGCAGCAGTGTCGTGTAAGTAGTCTACCAACCAGGTGAACAGCGAACCGTTGATACCGTAGCAACAGGCTTTTGGAGTAGAACCAAGTGATTGACCATATCGAATGCTTTAGAAAAATCCAAGTAAATCACATCTATGGGGACACCTTCATTAGCCGCCCTGGTCCATGAGTCCCAAGTAAGCAGCAAGTTGGTGAGACTAGATCGTCTGCGTCTGAAATCACGTTGCGCATTAGAAATTATTTGTAGAATTTCGAAGTATCGCGTCAGTACATCTGCGCTTACCGATTCCAACATTTTTGGTAAAACAGGAAGGAAATAGGTCGGTAGCTGGCAGTATCTAACCGCTTACCTTCTTTGTATCTTGGATTGATAATTCAATTTTTCCACTCAGATGGGTGCATATGGGAGTTAAGCAGATCCTGGCAAAAGGCTGCAATTGTTACTGCTAAGATGGGAGCAAAAGTTTTAAGTAGTTTTGTGCAGATCATGTCGACTCCAGGGGCACTGTACTCACCGAGATACTGTACTTTGCTTGCAACAGCTGCTGGAGCAAAGGTGGCGCTGGATAAGCCAACGACATTGGCTGGGCTTTGATAGAGAAAGGGTTCCGTGTTACTTGTAGCTACCGAGCCAAACTTCATGAGTAGAGCGTTCGCGGCATCCACAGCAGTAGTTGTTAGGCCACTGACCGTCCTGAGTGGTGGTATTCTGGGCTTAACCTTTCTTTTGCCATTCACAAATCTGTATAGTAGTTTGGTGTTACTCATAAATTTCAGCACCATGGTATCCTGCCATTCATACTTATGGACTATAATGAGCGACGTACGGTAGTTTCTAATTGTTTTGTAATTCTGTTATGAGATATCACATGGGCTTAGCAAATGTTGCCTCCAGATCTCATCTTTCGACTTATTTACATGTTCTGTCTGGATGCATGTATTGGCCCGGCGCGCTGCTTGTAATGGTACAACCTTCGATGCTGAGTGTATGACCCAGTTAATTTTGTCTTTCAGTTCATTCCACACGTCATTCGCCGAGCTGTGCGTCTGTAGGTCCCAGTCAACGGTTGATGCTAAGCTGCGCAGCTTAATATAGTCCGTAATAGTTCGTTGAGCCTCTCTTTCTTTAGCAACAACACTGGCATAACACACACAACCAAATGTTAGGACTGAATGGTCGCTACGGCCCAGTGGAGGATCGTATGCTACTGACTCAACCATCAACTCTTCATTAGTCAGGATTAAGTCCAGAAGTGATGGCTTGTTGGAACCGCGATGTCTGGTTGGTCGATGCATATGCTTATACAAAACTGCCATATCCATGAATCCGAGGAGTTTCGATTTAAATGATGGCCCATTAGGGCACATTGATGCTATTGAAGGAACATTAAAGTCACCCGTTATATGATAGCGAGAGTACTTTTGTGAAACAGTATAGCGGAGGGCGTTTAACAGATTGTTATCGCTGTCTGCTGATGAGTTCGGAGGTCTATAGATAACTGCTAAGAGGCAAGCATCACTCTTCTTCTGTGAACCAACATCTAGACCTGCTAGGTGCAGTTGGCAAAATAGTGCGTCGGGAATAACAAGGGAATTTTCGGTAAGGGCCTCACATTTCAAGTAATCTCGGTATTAGAGGGCAACACCGCCACTGCGAGATGGACGATCATTTCGAATGACTAACATCTCACTGAGCTCAATCTCTGGATCAAGAATGTCGTTTGAAAGCCAAGTTTCAGTAATTACTATGAGGTTCCAAGTTGTTGTTTCATGTCGATGGCGCAGCTCCGAGAGCTTAGAATACAACCCCTGTATGTTGGTGTAGCAGCATTGTATTTGTTGACGCATTAGGAGCTCGATACACTGTGATTGATCGGCATACATAGTGCCAGTTTGCTGAATTTTTCTGAATCGGTTGTTTGCACAGTTGGCTGACTTGAGATAGATACAATTAAGGCTGGCTCGTCTGTATCTTAGGTTTGTACTAATTGAAGGAATGCTCTTAACCATACTTCTGGTGGCTCAAGTTTCCTGTTGTCATGCCATGCTTGGATCGCCACTTATACCATATCGGGCGCAGCCAAGGTCACTTCCAAAATTCGTGGCCCGCTACCTTGGTAGTTTATGGAGGCAACTAGATGGGTGACGTCAAAAGCCACGACGTTATGCATGTCGTATAGTTCTGTGATGTACCGCCATTCTTCGATGTTGTGCTTCTGTCGTTCACTGCTATCGTTATGCTCCAATTTTTGGCACACCATGAACCAGTACCACTTTCTTTATCTTATTTTGACGTGACGTACTAGGGTTGGATCTGCGCTTCTGTCTATGTGTCCATGGCCTGTCAGGAAAAATGCGGGCACTGACAGAAGAGTTCACGAGCATGTGGCTTGCTAACAGAACATCTTCCAGGTCGCGCGTGTTGCCAAACGTTGCTCGTAGTAACCGAGGTTCTCTGACGTTTTGAGATGATGGATTTCGTGAAAGGCGCTGGTTATTTCAGCCCAACGATTTTGCTCTTTCGTTTGTTTACCTTTTAGTGATTAACTACTGGGTTCTGGGACATTTGGACAAATCACTGTCAGCGCCTTTTGGTTAGGTAGTAACTGTTTGTTCTGCAGTTCCTTGTGAGGATAGTTTGGTCGAGTGGAAGTGCCTGCCTTCTCTTTCGTGGACGACAGGCCAAGGCTACAACAAGCGTTTTGTTTACCTGTAACTCTGTTAGTTGCACTATCTGTAGGGGTCAGTTGTTGTTGCCCAGCTACTCACGGAGGTGATCATGCAATTTGTGCGTAACTCTGAATGCTTTGGAGCATTACGTGACAATTGGAAGACCGTTCAACTGGCTTTTTTTCACTAACGGCGTTACCACTTCGCTGGACTGTGTAGCATTGTTGCTAGACAGCTTTTGCCTTTTAACAGGTCTGGGATTCGGGCTACGTAATACATTAATCTGCAGCTCGAGTTCTGAGATTTTCCCTCCCAGTATCGTGATCCGTTCCTTTTACTCTGACGAACTAACAGCCAACATCTCACACCTTATCGCATACGTCCGAACAATCTTACTTTTCGGACGATCGGAACATTGTAGTGCACCAGAAAACACGCTCTTTCAGTATTTTGCAACATTGGATTTTAGGGTTGTTTTAACCTTCAAAACGTCCACTTGTTTTACTGACTGCACATCCGTTGACACAAAGCGTTTTGGTAAGTACCTAGCTGCATCGTTCTGTGCTCGCTTGCTGTTTGCTTCCCTTCCTATTTTTCTAGCCTGCACAATATACGTTGGGTTCAGTCGCCTCCGACTTCTATCCGGTCCCCTATTTGACATGTCTTACGGGTCATTGCTTACCAACTGGTATCCCAGGCTCCGCCCAACAACTGGTGACCCCTGTCAGGAACACACCCTCCGCCATTTTGAGTTTTCATTCTGGTGAGCTCGTTCCAGTGATTTTGTGATTCATTACTGGCTATCGTTTTGTTTTCTCACTTGCCGCGTATACTTATTCATTTCTCACGATGAATAGTCCTGATGATAAACCATCTACGTACGTGGTTAGTGCCGTAGAGCTAGCCTCCCCACCTTTTTAGGAGAATGACCCTTTGTTATGGTTTGCTCATTTAGAATCCACTTTTTACAATTGTAAAATTTCTTCTGATAATGCTAAATATCATCAAATTATGTCCCGCCTTCCGCAAAGTGTGTCCTCCCAAGTGAGAGACATCATATTTTGCCCGCCTCCCGATGCGAAATATGAGACTTTAAAGCAGGCGATTATTCAGCGAATCACGCCCTCTGACAAGGTCCGACTGCAGCAACTGTTTAGGGATCTGCAGCTAGGGTACAGAATGCCTTCAGTCTTGTTGCGACAGATGCAACAGCTCCTAGGCACATCTAGCATGGACGCAGGGATTCTCCGCGAAATGTTGATGCAACGCCTCCCGGAAAACACACAAGCCATCCTTGCCGTGGCAAGCGCCATGATTCTCACAGCAGTTGCAGAACTAGCAGGCCGTGTCATCGAACGACATCAGCCAACGAACGAATCTAGAACATTCACTCGACTTAGCCCCGTCGCAGCCCCAGCAACATCCGCGACTAGTGAGAGGTCAGCAATCTACGCTTTATCATCGCAAATAGCGTCACTACAACGCCAAGTCGTAAGCAGCGCAGCCGCTCTAGCTCATCTCCTCGTCTCAAGAAGCCTAACAAATCAGGCTTTTGTTTTTACCACTCACGTTTTGGTACTAAAGCCCGAAAGTGCGAGCAAACATGCAGTTTCTCTGCTGCCAAGCAGGGAAACTTCTAAGCCGGGCCGTAATGACGACTAACGGTGTCGGCAAAGCCCAAAGTCGTCTCCTCTACATTAGGGATTATGATTTCGAGACCCAGTTCTTAGTTGATACCGGGGCGGAAGTCAGCGTCATTCCCCTATGCCAGCTGAGCCTCACGCTTCTTTGTTGACAAAACTAAGTGCCGCCAATGGCACGCCAATAGCCACCTATGATCATCGGTCGCTTACCCTGGACCTAGGTCTTCGGCGCACGTTCCGCTGGGTATTCCTCGTCGCTGCAGTCCCCTTTGCCATCATCGGCATTGACTTTCTCAGGCATTTCGATCTCTCGGTCGATGCGAAACGCCAGATGATAGTCGACACTGCAACGAAACTCAGTGTACGTGGCATCACCGCCGATATCGCATCAGTAACACCGGTCTACGCCTTTTCCCAGACCTCGCCAGACTACGCTAATTTCTTTTCTCAGTATTCCAAGCTCGTTCAGCCAATGAACGCAGCTTCGCCCGTGGCAGCTCAAGTCACGCACCACATACGGACGAAATGTCAACGCGTCTCATGCCGTCCACGCCGACTATCGCCTGAGAAACTAAATGTAGCTAGAGCGGAGTTTGAGCACATACTTGCACTTGGAATAATCCGTCCTTCCGACAGTCCTTGGTCCTCGCCCCTGCAGATGGTCCCCAAGAAATCTGGTGACTGATGCCCTTGCGGTGATTACGGCACACTTAATCGGCTAACCGTCCAGATAGGTATCCAAACCCACACATGCGGAACCTTACTGCATGCCTCACAGGTAAGACGATCGTCAGCAAGATCGATCCGGCTCGCGCCTATCATCAGACACCTGTAGAAGAAAATGACATTGCTAAAACAGCCGTTATCACTCCTTTCGTTTTGTTTGAATTTTTAAGAATACCATTTGGACTGTGCAAGGCAGCACAAACCTTCCAACGCTTCAGCCACATGTCACACGTGGCCTCCACTTCTGTCATTCCTACCTAGATGATATTTTAGTCGCCAGTTCATCAGAACGAGAGCACCTCGATCATCTTTGAACTCTCTTCCAGCGCCTGACCCAACACAGTGTCACAGTCAACTCGAATAAGTGCGAACTCGACAAATCAATGGTAGAATTCCTAGTCCACCTCGATTCACCGTCTGGTATCGAAGTCCTTCCTGATAAGATCAAGGCTATCAAGAACTTCCCAGCTCCGAGTTCGTCCAAGCACCTCCGACGATTTTGTAGTTTGATCAACTACTATCGACGCTTCATTCCGCGCTGCGCTCAGCTCATGCAGCCTCTGACCGCCCTACTCAGAGGGCATGAACATAAGTTCGCTTTCCCTGACACAGTACAGACAGCCTTCGCCGAGCTCAAGTATGCTATCTCTAACATAACTCTCCTCACTCATTCCGAATCGACTACACTGCTTTCTATTACGACTGATGCCTCAGACGTCACTGTAGGAGTCGTCCTCCGACAACACGTTGGTGGGCAATGGGAATCCCTTGTGTTCTTCTCCAAGCGCCTGCAGCCAGCGGAACTTCGCTACAACACGTTTGGCAGAGAACTGCTCGCCATTTCCCTAACCGTTCAACACTTCCGGCACACATTCGAAGGCCGCTCTTTCAAGGTCTACACTGACCACAACCCCCCCATCTTCGCCTTCAACTCTGCTTGCGACAAATACTCACCACGGGAAAAAAGACACCTTGACTTTGTCACGCAGTTCACTGCTGACGTACGTCATGTCTCAGGTGTCGACAATCCGGTCGCTGACGCTCTCTCACACGCCAACCTCACTCTCCAGTCTTTGCCTACCGTCGACCTTGCCGCCATAGCATCGACTCAGGCTCAAGAAGAAGACAAACAGCACACTCTGCAGTCCACTTCGCTGCATGTGCAACCTGTTCCTCTCCAAACCACGGAAGGTACCATTCTCTGTGACACTTCCACAGTTGTCCTAGACCGCTCGGGAAACCCGCTCTTTCAGTATTGTGCAACATTGGATTTTATGGTTGTTTTAACCTTCAAAACGTCCACTTGTTTTACTGACTGCACATCCGTTGAAACAAATTGTTTTGGTGAGTACCTAGCTGCACCGTTCTGTGCTCGCTTGCTGTTTGCTTCCTTTCCTATTTTTCTAACCTGCACAATATACGTTGGGTTCAGTCGCCTCCGACTTCTATACCGTCACGTATTTTGACACGTCTTACATGTCATAGCTTACCGACTGGTATCCCAGGCTCTGCCCAACAACATACGTCACCTACCACAACCTCTCCGTCGATACGCTGTTACCGTTACGTGTAAGGTTAGCATTTGTTTTGTGGTAGGAATTGGCACAGAACGAACGTGTGATTTTCGAGAGTATCTCCGTTCCACGCTTGTCTGAGCTATGATTGATTTTGGGTTTGTTACTCACTGGATTCGCGGTCGACAAACTTCTGTCCATGGATCAGTGGTCGGTACGCACTTTTAGGTTGCACTGGTCAAGTCGTTTGGGCTGCCTCAGTTGCCTGTTCCGGTCAGCGGGTTCGGTAGTGGTGCGTCACTAGGTGTACGGTAGCCAAAATCACACAGGCTTTGTGCAGTAAAACGCACGTAGATATATGGTGGTAGTGTGAGATGACAAAAAAGCTTATTGTACTGGGTTTACAATAGGGGATTCGTACGGCGCATCTGTTGGCTGTTGGGGGTCAGTAAGTTCCAAGTCGTTCTTTGTCTTCGGGCCCATGTTTATTTCCGCAGGCGACTTCCCATCTGGTGCATTCGGATTCGGAGCAACTCGATAATTCATTAAGAATGTCTAGCCTCTCTCCTAAAGTCCCTTCCCCTTCGATTGAAACAACGCTCGTTTCATGGTATCCACAAATCGCTCAGCCTGTCCATTAGATTGTGGGTGATATGGTGCAGTTTTCAGGTGTTCGATACAATTGCGTGCAAAAATCTCAGTGTACTGATGAGACGTGAATTGCGGCCAGTTTTCCGACATAATGGTTTCTGGTAGGCCATGCTGGCTGATAATGCGTCTCAGTGCGTGTAATGTACTAATTACTGACGTGTTCTGCATCATGGTTACTTCCGGCAACTAGCTATAGGCATCGATCAATATAAGGAAGGAAACTCCTTCAACCGATCCCGCGAAATGCACATGAATCCGTGACCATAGTGACTCCGGCTTTGGTAAACACTGCAGTGTCGTGCGTATCAGCAGCTTGTAAGCATATGCGCATTCTGAACAGGTACGACCAATATCCTCTGGCTGGCTGTCAAGTTTCGGCCAATAGACATGGCTCCGAGCCAATGCCTTCATGTGGGCAATTCCTAGATGATCTTTGTAGAGTTGTCTTAAAACGCTTTTCCACAGGACTTTAAGTATGATGATGCGATCGAGGAAGAACAGATAGAGGACAATTTCCGACAAAGAATCGCGTCGCGTGTAAAACTGGACAAGTGCAGTTTTTGGACATTTTTGGCCAGCCATGTCTAATGTAGGCCAGGACTTCTTGCAGCAGCGGATCCCCTCTTGTGGCTTCTTGAACCATCTTGACATTGACCGGTAAAGTGTTCATAGCATCATGCAGCATATAACTGACATATGTTTCAGCTGTGATTACGACAATGACTGCGGCTTCGGGCTCTCGCCTGCCGGTGTCAATTAGTCGATAAAGCTTCGGCTTGCCCGATGGAATCAGTTGATAACTATTTCATGGTGAAATCAAAACCCAAAAGCAAAGTTGCCCATCGCTGGAATCGACTGGTTGTGTATGCTGGGATATCTCTTTTCGACGCAAAACTTGCGAGAAGCGGCTTATGATCAGGTAGCAGCATGAGGCATCGTCCGCATAGCATTTTGTGAAATTTCTGAACAGCAAAGAGGATAACCAGTGCTTTATTCTCTATCTGACTATAATTCTTTTCAGATGCCGTATAAGCTCGTGAAGCCTGTGCGACAGCAATTTTTCAACCGTCCGGAAAATGGTGGGAAATGTCGGACCCAATTCCATAGCTGGAAGCATCCGTGGCAACGACAATTTCCAGCCACGGGTTCTAATGAGTAAGTAGTAGATCCGACTTTAGCAGCGATTTCAACTTTCAAATGATTGCTAGCACTGTTTGGACCACTTCGATTCCGTATCCTTCATCAGCAACTGATTCAACATATGACGTAAGCGGGGCATATACGAAACAATTCGCTATAGTGGCTCACCATTCCCAGGAATGAGCTCAATGTTGTGATATCCGTTGGTGCAGGCAACCGATCGATCGCCTTGATATTAGCTGGATGTGGTTTTCGGCCGTGCTGATCAATCACAAAACCCAGGAACTTGGTGGACTGCAACAAAAATTTGCATTTATCCGCGCGCAAATGGAAACCCTAATCGTTGATTCGTAGCATAACCCCATCCAGTCGCTGAGGCAGTTTATGTTGCTTTCGGCCCATTATGATAAAGCCATCTAGATAGGTTGCGGTTCCAGGTACACCGGTCGGCATGTTGTCCAGAATTTTCTGAATATTTGCAGCTGGTGTTTTGACTCCAAACGTCGATGCGTGTTTATCGTAAGAAGCTTCCTGCTTCCTGGCTCAACTTCAAATTGTAAATAAGCCTCCGCGAAAGCAAGGGTAGCAAAGTACTTTCCTCCATACAGCTTTGCAAACATGTCCTCAGGGACGAGAAGTGGGCATTGAGGAGGCTCCAATGGGGCATTTACCCCAGTTGAGAAGTCGGCACACAGGCAAATAGTACCGTAGGGTTTCTTGAGCACAACAATGGGAGCAGCCCATGATGAGAAACTGGTTTACTCCATCACACCGGCTGGCTGTACCTATTCGAGCTCCTGTTCCACGATTGTTTGCGAAGCCTACGGGACTGAATGTCCGGGTCGAGATATTGCTCTTGCGTCGAGAAGGAGAGCGAGTTTCGCCTGCATTTTTGTGCAGCTTCCAAGCTCGGATCGGAAGACGTAAGCGTATTTCGCGTAAAGCTGTTCGGAGAGGCTTCCACTGGGATGAGTCGGCATGGCAGTATGGCTGACCATGACTTTTGCTTAGGAACATACACGATACAGTGGCACGCTGAGCAGATTCAGCTTCACAATCCAATCTATTTCGAGTAGATTAATGTCGGTACGAGAAGCTAACTAGATGGTGCCATGCATTTGCAATTTTTATGCTTCAGCTCACAGTCAATTTCTCCGTCTAGCGACAACGGTTCTCCTGATACCCTTTGAGCCATGAGACTTGTATGTTTGACTGCAGGGTCACGCAGCTTAGCTCGTGTCGATCTGGATAGGATGGCAATGTCGGAGGCTATTTGTAACTGCAGTGATACCGGAACATCGTTGATTTTCACAGTTAGGTATTTTTCGTTGCTTGCGAATCCCGTGAGAAATGCGGCCGGAATCGCTTTCGTCTTTGCATACTGGAATCTGGTCTTCCTGAACTTGGAGTTTGCTCGAACTCTTGGAGTAAATATGCGTCCAAAGTTGTGCATTCCTCAACAGCGTGTCTCTTTATGACCGATACGTTTACGTTTGTGACATTGATTATTCCTGTACTCATAGTCTTCCGCAAAGTGTCACCCACCACAGTTCCAACACGCAGTGGGGGGCTTCCGATTCGGCACATTTTGATTCACATTTTTGCTGCAAATGGCTGTGCGACAGATAGTTGGCTAGTTTCCGGAATCCGAATTTTCCACACGAACGAGACATACCAGAGGTATTTGTATTTTGGCCACAACCGTTTACGGGGAGAATCTTTCGAGAAGTGCGACGCGGAACTGAAGCTTTTGGCACGTACCTGTAATTTCTGTGATTGCATGAAGGAGTCCCTGATACGTGACCGCTGCTTTCTGAGACAGAGGAACTTATCCTTGGAACAATGCATGGACATATGCCTCAGTGAAGCCAGAAGAGACTAACAATTCGAAAAATTGCGGGTCAAGACGAACACGGATTTGTTCGCTGTATCCCAAACCAGTGAACGTATGCACCAGGCATCTAATGAGCAGGAAAACAATTGTCAGTTTTGCGGCCGCAGGCACTCAAAGAGTAAAGAGAATTGCCCAGCGTGGACTCAAACCTACATGAAGTGCTCCAGGAGAAATCATTTCGCTCGTTGCTTCAGATCCTACAAGGTGAGTGGTGTGGTCGATGACACCAAGAAACAGGAGCAGGAACACTCAATAAACGACATGGAAAGCCACGCGCAATACACATATGTCTTTGCGACATTTTTGGTTCGAGGATAGCCTGCACGTTTTCAAATGGACTCAGGGTCCACTGCCAACATGCTTCCAGAGAAGTACAACAGGGAAGTGCCGTGTGACAAGACTCAGAATTGTCTCAGGATGTGGAACGGTTTGAGGCTACAACCGAAGGGCTGTGCCATGTTGGAGACGATCAATCCGAAGAATGGAACAGAAAACCAGCTGAAGTTCCTGGTAGTGTCAGAACACCTTATGCCCATTCTGGGCATTGATTCCATCCCGAAACTTGGTTTTGTGTCTTTTACCCATTCGGCGGGGGGCACGCAGGCGGGAGGTGCCGGGGGACGTGGGCGCGAGGCGCCTCGATGCCCAACAGGAAGAGAGGAACGGGCAGGGGGTGGTCCTGGACGGAGGCGAACGCTGCTGCTGCGGGTTGCCTGGGCTAAGTGGTGTGCGATAAGACGCTTGAAGCTATAGTGACCTGGGAACCTGCGGGCACGGCGAGCAAGCGACGTAGGAGGCGGGGGGGCGGGGGGTGCGGGTACCCAGAGTCCGTTACGGCGTAGACGAGCACGCGACCGAGGGTCGCCGGTCGGAGCACGGCGGAGACGGGGAAGGAAATGACTGGGCCGTGAGAGGGCGCCGCGCCCCGACGGGCGCGGGCGCTGGTAGGGGGGCGGGTGGGGGGAGGGGGGCGAGCGGGGGTAGAGGGGAGGCGAAGGCGGGCGAGCGGAGAGTAGGCGTGGCAGGCCGGGCGACGCCGTCCGTAGGGTCAAGGGGGGGGCGCCGAGCGGCAGGGATGGCCGTACGGAGACTTCGACTCGCGCGGCGGCTGCAGAAATTGACGACACCACCTGCAGAGCAGACGGCGAGGCCGTAGGGGCGGGGTAAGGGTGGCGCCAACGGGGGCCGGCCCGGCCGGCGGGGCCGTCCGCGTCTGACGGGCGGACCGGGGGGCGGGAGGGGGGGCCGACCGGCGCTCGGGGCGGTGACGGGGCGCGGGGGCCTGAGCGCGGGGGGGGCTACTAAAAGCGGCAAACCGGGTGGTGACGCAGCGGGTAGAAAACGTCACGAACAACCGGGGGGCTAGGCCGGGCGCGATGACGGCCCAGCGGGGGGGTCCCGCGCCTTCGCGGGCGGGGATAAGCGACGAGTGGGGTGGGTCGGCCCGGGCAAGCGTGCGTCGGCAGTCTCCTGCGGCACAGGCGCGGTGCGTGGGGGAGAGGCCCACCGACCGAGCGGGCCGAGGCGGCGATGACCACACGTGTACCCCCTGGGCCCCCCTTCGCCGATCGGAGTCAGAGCGGCAGTGGAAGGGAAGCAGGAGGCGCCTGTGGCTGAACACCGGTGCAGCGGGGCGGCGGACGGCGATTCGAGAAGTTGGGAGCGCGGCGGTCGGGGGCGGACCCGGCCGCGCCTCGGTGCGCACGGCACGTCGAGCGGAAGGGATCGAGGTGGGGGCCGTGTCGGCGGCGCAGGGTCTGATGGGCGGGGCGACAGGGATAGTGTCCGGGGGTGTCGATTAGGGGGCGCCTGGGTTCGAGGGGGGAGGCGGCGACCCCCGGCGGGAAGGGGGGGGCGAGAAGAGGTAGCCCGGCACCGTCGGGGCGGTAGCGGCCCCATAGCAGCCACGCCGCGTGGTAGGAGCGTGCGAGCGGGGACGCGGCCGGGGGGGGGGGGGGAAGGGGTGAGACCGCGAGGGGGGCGGCGTCAGGGGGGGGTGTGGAGGGGGGCCGCGCACGACGAGGGGAGGGGGGCGGCGGAGCGGGAGGGGATGACGACGGGAAGCGCGGTTGTGGGGCCGGGCGGGCGCGCAGGGACAGGGGTGAGTGGAGGGGAGCGGATAGGCATTAAGCATAGTGACGACGGGATCTAGCGACAAGAGGCCCCAAAACAGGCCGTGGCAATCTGTCAGGGGTGGAGGGAGCTCTGGAACACGGTGGCGACATATGACTTTCGAGTAATATTTGACGGGATGCTGACACTGACCCGGACGATGGCTATTTACGGATACAGGACCGTGAGGGTGAAATGCAGGTCTACATGCGGGTGCAGCCGACCGGCGCATGGGGAAGGGAAGTCGCGGCCGCGCGAGGGGCTTGAACTACCCGAGCCTACTGCGGCGCTAACGGGGTTCGGGGGCGGGGGGGGGTGTCCTCGTAGGAGCATCGAACCTTATGTGAATTAAACCGGAGGTCTCGCGCACACGCGCTCAGGTCAAAAGCCAAGCCCGGGGGTCTCTAAGCGCGGATTGCAGTACTCCCGAGGAAGCGCTGTGGCGTTGACCCGCGAGGTGGGGCGGAGCGTGGCGGGTGTGGTCGGGGCGGGCGGTGGGCCTGGCGGAGGGGGCGGACGGCATGGGCGCTAGGGTGCGACCCTCGGGCGTCGGGGGGCCGATAGGGCGGAGAGGATCTGCCGGGACGCGGACGCCCGGCGGCGGGCGGCCGTTGGTAGGTTGGGCCGGGAGGGTCGGGGGGTAGTTGGGGCGGTGGCGGTATGGAGCGTGTGGGAATGCGGCGCGGGGGGAGGGCGCGGGGGCGGCGAACGGTACCGGTCGCGGGGTGGGGGCGCCAGGCAGCGCGGTAGAAGGGGCTGGGAGACGACGGGCGGAGATCGGGCGATCGGGACGGGACGGAGCCTGAGGGGGCGCACATGGCAGCTGGGGCGGTACTGAACATCGAGACGCTTCAGTGGGACGGGTGAGCGGGAGGGCGGTGTCGCAAAATGGAGTTATACGAGAACCCGGAGCGGGGCCGCGTGTCGTGGGGGGGGGCGGGTCGAATGAATTCGGGCGGGATACGTGCACGGCGAGCCGAAGACGGGCGGGGATTGATGGGGCTCGTGCGCAGGGGGACGCGGGGGGCGGGGGCGCACGTCAGGGTGGGGATGGGAGATCGGAGTGGGCCCCGGAGCGGGGCTGGGGTGCGGGAGTCGGGGGTGGCGGAAGCGGACGGGAGGGGCGGCAGGGACTGAAAAAGCGGTGGCTGTGCGCGGGTGAGGGGGGGGCGCGTGGCGCTGCTGGCCGTCGCTATTGGTCGCGGGGTCGGCGGACGCACCATGACGGAGATAGTCTCCCGGAGAGGGGGGAAGAGCGGAGGGGCGGGCGCGACGGACAAACCTAACGCTTCACTCTGTCGGGATCGCAGCCCAGCCGTAGCCCGGACCAACAGGGGGCGTCCTGGGGGGGGGGGCGTGCGGTGCGGGCGTGACTCCGGGAACGGGGAAAAAACCTGCGGGACGGGATAACTCCACATTAAAGATGGGTGGAGCGTAATGAGGGGGGTGGGGCTGGCGGGTCGAAGTGACTGGGAGGCCGCGGGGCGGGTGAGGTGCGCGAGGTTGCGGTAGCCGTGCGTACGGGGCTATCGGGTCGATAGGCAGGCTTGAGTGAGCGCTTACACGGAGGCGTCGGGCTCCGGTGAGGGGCAGTATGCGCGGGCTGGAGGGACTGGGAACCGTTGCCCCCCCAGCTGGCGCTTAGGTCGGTGGGTAAGGAGCGGGCGACCGGGGTGTCTCCGACGGGTGGCTTCCGCTCCACCTGTCCCTTTGGCGGGGTGGATCTGAGGCGGCGGGTTGGTGCCGCAATGAAAACCGGCCGGTTCGGGGCGGGACGGGGGCGGGGTCGGGCTGTGCCGGGTGGCGCCGTGGCGCGGGGTACCGAGTGGCGGGGTGGCGCGTCAAGCGCGCGGGGCCGCGGCGGGGGGTGGGGGTGGAGGAGGCGCGGGGGTGCACGCAGGGGCATGGCAACGTTGACCAGCACGAGATGCCACGGCGCGGGATTTGTCATATGGGGGTACTAAGGTTGCTTTGACGGGGCTGGCTAGGTGGCGGGGCCGCTAGAGGGTGAGTGGAAGCGTGTAGGAGGGGGCGGAAGTGATGGGGGGCGGTAATCGGGGGGCGGATGACGACCTAGTAACTGGAGACAACCTGCTTGACGGATGACGCGCTGGAACCCGATGGGCGTTGTGCTGCGGGGCAGCGAGACGCACCGGTGTCAGGCGGCGGAAACACAAGTGTGCGAGATCAGATAAAGTCGAGGGGGTGTCGGGGCAGCGCGGCCGTCTCGAGGCCGGTACGGAGGAGGTGGAGGGGGAGAGCGTGGCTCGCGAATGTGTAGAGGCCGGTTTTGCTCGTGTTCCGGCGTCGGCGGCGAGAACGGCGAGAGACGGGCGGGGGGGGGCCGTCGTGGGGAGTAGGGCCGTTTGACCCGGCTCTCCCGGATGGGGAGTATGGGGCCGAACAGGGAGGGATTGGGCGCAGGACTGGCGTCGGCGGAGCGGGTGTTAGCGGGGCGGACCACGCGGGCTGGGGAGAGCGGGCGGAGGGGTTCGGTAGCGGAAGTGGGAGGGAGGGGCGGCCGGGCGTTGGGGAGGACGGTGCCCGCTCGGTGGGCCCGCGGAGCGGGGGTGGGTCGTGTGTGGGGGGGACGCCCGCGCTCGAGGGCCGGCGCACGCAACTCTGCCGCGGTGAGTCGTCCGTGCTAGAGACGGGGCGGGAGGGAGGCCAGGGGCGGCCAGCGGCGCGAGGGACGGGCAGGGCTGGGAGGGGCGGAAAAGAGCTGTAGAAGGTTGTCGGTACCCCATTAAACGCGGCCTTGATCAACTCTTTGAACCAAAGCGATTGGCTCCTTATTATCACAGGGGAGGAGGAACCGAGCCGGGCCGTGGCGCGGTGCGGATAACAATGCCGGCACGAAAGGATGTACCAGCAGCGGAAGACGGGGTGAACCGAGGCGCGCAGTCGGGAGACGGGCGCTGTTGGGCGAACCGGCCGGGGATTGGGGGGCCGGGGCCGCGTGTGCGGCGATCAACAGCAATCTAGGGGCGCCGGACGGTCGTATGAGGGGTGACCGGGGCGGTGCTCCCTCGGGGAGGGTGGAGCGGGCGCGCGGCGCGGGGAATGGGGGGAGGGAGGGCCGTGGTCCGGGCAAACGTGACTGGCGGGGGGAAGGGACCGGCCGTCCCTAATCCGCTGTGCGCGGGGGCTCGGGAGGCGCCGGGAACTATGTCGGGCGAGATCGGGCGGGAGAGAAAACATGACACAGCACTCTTTTCTGAAGGACATTTGACATGGACTACGGAGCAGCGCGGGAGTGTCCGTGGAAGCGGCCGAGGGGGAGCGGGCGCGTCAGTTGACGTCGGCTACCGCCCGACGCGACGCGGGGGCCGGGTAAGCGCGGCTCATAATTTGCGGCGGGGGACGGCGCGACACTGCCGGAGCGTCTCAGCGGCACGCCGGGGGGACGACAGAGGGGGTTGGTAGGGGACAGAGGGGGGTGGTGGAGGGGCCGGAAGGCCGGACGCGCAACACTGCACTAATGACTCACCTCCGCCTCAGCTGGAGGGCGGCGCTGGTGCGTCCGACGTAGGGGCGGTCGCTCGGCGCGGGGGTTGCGCTGTCGGGGGGGGGGTGGCCCGTGTCAGGTGGCCGGGGCGGTGCGCCGTCAATAGGCCCGAAAAAAAGCAAGAGGGGGAGACGGGGGGTGAGCCCTGTGGGCAGCACTAGAACGGACTCGCGGAGGGATGGGCTATGGTCCGGGAAAACGGTGGCGGCGGGGTGCGGCGGGGGCGGGGAGGGTACGTCGAGGGCGAGGGGACCGGGGGGGGGCCTGGAATGGCGGTGGCGGGGGGGAGAGGGAGCGAGACCGCGGGGACGGCGGCCGGGGTCGGACAGGGGGCTGCACGGGTCGTGCGTGTGGCGGTGGGGGTCGTGGGGGCGGAAGGGGGGGGGGGCGGTGGGGCGCGCCGGGCGGGGGTGCGGTGGCGGGGAGGGTCCGTTGGCGAAGGGGGGGGGGGGTGCGGGCCGGGGGGGGCGGGGCGCCCTAGAACCACCTGGCCGGCGGGTACGGGCTCGTTTGACGCGGGGACAGTGTCGAGGGAATAGACATGATTTACGGTGACCGTGCAACTACCAACTCCAACTGCTGGTGGGGGTGGGCACGCGGTGGGCGCGGGAGGGGGGGGGGGGGTTGGCGGGGGGGGGGCGCCGGGGGAGGCCGAAGCCCCGCAGGTGCGGAGAGTCGGGCCGTGGGTGGCGGGGGCGCGCAAATCTCCCCCGAAGGGGGGGCGGGGGGGGACACACTGTTGAGGGTAAGGGTGCTCTGGGGGCGCCTGGCGCGGCTACGGTACGCGTCGGTATGACGTGGTCGGGTTTGGGGGGTGTACCCCCGCGGGGTGTTGTGTGGGTAGGCGGGAGCGGGGCGGTGGGGGGCGCCGGCTAGGTGGTGGGTAAAAAGACAGAGGGCGGAGCGAGGGTGCTGGTGTAGTGGACGCTTGCATACAGGAGGGCGCGTGGAGAACTAACGCCCCCAAACTGGACCGTGGGCGGGGTCAGACCGACGGACGTGGCGTGTAGAAGCGCGGGCCGGGACGCGGGGAGGGTGGGGGCCGGGGGGGAACGGGTGAGCGAGGGGCGGCTCTGGTGGGACGCAGGAGGGGGCGGCTGGGGCGGGGGGGCGGGGTCTAGGGGATGCGGAGTGCGGTGGAGTTAGGTGCCCGAGGGCGTTGTTTAGCCAGCACAGGGCCCAGCACATGCGGAATCACTTACACAGTCCGCCATGCTTAGACTCCATAAATGCACTAGAGCGCGGGTGGGGGGGCGGGGAGGGGCGGGGGGTGGCGTACGGAGGGTGAGGCGGTGCGGGGCGGCGGCGGGGGGGGTCGAGCGGCGGCGGCGGCGGGGAGGCTCAGCCGCGCCGGGGGGGGGGGGGGCGGGGCAGGTGAGACAACCAGACTGGGTCGGTGGCGGCGGGGCGTTTAGGGAGGCGCGTTAGAAGGCCCACGACACACGAGGGGTACCCCACCACAGGACGGAGGGCGGCCGGGAGGATAGTGAGGGCGGGAAATCTGCGCGGTTGGGGGGGCTGGGGGGGGGACGGGCTCGGAATTTGGGCGGGCGCGAGGGTGGGGGGGGGAAGTGGCGGGTGGGGGGAGGGGTGCGGGGGGCGGTCAAATGTGGCGCGTGGGAGCGCGAGGGGTGAGGTTGAGTTCACAATACGGCCGGGGGGGGGACGAGGGGCGCGGGGGGGGGGGGTAGCGGGTGGGGGGGCGTGAGTGACGCTAACCCTGGCGGGCGCGGCGGATGGGGGGCGGGGGGTACACTGTGGACCAAGTCCATTAGCTAACGACCGCGGGGGGTGCTCGCCACAGGGGACATGCAACGGTTTCGGGTGTTCCATCTACCCATAACCTATGCAAGGATCCATTCCCAATTCATAGTGGGGGTGGGGTGGGACGAGGGGCGGCGGGCGGGGCGGGGTAGGCGTGCGGCGGCCGTGGGGGGGCGGGGGGGTCGGGGGGCCAGGGCCGGGGAGGGGGCCGCGGCCAGGGCGGGGTTGGGGGGCGGGGGGGCGCTCGGCGGGGCGGGGGCGCCGAGGGTGGGCGGGGAGGGATGAGCGGCGGGCATGGGGGGGAGCGGGTGGGCGGGGGGGCGGCGGGGGGGACGGGGGGTTGGGGGGTTGCGCGGAGGGGGGCGGTGAGGTCGGGAGGGAGGGCGGGTTCGGGTGGGGACCAAGCGTTGGCATGGGAGGTGGAGGGCGAGGCGGCCTGGGGGCGGCATAGTGACGCGGGGCGCGGGGAAGCTCCACGGGGAGGGTGTAACGGATATGCTCCCTCTATATCCACAAACACCCAAACAACGCCGCCCCAAAACAGCCCGACTCACTCTATCCTACGGACAAACCGGAGTGTCACATGGCGGTGGGCCAGGGCGGGCACGGACGCAGGTACCGGGGGGGCGTGAATGGCGGATATACGTACCCCGAGTGGCGGCGAGGGCGGCGGGTGCGGGGAGGCCGTAGGATACGGACGGCCGGGTTCCGAAGCGGGTCGTGCGCCGCGGGGC
>OX104068.1:53528779-53592197 GCA_944474145.2 Dicrocoelium dendriticum | reverse complement strand
CATGAATGGATAAACAAGCAGTGATGGGAGATGCAACTCTGGATGGAATAGTCCGGAGAGATTGAACGTACTACAGTGGAAAGGAAAGAGCGTCACAGTCAAGGATAGCATCAGTGACGAGCTGAAATGGAGGAAAATGCAGTTCTAGTAAACGAACGCGTTTAAAAGGGAATGAATTCGTTCAGAAGCACCACTCCCAACACCTCCACGAGGGATTGAATGTTCGTATTGTAAGATGGCGGAAGGCAGTGAACACTCGTGAGCCGCAACAACAACAAAAACGGGCTAGTAGAGAATCAAAAGCGGCCGCAATGGATCATACGGGACAAGACTCTGCGCGTATTGCGGATCGAGCCGACAGCGGATCATGGACGGTATCTGGTAACAAGCCTGGGCCCAAAACAATAGAGGAGATATTTGTCAAGAACGCAATGAATCAGACAAATACGGCGCTAGAGAAGCCCACAGGATTGAACGCGGGTCGAGTGATGCAGCCACGAGAGAGCAAATCGCGAGCTTTCGAAGGATTCATGGCCGGCCAGAATTGGATGTAACGCAGCGGAGATACGGGATGGAAAGTTGGAGGAGTTGTCTCGAAACCCAACCTCGTAGGCACCTGGAATGGTCCGTCACACAATCCTCATCCGCGTTGCGTTGTGGGAAGGAAGGACGGTCCAAATCTGTACTGGTTTATGAGTTGTCAGCGACACGTTCTTGTTACAACGCTCGCTCTGTCCCTACTCCGCGTCGTTTTTGCTACACTGATGCCGTGACCAATCAGGATGAAGTTGACCTGGTCAGCACAATTAGCGCACCGAGACGTAGAATTCTGGCTCGATGAATTTGAGGCCATCGGTGCATGCAACGGAGTCAAAGGTGACGCCAATTTGCTACTGCTTTGGGCATGCTGTTGGATGGAAGAGCGAAGGCGGTGTATTTGCTCGCTCGGAAGGCCAATGCCGGCTGTTCATTCGCTGAGATGAGGGCGGCATTGTGCGCCGAATTTGGGAATGAAGACGATAGACAGCGAGCAATGGAGCAATTTCCCTCAACCAGATACGACGAACAGGAGGATTTGATTGTGTTTTACCAGCAGCTGGACAGACGTTTGGCGATTGGGCTCCCCGAATTGGAGGGTAACGCAAGAGAACTGCTACTCACACATCAATTTGTGCGAAGCCTGCGGAACCCACTCCGACAAGGTAAAGTTGCCGGCGATGGTTGGAGAGAGTAGGGCAGAGGAGCTGGTGTCGGTTGCCCAGAATTTTTCGGAGCGAGTAAATCTGAAGAGAGTAGAGCATTCTGAGTTGGAACACAGAGTAAACCAACTGTCCGGAATAGTGGAGAAGCTGTTGTCGAGGGAGACTCCGACAGGGATTTCACAACGCAATGGACATGGAAGCCGGAACGGTCTCCGCTGTTTCCGTTGCAACCAGCTGGGTCATGTGGCTAGATCCTGCACCAACAACAATTTGTACCATTGTTTCTCTCTATCCCGGCCGAGTAGGTGGCGTGTACCAGTCGTCAGGATGATTAATGAAGGTGTGTCGGTCCGGGCCATAGTGGACACGGTAGCGGGAGTGTCCATTACGAAAAGATTCGAAGGAGTTCCAGTAACTTAGTCCTCGATCGTGATGCAGACCGTCGGTGGATATCGTGTGACGGTGACGGACACACACTGGTTGCGACGCAGGATAGGGGAAACGCTTGTCAGCCGTGCCATGTTCATCTTGGAGGAGACCACCGATACAATCAACGGCAACGACATCCTCAAACGACTCGGTGCCACCATTGATCTGAGAAACGATTTGGTAACCGTAGACAACGAGACTGGGACAGCCGATTGATTGGGTGTCGTCAAGGTGCTGCCTGACAGCAGTCAGGCTGAAATACGGTGTTTACTGAGCAAGTATGTCCAACCTATTCACGAACACAGTTGGTGCTTGCGGCTTCTGCAGCTGGGTGGAACATCGAGGACCATTAATGCCTGGGGGCAGTGCAAGCTGATCTTCAGGATAATACGGCAGAATACGCTGACGGAAATACAAAAACAGATATTAGAGATGGAGGCGAACACACAGTGCGTATTCATCACCCTTGCTACTGACGAAATAGACCAACCGTGTAACGTACTGATCGGGTATTCCTAACCCGTGTATGGACCCGTAGTCCGTTTAGATGTAGGAAAAGCACCAACACTGGACGGTAGGTGTGAAACTGTACTCTGCTGCTAACCGAAGCCAAGTGAAAACATATAGGACCAAAACGAGCCAAAGAGAAACAGGGACCAATCAGCGAATGAATATTAGCCTTGTGATTGTGCGCGTGTAGCTAGTGGGTAGGGCATGACGCATCGGTAGTTGATGTCCATAACAACCCTTAACATGGCAGGTAAAATCAGGCTTGTAAATGCGACGTTCTATTAGTCGCGGTGAATGTCGTGGTCTTCGAACAGTGACCGACAGATCAGCTTCATCCAGTTGGGTTTTGTCAGTCCTCTCAATTTGTATTTTTATCAACAGTTCCATCCTCGGGGTCTAATACCGCGGATGCGCGGTGCCGAATAATCTCGTTGTGCTGGCGCACGGTTGCTCCGATTTCCAGCTGCATATCAGCTTCCGTTCGTGGACTGGCTAATACGGTTCCGGGCTACCATATCGGCTCATGTGGGAGTTTCGTATACCTATCCTGTTTCGGTAACAGACTCGGCTTTATCGCGTATGTGTCCACTCTGGTGCATTCGCTGTTGTTGGAAACGCCTGGTTTGACGGGGGTCTGGAAACAAAACATCTTACGTTGTGCGTAGGGGACGCCTATACATGACCTTCTCAGGACTTCTGCCGATGGGTATGACATGATAAGCGAACAGCAGTCAATCTACTTCAGGAGACCGACCTTCAGAGTTTGTACTGCTCTCACTGCCAAACCATTGGATTCTGGATGATATGGTGTAGAAGTCATATTGTGGAGGCCGTTACTCTGTAGATACTGCTCAAAAGCTGCACCTGTAAATTGTGGACCGTTATCGGTAACTAAAGTTGTTGGCATACCTTATGAGAATAGGCTGGTGCGCACTTTATTAATTGTAGTCTCCGAAATAGTGTTGAGGAGAATATGTACATCTATCCATTTTGAGTACCCATCCACCAGGAGTAGTAGCATTTTTCTTTCAATTGGACCGAAATAGTTTGCATGAACATGCTCCCAAGGACCATCAGATAACTCCCAGGGGTGAATCGGACTGGCTGGTTTGTCTTTCTGGTATTGTTGACATATAGCACATGCGTTCAACAGGACTTCGATATCACGATCAATTTCCGGCCACCAACAGTAGGCTCTGGCCAGGAATTTTCATGCGGACGACTCCTGGATGAGCATCATGTAATTTTCTCAATACGGCTGATCTGAGAGCAGATGGAATAACGATACGAGATCCACGCATGATACATCATCCTTCATGCAGACTGAGCTCTAACCGGCAATTGAAGAATGGACGTAGGACCTTAGTGGATCGGGAATCCCAACCACGTGACATCATACATTTCACAGTCGACAGGACCGGGTCTCGGTCTGTAGGTCTCCTAACCATGTCGCTGGATATTGGAATGGTGTCTAAGTGATGTAATAACTGGACGAACTCGCAAGGCGCTCCACCTTGCTCGTTACTTTGCACTTCCCGTGGCAATTTACTAAGGGCATCGGCTACAGTATTGTGGGAACCAGAGATGTATGGAATTCGATAGTTGCAAACGGTAAGGATGAGGGCCAAGCGTACCATACGGGATGCATTAATTTGTCCTGTACCTCGTCCCTCCCCAAGCAACGAAATCAGTGGTTAATGATCGGTCTGCATCTCAAACCGATTGCCCCACAAGTACCGATGGAAGCGCTTAACTCCAGATATTACAGACAGGGCCTCTTTGTCCAGTTGTACGTGATTTTTCTCAGCGGCCTATAGTGTTCGGGATGCGAAAGCAACAGGACGGATAGTTCTATCGTGAATCTGTTGTCCTAAGACTGCTCCCACTCCAAACCGTGAGGCATCACGTTGTAAGGCTAGAGATTTTTTTGGATCATAATATGCTAGTGCGGGTGAAGAAACAAGTAGATGCTTCGCCTTCAAAAATGCTTGTTCCTCTGTCCTTATCCATGACCACTTGGAATCTTACTGCTTAATGTATTTAACCTTTAATGCGCAATGGGGAGTAAGCTATTCACTGGAAACAATCAACTATAATACGATGACATAAAAGCGGATCCATGCAAGATATAAACTATTCTCGCCAAATCAACCACACATCTATTATTTCCGGAATCATGGAGAACGCATATTGGAATAACCGAGCTTTATGAGCCTTCTCAGTAAACATGAGAACGGTTTTTTCAAAGGTAAGTCATACACTACCTGTCAGTCAGATTACCTTGATTATGTGACTAGAGCAAGAGACGCCGGAAGTGCCATCATCTTAATATTTCTTGACTTCCAGAAGGCTTTTGACCGTGTCCCACACAATTTATTGTTGCGGAAGCTAATGTCCTGTGGCATCACAAATTCGCTTCTAGACTGGTTGTCTTCCTACCTCGAGGGTAGAAAGCAAGTAGTCAAAATCTGCAGCTGTATATCTGAAGCCACTACAATCTCTAGTGGAGTGATTCAAGGTAGCGTGCTAGGCCCGCTTTTATTCTTAATCTATTTCAACGATCTCCTTGATGAAATCTCGTACGGGAAGCCGTTCCTTTTCGCTGATGATGTTAAAATTGTGTATTGTCCCGGCCATGAGTAACGTAGTCCTAACTTAGCATGTATTCAGTCTGACTTATCCGCATTGGAGCTCTGGAGTAACTCCTGGAAGTTGCACTTTGCCACTGACAAGAGTAATCTATTGTACTACCGCTGAGGCCCTTCTCTGAGCATCCTTACATTAAACGATACCCCTATTCCTGTGTGTGGCGCAGTCCGAGACCTTGGTCTAAGATATTCTGCCTCATTTAACTTTTTAGAGCATGTTATATTCTTGCAGGCTTCTGCCAGAAAAGTGATCGCCTATATAAGTCGAACTCTTATTTTGAGGGATTCCAGGCTTCAAGCCTTTAAAATATGTGTTAGGCCGAAGCTTGAGTGCTGTACGATAGTGCATAGTAATCTGAGAAAAGTGGATATTAGAGCACTAGAAAACATTCAACGATCATTCACAAAAAGATTTTTGAACATGCCTATTACTATGGTATACCGTGAGCGTTGCAAGGCTCTAAAACTGGAGCCGCCATGGTTACGCAGACTCCAACTTAATCCGTGCCTTCTATACCGCTTACTATTCGGATTAAGCTTCACTGCTCAACCACAACTCGAGTTTCAGACTCGTATGCGCTATGAAGTAAGAAACAGCGAACATACATTGCAAATACAAAGGGCCCGCACGATGCTCCGCTCAAAATTTTTCTCTGTAAAATATGCGCCAATCTGGAACAAACTTCCATCGAGTATTAGAAACTGCACCACCTATGTGCAATTCACACACATGATTAATATTCATCTGACTGTCTTAAATACCTGGGCAACACTAAGCCAAACGATGAATCTATATGATTTGTATGAGGAAGATCCTGGATACACTTGGATGTCGCCATATTCAAGTTGTGTCAATATTATAATGTTACTCGCATATAGTTGAATTTTTGCGTACGCATCTATAAATGATCTTCCTCCGATAACTCCGTCTAATCAATTCTGTTTTCTCCTTTGATGCGCTGGTTCGAAGATGCACTACGGCTTTCAAGATGATGTCTCTGTACCATCGTCATCACTCGCCAAGATTTTCCATCAAATTGTGATTGGCCTATCGGCAAGCGATTGTAGTCATTATTATGTTTTCGTATTCGTCATACTTTATATTCTTCTTTGTTTCATTGTTAGTCATGACGGAGCTGATCTTTTGTGATGATGGCTTACAGCTTCCAAATTATAAAAACGTATACCCATACTTATCATACTGCTACTGACTCGCTGGCTTAAAACAAAAAAGTGTCATACTTGATTGATCCGCATGACAGAACGGGCTGAGGCCTTATCGCCCATGATGTATGCATAAAACAGCCCATATGGATAAAAAAGCATTTGTTATCCAGCTATTGGCCTATTTACTATTTTGCCACATCGGCATAGAGCCAGCTGGAGTATGGAAGTGAGGGTGAAACCCATCGATGGAATACCATACACGGAAGCAGGTCACCTGGAGACAGTTCCATGGATGGACGTATTAGTTTACTTGAACTTTCCATGAAACCTACATTTGTTGTTTTTCCCAGTTTCTTAACCTCTTTAATACTTTCAAACTGCTAATCACTTGGAAAACCCAAACGGGAACCACTGTACAAAACACATAATATTAACTCTATTGTGCGATCACGTTGTACAAGTTGATTAGACAACTCAATAGGTTTGTGCCTCGCACTGTCGAGAAATAAAACGTTTATTTATTTATTTATTGAAACAACTCATGAAGTGGCGCCATCACAGAGGCCAGATTAGGTATGAAACGATTGTAGTGTGAGAGCATCCTAACGAACGTACGTAACTGTGCTTCGTCGTGTGGACTGGATGGGCTCCAGCTTGTCCTTTAGTACATGTAATCCATTTTTATCTGGTCGATATGTAAGATAAGCAACGGAATCAACTAGAAAAACACATTAGGAACACTTCAAACGCACTCCGTTGTCGGAGAATCTATGTAGGATCTTATCCAGAGTGCGCAAATGGTCTACTTCTGTCTTGCCCGTGATTAGTAAGTCGTCAATATATGCGCAGGTATTCTGTATATCCCGTACGACCTTGTCGATTATCTTTTGGAAAATCCCCCAGCAGTGTTAACTCCAAATGGGGTCAAATGTATGCAAATTAGCCCAAATGTGTGCTAATCGTATTAAACGGGCGAGAATAGTCGTCCAATCCCACCTGCGAATAAGCGTGACTTAAATCAAGTTTAGTGAACTTGTCCCTAGCAGATAAAGTGCCACATAACTTTTCAATATTTGGTAAGGGATAACGGTCTTTGATAGTGCAGCGATTCACTGTTAGTTTGTAACCACCGCAAATCCGCACACTGCCGTCTGGCTTAAGCACATGGACTATCGGTGCTGCCCATTCGGATTGCTGAACGGGTACTGTCGTACTTTCGTGCTGGAGCAGTTTCAATTATTCCTCAACCTTTGGTCATAGAGAATAAGGTCGTGTTCTAGCATTGACGATTTTTGGTATACTAGCATCCGCCATATGGATTTTGGCTTTGAAATTGCTGGGCTTCCCCAACTGGTGTTCGTTAAATACCACTGGGTTTCCACCCCCACGGAGTTGCTTGTATTCAGCACTTGCGGCAACTGCTCCATCCAATCAGGCTCCAGTAGATTGGTCGATACACGAGGAATAACATGAAGCATTCAGTTGTGCGATCTCCCCTGATGTTGAACTACCACCTGACATTTTATCAGTAGGTCTATGACCTCACCTGTATACGCTTTGAAACCTGTTTCACCCGGTTCTAAATTAAGTAATGGTGAAAGTGCATACTGGTCTATTAATGTCGCTGCTGTACCTTTGTCTAATTCAAATAAAACACACTGACCATTAACAACAGGCGTGGTCATATACGGAGGTACTTTGATCATGTTTGAACAGTTCGCAGATACATGGTTTATATTAACTGTGAATCACATGACTGACTATCGTTTTCGTTCAGCGATTTAATGGAAATTTGTAATGGGAGGGAACGACACACACGAGCCACTTGGTCAAATTTACCTCACTACCTGCACTTCGTAAGCAAGTGAGGGCGCTGGTTGGGGGGAATGTGTTGACCACCGCATCGATAACACACAAACTCCCGCACAATATTAGAGGAAAAAGGTCGAGTTAATTTGTTCAGAGTTTCTGCAGGCTGGGCGGGATTAAAAGTGGACAACTGCTTTCTTAGATTTTCCCTCTGCCGAACAAAGTTGCAAGGGGTTTCCCAAGAAAGAGTTACTTCTTTCTGAGATAATAGTTTTTCTCTTGATAAATCCTGTATATTTACAGCTATCAGGCACTGAATCTTCATGACTTCTTCAAAACTCGTCGAAGGGATTGTGTTGTAGCGAAACTCTTGGGTAGCTTGGTGAATGTGTGCGATAAAATCGTTTATGCTTTCTCCGCGCTGCTGCTGTAGCTTCAAAAACTGATAGCGAGCGAAGAACGCGCCCTGCTGAATTCCCCGTGGTTCCTCAAATAACTGACGCCTTAGTCGTAGATGTCCGTAACAGACAGTACCTATTGTTTTTGCATTGGTCATATTAGTTTGTTCAAGCACATTCTCGAAAGGATGAAATGCGCGTACAGTGGTTTTCCGGGTGTGTGACGGCTGTCTGAGTGAGTCTGGATGTGAGGAATTTCTATCTATACCATTCAACTCCCCTTACTACTCCTCTGTAATTAATACGAAGACCAAACTGCTTATAATGCCATAGGTTACTTGGCGAATTAAGTTTGCTAAGCTCGTTGCTTGGTGAGGGGGCTACCCTGTCTTCTGCACGGCAGTAACGTGTAAGTCGGTGGATGGTGAGCGGCGTTATACCACATCTAGTGAATTATCTACGGTGGTTGTTGCCGTCCCCCATAGCTCAGTGGTCTCATCCACGGACTGGTACCAGTCGAGTTGCGGGTTCGAGCCCTACCAGGGTCAGATGGAGTGCGCACTTTTGACGAGTCCCGAAATAACGAAACTCGCGTACAGTGCTTTTCCGGCCGTGCGACGGCTGTTTGAGTGAGTCTAGATGTGACGAATTTCTACCTAGAACATTCATAATAAATTTACAAATGGCGCCCGATGTGTCCTCAGGAAGTGACTGCAGGTCTAATAAATTGACAATATCCAGTGACGGCACAAAATATCTCACAAGAATTGGGAACACCTTTACTTCCTTATGACTTGAGGCATCTGCGCATCTTGACACGAAGTTTACTTTCTTCAGTTTGTTTTCGAAGATAATTTCAGGACAAATGGAATAGGACCTTAGTCAATGTTATTATTATTATTGTTATTGCCTCACGTATTGTGTGGGCAAAAGAAAACTTCGGCTTAGATAACTCCTCTTTCTGGGTGGTTCCTGGGATACTAGTCGGAAATCAAGGACACGTAAGAGCCGGGTCAAATACGGGAGTGTATGTTGTGTCGCCACGGACGCCTTCGCCCCACAACCGCAAGAAGAAGTTCAAAGACGAGCCAGTAAGAGACTTGCATTCATGAAATCACAGTTGCTTATATAGTTTTGGAGGCAAAATGAATGAAGCTACTAAATTACACTTGAGCCAACCAACAGAAGGAAAAATGTCAAATGCAACGGGAGAATAAGCAACCATGCACTCACGGGCGAATCGCATATGTCCTTAAAAATAGCATCATGGGACTATAAGCGTAAAGCGAACTACCATTTACAGTGACGGGCACTGGCCAATCAGAATAAAGAAATGTAGCATTTAAACAAATGTCACGAAACAAACGAGAATAAGAAATGCAGACCCAAAAATTAAAAAAACAATACAATAACCGTGTGACAACTAAATATTTCTTTAACATAACCAAGTAGAACAGGGATGAGGAGAAAAACCAGTGGAATGTGTTCTTGCAAATGGCACTTCTGAAAAGGACACGACGATGAGCGTCCATTAACACTGACGTGTGTGGACCAATCGGGCTAACCCAGCAGAACGTTTAAACAACAAGAGGTAGAAAATAGGAAGAGTAAAGAAAAAGCATTAAGCTCGTTCACAAAAAATGATTGTCTTATAGCTTTTCTCCTAATAGCTCCTTCTCTTAAAAATGAGTTACCTGGGGTTCACATAGCTCTTCCGACGCGGATCCACCTGGAGAGGCTACATAAATCGTTTTGTTCTCTTTGGCCTGTACCGGGATCCATTTTCCACGCATTCCATTGGACGAACGTCGCCACCTGCAGGGGTACTAGGCTTGCGATTGTCCAGCAATCCATTGACGTCAAGCCCGTTGGCTTTCGGAACGACGGCATCATGTATATAACGTGACCTCAACTGATTGACATGGCGTCTCCATACCAGTGTACCAATTTGAACATCATACATCACCTTGCCTCGGCGTCGCACAATTCGTCCTGGTATACAAGCGATCCGCCGTCCTTGATTAGCAACCGCAAACACAAAATCGCCCACATTGGAAACCCTTTTTGGCGCCCCATACCGCCTGTTGTATTGGCGCTCCATCACTGAATTCTTTAGTTGTAAAGGCGGACCCTTGGGAGTCAGCAAATCTAACCTGGTTCTCAATCTTCGCCCCATAAGGGCTTCAGCTGGTGATTTCCCATCTGGTGAATTAGTATTCGGAGTAACTCGATAGTTCACCAAGAAACGTTCCAATCTTTCGTTCAGCGATCCCTCCTCTTTTGACTTCCACAGTGCTCGTTGCAGAGTATCAACAAATCTTCCCGCTTGGCCATTTGACTGCGGATGATACGTGGCGGTCCTCACATTTTCGATCCCATTATGTGCGTAAAATTCCGCAAATTGGTAGGACGTAAACCGTGACCTGTTGTCCGACGTGATTGTTACTAGTAGTCCATGCTGGTTGAAAATATGTCTCCGCAAAAATTGTGCTGTTTGCTGACGAGTTTTGCATAGCGATTACCTCCGGCCACTTACTCTAGGAAGAAGGAAATACACTCCTTCGACTGGTCCTGCGAAATCCACGTGTATCCGCGACCACGGCGATTCTGGGTTTGGTCAAGATTGTAATGTAACACGTACCGGTAACTTGGAGGCACTGATGCATCTAGAGCACGATCGGCCAATGTCTTCAATTTGACTATCCATCATGGGCCAAAAAATGTAGCTGCGCGCAAGTGCCTTCATGCCAGCGATTCCTGGATGGCTCTTGTGCAGTTGCCGTAACACGCGTGCTCTGAGTATTTCTGGAATGATAATGCGATCTGCAAAAACAGGCAGGAATCAACTTCAGACAAAGAGTTGCTTCGTGTGAAAACTGTGTCAAAGCTTCTTTCGGACACTTCTTTGGCCAGCCCCGTCTTGTGTAGGTTAATACCTCTTGCAGCAATGCATCCTGTTCAGTGGCTTGCTTCACTATTGTGCCATTGACCGGTAAATTACTCACGGCGTCATGTACCATGTAGCTGACATCCGTTTCGGTTGCGATGGAGGTAATGACTGAGTCTTCTGACTCATCTCTACCGGTATCGATTAATCTTGATTAGGCCTCCGCTTGCCCTATAGAACCAGTAGACAAGTATCGCATGCTGAAATCATAGCCCAAGAGCAGAGTTGCCCATCTCTGAAGATGACTGGCCGTATAAGCCAGATTGCCCTTTTTGGATCCAAAGATTGCCAGAAGCGGTTTGTGATCAGTCACCAAGGTCAAAAATGATAGCCAACACTTCTTTCTCATTGTGACTATAATTCTTCTCGGCTGCCGTCAGCGCTCGTGCAACATGCGCTATAGCCATTTTGGATCCATCTGGGAAACGATGTGAAATGATAGCACCAATTCCATAGCTTGAAGCATCCGTGGTCACGATATCCTCCGGCTTCGGATTATAGTGCGTAAGTAATAAGTCCGAGTTCAGCAGAGATTTCAGTTGTTCGAACGACTGTTGACACTGTGCAGACCATTTCCATTCGACGTCTTTCATCATCAGGTGGTTTAGTGGATGACGCAAGCGATGCATGCATGGTAGAAATTCACTATAGTGACTCACCATCCCAAGGAATGACCGTAAGGTTGTGACATCCGATGGCGCCGGTAACCGGTCTATCATCTCGATATTTTCGGGATCGGGTCGCTGGCCTTTCTCGTCAATCACGAAACCCAGGAAGTTCATTGACTTTAGTAAAAACCTGCACTTGTCCGCTCGTAATCGGAAACCAGGATCTTTGATTCTTCGCAGCACGTCATTCAATCGTTGGAATACTTCATCTAGCGCCGAGCCCATTATGATGATGTCATCCAGGTAGGCTGGCGCTCCGGTTACACCCGTCAGCATGGCATCCATGACTTGCTGAACGATTGCCTTTCCTACAATAATTTCTTGATGCTCTGGCCGTCGCAGAGGATAATAAACGGCGCCCTATCTGCTGCATCTAGTAGGGTGGATAGGGGTATGGATGCTACTGCCCAGGCCTTCCCGTCTTCTTATACCCCTTCTTGCGCACTTTGCTGCAGATTAGCCAACAGGCAGCACTTGCCCGCACACTAGAGACCCTATCGATCAATATTTGCTGTTTGTCAGAAACCCGCCTGCAAGCTTCGAGCTCCGTGCTTACCCTGAGATCCCCCACATGCGACACTGGCGGCACATTCTCATTGCACCTGTCTGGCGATGATGCAGCTTCAAACGTCGGTCAAGCTGGCGTCAGCGTTGTTTACAGTGTCCGGGCTGAAGCTGCCCTGATTGACTGGATTCCAGTAAACAGTAGGATGTGCGCCGTTAGATTAGCTGGTTCGTTCCGTGCTACGACGTCGCGCGGGGACAAACGGTGCCTGTTTGTCATTGCGGCTTACGCCCCTACAAACTGTAGCACTGAATCTGTAAAAGATGATTTCTATCAGCAACTTCACGAGCTCCTTCGTTATAGAAGAAGCACGGATACTGTGGTGTTGTTTGGCGATCTAAACGCCCAAGTCGGAAAATTGTTCTCTGATGAGCTTCATCTGGGCGGCCAACATGGTGTAGGCTCCCATAATGATAATGGTGAGCGATTGCTACAGCTGTGTGAAGATGTTCGCCTCCTTCTCGCGAGCACTAACTTTCGACACAGCACCCGCAGCACCGTGACTTGGCTGCCACCAGCCTCGGGAGAACCATGGATGCAAATCGAGCATATCGCGATCAGTTACCGCTGGAGTGGCTGTGTCCAAAACTGTCGCTCGATTTGGAGCACGAGCGTGGACTCTGACCACGCACTTGTCTGTGCCGACCTCCTGGTGCGTTTCGGTGGACGTCCGCAGCGTCGATGTGAACGGATTGACACCAGCCAGTTGGCGAAGCCAGATGTTCTGAAGGTGTATCAAAGTACGCTGACATCTGGGCTGAGTAAGCGCCCACTAAACACCGTTGAAGATCACTGGTCGCATATTCGTCAAGCGTTGCTGTTAGCAGGCATGTCTTCATGTGGCAAAGCAAATTGCCAAACCGGACATTGGGTGTCTACGCAGTCTCTGGAACTTATGGATGCTGGCCGACGTATTCCGGCTGGAAGCGAATACAACGAGGCTCGCAAAAATCTCAGGGCAAAACTACGGGCTAGCCTTAAGAAGGCCTGCGAAACCTGGTGGTCTCATCATGCCTCTGAGATGGAAACAGCCGCTGCCGTTGGTAATCATCGTAAGTTATTTCGTCTGATCCGGGAAACAGGCACCAGGAGACCTGGTGTTAGCGAGATCATACGCGACGAGAATGGGCAGCTCATGCACAGCCTGTCAAAACGCTTGAAGCGTTGGGCTGAACACTTTGCAAGGCAATTTAACCAACCTGAGTTATCGCTTTCTTCTTCGGACATTGAGCGCACCTCTCCATGGGCCGTCTCCTCGGATCCGCCCTCACGCGCAGAAGTCGAACGTGAGATCAGGCTGTTGAAATTGCATAATGCCGCAGGGGCCGATAGAATTCCTCCAGTCCTCTTCAAATTCGGGAAACCTGCTCTAGTAGATGATCTACACGAGTTGCTTGTAAAACTTTGGGAGCAGGAGACAGTCCCGACAGACTGGAACCGCTCCGTCATTGTCCCAATTTTCACGGGAGGCTCCCGTTTAGAATGCGGCAATCATAGAGGGATCAGTCTGATTTCAATTGCCTCTAAATCGCTTGCCTCTGTCATTCGCAGACTGACTGGCACTCGTGGAAGCCAAATTCGTGAAGTGCAAGCCGGATTTCGTGTAGGTCGGGGCGGCATCGACCACATCTTCATCTTGCGTCAAGTGTTGGAGCACCACCGTGTTTATTGACGACCCAACATTTTCGTGTTTCTTGACATAAAAGGTGCCTTCGAGTCAGTCGATCGATGTGCTCTCTGGGACTGCCTGCTGAGAAAAGTTGTGCCCGATAAATATGTAAACATTATCAAAGCGCTGTATGCACATAGTTCGGGCAGGGTGAGGGTTTATGGCAAACTTTCGCCACTCTTCAGTATCACCAGCGGTGTGAGACAATGATGCCCGCTGTCACCCTTCCTCTCCAACTTCGCTATTGACGAAGTCATGGAAACAGCGTTCGCTGGACGCGACGTAGAAGGTGTGGGGGTACTTCCTTGTGAGCGACTTCTTGACTTGGAGTTTGCGGACGATAGTGCCCTAATCTGTGACAGCTCCTAAACATGTCAAACAGCACTGGACCGATTAGCACTGGCTGTCAATCGTTTTGGGCTATGCTTTGCTCCATCGAAATGCAAAGTACTTCTCCAAGGTTGGCAGGGACCCAACCCTGCGCTAACGCTTGGTGGTGATCTGCTAGAACTCGTTCAGGAATTCAAGTATCTGGACAGCTATATTATCACCCGTGGGATTGAAGATGAGGTTACGACCCGTATAGCAAAAGCTCGAGGTGCTTTTGCTAATCTCCGCCACCTGTGGCGCAGACGACACATTACTCTCGCCCTGAAGGGCAGAATTTAAAACGAAGCCGTCCGTTCAGCTCTCCTATATGGCTGTGAAACCTGGCCCATCAGGTCGACAGACATAAAGAGACTCGTCATATCCGATCATCGCTGCCTTCGCAGCGTAGCTCATGTCTGGTAGGAGCACCGCGTGAGCAATGAGCGTGTTCGACGTCGCGTATTTGGTGCAGGAAGAGCGAGTGAACCGCCCAGCACCATTATATCACCCATCAGGCTCCGATGGCTGGGCCACGTGTTGCGCATGCCAACACACCGACTCCCGCGACGTTCATTGTTTGCGCGTTGTGGGTGCGGTTGGGAGGAGGGAAAGCCAAGCGATGATTTGGTCGAGAGAAATGAAAACCCTCACTTCGAAGTTGGCTTTAGTTGGTGCATCCCGACTGCCTGGCTGATGTCGTAAGGACGGTGAACACGTTTGGTTGGACACACTTGCTGATATGGCTTGGAGCCGGCCCCAATGGCGTTTGTGTCGTGAGTTCCTTTGTCCATCCCCCTCCTGCCTAGCATCCCCCTCCAATAATGATCTCACTTGTTAGGCATAATATGACTCTCTTTTACGGCAGCCAGCTGTTAGCTCCCCGGAACGATGTCCATCCGTTACTGGAGACTCAGCCGGCGTGCCACCGTTTGTTTTCCTTTTCTTGTCTTTTGTATTGGGGAACAACAGCTGAGGTGTTTTCCACCTCCAGCTAACGTGTATGATGAATGAATGAAGGAATGCCGGTGCCGTTTTGACTCCAAATTGCAAACGATTGTACCGGTAGAGATCGCGATGCGTGTTGATTGTTAGAAGCATTCTGCTTTCGAGTTCCGCTTCTAACTGCAAATAGACGTCTGCAAGATCAAGAGTAGCAAAATACTTGCCTCCGTTCAGCTTTGCGAACACGTCCTCAAGCTACGCACCACCAATGAAGCGCTCATTCCGACTGAGAAGCCACCTAATCACTCTGGTCCCTGCACCAAGCACAAAGAATTCGTGGTTGGAGCCCCGTTCTACGATCGCGATTATCGAGCAGGTCATCCACGCTGAATCAAAGCTACAGTGACGGCCAGGCGAGGTGACGTGCTGCATGGTGTCTCCGTGGGTGATGACACGTGGGTTCGCCATCGTAATCAAGTTCGACCGTGCCACGGAGAACTCTGCACGCCAGCCAGCCTTCCTGTGCGCCTGCCGCTGCACATCCTTTTGGATACCTTTGGAATGGCTACACAACGGGGACTAGGGTCGAAGCCGCTCAATCGCCGCCGCATCTGCAGAACCCGTCTTACCGGCGAACAGGAAGAATTCGGAGGTCGCCGCAATCTCTCCAGGTAAATCATCGTCGGAAGCGGTACGCTTTCTCTTCAAAGGGAGGTGTTGCTGGCACCTCAAATATCCCCGCAAAAGCGCGCCAGACACTCCGGCATAATGGCTGTGGAAAGCGGGGTCCAATTCCTCCCCACAACGTATCCGTGTTCAGCCACTCCGAGACGCGGCCGAACTGCGCATCTGTTGACAATGTTATTACAAACTATCACCCCGTTGTGGTAGCAATTTTCCCTAATTTAATTACCCATTGCATTCGCTGTGATTCGTCCTTTGTTGGTGGTAAAGGAACCTTCAGAGGACCACTTGCCTTTCTTCCTCTCCGGCTTACTTGGGAGTCGGTCGGGTCACGTGATTTCGTGTGCGTCGATAGCCGGGCAGTGTTAGCGTCTAAGTAACTAGTGCGCGTCTTCTGTAACCCACTCTCATGTGGGTCCGTTCCGAGGGCTCAGCGCCTACCCCAATACGTGCGGCTAGGGTCGTTCTCACGCTCGCTCAATTTTCGTCTCACCAGAGCATACCCCGGGCTAAGCTAAAGCCATCAGGTCAGCGCAAATCCGTTCGGTTGGCCACCGTTCCAAGCGGTTACCGTAGGCTTGCTCCAAACGTGCCAGTGACAATCTTATCAGGCATCTATGCAACCATAACAGCGGAGTCCCTCAAACATAACAGTTATCCAAACAATTGCAGGAAACTAACTGTTTAAAAATAAACAAGTAGTTTATTTCTCGTTGGGACCAGAGATTGTGACGGCATAGAGACAGATCAATGCTGACATGAATGAGTTTCCTGAGACCGGTCACACATGCAATCGTAGTGTCCCACTGACGCAAACCGAACTTTGGCGCAATATTGGAGACGACGGTGTACATGCGTTCACACGTGAGTTACACTGTGCAGCCAACTTTAGTAACATGTCATGTCCTAGTTACATCGCTCGCACGTGTTCACCTGTGGCCACGGTACGCTTTGCCACGTAAGGAGAGATTCACAGAGATTGTTGCGAGTGTCCATTCGGTTGTACACGTGGCCACCAGCTCATTTCGCTACTTAGCCCCTGCTTCAGTCGAGCGGTGGATCATGTGTCTGTCGCCACCATGACAGTGCAGCCAACCGTTGCTGACCCCGTACGTACGTATGACCTATGGCTGCGGTGTACGACGCTTGCATGCATGACTTGCCGGCCTGTTCGATCATCCCGCCGCACCTTCGATAGCTGCACCTCATCCAGTCTCTTCATATAACCATTGGCTTTGGCGATGCACACTGGACCAGCGACCAAAATTTCGTGTGTTGACCGGAACTCCCGCCTAATTTGCACGACAATATCTGGGTAAATCACATGCACTCAACGTGGCCATACGTCCCGATTTAGACGAGACAGTCCCACATTTAAAGCTGCTGTCCCGCATTTTTAGAAATGCTGGGTGGGACTCACTAGTGTACCGATTTGAGGTCGTAGATCTTGCAATATCGTGTTTTGAGCATGTAGAATGTAGGTGAAAGAACCAGAACCAAACAGTGGCGGTGCGTGCACACCATAATGTAAGGAAGCAGAAGGTAGTGATTGCACGGAAGACAAAAAGATCACAAAAACGGAGGGGGCGGAAACGGGAACTGGCGCAGTGAGGGAGAGCAGACGGAACAACACTGGCTTGAGGGAACGAGAGGAGAATGGGGTACGAGCGGCGTCCAGTAGCGAGTCTGAACCAGGCACAACGGAGAGGGTAATCGTCGAGAAGGCAATAAATAAGAGGAAACCGCTGTTATTGTAGCGTCCAGGACCAACCCCAAGCACTGGGTGTTGCATGTACTTTCACGCAAATCACAAGCTGTCGAACGACAACCGGGTCGGTTAGAGTGGAACACGTAGAAGTGGAGATACGGAGGTTAAATGGCCTGGAAATACTCCTTCACAAGGCCGCCAAGGTGCATAGAAGTGTTGCGAGCGGAAGCCCGGATAGTTGGTGTGTCGTGGGAAGGAAACACGATTCATTAATGTACGTCTGCGTGAGTATTGGTATGACCTGTGGTCTCGCCAATAACAATTGTTCTTCTCTCTGAGATAAGACCAACCTAGGTGGGCCGGAATGAGTTTAGCGGGATAGTGGACGGCTTAGCTGTCAACAGTTTTCGTTCATAATCATTTCCAGAAAGAGCTGTGACGACGGTGTCCTAGAGTGCAAAAAGAAACACAGAGGACAGTTGCCGTGGAGAGCCATTTAATTTCTGTATGCAACAATGGAACCTCGAAATCTTCACTGTTCTCCTCACCCAACGGCTGGAAACGAAGATGTTGAAGAGGATTCGGTTTGTTGTTGTTTAAGGCTATTATAACAGTTGAGAGTGAATCGTTTAAGCACCCTCCCAAGTTCTTAGCCGCTAGGTGCTGTCGATGAATCACAGCGAGTTGTGGGAAAATCTTTCAGATGGGCAATAAATTATTTATATTTTCCGACCATTGCGGCAGTACAATCTGTTGCATATGCGACTGTGTTCTGCATTGGGATGGAGTTTTAATCAGATAGCAATTGACTACCTCTAATATAGTCTGACCCTTTGTATGGGTTTTAATTCTCCTAGCAGACAATATCTCTAACTTTATTATCATTGCAGTATCGGGTATATGCCACGATAAGAACGTCGCTGTCAGGTAAATTAGACACATCTACATGTAAGCGGAATTATTTAGATTGTAGCAATACAACTAAAGTACTTTTTAGGTCCTGAGCGTTCTCATCGGTTCGCCTAGATGCAGTCGCATTGCTGAGCGGAATGGCTTAACTACTTCTTTTGGATTCATATTCATCATGTCACACAAAATTATTGATGCTGAAGGTTTCCCCAAAACTATGTGGACTGCAATTTTTGGAAATTTACTTGTTGACTTTAGAAGACGCCCTAAGTCTATTCGCAATGTATTTTCCATGTCAGAAACCAATGTCTTTAAAGTTGGTCAGTTTTCGTAATCATCCAGTAGCTTTCTGGAAGAATCCACAAACTATTCGCTTTCGTCTTTATGAACAAGTCTCAAAAGATTTTTCATTTTACATAGTCATATAGTTTCATGTGAAGTTATGTCAAAGTAACCACATAGGTGAGTGGGGTTTTGAGGTGATACGGCACATCCAAATAAACGTAGTCCAAGTAGTATTGTAGCTATTGCTGAACTATGCCAATCTGAATTGTTAAGATGCAATATAATATAATATTGTTATTGTTTTATGTTCGCTACGCAATTATCTCATGTGTAGCAAATTTCACCATTCGACAAGGCTAAACAAGCTGGTAGTATGCATGACTGATGGTACCAAATTTAATATTTTTTGACCGTGAGATTACAAGATGAGATGTTTGGCAAGCATACTTGTAACATATGTTGGCGGCTACAATGCAGCTACATAGTGTAGAAACATTGTCAGAGGCAACCCAAAGGTTGTTGCTGAGGAAGAGTTTGGAAATACCGTGAATCGCTAAAATTACTGAAGAAAACTTCTTGACAAAAGCCAACGAAGGAAACAAATGGAACTCAGAAAATAAAAATGCTCACTGGATACACATGCATTCCAGGAAAGTTGTGACAAATAGTGACAACAGGTAAAATGTAGAACAGAAGAGACAAACACTGAAGTAAATGCCGGAAAGGAGGGGTTCCGTGTTGCTCTTCCCAACACTGACACTCCGTAACCGGTTATGGGGTGCCAATTTTCGTAGGAGCTACACCGAAACACCTGCAATTCGGGTTTGGTCCTTGTGATCGAAACGACCGAAGTCTGCTTCAAAGTGAACCGAGGTCTCAAAAGAGATGGTGTGTCGTAATCCAACCACATGGCGGGTACTACAAATGCAACTTTAAAACTACCCGATAGATGGAGAAACCGGCACGGGAGAGACAACAACGAAACTAATAACGTACGTAGGCTATTGCCAAACATAGAGCCCAATGCATGTTGGCAAGGCAATCGATTACCATGAGTATTAGGAGCAATATACTTATGTAAACTGTATGTTACATACTCATCAAACAATGAAGTCCGCTAATTTGTAACCTTCAGCCAAAAAGCGTTATAACACGTTCTAGCTGTTTCTACTCTTAGTTGAGATGAACGAAGGTTTTCAGAGATGGTGTAGCGAAAACGAGGCGGGGAGGGGCAGAGCGCGCATTGCCACAAGAACGTGCCGCTGACAACTCATAAACCAGTACAGATTTGGACCGTCTTTCCTTCCCACAACGCAACGCGGATGAGGATTGTGTGACGGACCATTCCAGTGCCTACGAGGTTGGGTTTCGAGACAACTCCTCCAACTTTCCATCCCGTATCTCCGCTGCGTTACATCCGATTCTGGCCGGCCATAAATCCTTCGAAAGCTCGCGATTTGCTCTCTCGTGGCTGCATCACTCGACCCGTGTTCACTCCTGTGGGCTTCTCTAGCGCCGTATTTGTCTGATTCATTGCGTTCTCGACAAATACTTCGTCTATTGTTTTGGGCCCAGGCTTGTTACCAGATACCGTCCATGATCCGCTGTCGGCTCGATCCGCAAAACGCGCAGAGCCTTGTCTCGTATGATCCATTGCGGCCGTTTTAAATTCTCTACGAGCCCGTTTTTGTTGTCGTTGCGGCTCACGAGTAGCTACTGCCTTCCACCGTCCTACACCCGCCCCTTCGCAAAGTTATTCTTCCCTCTCGTACCATGGTCGCAGAGGGGCAGCGCTTCGTTCCGCCGTTGTCGAGTTTGAAGTTTGCTCCTTTCTGATGGAGTACGGTGTAGGGGCGTTTCCAACGTTTGCTGAATTTTCTCGCACCATACCCTTCACTATCTGACCGATCGTTTCACCGTACCTTGACTTGTTCAGCAATCCTGAACGGCATCCAACTTGCAAGCCTCATGCATGGTGTCGCAGTTTCTCTTCTTGCGTGCTTGTCGGGCTNNCTTTTGCTTACCTTCGCCACCTATGGCGGCGGCGCGACATTACTCTCGCCCTGAAAGGTAGAGTGTACAATGCAGCAGTCCGTTCGACCCTACTGTACGGATGCGAATCCTGGCCCCTAAGATCGGCAGACATGAAGAGGCTATTTACATTCGACCATCGGTGCCTTCGCAGTTTGACTCACATCTGGTGGGAACACCGACTGAGCAACGAGCGTGTTCGACACCTTGTTTACGGCACAAAAAAGGAAATGAACCGCTCAGCACCGTCATTTCACGCAGCACGCTCCGATGGCTAGGCCACGTGCTAAGCATGCCAGTCCACCGACTCCCTCGACGCGCGTTGTTTGCTCACCGGGGATGTGGATGGAAGAAGAGGAGGGGTGGCCAAGCAATGACTTGGTCAAGAGGAATGAAGGCCCTCACTTCGAGCTAGCCTCCATTGGAGCATCTCGGCTCCATGTTTGGGGTCTAAAAGAAGGTGAACCCGTTTGGCTGGATACACTTGCTGACATGGCAAGGAGCCGACTTCAGTGGCGTTCGTGCTGTGAGTTTCTTTGTCTCTCCCCATCCCTTTTAGCCTCCCCCTCCAACTACGAGCTCAATTCGTGGCGCAAAATATAACAATTTTTTTAATTTTTGCCTAGTAGCTGGCTGGTAGCTTACCGGAACGACGCCTATCCGTTGCTGATAGCTCAGCTAGCATGCAACTGTTGTATTTATTTTTTCCATTTTCCTTTAAGTATTGTATGTATGTATGTATTTCCCTAATGTATTGCGGCACAATAGCGGAGGTGTTTCCCACCTCTAGCTGACGCGTTTAATGATGAATGACTTCGAATTCGGAGGGCCTGCTCTAGTAGGTGATTTACACGAGTTGCTAGTAAAACTTTGGGAGCGGGAGACAGTCCCGACAGACTGGAATCGCTCCGTCATTGTCCCAATTTTCAATGAGACTCCCTTTAGAATGCGGCAATCATAGAGGGATCAGTCTGATTTTGATTGTCTCTAAATTGCTTGCCTATGTCATTCTCCCCAGACTGACTGGCGCTCGTGAAAGCCAGATTCGTGAAGAGCAAGCTGGATTTCGTCGAGGTCGGGGCTGCAACGACCACATCTTCATCTTGCGTCAAGTGTTGGGGCAGGGCCTTGTTTATTGGCGAGCCACCGTTGTCGTGTTTCTTGACATAAAGGGTGCATTCGGCTCAGTCGATCGATGTGCGCTTTGGGACCGTCTGTTAATGAATGGTGTGCCTGATAAATATGTAAACATTATCAAAGCGCTGTACGCACATAGTTCGGGCAGGGTGAGGGTTTATGTCAAACTGTCGCCACTCTTCAGTATCACCAGCGGTGTGAGACCAAGATGTCCGCTGTCACCCTTCCTCCTTAAATTCGCTATTGATGAAGTCATGAAAACAGCTTTCGCTGGACACGACCTAGAAGGTGTGGAGGTACGTCCTTGTGAGCGACTTCTTGACTTGGAGTATGCGGACGATATTGCCCTAATCTGTGACAGCTCCAAAACACGCCAAACAGCACTGGACCGATTAGCACTGGCTGTCAATCGTTTTGGGCTATGCTTTGCTCCATCGAAATGCAAAGTAGTTCTCCAAGATTGGCACGGACCCTACCCTGCGCTAACGCTTGGTGGTGATCTGCTAGAAGTCGTTCAGGAATTCAAGTACCTGAGCAGCTATATTAGCACCCGTGGGATTGAAGATGAGGTTACGAACCGTATAGCAAAAGCTCGAAGTGCTTTTGCCAATCTCCGCCACCTGTGGCGCAGACGCGACATTACCCTCGCCCTGAAGGGCAGAGTTTACAACGCAGCCGTCCGTTCAGCTCTCCTATATGGATGTGAAACCTGGCCCATCAGGTCGACAGACATTAAGAGGCTCGTCATATTCGATCATCGCTGCCTTCCCAGCTAAGCTCATGTCTGGTGGGAGCACCGCGTGAGCAATGAGCGTGTTCGGCGTCGCGTATTTGGTGCAGGAAGAGCGAGTGAACCGCTCAGCATCATTATATCATGCACCAGGCTCCGGTGGCTGGGCCACGTGTTGCGCATGCCAGCACACCAACTTCTGCGACGTGCATTGTTTGCGCGTTGTGGCTGCGGTTGGAAGAGGAGGAGGGGAGGCCAAGCGATGACTTGGTCGAGAGAGATGAAAATGCTCACTTTGAAGTTGGCGTCGGTTGGTGCATCCCGACTGCCTGGCTGGGGTCCTAAGGACGGTGAACATGTTTGATTGGACACACTTGCTGATATGGCTTGGAGCCGACCCCAATGGCGTTTGTGTTGTGAGTTCCTTTGTCCATTCCTCACCTGCTTAGCATCCCCCTCCAATCACGATCTCACTTGTTAGGCATAATGTGACTCTCTTTTACGGCAGCTAGCTGTTAGCTCTCCGGAACCATGTCCATCCGTTACTGGGGACTCAGCGAGCGTGCCATTGTTTGTTTGTTTTTCTTGTCTTTGGTATTGTGGTACAATAGCTGAGGCGTTTTCCACCTCCAGATAATACGTAATGATGATGACGTTGATGAACTGCCCTGCATTACAAGATATAGGCACCTTGTAGTAATAAAGTGTCTGGCGGCACTTGGCATTTGTAAGACAAAATATTACACTTGTTCACGGCAAATGACATCTGCCACAGTTGGCACCAGGAGTCAAGGGCAGATAGGTCATCCTGAATGAGACATACGGCTTCCTGAGCATTTGCACGTGGTTGTGAGTAGATAACTTTAATGTCATCAGCAAAGATAAAGGTCACACCATTTCTCATTCTCTCGACTATAACATTAATAGAAATATAAAAAGAAGAGGCCCAGGAACATTAACTTGAATTACTCCAATAGTGATTGCTTTCGGTGTAGAGTAATGGTCACCGATGATCACCACCTGCTGCCTACCAATGAGAGATGAAGACAACCAAGAAAATATCGGTTTTCCAATGCCCATAAAGTTCAGTTTGTTTAGTAACCTTCCGTGAGGCATTCTATCAAAGGCTTTTTGCATAACCAGGAACAAGAATATGACACAGTTTCTTTTGTCTATGGCTACCGCTGTGTGGTTTAAAATCTCTGTCTGTTATACTGCGCAGGATCGACATCTGTTTATGCTTGGGTAATGGGTCAGGTAAGATGGTGCAGCGAATTAAATGCACGGTCAACCCTGCATTCGAACTATGCCACCGTGGGAACACATATGACAGATTCTGGTAGGGCATTCAACCTGCTGCAAACGCGTACGGCAAAGAAATTTTGACGGCATCCTAACCGACTATGCTGCGCTGCCAGCTTGAGATGGTGGCCTCTCAAATTGCTGTTGTGAATGAGGACTAGGAAGTAGCGGCACGTGTGGTTGGGATCTCTCAAAATCTGGTAAGCCAAAAGGAGGTTCCTGTGCAATCACCGCCGAAGACCCCGAGCACCTGCAGCCTTTGTTCATCCGGCAAAATTTACAGACCATTGACCATTTTGGTTGCCCAGTTTCGGGGTATCTCCAAAGTGGTGAGATCACACCTCAGCCAGTGCTGCCAAATCTGTACTATGTATTCCACATGTGGCCGTATGTATGAGCCGAGACGTTCTGGAAAAATCGAAAATTCTAATCGTCCGAATGCACGCTTTAGGAGGCCCACATGCTGGATGCGCTGCCTTGACTCTATTTCAGCCTGCCTGGAACATCCTACGTCGACATGGACCAAAACTCCCAGATCTTTCTGGCCAGAAGACGTTTGAAGCTCCTGGTTGCGGAGTTCGTAGGAGTATACAAAATTGTGACGTAGATGCAGCACTCTAGATTTGTCCACATTGAATCGAAGTAGATCCTGGACAATACAGCTTAGCGTTTAAACACTGAAAGCGATAGTTAGGGTGAAGTGCATTTCTGATGACAAGAACGTCGGTTATCCCTGTGAACGACTTCAGGACATGCTGATGCAACGCCCAGATCTACTACGGAAAATACTTTCATCTGGCTAGCCGAACAACCTCCCGTGGTGCCAGCTGATTTGTTCGGGTTTACGCCCTTCCAGCAAATAGTTCGGTGGCAGTGTTCCAGGACATGATGGGTTTGCGTCTGGCAAGCGTTCTTTCTATAAAACGCCACAAATATCCGTTTAACAACGGTGGGACGTGGCGGATGTGACTCGCCGCTAACTAAACGCACTGCTTCTTACGTATCTGGAGGATCTAACCCAATCCACGGACGTGGGTCATCCAATACGAAGAGTTCATTGCTCTTCTTCTTACGCCTGACCGAAAACAATCACAAATACGGCGTCACATTCACAAATTCAAGCAACACAACCATACTCCTTCTTACCTACATGCATTCATACGCACTTAACACATGGATCCATCTATTACTTATAAACTTGTGCCGCTTTTACATTAACCAGTCCTTGTTGTATCACCGGCATCATGCCTACGCAGGCGTATCTCACATTACAGAAAAGTAGTAGGGGGAGTTGAATGGTATAGGTAGGATTTCGTCATATCTAGGCTCACTCAGACAGCCGCCACAAGCCCGGAAAAGCACTGTACGCGCGTTTCATCCTTTCGGGAATCATCAGCAGTGCGCATTCCATCGGACCCTTGGTAGGGCTCGAAACCGCAACTCGACTGTTGCCAGTCCGTGGTTGAGACCACTGAGCTACGGGGGACGGTAATGACCATCGTGAATAAGTTACTAGATGTGATATAGCGCCGCTCACTATCAACTGACTTACACGTTACTGCCGTGCAGAGGACAGGGTAGCCCCCTGTCTGAGTGAGCCTAGATGTGACGAAATTCTACCTATACCATTCAACTCCCCCCACTACTCTTCTGTAATCAGTACACAGAACAAATTGCTTATAATGCCATAAGATAATTGGCGGATTAAGTTTGTTAAGCTCGTCGCTTGGTGAGGGGGCTTTTCCGGGCTTGTGGCGGCTGTCTGAGTGAGCCTAGATGTGACGAAATTCTACCTGTATCTCACATTGTCGAGGATAAAACATTTATTTATTTATTTATGTAAGTATTGTTGGATAACCGTGGTTCCAGATAATACTATGTCGCCACGTTAGCTTTTAATCGGAAACACTTGTACCGACATGTTACTTTTGCCCCTGTGCTCATGAAGCTATGGTGAAATCACGCTGAACCCTGGCTATTGCCACCATAGTAGTATCCTTGTACTTTTCGTGAACCAGCGCCATAATGTTCCTAGATCCAACTACTATCCGACAAACTTCTCCAGTGTATAAACTACGAAAAGTTTTCCTGTACCTTTTGTTAAACAAAACGTGTTACCATTCCAAAGCAGCTATGCTTGTATGTATATTTGAGCATGCCTTCACTGTGTGCCTCGTTCTATTGAGAATATGCCATTCAATTATTTACTTATAACTTCAGGAACGCATCCATTGTATTGAATAATAACGCAAGTACTTTGTTATTTCTTTGAATCAATACATATAGATAGTTATCTTTTCAATTTGTTGTACGGTCAGCATTTGCAGAAACAAACGGGGGAAGGTTAAGTGTACCGGTATGCCGCGCAAGAAATTTGGAATCTTCCCGATTTGGCTCACGAATAACCTGGCCACCTTACATGGTTGGCGGCATCCGGTTTCGGATTTGCCTGCCACTGTGGCAAGCCACAGGACGCCTGCGCTTACAGAAGTACCATGGGTGGCTTGCGCTGCACCACCCACAGCTCCAACCACATACCCCATATCCAGTGTAAACCCGAAGAAATAATATCGGGAGGCATGTGGATGGGAGCCACGTTGCATCAACGGAGCCGGCCCACACACCTTCACTGGCAAAAGCAAGCACGCAGTATTTGAGGAATCAAGCGCACACAAGGCAGTGGCTGGACCGTAGTCTGCTCCACACTGAGTGCATGGAACCGCTCTTTGCGCCTAGCACGGCCACAAGGACCGTGCACACCGTCCCCTCCAGCAACGACCAACTGTCTCCTGGAGCCAGTATGGACGAGGTAGTGGGTAATAGACAGGTAGGCACCTCGTGAACATGCACATCAAGCGCAGCCACACCGGGGATATCAAGCAACAGCCACTCACTTTAAGCGACACGCTGAAATAAAGTAAATCCAATAATGTATACAAATACGGTGGCATAACTGTTCCCTAAATTAGCAGATGAAGTAAGTTGGTTAGCAACGAATCCGCGATAAGTAAGAAATGTCCACAAGTTAATTAGAAATGCTACAAACGCAACAAAATTATCGAAGATAAGCGAAATTAGCGTAAGCAACGTGGCCAGTTACTAGAAGATTATTCAGGTGGGCAGAACAAACCAAATAGAGTGGAATGAAATTTATCCAGCTTAAAAGAGCTATTTTAAGTGTAAGTTGGTTTAGCCCAACTGCGGTGAAGAAGTATCATGAATGCAACATCAGCCTCAGCATGGGGCACGGCTACCTTACATACACTGTACCTAGCACGTTAGTCGTCACCGCTGCATCTCACAGTATAGTATTACACTTAGACGTCACCGTGACATGCGCCTCAGGTGTTCTACCAAGGTTGTGTGCAGTTTTCTCGCGGTATGACCTATATGCACATGTTCACATTTGCTGCGAATGCGTTTGTGGACTCAGTTAGTCCGTTTATCTATGAGAAGTGTATCTTTGAGCTACACCAGTGTTGAACAGATCCAGAATGTTATTTTTTGATTAGTGCCGTCTGAAAGGAAAACGAAGTTCCTTCTACCTATGATATTCTTATCGTCCCAATCCATTCCGCCGTACATTTTCGAAACGAGTCTTTAACAGTTTCGGGTGATCCCTGTTAAGCACTTACATCACTGTCTACTTCTAAGCGGCGTTCCTAACTTCCTTCTCTGTGCACAGGGCCCTACCTCTGTGAAATAAGGCTAAGAAGCTCCCAAGATACACATTATTATTATTATTATTACTATTATCATAGGGTATATTTCTCTGTGGGTGATTGGAATTGTAGTGCTGTGTCCCATCTGTGTCCGCCGGTTGACAAAATATCGGTTTGGAAGCTAATCATTCTTGCAAACAGAGCAATCAAGGAATGGCGATGTGCTACTCCATAGTGAGTGATTCCAGATTTCTCACAAACTAGCTTTTCTTATCCGTTTTTATTTTCAAAATGTTTCATCCACTTGATACCAACAACTTTTGTCCATTTAATGGAGTTTGACAGTAGTATGTATAAAGTAGTGGACATTGACCATGTAACGTTAACACCATGTTCTTGAGTGCCCACTTCCGACTGAAACCCGAGCTAGACAAACATGTGGCGCAATGTCTTACTCTCGGTTGCTTCAACCACCTTAAGCTTCAGCCACTCCCCAGGTTACTCTCTTCAGTCAAACAGCGTTTCATCATATCCAAGTGCGTCGCTTTTTGACACCTTGGTGAGGAGTGGGCAGATTAACATAGACCATCGTTTCATCTTCGTTTCACATGAACTCATGACGGCTCCTTACAAACACATTCGTTCACCCTGTCAACGGCTGCAATATACTAACGATTACATATAGACCAAAAAATGCAAGCTGTTCCCAACCCGGTAACCTTAGCACAATTAACGCAAAGCTCACTGCAATACATCATGCATTGCTGTGCAGATGCTGATGCTAACTTCATTAAGGCCGATCAACTGCAGTTAACAGGTAATTCGGCCACACACACACACACACGCACCGGTATCTAACGCATTGTTCCATGATAACGCGTAATGAAGCGCCGCACGCATTGATTTTTTCACCCAGGCACTAGTACTCACCCGATCACACGTAGACACTGCTAATCTTAGGTCACACAACCTGAGGTTGACGGACATGCCTGCTAACTTGCATGCAGTGAAGGCAATCGATGCTATCTCATTTTGGAGCCAAGTCACCTCCGGTCGGCTGCGCGCAACAGTGAGCATTATTAACGCGGATGGGGAATCTCTGGCTCCCCAGTTCTGTGTTGTGCGTCTTGAAGCCGCATGAGTGTAATGTACTTCCTCAACCATCCATGGATGTCGCGTATTAGGACGCAGCGCATCCTACAGTGACTGAGTTCACGCTGTTTTCACGTCCGCGCCTACATCACATAGTATGTTGGGTGAGCGCAAAGCCAAACGTGTACCTGGAACTAACCGTTGCAACAACCGATGCAGGTGTTCTGAGTACTCGTCCACTGACTTGCAATAGGTCAAGACGATGGGCAGGCATTTGTACGTTGCGCCACGTTGGATTCAATTCGACATTGTTATGGTCTGAAGTGAATATTCACATGGAGGAACATGGTTTGCTTAAGGTCTCGACTGCGTTATTGATTCAGTTGACTCGGAATAGGCATAGTGCTTAGAAGTGGTTCTTGATCGTGTGTTTGACAGTCACACATTCCTGTTTGCGACCTAAGTGATGAGTAAACATATGTTCTTAATGATCGACAAAGGCTTGCCTGTGTATGTGGGCAGGTGAGGGGGTTGAACACCAAATCTTCTAGGTCATTCCATTGGCGCGGATCTGTGGGGACCCATATTGATCTAAGCACTACGCGTGCATGTAGTCGCTGACGGCCGGGGCAAACATGCCCATACAGATACACAGAGAACATGCTGTATCCTCAAACGTCAAGTTCACGGATTTGGGGTCAGAAGTCCACGTATAGCAGTCTCGCTGCAACCAGTGGTATCGGAACGAACGAGCCATTCGGGAACCATGGGATAGTAAGCCCTCAAATGGCCAACTTATGGAGGCTGAATTAGTACTGACTGTCATAGCCCAAGTGGTCAAGGTACAACTTACATTGGTGGCCAACATACGGAAGTCTGGTTCCATAGAGTTTACATGGCAACCGTCCAAACTATGGACAAGTAGTCAACATAGAGAGATGGTCAACAAATGGAGGTGATCAACTTTTGGGGTTTTACTGTAGAACGCTGAGGTAGACTAAACCACTTCAGCAAATGGCTACCATGATCTTTTTGGTTCAAATATGACCCGGTACCGCCTCAAATAATCCATCGTCGGTCATTTGGAAACTTAAAATCTGTTTCACTTTTGTTGGTATCAGGAGGAGCAGAATCATTGTCGAATATGCTCAAGCTTTTAGTACATAAATAAACTAATAAATAAATGTTTTATTCCAAGAAGTGTTGACCCGCCTGCGATGGCATGATCGTGATAATGCAAACAGGAATGTGTGATGATTGTATAAAAACGCAGCAAATTAACCAGTAACATACTGGATTTGTGTCCGTATATATGAAAGTATGATGCTTCTTCACCGCAGTTGGGTTAAACCAACTTACACTTAAACTAGGTCTTTTTAATGTGGATAAAATTTATTACATTTTATTTGGTTTGTTCTGCGTACTTGATGCTCTTCTCCTTACTTACAAATGTCGCGCACGCAAATTGTGGTAAACTTGCGTAATTTTATCGCGTGGTATTTTTTAAATAACTTTCGGACATTTTGTACTTATCGCGGATTCACCTATAACCAATTTCTTCCATATGCTTATTTAGCGAGTATTTATGTCGTCATATGCGTTTACTTTAATCGCTATCGGCATTTCGAATGATTTACTGTTGTTTGACATCCCAGATGTGGTTACGCTTGATGTGCATGTTGACAAGGTGCCTACCTGTCTATTACCCAATACCTCGTCCATACTGCCTCCAGGAGACAGCTGGTCGCTGCTGGAGGGGACGGTGTGCACAGTCCTTGTGGTCCTGCTAGGCTGGAAGAGTGGTTCCATGCACTCAGTGTGAAGCGGACTACGGTCCAGCCACCAACTTGTGTGCACTTGATTCCCCAAGTACAGGGTGCTTGTGTTTGTCTGTGAAGGAGTGTGGGTCGACTCCGTTGATGAAACGTGGCTCCCATCCACATGCCTCCCGATCTTATTCCTTCGGGTTTACACTGGATATGGGGTGTGTGGTTGGAGCTGTGGGTGGGTGCAGCGCATGCCATCCATGGTCCGTCTGTAGGCGCAGGCGTCCTGCGGCTTACCACAGTGACAGGCAAATCGGGAACCCGGATGTCGCCAACCATGTGTTAGTGGGCATAATGATTGAACTCGTGAAGTGTGACTGAACGCGTGAATTTGTTTGCTGTGCTCTCCATCGTATGAAGGGGGCAATGGTACTCTTCGAACTGGATGACATTCGTGAAATGGGGATCCTCCGGAAAGAGAAGAGTTAGTGACTATATAGTGGCGAGTCACATCCGCGACGTCACAGTATTGTTAAACGACCTTTGTGGTTTTTTGTATGGAGGACACTAGCCAAACGAAAACCCACCACGTCCTGGAACACTGTCGACAAACTATTCGCTGCAACGGAATTAACCCGAACCACCAAGCTGGCACCACGTAGAGGTTGTTTGGATATCCAGCGTATATAACTAGGCACATTATTCCATATCAGGCTGAATCTTATAGAAGTTCTGTCTGACTGTGGTCCTGAATGGGGGTAATACAATCATACATTCAGGGTCACCTATATCATATCGGGTTTCCAAGCAAAATTGCATAGAGCGGTGTTCAGTACGCACCTTATACCGAACAAATTTGTGAAGGAAACCAAGATGTAAATGTAATCTAGGCAGCCATAAAGGCTGGTTTTAATTCATTACATCTATCTATAAGTACCAAGTATGGAGTAACCAAAGATACGTTTCATGAAGACGCTTTAAACATTTCCTATGGCCTTTAGGTCACATATACATAAATTGCTGTACGTAACGCAACAGTATTCTAACAAGGGTCTTACATTGATTTTATAATGCCTTGAACCTTGTCCCTTTCAGCGTAAGTAATGGACTAATATGTCCGGATATTCGCATTGGCTTAGTGACAACATAGTTCGCATGTTCGCTAAATTTGAGGGGCTGAATTACCTCAGTCCAAAATCTCCGACAGAAGAGCAAACTGAAATGGGATCGCCATGAAGCAGAAATAATTCCGCCTCAGAATGGCATCTATAAGTCATGATATTGCATATTTTTGTAGAGTAGTGCATCTGCCACTTTGCAGCCCAACCCTCTATGGCTTGTAAATCACAGTTATTATTCTCTACCTCAGTTGTGTATTAGGATGGATGGTACGAATACACTACCTTCGAATCATCTGCAAAGATGTATGAGCTTCCGAAGCGTACAACAGTTGTACGATCGTTTAGGTACAATATTGGCATAAAAGAATAGTGCCGTAAGAAGACCAACACTGGCAGATGTCAACATTTCGTATTGTCTCTTCAGTGCCAACAAAATAACATGAAAATATATAAGACGACAGATAGGGTGAGACCGGAACAAGTTAGAACAGGGTAGAGGGGCAGGCGTGACACCCCTACGCCCAGGGCAGCCGTAGGCTTACGAACAATTGTTTCTGAATACAGAGTGCGGGTTTGATACGGCTGATCGCAACTGCCTCTGCGAAAAGTAGGAAACGGGTATTAGCATGTCTTAACACGATTGTAAACATTTTGGCCGGATCAAAGAATAAGCCTTTCAGATCTGGCACCCTTGGCAAAAAACATGATCACACCGCACTTGAAACTTCATGATGAAGGATGAATGAAAATATTGTTGGGTTGCTTTGTCTCCCTTACTAAGTTAAAGACGCTAGGTGTTTTCAGTGGACAAAATTGTCGTCTGCAAAGTGATCTTATATTGATGCATAAGATACTCAAAGATCCAAACCACGCATGCCAATAGTTATTGAAACTTGTCGGGAAATCGTCATATTTCCAAAGAACTACACTAAAATCAGCCAAAGGCATGGACTTTATGCAGCATCTCATTAAAAGGAAAACATTTAATGTTGGCCACGCAGTACAACTGGCGGGAAAGCTGTGGAAAATTTCACTCGTTGAATTCCAGTCGTGGAACTCTTGTCTGAATTCGGTCATCCACATTCCCAGACTAACCAAATTCAAACTTGATGCATCAGATCATCTGCACTAAAGCATTTAAACCCAAGTTGTTGGGACAACCAAACGGTCTGCGCACAGCTAAAATACGCTGAGCCAATCGGTAAGTGGTACTTTTTCCGGTACATTTACTCTTTGTCTTCACTCTTTATCTACGAGACTTGTTAATCATTTGCTAACTTACCGTAATAAATCCCCTGTCCAGTTGTTCCAAGTCACCATGCAAACGTTATTACTCCTGTCATGCGTCAGACCATTTGTCCAATGCAATGCGAGGAATTTTGAGCCCTCATTCCTAGCACCAATGTTTTATGATGCATAAATCAGGCAGGTGCAACAGCTTGAAGTGGCTGTGCACTCATTCTTTCTTACCTAGAGATTTGGTCGAATGCCGCATGTTGTAGCTGTGCTTCCTCTGCCTGCTAAATGCAAATCACCCAGTGGGTTGCTTCTCAACTAGTAGGTCAGGTGTGGTTTTGTTTTCGTCGTTGCTGCGATGCGAACGGGTATCCGAAGTCAACAAATGTCACGTAAGAATGTTTGACCTAAGCGTGCGTGTTGAACGCCCTATTGGGTGCTTTACGATCGTAATGTAACGATCGCACCATTGCGCCCTCAGCAATACCTGAAGTGCTGCCAACCTACTGCATCCATGTGGTGCAGTCATCGTTGCCGTTACACACAAGCCGGCAATTCAGCCAACACACTGTGGTGTCAGAGAGATAGATGTGCACAGGGCGTTCCAGCTGAGGCTGTTACACGATTTGGATACCTTGCGGCGATTCCATGACTGCGACCGGATACTTACACCATCGATCATGTAGTTAGTACAACTGAAGTTCACTTATTAAGGTAAACTCTCGCCAAGAAGCGTCCCGATCAACACATGCTGCGACTGGTGACGCACAAGGATACTTTACTGTGGGTACAATTGTGAATTCTGTTGGTCATTTTCTACGTGATCTTGTCCGCTATTTGGTTCAACATATTGACTGATGCTGCCCAGCACCAAAGCCGTACGTTTGAACTGCGCACTGGTAACGCGACCTTTTTGTTGAACTTTGCGCACCGATTCCCACAATTCACGTTCCCAGCCTCCGCCATTGTAGTTGGACCACCATTGAAAACGTTCAGCTACGGATCCCCTATCCCAACAGTTGAGGTCTACTCAAGACGCATTAGCCTACCTTGGACATTTAGTGCTGTCGTTACTATAGACAACAAAGTCAAATTCGTACGCATGTGTTTTCTCGATCACAGTAATGCTTTCCGTAGTGTAAACCCTGACGTACTTTTGAGAGTTGCATGATGTCTGCATTCAACTATCTGCTGTGCACCTTTGGAAAGACTACTTCACTGGACGTGCCCAGTTTACTCGAGTTGGGTGTAAAACTTCATCGCCACTCACCACAGACACTGGGATTTTTTAAGGGGCCACTCTATCTCCATACCTCTTTTCCACATACACGGCCACTTTACCTGCCCCTGCCGATGCGGTATTGCTGAAATATGCAGATGATGTAGTCGCCGGTGTGTAACAATCGACAGCAGCCTCATCAACTAAATTACACGCCTATCTAGACAGTCAGAGCTCAACTTTTATCGCTGAATGCATCGAAATGCAATACTGTCGTTTTCTCCCTACATACGGTTAGCAGCAACTTATAATGGAAAACCCCGAACATCAACTAGATGGAGAGCATTTACACCCCAGATTGTCAGTGAACTACTTTAGTGGAACATTCAGTCGTGATCTTTCCTGGTCACTCCATGTTAATGATGTTTTACAAAGGTGAGGAGACTTTCGTTCTACGACCTTCGTTTGCGATCCTCCTCTGTCCCCTGCCACTTAATTCTGAGATTTATCGCCGCATTCGTCCTACCACTTTGGACTTATTGCTCCACTGTGAAATTTCCTGGTTTCCTACATAAGCACTTCAAAACCCTAGGTATGCCACGGACGTTATTATCTCGGTGTAGTAGAATTTCTGAGCCGAACTTTGTTGGAATCCTTGTATCCACTCACACCAAGTCATGCGTAAGGCTTGTTTCAAGAATACTTACTGTTACAAGTCACCCTCTTCATGGTGCAGTGTCTGAGTGTGTATCAATCTCCTCAACCAGACTAAAGTATAGATCAATTTTTGTTTGCACAAGGGCTTACCACTCCTCCGTTATTCCCTATCTGTCACGTACTTTTGTGACCAGACATTAGTTGTCCTGGAGCTTAACAACAACTGCGCATTGTAGCCATACTGCTGTTCATGCCACTTCTTCCTCAACTTGTGTATTTACTGCTTATTTCGTTTACTATGCTGAAAGCGTGTATGTAACAGCGGAATATTCACCGTTATGGGTGCATAAAGCAATTTTGAATTGAATAAATTTGAAAATGACATACACCATGAATTTACTATACTTTCCAGTTTGCTAGCTCTAGACCATGTACATCACGATGCATCACTTCCTTATTTGTTCTCCTCAAGTAAACATAGCTGAGAGCGAAACTGGACCCGGCACTGGTGGTTGCTGACTAGTACATTTATCCATAAGCTGATCCGGTGATCGTTGCATGTCCCAGTGGTTAAGTTACCTTCACCTTTCAGGTTTTCCGCTTCACCTAGCGTAGTCATCCTACACTCATTCTAACCGGATTAACTCCCCGTGTTCAGTGGGCACATTTTTACGGCATTATTTTCCACGAAAAGTGTTTTGTGCTACCCAACTTGTTTTAGCGCGCCACGCTGTTGTTTTTTTAAAGTTTTCACCGCTGCGACACGATGGTAGATCAAGGAGCCTCCGCGCTATCTGGTGGCCTTAAAATTACTTCTATATGATCATTTTTAAAGAAATTAGGGCTCATTCTGTGATTTCAATTTCATTCGCCCGTCATCGGCACTTAAAGCTGACATACACCCACTGCAAGCCAATTCCAACAGCTTTGCCCTACAGGAACCAGTGTGCATTAATAAGCACGCCAAACTCCGTGTAGGTGTGTCCTCATCATGGCTCACTCACGGTAAACGACCTCCAGCGTGCGAATGGGACAAAGCACTCGGGGATCACTCGCCCTCTACTTCACGTGATCAGACAGTGACAGCATTGGTGTACAACGACGGCTCTCAGTGGCATTGAGTCCACCTAGCGCAAATGTGGTGAGCCGAAATGAGCACGAGGATTCAAAAAGGCATGACTTGTGCGAAGTGCGACTTGGAGTTTCACCACCGACCTGGTGCTACAAATCAACTAGGATGTAAGAGACAAATCAATTTGACTGATGCGCTCTGCTTTTGCCAAACAAGCAGAGCAATCCCGATAACCGATTGCGTAATATCGCTTATGAAAAATGCGAAAAACTGACTGAAATAGCCCAGAAGATGCCAAACGTCAGGGCTTTACCATTAACATCTAACAAAAGCGATATTTTCCGAGAGCAAATCCCTCAGAATTCTGTCCCTAAGTCGAAGGCTAAAATCACTCATGCCAACCGCTCAACGGCACCTGCGCCACCTACTCCGAAAATCACCTACCCTTTATGCCGACAATCCAGCTCCGGCGTGACTGCTCTTAACTCAACCCTAGATACCACGCCTGACGAGTTGGTACAAGGCCGACAGTCCAGAGCCAAGTAACATACGCATCGGTCGCCTCGATACAAGGACCCAAATAGACACCCGTGCGCCCATTCCCCGGGCCAAGCACGAGCAATACGAAGCTGTCTTCATAACATTCTTTAGTGACCGCTTAACAGTCCAAGTTACCACCCACAACACTCAAACCGACATTCGCTAAACAGAACCACTGTGGTAACTGTCAGCGGAAAAATGGAACGATGGTTTTATACTGGTAAAAAGTTAATGTTAACAGGTCCCGTAGGGTGGTTATAGTGAAAATTCACAAGATAAAAATTGTTAGCAAAATTGTCTTAACACCGGTAAACTCACAGAAGCATACGTAGTATAAACTGTAACAGACACATGTGTTTATCCATGGGTAATGGGTCGGGTAAGATGGTTCAGCGAATTAAATGCACGGTCAACCCTGCATTTGATCTATGCCACCGTGGGAACACATACGACAGATTCCGGTAGGGCATTCAACGTTCTGCAAACGCGTACGGAAAGGAAATGTCGACGGCATTCTAACCGGCTATGCTGCCCTGCCAGCTTGAGATGGTGGCCTCTCAAATTGCTGTTGCAACTGAGGTCTAGCAAGTAGCGGAACGTGTGGTTGAGATCTCTCAAAATCTGGTAAGCCAAAATGAGGTTCCTGTGCAATCACCGATATTGTCCGCTGAAGACTCCGAGCACCTGCTGCCTTTGTTCATACGGCAAAATTTACAGACCCTTGACCATTTTGGTTGCCCGGCTTCGGGGTATCTCCAAGGTGGTGAGATCGCACCTTAGCCGGTGCTGCCAAACCTGTACTACGTATTCCATTTGTGGCCGTATGTATGAGCCGAGAAGTTCTGGAAAATATCGAAAGTTCGAATCGTCCGAATGCACGCTTTAGGAGACCCACATGCTGGATGTCCTGCCTTGACTCTAGTTCAACCTGCCTCGAACATCCTACGTCGACATGGACCAAAACTCCGAGATCCTTCTGGCCAGAAGACGTTTGGAGCTGCTGGTTGCCGAGTTCGTGCCGTAGATGCAGCACTCTACATTTGTCCACATTGAATCCAAGTACATCCTAACTTGACCACGCATGTACCCTATCCAGATCGGCTTGTAGTAATGTTATATTTTCCGGTTTATGTATCCACCTCCACACCTTTATTTCATCGAGTTAATGACGCGTGTGATGTCGTTAATATTAGTCAGAGATATTCGTGGTCCTATTACCGATCGCTGTGATACTGCGCATACAAATCTGATTGGATCTGACTGCGATTCACACACATGTATTTCTAGGCGCCGGTATAGAAGAAAGCTTTTGATCCATCCTAGGAGAGGATCACCGATACAAAAGGTATGGAGTTTGAAGAGTAGAATGTTATGGTCTAAGCGTTCGAACACATTTAAGAAGTCGAGAAAGATATCAACTCTTGTACCAGAGACTACTGCTTCAGTTCAGCTGGATCGTGCTACCAGTAGATTGTAGCGAACGATCCATTTTGTCGGAAACCATGCTGTTCCGGTACGAGGTAGTTAAATTCTTCCGAATAGGCCTTAGCGCCTCAGAAATGATAGCTTCCGTGACATTTGAAATAACCGGTAGTAAGATTGGGGGACGGTAGTTGGCTGTATTTGAACGACTACCTCCCAGGTGATTGGGAGTAATCACCCCGTGTTTCCACATGTCCGGCACATACATATAGTAAAAGCAGTTTTGGAGGAATCCAGCCACATTCTCAGTTGTACTCTCTCCTGCCGCCGTTAGCGATTTCGTGTGTAAATTTTCAACTCCAGGAGAGCTGTGCTTGCGCATACTCAACAGATCATTTTGTACAGCTTCTGCTGTGATGGAAATGTGCATGACTTTTGGGGGTGAAATAACTATTATCATAGGGTTACGTAACCAGTGGTCGCACTGAATTGTTGAAGCATAATGTAGGCTCAGGTTATTCGCCGCCTCCCTCGGTGTCCTTGTTGGTCCATCCGCTGTTTGAAGAGGAGAAATTCCTCGTTTTACTTTACGTAGACTGTGGACGTGTTGATACAGAAGCTTGTGGCTTGAAGTCAAACGCACTGTCAACTTCTGCTGGTATTCCATTGTGTCTTGACGAACAAGCTGAATGCAGTGGGTGCGTGGGTTCGCATAGGTCGCTGCTCGGGAAGAGCTTATAGATATATCAGGCTGAGTTTCGCACCGCTATACACTTGCGTGTCCTGCTTCGTAGAAACGAGACCACGTTTCTCGGACGGAAAGCCTTAGTCGCTGACGCTTTGGCAACCAAAGAGTTAAACTGTCTGACGAGAAGTTCCCATGCACTACTTGGTGCCTCGTCTGCTTGAAAGTTCCAGTTGGTTGTCTCAGCTAATCGGGCTATTATGTTGAGAGGTACATACGTTATTGTTACGTCGGCAATTTCCAAGTGAGATTCAGCATCATAAATGTATTCGAAGAGTAGGACTGCATGATCGCTGCGGCCCAGTGGGACGTCGACGATTATCCTCTTGACCATTAGTTCTTCCTAGGTGAATATCCGGTCCAGTATCGAAGACTTATCTTTCTCTCGGAATCGTGTGGGAGAGTTGATGTCGCCATACGGCGGTTAACTAGGCAAACACTTGTAATAGGCCTTTAACTGTTCTCCGGGAGCTGCTTGGGAGTTCAGTGCGTGAATTTTGAAGTCGCCAGTACCGAGAATGTGACGAGAAGTTGTGTTTATCACCCTCCATATTGCGGAAGCCGGCGGCAGAGCCTATGGTGCGATGAGGCTGGTGTTGGCTAGATCCTGACATATAGTCTGCCCACTGCTGCTAGGGTTGTGCCATGGGCTCATGTCCTGGATACCTCCTCGTGGCGACCGTTGGGTGGAAGTTGAGTTACGCTCTTCTCCCTGCTAAGATCCAGGACACATATCCGCATGAGTCAGTGAATTGAACATTTGCTAGACCCGCAAACTTTCGAGTGCACATTGAATCGAATGCTTTGGCTGAGGACCCGAGACATTCTCCTGTCGGGTGTGAGCGCCCTGCCAGTATACTAGTCCATCCTCTTCGGAGGTTGGGAATTGGGCGATGGCCCTCTTCCCGTAAAACCTGACCATGGGTGAAAACAGGTCTATGGGTCATAAGCTCACCGCTCAATTGGCATAAAGCATAAGCGCCACGCATTGTCCCTGACGGTGGGAGGGCACATTCGGGTGTTCAATGGTTTGCTACTGCCCGCCTCAAGCTAGACAGCCTTTGGTCAAATTGGTGCCAACCGGCCAAAAACCACCTACGTCTGGCCGTGGTCGTAGTTGCATATCATGGTTGGCGGCATCCGGTTTCGGATTTGCCTGTCACTGTGGCCAGCCACATGACGCCTGCGCCTACAGAAGTACCATGGGTGGCTTGCGCTGCACCACGCACAGCTCCAACCACATAACCCATATCCAGTGTAAACCTAAAGAAATAACATCGGAAGGCATGTGGATGGGAGCCACGTTGCATCAACGGAGCCAGCCCACACTCCTTCACAGGGGAATCAAACGCAGACAAGGCAGTGGCTGGACCGTAGTCCGCTCTACACTGACTGAATGGAACCACTCTTTGATGCTAACACAGCCACAAGGACCGGGCACCCAGTCCCCTCCATCAACGACCAGCTGCCTCCTGGAGCAAGTATGGACGAGGTAGTGGGCAATAGACAGGTAGGCACCTTGTCAAAATGCACATTAAGCGCAGCCACACCGGGGATTTCAAGCACCAGCCAATCACTTGAAACGACGATAACAAATGAAGTATCTCTGTTAAAGACTGCGGCCATGCAGACATAACTCTTCCCTAAATTACCATATAAAGTAAGTTGGCTAGCAACGAATCCGCGATAAGTCTAAAATGTCCACAAGTTACACAAAAACGCTACACGCGCAATAAAGTTAACGAAGATAACCACAATTAGCATAAGCAACGTGGCCAGTTACTAGAAGATTATTCAGGTAAGCAGAACAAACCAAATAAATTGGAATGAAATTTATCCAGCTTAAAAGAGCTATTTTAAGTGTAAGTTGGTTTAGCCCAACTGCGGTGAAGAAGCATCATGAATGCAACATCAGCCTCAGCATTGGTACCTATCATACTACGGTCGCAAAACACATATGAATCGTTCCAGTACGTCAAAGGCTGTGTATAACAAACCTCAGACAGATCCTAACCTGTGTCTACAATCCATTATCGAGCTGAATCTACTACCACTGCCTTGTGGGTCAGGCTATTGAGCCAAAGACTCCGGTTAGAGTCCCTCAAGCAAACCTCTGAAGCACAACCGCCAAATCGCATGCGATTGCCCACCAATGTAATCGTATGCCTGCGCGCAAAGCACTCAGCATCGGGTTCTGGAACGTGCACACACTACTGGACCGGAATTCTAGTGACTGCCCCGAGTGACTCACTGCACTGGTCGTGATTGAAGTGGCGCGCTACCACATCGATATTGCGGCGCTCAGTTAGATTCGGCTGGCTGAGCAAGGTAAGTTGCATGAAGTTGGTGCTGGCTACACATTCTACTGGGTGGGCAACGCCGCCTCAGCACCACGTGATCATGGGGCCGGATTTGCAATATCCGATCGCCTCCATGGTCAGCTCGTGGGTGAACCAGTAGGCGTCTGAGCGCGTCTGATGACTGTTCGCCTACGACTCGGAAGAGGTAAGTTTGCAACTTTCCTAAGCAGGTACAGCAGAACCATCCGTTATTCTGATGACACGCGTGATCAATGGTAAACTCAGTTATCCTCCGTGATACGGTCTGTGCCGCGGAGCGACCGACTATTTCTGCTGGGTGATTTCAACGCGCGCGTTGGGCGTTATGCATCGGTGTGGGCAGATGTTATCGGTCCGGATGGCATTGGTTCAGCGAATGCGAACAGTGACAGGCTGCTCTCACTGGGTACCACTCACGGCCTGACGATAACGAACACTCGGTTTGCACTGGGTGCGAGTGAGATAGCAACTTGGACGCACGCACGGATTGGTCACGCTCACCTGCTCGACCATGTCACCTTACTTCAGCGTGCATGCGTGAAATGCGTAGGACACGTGTACTGTGTGGGGCTGAGAGTGGCACTGATCACAAATTGGTGCGGACCAATCTGCACATATATTTTCGTCAATCTATGTATTGCACTCCCGCCGTGAATCGGCGTAAATTTAACATTCTCTCCCTCGGTATTGTGACGAAACGTATTGAGCTGGAGAAGGCGATGTCTGCACGACTGTGTGATGTGGACTGCATAGCCACAGTTGGTGACCTGTGGTACCATATTCGTGACCAGGTGACAGCGGCTGCTGAGGAAACCATCAGGTGAGAAAACTGTAAACGGCCTGATTGGTTTGATGAGAAAATTGCGACGATTGGCGCAGTGGCGTGTGAGAAGAATGCAGCATTTGCTGCACATATAGCAGACCCCAGTGACTTGGGGAAGAATAGTCTGTTTCGCAAACTTTGACGCCGACTGACCCGAAAGCTCCGTCGTATTAAAAGTGCCTGGTGAACGACGAAGGCGAATCAGTTGGAATGCCACACCGGACGTCGCCAACACTAGGAATACTTTGACTCATGGAAGACGGTGTATCGACCGCGATTGGAGCCGTTGAGGACACTGATCGATGATAGTTCAGACGCTACCTGCACGCAGACTGCGGGCATAATGCAGATCTAACAAAATAACCTTGACCGGCTCCTGAACAACCGTTCAGTGATCGACTGGCCTACTTTGAACGGACTGAAGCAGAACGATGTGAAGGCGAGTCTGGCAGACACGCCGACGCTGGAAGAGAAGCAAATATCAATTGCTCAGCAATGAAACTGCAAGTGTGCCGGTGCCGGAGCGATCCCACGAAGTATTTTAACACGGCGGGCGCGCGTTGGTGACTGCGCTGCATCACCTGGTGCAACGCGTATGGATTGAGGATGAGTGCCTCCTGAGCTGAAAGATGCCCTTGTGCTAGCATTGTACAAGGGTAAAGGGAGCAAGCAATGTTGCACGAATTATCTTGCATCAACTTACTGAGTTATGTGGCCAAGCTGATTGCCCGAATATTGCTCAACCGCCTCGTCAGTCAGGTTGTAGTATTCTACGTGGCGGAAGAGCAATGTGGATTCCGTTCGGGTCGCAGCACTATAGACATGGTTTCCCAAAAACAGCAAATATCGATCAAGAAGGTCTCGACTGCTCGAGCGAGTGCTGCCTGTTGGCCAAGCTGTAGCAAAATGTGCACGTTAAGGCATGCAAGTCTTAGCGAGGATCGAGGACACCAAAGGTAATCGGAAAAACTGACGTTTTCCGATTGCTTGAACATGGACGTGTCCACTGGATTGGAGGGACGCCCTGTGATTGTACGTGCGCTGAAACTAGCGCGTGGCCGAGATGTGTCTACCGATTGTCATGGACGCACCGTAAATTGCCGCACATTGCGCGCCCTGAGAAAACCCGAGGAATTCTAGCGACAGTCCGGAGATCCACTCGGATATCACACGATGCACTACGCACACAAGTGCGGCGTCCGCGTACCCCAACGTGCACAGCGCTTCACGCGATGAGGCGCAGACTAGGGATACGTGAACGATCCGTACATTCTGGTCAGTGTTTGAGGACAGAATGTTTCGCGGAAAACTGGTTGCCTGGGAGCTCTGTACTGACCAATGTTTAGCCGTGGCACTGAAGTTACCGTTACGTACAGGGTATACTGTACTAAAATAAATGGACATCGCGTTGGCGGACGAACGTACACGTGGTGCACAACTGCTGCTATTTCATCGTAGCTATGTTCGCATTAAAGTAGGCAGACTGGCGTACACGTAAGTAATAAAATTTCGATGTGCTCATCTTTGTATCAAAGGTAATGTTAAAGCACAGTTACGATGAGTACGCCAATAGACTGAAAACTAGCTTCCAAAGGAGCACCGTAGGAAAAAAATGCACCATTTTCAACTAGACCTTTCGCATTAGGAATGTTAACGACTTGATAGTGTTTTGATTTCCTGTTAAGTGAGCCAAGTGCTATTCGGAATTTCTCTTTCCTAAATAACCTACGATACTTAACGAGTACCTGGTTGTTTCATTTCAGTTTAGTGCATTTGATAAATCATGATCTGGGCACCAAAGTGCTGTGGATGCAGTTACCACGAATCGCGTCACAAGAGTGGCAAAAATGAAGACTGATAAGTGAATGCGGTTAGACTTAAATGTGGTATTAGCAGAGTGAAAGCAAGAAGGAGGTGCATGAAGCTAATCGCATTGAAGTATGGACAGCTACACGCAAGAGAACGAATCCAAGTTCAACACTGACTCCGACCATGTGCCACATCCGATAGAGGCTCTAATTATTGGATTGGACTAGCACGAGGACCCTATCTACGAAGACGGCGGTCACAATGGTTAACGCTTGCAGCTGGGATCCGAATATGATTTCGTAACCCTACTCACCAAGCAATTAGTGCAGAATGTTGTCCTTTGCGTAAAAAGTTTGTCTAATTTTGTGAGTGAGCAGCATACCGCCACGAGATTCTCATGTTCTCACCCACAACTTCAACTCCTGAGAACGATTGTTATCGGTTCGAGGTGCCTTGGATCAAACACGTACCAGCGTCACAGCAAGGTACGTATTCACGCGCCAGTGAGGTGAGTGCAGTTTGTCCAAACAATGGGACGCAAAGATTCACGGTAGAACAAGCGGAATGTATGTAGCATAACTGAATCTAGCCAGCTAAAAGACCGGAGCTCAACACACTGGCGCCAATACGTACACAATCCAACTCCACTGGCTTGGTTTCCATTGAAATAACACAATCTTCGTCGGTTTCGTGACTCCAGGTTCAGGTACTGAATCCAAACGATCCGGATAAACGGAATACATTTTGCCGTTGGTTTTTGGATCACATGTGCATTCACTCCGTAATGTTTAAGGATGAGTCCGTTTTCCATTTGCATGGAAAGGACAAAGAACATTTCTGGGCTGTTTCAAATCCACGCAGATACATAGGGTCACGTATTCAGTATAGCTCCAAGCTGCTGAGCTGGATTGGAATTACCGGTTAGACAATCGCTGGACCATGTTTCTTTTCCAGGAAGGTGACCGGTAAGTTGTTTTATCTTACTCAAACCTTACTTTTGCCAGCATCGTCGTAGAAGGAATTGATTCAGACTTGCGTACTGCCACAGTTGGAGGCGGGTGGAGTTCCCAGTACCTTGCATTCGCTTACGTCGAAACTCCACAGCTTTTCGCTTTGCCACTGTTGTACCATGTCCAATTCATGCTGCAGCATATCCAGATCGGCCTCGGACTGAACCGTGCACTATATCTTGATGTCGTCAGCAAACATTGAACAACGTGAACCCATCATCTGTGCCAGGTCGTTGACAAATACCAAAAACAATTGTTGTCCTAGAACAGAGCCCTGAAGCATACCGCATTCGACATGCATGGGGTCTGTTAACAAGTTTCGAACTCTAATCACCAGCAGCCGTAGTAGGAGAAAGTTGACAATTCAGCTGAAAAGGGGGTCACCGATGCCATAATACTGCAGCTTGGAGAAAAGCATCCGTTGATCCAGACGGTCGAATGCTTTTGAAATGATTGTAGACTACATGAACGTTCCCTCCTTCGTCAGCTGACTCTTTAGCTGTACCCACGGACGCCGCGGATTGTTGCTTTACCGTGCTGGATTCTAGTTTGGCTTTGGAAATACTGTGTTATACGTGTTTGCTGTGTGTGAATTTTGCACCAATACTTTACTTTTGGTGCATTTTTCCATCTGTGCGAATTTGGTGGATATTCTCCGGCTGCTGTCGGAGATCGCACTGGTTGGCCCAACTGCCGTCTGCGTCTGCCAGCTTGGATTTGTTCTAAAGCAATCGAACAGATGTCTGCCAGACCACCAGCTTTACCGACGGCGGTTGGATTCAGCATACCAGTGTAGGCGTTACAATGAACGGCTTCTGCAGATCTGACAGTCACGATGACACGTACTGCTTGCCCACGGAAAGTTAGGCCCAAAGCTTCCAAAATAAACATTTGTTGTGGCGTAGACAGTTGTATAAAACTTGTGCGATTTGGAATAGAATGCAGAAACCACCGAAAATACTTCCATTCTCGATGTGTTTGCCTTAGTCTCAGCCAGAGTAAAACAAACTTAATAGTACGACCGATTCTATCTGGTGCTGCACTGAGTGTACGTCTCTTCCACTCGTCAGATGTATAACTGTGTTTGCACAGAAGTACGATAGGCTGACAAAGATTGTACAGCAGGCAGCAGCCGTGAAAGATGTCCCGCATGAACCAGACAAATCAGTGCCTCGAACTCGATGCTCAACATCAAGCTTCAATTCAGCACAGTGTAAGAGTAACGATCCGGAGTTAGCCTCTGCGACACTAGCGTCTGCGCATAAAGATGCGTTCGCCACACATTCCTCAACAGAATCACCCGCCACACTAAACACTGTTAGAGGGCAGACAACCTCCGCGTCTGTTGTTGCTACCCATGTGACGGAGGCACCTCCCATTGCAACCCCGCCCACTGCCAAACGAGTTACTACTGCCAATACCACTACGGGACTCAAGAGAACATCATTTGTCCAACCGAAGAAAGCAGCCACTTGTCCCTTCAAAAAGGAGAATATGAAACATTAACATAATTCTCTAACTGTTATATGCTCTAATGTGACTGAACCTGAGGCGAACTCCATGAATGATATGATACTAGATGACAAAAGACAGTGAGACTCTCTGTGTCAACTAATAGGAGTTCAAGCTAAACCAGTCAGTATGATGCGTCTCGTCCGTCATCCAAACTCCGTACTCTATGGTGAACCGCGGTTCCTACAGGTAACACTTCAGTCAAGTAATGATGCAGTAGCAGTTCTCTGGTCAGCCACTCGCCTCCGTACCACCACATGCACTGTTCGAATATTTCCAGATGTTCCTTGGAGCGAAAGCCAGAAACTCAAACAAAATCCGGATGATCTCCGTAAACAGCAAGACGCAAAATCTATCCTTGTTCACGATGTCCCCGAGCTCCAGTCACTAAGCGAGCTAGAAGTCAAAGCGCATGACTGGGATGAACGGCGTTTTAGTTGTGAAGTACTCTCACTCGAAAATGGCAAACAACAGGACCAGGCGAAAACGCAGGCAGAGGGCGAGTGAAACATATCGGTATATGCAGCTAGTTGGATCCATAATTAACGACCTTTGTGAATGCATGACATTTTTCCTTTGATTCAGTCAAACAAACTCACTCCAATGCGTCCACTGTTGGACAATCAGCGTGCATGCGAGAAACGCGTGAACGTCCAATCGACTGCCGCCTTTCCTTGCAGCAGCCTAACGGCTTCCTTGCTGGGCTGGCACCGCACGTTCGTTCGAGTGTATACTCCCATCACATCCTCCCCTTTTTCATGTTCTTGCTGCTGTACTTTGCTAAATAGTCCATACACTTTACCACTCCGCGTCCTCTTGGTGGGATCTGCCGATGTCGCCTCATTGCCGCACGCAGTATAACGCTCTCTCCCTGATTCATGCTGTCGCCTCGGACATCTCCTCAGCTGCACTCGGTTTCTTCTCAGCTTCTTCCCTCTAACATTTACTTCGTAGGACCTTTCACCGACTTTCGCAGCCACGACTCCTTTTCTCCACCGCTCCTGTCCATCGGGAATTGGTTCAACCCATACTTCTTCTCCCACTGTCAGCTCAGGTAATTCCCGTGCGCCGTTGTCGTAGTACCGTTTCTGAGTAGGCATTCGCCTTTTCAAATTCTTATGTACTTTCTCAAATTGTGGCGTGACAGGGCGCAGAAGTGTTGCGGATGCAGGCATCACAGTTCTGGTCCTTCGACTGTATAGGCGCTGCACTGGGCTCAGGCCGATATCCGTTGAAGGAGTGTTGCGAATCTCCAGTAGCATGAGGTATGGGTCCTCCCGAGTATCTCTAGCCTTCGCTAATAGTCGCTTGGCTTGCTTCACTGCCGACTCTGCCTTCCCATTTGATTGACTGTGATAGGGACTGGTTTGCCGGTGTGCGAATTCCCATTTGGTTGCGAAAGCCTGGAATGCCCTGCTGCTGAACTGGGGACCGTTGTCCGAGACTAGCTCCTCCGGTATCCCGTGCCGTGCGAATTGACATCTGAGTTTGTTGATTACTGCCTCCGTGGTGGTGGTGGTGAGTAAATCGATTTCAAAGTAATCACTATAGTAGTCCACCATGAGTAAGTAATCCTTTCCGTTGTCCCAGAATAGATCCACTGCTACCTTTTGCCACGGTCGGTCCGGAACATCATGCAGCATCATCGGTTCCTTCGTTTGCCGAATGTCGTGTGAACGACAGGCCTCACAGTTAGACACATGATCCTTGATCTGACCTGTCATTCCTGGCCAGAACATCAGTTCTCTTGCTCGATTAATGATGTAATTTGTACCCAGGTGAGCGCGATGGAATTGCTCCAGCATCTCCTTTCGGAGAGAAGAAGGGATTAGGATTCGACTTCCCTTGAACAACAGACCGTCACAGACAGTGAGTTCATCCCGAAAATTGAAGTAGGGTGTTAATTCTTTCGGGAGCTGCTTCTTTGTTTCTGGCCACCCATTGAGGATAACGTCTCGCAAAGCTGCAAAAGTTTGGTCTTCCTCCGTGAAACGCCTTATGTCTTTCAAACGGTTTTCTGTCACTGCCAGATGCTGCACCATGCTAACTGTCTCGATCTCTTCTAGATGATGTTCGGCCACTGGCGGATGTGCTCTCGACAGGGTGTCCGCGATGAACATCTGTGTGCCAGGTGTGTACACAATGTCAATGTCATACTTTGGAGCCGGATAAGCATACGCTGCAGACGACGAGGAACGTTATTCAGTGGTTTAGTGGCTATCGACACCAGCGGCTTATGATCAGTGTACACGGATGTCTTTCTTCCAAAAGTATAATCATTGAAACGCTCCATGGCATAGACCACTGCCAGCATGTCTTTCTCGATCTGTGCGTACCGCTTCTCGGCCTCTGTGAGTGCTCGACTGCGGAAATCCAAAGGCCTTCCGTTCTGCAACAGAACAGCATCTATCCCACTCTGGCTACTATCACACTGTACCTCCAATGGTTGTGCTGGATCGTAATATCCGAGTACGGGCGCATTACTGATAAGGTTCTTAATGGTTGCGAAAGCCAAATCCTGTTTCTTCCCCCAGCTCCAATTTACTCCTTTGTGGGTTAACTGCCTAATCGGAGTCATGACATCAGCGAGTCCTGGTAGGAAACGGCTTAAATAATTCACCATACCGTTTAGGCGATGGACTGCCTTCACATCGTTAGGGGACGGCATCTCTTGTATCGCCTTAATCTTCCCTGAGTCAACCCTGATTCCGTCGGATGTTAACACATGTCCATGGAAAATCACCTCTTTCCGCAGCTCTACTTTCTCGCTTTTTTGCTTGATGTTATTTTGCACGCAACGCCTCAGGAACCGGTGTAGCTTAGTGTCATGCTCTTCTTCGGTAGAACCGTAAATCAGAACGTCATCTGCCACACAGGTCACGCCATCTAAATCATCTATTGCTTGCACCAAACGCTTTTGGAAAATTTCGCTAGACACCTTCAGGCCAAACGGTAACCGCAGCCAACGATAACGTCCGAACGGTGTAGCAAATGTGGTGAGGAAACTGGATTCGTCGTCCAGAACAACGTGCCAGAATGCGGAAGAAAGGTCTACTTTCGTGAAAAACTTAGCTTTTGTCAAACGCGGTAAAACATCTTCTAACGTCGGTAGCGCATAATGTTCTCTACGCAGGGCCTCATTCAGTGGCTTCGGGTCTATACATACGCGTAGTTCGCCATTTTTCTTCGTAATGATTGCGACCTGGCTAACCCAATCTGTTGGCTCATCAACCTTTGCAATCACACCCTGCATAACCAGCTTGTTCAATTCCGCGGAAAGTCGGTCACGTAGCGCAAATGGGACTCTCCTAGCAGGTAACGCAATCGGGCGTACCAAAGGATCTAACGACAGGTGAGCGGTACCCTCGAATTCCCCTAAACCCGGGCTAAACACAGACGGATACAGGTCACTAACCTCGGCTTCACTCTGACAAGCGTACACAAAACGATCATGGTTAAAAATGACAAAGCCAAGAGATAAAATCGAATCAATGCCGAGAATCGGCGTTAGATCCTCATCCACGATCACGAACTGCGGACAATGCGAAACACCGTCTCTCGGATTGACAACTTCAATTGTCGCTGAGCCCTTTGGCTTGAGTCTGGAACCATTCCACATGCGCAAATAATCTTGATCCGATTGAATTTGCACGCCGCGGCAGTGCTTTCTGGGCAAAATATTGATCGTCGCGCCTGTGTCTAACTGGAATCGCACAGACCGTCCCTCGATCAGAAGACTTGTATAGACACACTTCTGCGACGCTTTCCGAGACACGTTACCAATCGATTGTTCGGTGTCTTCTGTTGATTTGTCTGGAACGAGTGCAATGACATCTGTGGACTGACAGCAGCGGGCCAAGTGATTGCGCTTCCCACATTTGACACAAATGCGGCCCCACGCCGGACACTGTTCGCGGTTCCTCGGATGTCGTGTTGCACAGAAGTTGCAGGGCTCCTGTCGCGCGGTCGTGTCCCTCGTAGTTTTGCTCCTGGAAACGGCGCACAACTCTGAATCACCTGCGATTGTCATCTGCTGGAACTGATAGGCAGTGGAGGACTCACTGTTACAGATGTCGATACATTGCTGCAGAGATAGGTTGCGCTTTCGTAATAGTCGCTTCGTCAAACCTTCGTCATTGATCCCAAGAACAATGCGGTCCCGTATGAGACTGTCCGCCATGCATTTACAGAAACTGCAGGATCGGGCCAAAATCTTTAGCTCAGTGACGTACGTGTCAACGGATTCACCTGGCCGCCTGTTCCGCGAAAAGAAGAGGTAGCGTTGAAATGTCTCGTTTGTTTGGCCTTCGCAGTATTCACTGAACTTCTCAAGAACTGTCTCCAGATTGTTGGCATCTTCGCTCTTGTCGTAACACAATGTCTCTAGCACGCGGCGCGCATCATCTCCTGCTGCGTGTCGAAACATGGCCAAGCGGTACGCCATCGGTTGTTTGTCCAGACGCGATAAAGTGCAGAAATCCATCCATTTGCTCTTCCACAAACGCCAGTTGCTTGCCAAACTGCGTTCATCCATGTTCAGCGGGGAAGGCATTTGAATAGCCGGTGCAGCTCCAGTCATCGTCTGGGTGGTACTAATGTTCTTCTCCTTCTCTGACACCATGTGAAAAGTCGGTCCTTCAGGGACAAAACGTATATTCAGCAAACAACGGGACCAGGCGAAAACGCAGGCAGAGGGCGAGTGAAACATATCGGTGTATACAGCTAGTTGGATCCATAATTAACGACCTTTGTGAATGCATGACATTTTTCCTTTGATTCAGTCAAACAAACTCACTCCAATGCGTCCACTGTTGGCCAATCAGCGTGCATGCGAGAAACGTGTGAACGTCCAATCGACTGCCGCCTTTCCTTGCAGCAGCCTAACGGCTTCCTTGCTGGGCTGGCACCGCACGTTCGTTCGAGTGTATACTCCCATCACACCGGGGAATCTCCCCGAATGTTGACTCAAACAAACGCGAGCAACGTTCAAACAGGTGAGCGGCTAATTTGCTATGTACATCGAGAAAATATAATTTTGTGATTTTGTAATATTTTACGCAGCACGCGGCAGCCAAACAGGGTAATCTCCAGGTCAGTACAAAGATCAGAGATATTTTGTCGCCCTTCGCATTGACGAAGTATACTCTACTTTAACCCTGGATACATTCAGAGCTCTTTGGGGAGTTCGCCAAAGTGTGTTTACAGTCGGATACTTCTTCTCCAAACTCTCCCAGAAACCAGACGAAAGTGTAAACGAATTTATCGCTCGTATACTCCAAGCGGTACCAAACTGTAAATTCAACGAAATGGATCCGGCTGGGTTTGAAGAGACCATGTTGCTTCATTGCCTGATCTCTGGGATTTCAGACCAAAATACCAGGGAGAACATATTTTCACATTTCGCTGACGTGGTTGACAGCCTGCCTGCTTGTCTGGCAGAGGGAAAAGCTTACCTTACCGTACATCCTAGAGCTTTATATTACGCGAGGAGAAGTGCAGATCGAAGTCGATACGGTGATGATAATTAAGAAAAATGCTTATCTTTACAATGCTGTTCCTCTCACGTACACGGGTGAACCAGTACCTGTCCTTGGTAAATACTCGGTAGAGATACAGTACAGCGACAGCGCACGGACACTTCCTCTATATGTTGTCTCCGGAGATCGCCCAAATCTGCTTTGAAAGGACTGGATACACACAATTCCGGATATATATACATATATATATATATATATATTCCGGTTAATAGGACCACCGGTTAATAGGACCAGCCGCTTACTCGGGCCAAATTCTGAAGAACCGAAACGAATCCTATTACGCTAGCCTAATTTTAGCCACTTATTAGGACCGGAATTCCGCTTAATCGGACCAGACGATAGAAGGTGGCAGGTAACAGTGTTAAAATCAAGTTCTGTGCCTGGATGTCTGGACTAAACCCACAGTTCATATGTCGGGCAAGAAAGCGTATCATTCAGTTACGGTAATCCGAGTTGGCCTTTGGATAAACTGGACTGTGGCAACCTTGAGGCACATCTATCTAATTGGCTTCGGAACCGCCCGAAACTGACTGTAGCTTCCAACACTTGTAGGCGGAGCGAAGAAATACATGCTTGTTCACATGTGGTTAACCGCTCGATCGATGTACCGCACGTCCATTGAGCCGACTGCCCTGAGCCCGCATTGCGGGCCTACTCTCGAGCACGGCAAGTGATCACGGACACACAGGTCCGGCAAATCATAGGACAGCAGGTGGCTAGGTCAACCATAGAAATACCCGGGAGACAGACTCGAGTTCACCTCAGTGAACTGTGCGTGTCTTGTTGCATGTTAAGAAAATGCCACGACGGGACTTGACGTTAGCTGAGAAGATTCGTTTCCTAGATCAGATCAAGAAACAGGGACCAACCACTGGTCAGCGTCGATTGGTGGAAATTACCTGCTTGGCAAAATCTACAATATCACGCCTGATAAAACAAGAGAAAGATCTGCGAGAAGAATGGGCACAATGTGAAGGACGACGAGGTACTTCCCAAAAACGGAAGCGTGAAGGCAAGGATCCAGACGTCGATGAGGCCCTTAATGATTGGTTTGCCTTTGTTACTCGACGAGCCGTGCGAGTAAGTGGCCTAATGTTAAAGTACAAAGCAGAAGAACTCGCTAAAATGCTGGGCCACGAAGATTTTATACCTACGGACGGCTGGTTGTCTCGATGGGAATCTAGACATGATGTAAAATTTAAGTAAGCACGGTGAGAAAGAAATTGCCAATAGCGCTCGAGCTGAAGAATGGACATCAACCAAACTACCAGAGCTTCTTGAAAAATTTCCAGCAGATGACATCTATAATGCTGATGAAACCGGGTTGTACTATAGGGCTACACCGGACGGCTCCTTAAGTTACAATCATGTTACTCTCTCTGGCTGCAAAAAAGCAATGGATGGAACTATCTTGTGCTGCTCAAACATGTCCGGAACAGACAAGAGGAAGTTGCTGGTTATAGGAAAATGTGCCAAGCCTCGCTGTTTTAAGGGACTCAGAATGGACAGTTTGCCAGTTGTGTATCGTGCGAACAGAAATGCATGGATGAGTTCTACACTATTTAAAGAATGGGTGAAGGATTGGGACACGGAGCTACAACGCCAGTCGAGAAAAGTGTTATTACTTCTCGACAATTGTGCAGCACATTCAAATTTGGATTGCCTGAAGAATATCCAGATGGAATTTCCGCCTCCCAAGACCACATCTTTGATACAGTCAATGGACATGGGCATCATAAATAATTTGACCTTTTATCGTTCAAGGTTGGTGAATTACATCCTTGAATCAATTGAGGAAGGCTTGCTGACCTCATCCTCGACTGCCGAAAAAATCAGTGCAAGGGTCAACATTTTGCAAGCCGTTACATTCGTGGCCGAAAGTTGGCGAAAAATGAGCAGTGTGACAATTCGGAACCGTTTTTCTCACTGTGGCTTTAAGCATATTGTCTTGGAGGTGGATGTGGATATGGTGATTGTAAATGAAAATGACGGCGAGAATGTGGAGCTGAAACAAGTTGAAAATTACGAAAAATTTTTGTCAATCGACAACGAACTTCAACTCTATGATGGAAATGAACAATGCGATGCTGCCATTGTTGCTTGAATAGCAGCGAAACACACGACAGCAACAAATGACCATGGAAGTGATGAAGAGAACCCTAACGTGTTGATGCCAGTCACAAAACAGGATGCAAGGAAATGCATTGAAACATTGCACCGGTATTTCATGCAGGAAGGAAATGAAGGTAGCCCTATTACTGCGTTACATGTTTGTGGTGATTTTGTGCGAATGCAGTCTGTTAAAAGAATGCGTCAAGCCACACTGGATACGGTCTTCAAACGTTGAATGGAATTCGGTAGTCCCTTTTTATAAAACTGTACTTCGTATGCTGAATATCTTGTAGGTCATTACGAAGAATTTGTTTGTAAATTTCTTTTTCAGTGAAGAAAGTTCGTTATCAAAGCAGTTCTTTTTTGTGTGTTTGCTATAAATATATGCCGCCAATACAGTTCATAATAGTAGTTTCCTATTGTTGCGGGCCCGTCAAAAATCCCCGCAAGAAACGCGCCAGTAACTCCGGCATAATGGCTGTGGGAAGCGGAGTTCAATTTCTCCCCACAACGCAGCAGTGTTCAGCCACTCCGAGGAGCGTCCCAACTGCGAACCTTTTGAAAATGGTCAATTGCAAACTACCACCTCTGCGTGGTGACTTTTTTCCCTAACTTAATAACACATAGCACTGACTGGGATTGCCCATTGTCGGTCGTAAAAGAGCCTACAGAGGACCACTTGTCTTTTCTTTCTCTTCGCCTCAGTTGGGAGTCGGTCGGATCGCGTGATTGCGTGTGCATCGTTAGCTGGCCAGCCTTCCCGTCTAAGCCATTAGAGCGCGTCTATCGTAAACTCCCCTCTTGTCTGCGTCCGTCCGAGGCTCGGCGTCTATCCGAACACGTGCGGCAAGGATCGTTAGCAAGCTCGCTCAATTATTCGCCTCACCGGCTAAGCCAGCGTCACCAGGACAGCGCAATTCCGTTCGAGTGGTCAGCGTAGCTAGCAATTATCGTAGGCGTGCCAGCGACCCTCTTATCAGGCAATTACGCAATTATCTCAAGAGGCGGCGTTCCCACAATTATAACAGCGGCGACGACTAAGGCACGCTACCCAATCTACAACACCTATGTTATGTATAGCACGTCCCATCTTGTTACATCGGGTAACTTCGGTTAATCGGACCAGCCGCTTAATAGGACCAAAATGGTCTGGTCCCGATGTGGTCCGAATAACCGGAATCGACTATATATATATATATATATATATATATATATATATATATATATATATATATATATATATATATATATATATATATATATATATATATATATATATATATATATATATATATATATATATATATATATATATATATTGGCAACAGCTTACGAATAGGCTACGAGCCATCAAAAACCATGGAACTCAAAGGAAGGTACAGATATCGTTAAAAATACAACACATCACGGAGGAGTCCATGGTTTTGTCAGAGGGCGAGGTACTATCCCCTTGCACAAGCCGAAGTAGAGTGTTGCGTTTGGGGACGCCACCCCGAGCCTTTGACCGATTGGTCTACCCGCAACCCAGCGGAGCGAATTCAGGGAATCGCGCCAATTGGGTGTCAGTGACTGATTGTCCAGTTTATACGCTTTTCGTTTGTTCGTTTGCCAAACAGGGGCCCAATGCTCCTCACAATTGCAGCATCAAGTTGCTGGAACACAATACTTCGCCAGTATGAAGCAAGGGGCAGGGATTTTATTTAGTGGCGAGTCACATCCGCCAAGTCACAGTGTTGTTAAACGGACATATGTGGCTTTTATATGGAGATGGCTAGCCAGACGAAAACTCACCACGTCCTGGAACACTGCGGCCGAACGAGTAGCTGGAACGGGGTAATCCCGAACCACCGAGCTGGCAGCACGAGGAGGTTGTTCAGCAAGCCAACAAGCCGGATACACTAATGATAGTCAGTCACTGAGGTTCCAGGACTTAAACATTACTAAAGCAATGTTCAGCTGTTTTTACCGAGGGGCTGGGAAAATTAAAATATTTGCTGGCTTCGATATTGTTACAGAAAAACACGGCCCAAATTCATCAAGGCGCGCACGCTACTTTACGCCATGAAGCCTAAAGTGGAGGAAAAATTAACCCGTTTACAAAACAAGATATTATTACTCCTGTACAACTTTCTGATTGGGGTACACCAATTGTACCTGTAGCCAAGCCAGACGGCTCCATACGTATTTGTGGTAACTACAAAATAACTGTTATCCAATCTTCTATGTTAGTCAGTTATCTGTTACCACGCATTGAAGATTTGTACGCAACATAGGCTGGTGGTGAAGAATTTACCAAGCTTGATCTCGGCCATGCGTATTCGCAGCTTGAACTCGACTAGCCTTCCAGCAAGGTTGATACTATTGGCACACATATTAGACATTTGCAACATACTTCATAGCCTTTTCGTATCAATTGTGTCACGGGCATCATCCACAGCGTTATCAACAACATGCTAAAGAATGTACTTATCGCTTGTGCTTAGCTGGACGATATCCATATCTCGGGAAGCTGTGATACAGAACATCGTCAGACACTCGCCGATGTGCTAGAGCGACTGGAACAAAACGCTGACATGCGAGTTGAGTAAGCGCTCACTGAAGACAATTGACGGTCACTGGTCACCTGTTCGCCAGACCTTACTAGCAGCAGGCAAATCTTCAGGTGGTATGTCTACTAGTCAACATGGATATTGGGTCTCTTCGTTGTCTCTGGAATTTATCGACGCTCGCCGGCACATCGCGGCTGGAAGCGAGCACAACAAACTCACAAAGAGCTCCGGGCAACACTTCGTGCCAGCATGAAGAGGGACCGCGAATCTTGGTGGTCGCATCGTGCGTCAGAGATGGAAGTGGCCGCTGACGTGGGCAACTATCGTAAGTTATTCCGTCTGACACGGCAAACGAGCAGCAAAAGCCCTGGTGTTAGTGAAACCATACCTGGGGCTGAGCATTTTGATAAGCAATTTAATCGGCTAGAATGGTTCGATTCTTCGCTGCCAGAGGTCACCCAGCTCCGTGGGCTGTCAATTTGGATCCACCTTCTCGCTCTGAAGTCGAAAGTGAGATCGGACTGTTGAAGTTTAACAAAGCCGCGGAACCAGATGATCTTCAGCCAGCCCTCTTCAAATTCGAAGGCTATACTCTTGTTGATGCTTTACATGAAATATTAGTGAAACTGTGAGAGCAGGAGACTTTCCCAACCGACTGGAGCCGTTCCGTTATTGTCCCGAACTTCCAAGGAGCCTCGCCTTCAAAATGCGACAACCATGGAGGAATCAGTCTGATCTCCATCATCTAAAAAGTACTCGCCTCCAGAATTCTTCACAGACTGACTGGCGCTCGTGTAACCCAGATTCGTGAGGAGCGAACCCGGTTTCGTCGGGGTCGTGGCTGGATCGACCATATCTTCACCTTGCGTCAGTTGTTGGAGCACCGTCACAGATATTGGCGGCCCACCGTATTCGTGTTCCTTGACATCAAAGGTGCCTTCGATTCGGTTGATCGATGTGCCCTTTGGAATTGTTTACTCAGGAAAGGTGTGCCCGAGAAATATGTAAATATTATCCGAGCATTATACGCGCGTAGCTCGGGCAGAGTGAGAGCTTACGGTAAGCTGTCGTCACTCTTTAATATCTCCAGCGGTGTGAGACAAAGATGTCCGTGGTCACCTTTCCTCTGCAACTTCGCTATTGACGAAGTCATAGAGATTGCATTTACAGGACATGACTTGGAAGGTGTGGATCTGCTCCCAGGTGAACGAATTCTTGACTTGGAGTATGCAGACGACATTGCCCTCATCTGTGACAGCTCCCAGACGTGTCAAGCCGCGCTGGACAGATTAGAACTGGCTGTCAATCGCTTCGGGATTTGTTTTGCACCATCAGAATGCAAAGCGTTCCTCCAAGATTGGCAGGGATCGCCCCTTGCACTGACCCTTGGTGGGCATCAGCTAGAAGTCGTTCGGAAATTCAACTACCTGGGAGGTCGTACCAGCGCCCGTGAGATCGAAGACGAGATCACAAACAGTATAGGAAAATCTCGAAGTGCCTTTGCTAACCTTCGCTACTTATGGCGGCGGTGCGACATTACTCTCGCCCTGAAGGGTAGAGTGTACAATGCAGCGGTACATTCGACCTTACTGTACGGTTGTGAAACCTGGCCCCTTAGATGAACGGGCATAAAAAGCCTAGCTATGTTCGACCATCCGTGCCTTCGCAGTTTGGCTCACATCTGGTGGGAACACCGCGTGAGTAACGAGCGTGTTCGACGCCATGTTTACGGCACAGGAAAAGGAAATGAACCGCTCAGCACCGTGATTTCACGAACCAGTCTCCGATGGCTGGGCCACATGTTACACATGCCAGCCAACCGCTTCCACGACGTGCGTTGTTTGCTCACCGCGGATGTGGATGGAAGAATAGGAGGGCTGGCCAAGCGATGACTTGGTCGAGAGGAATGAAGGCCCTCACTTAGGAGCTAGCCTCGGTTAGAGCGTCACGGCTCCCTGGTTGGGGTCCAAAAGACTGTGAACGCGTTTGGCTGGATACACTTGCTGACATGGCAAGGAGCGGACGTCAGTGGCGTTCATGCTGTGGGTTTCTTTGTCCCTCCTCATCGTTTTTAGCTTCCCCCTCCGCCCACGTTCTCATTTGATAAAGTAAAACCTAATAATTCTTCTTTTTGCCTAGAAGCCGGCTGGTAGCTTACCAGAACGATGTCTATCCGTTGCTGGTAGCTCAGATTGTAGCGAGCACGACACGACAGGGGGTAGACGTTTATTGCACACCGAAAACGGGCACACCTGGGTCTCACGCGCGCCATCGAATATCGGCTAAATTTCCGTCCCACAACGCAACACAGGTACGGAGGTTAGAGACGAGCCAGTCCTTTCGCCTCGGGAGCTCTGACTTGGAAGATCCGCCTTCCTGTTTTCGCCTCGATCTCCGCTTCTCTGCACCCGATTTGGATCGGCCAGGAGTCGTTCGAGAGCTCTCGACTTGCTTGTTCTGGGCTGTGTCAATCGGCTCGGCCTCGGTCCTGTGGGCTGAGCTAGCGGCGTATATGTCTGATTCCTTGCGCTGTCCACATATTCCCGCTCCGTAGTTCCGGGCCCAGGCTCGTCGCTAGCCGTCCTTCCCGATCCGCTGTCAGCTAGCTCCGAACAGTTCCCCCGAGGCATTCTTGGCAGAGGCCCCTCTACAAGATAGCATGCAACTGTTGTGTTTATTTTCCTTTTCCTTTATGTCTTGCGGCACAGTACCTGAGGTGTTTCCCACCTCTGGCTGACGTGTATAATTATGATGAATGATGACCAACCAACTTGCATCTGCTCCGTCTACAGTCCTGGTGATCACAGTAACCAAGGTACACTACATTGTACATCACAGTATACTTTGAGAATGCGCGTCGCAAACCAATCACATAAACTGTAATCTAAAATTGACCCCCCAATTACTCAGTCACCGTTGCGACAGGCTTTGCCCGCCGTTACTCGGTAGCCAATAATTAGAGCTTTCGGCTACTTTTTCAATATTTGGGGGTTTCAGGCAAGCTACCTCCACCTGATGAAATGGTATGACATCGAAACGCGTCGTGGTTGTGCAGTGTTTTCGAGCGGGCAACAACCAACCTCTATCCGCTTCCGCTACTGTCCTAATGATCGCAGTGACCAATGTGCACGTCAATTCAATCGCACAACATCTAATCCAAAATTGACCATTCAGTATTCACTCAAGTTTTGTGACAGGGATTATCCGCGGTGACAATGTAGACAAAGGCGTAAAGGTTTTGGCTACTAATCTAACGGATGCATTTTCGACGTCTGCAATCTCCACCGGATGAGGTGACGTAACATCAAAACCTTCCATGTTCGCGCAGTTTGTTCGGGCAGGCACATCCAATTTCCATGGAATTCGACTACCGTCCAATTGATCGCGGTGACCAAGGTACACATCAATATGCATTGCGATCTATGTTGAGATTGCGAGTCGCAAGCAAATCCCACAACGTGTAAGCCAAAGTTGACCTTCCAGTTTGCCATTTATTATCGTGACAAGCGTTGCACGCCGTGACCCGGTAGCCAATGGCGTACAGGTTTCGGCTACTTTGCCAATGGGAGCAGGTTCGAGGCCTGTATTCTCCATCTGATGAAATATAATGACAACGAAACGCGTCGTGGTTGTGCCGTGTTTCCGGGCGGGCTCACAAAATTTCCATCTGCTTCAGCTACGGTGACAGTGATCGCAGTGAGCAAGGTAAAATTCAATGTGCATCGCGGTTTACATTGAGATTGCGCGTCGCAATCCAATCACACCACGTGTAATCCAAAATTGAGCCTCCAATTATTCCTCCAACTTTGTGACAGGTGTTTCCCACCGTGACCCGGTAGTCAAAGCCGTTGAAGTTTCCGCTACCATATCAGTGGTTGCGGATCGAGGTACACTATCTCCACCTGATGAGATAATATGACATTGAAACGCGTCGTGGTTGTACAGTGTATTCGGGCGAACAACAGTTACTTTCATTTGCTTCTGCTGCGGTACTAGAGATCGCAGTGGCCAAGGTATACTTCAATGTGCATCTTGGTCTGCACTGAGATTGCGCATCGTAATCCAATCACACAACCTATAATCCAGAAATGACCCATTAATTATTCATTCACTGTTGTCACAAGCTTTGTAGCCGTGACTCGAAAGGCAAAGATGTTTAGATTTCTTCTACTATTCCAATGGTTGCAGGTTCGATGTCTGCTATCTCCAACTGATAAGATAAATTTACATCGAAACGCCTCGTGGTTGTGCAGTGTGTTTGGACGGGCTACAGTCCTAATGATCGCAGTTACCAAGGTACACTTCAATGTGCATGTCGGTCTACAGTAAGATTGCACGTCGCAATCCAATCACACAACGGGTAATCTGAAATTCACTCTCCAATTAGTTATTCATCATCGTGACAAGCGTTGCCCGTCATGACCCAGTGAAAAAAGGGTAGGGATTTCGTCTCCTATTCCAATGGTTGCTGGTTCGAGGCACGTTATCTCTACCTGATGGGATGAAATGACGTCGCAACACATCGTGCATGTGCAGTGCATTCGGTCAGGCAACACCTAATTTCCATCTGTTCTGGCTACGGTCCTAGTGATCGCGGTGACCAACGTACACTTCAATGTGTATCGCGGTCTACATTGAGATCGCACGTCGCAATCCAATCACACAACGTGTAATCCAAAATTGACCCTCCAATTAGTCATCTACCGTTGTGACAAAAAGCATTGCCCATCGTGACCCGGTAGCCAAAGGGGTAGTAGTGTTGGCTGCTATTCCAATGGTCCTGGGTTCAAATCCTGCTGTCTCCACCTGATGAGATGAAAAATTACATCGTAAACGCGTCGTGGTTGTGCAGTGTTTTCGGGTGGGCAATACCCAATTTCCATCTACTTTGAATACGGTCCCAGCGATCGCAGTGACTACGGTTCATTTCAATGTGAATCACAGTCTATTAAATTGAGGTTGCGTGTCGCAATCCAATCACACAACGTGGTAATCCAAACTTGACCCTCCAATTAGTCATCTACCGTTGTGACAAAAAGCATTGCCCATCGTGACCCGGTAGCCAAAGGGGGTAGTAGTGTTGGCTGCTATTCCAATGGTCCTGGGTTCAAATCCTGCTGTCTCCACCTGATGAGATGAAAAATTACATCGAAACGCGTCGTGGTTGTGCAGTGTTTTTCGGGTGGGCAATACCCAATTTCCATCTACTTTGAATACGGTCCCAGCGATCGCAGTGACTACGGTTCATTTCAATGTGACTCACAGTCTATTAAATTGAGGTTGCGTGTCGCAATCCAATCACACAACGTGTAATCCAAACTTGACCCTCCAATTAGTCATCTACCGTTGTGACAAAAAGCATTGCCCATCGTGACCCGGTAGCCAAAGGGGTAGTAGTGTTGGCTGCTATTCCAATGGTCCTGGGTTCAAATCCTGCTGTCTCCACCTGATGAGATGAAAAATTACATCGAAACGCGTCGTGGTTGTGCAGTGTTTTCGGGTGGGCAATACCCAATTTCCATCTACTTTGAATACGGTCCCAGCGATCGCAGTGACTACGGTTCATTTCAATGTGAATCACAGTCTATTAAATTGAGGTTGCGTGTCGCAATCCAATCACACAACGTGTAATCCAAACTTGACCCTCCAATTAGTCATCTACCGTTGTGACAAAAAGCATTGCCCATCGTGACCCGGTAGCCAAAGGGGTAGTAGTGTTGGCTGCTATTCCAATGGTCCTGGGTTCAAATCCTGCTGTCTCCACCTGATGAGATGAAAAATTACATCGAAACGCGTCGTGGTTGTGCAGTGTTTTCGGGGTGGGCAATACCCAATTTCCATCTACTTTGAATACGGTCCCAGCGATCGCAGTGACTACGGTTCATTTCAATGTGAATCACAGTCTATTAAATTGAGGTTGCGTGTCGCAATCCAATCACACAACGTGTAATCCAAACTTGACCCTCCAATTAGTCATCTACCGTTGTGACAAAAAGCATTGCCCATCGTGACCCGGTAGCCAAAGGGGTAGTAGTGTTGGCTGCTATTCCAATGGTCCTGGGTTCAAATCCTGCTGTCTCCACCTGATGAGATGAAAAATTACATCGAAACGCGTCGTGGTTGTGCAGTGTTTTCGGGTGGGCAATACCCAATTTCCATCTACTTTGAATACGGTCCCAGCGATCGCAGTGACTACGGTTCATTTCAATGTGAATCACAGTCTATTAAATTGAGGTTGCGTGTCGCAATCCAATCACACAACGTGTAATCCAAACTTGACCCTCCAATTAGTCATCTACCGTTGTGACAAAAAGCATTGCCCATCGTGACCCGGTAGCCAAAGGGGTAGTAGTGTTGGCTGCTATTCCAATGGTCCTGGGTTCAAATCCTGCTGTCTCCACCTGATGAGATGAAAAATTACATCGAAACGCGTCGTGGTTGTGCAGTGTTTTCGGGTGGGCAATACCCAATTTCCATCTACTTTGAATACGGTCCCAGCGATCGCAGTGACTACGGTTCATTTCAATGTGAATCACAGTCTATTAAATTGAGGTTGCGTGTCGCAATCCAATCACACAACGTGTAATCCAAACTTGACCCTCCAATTAGTCATCTACCGTTGTGACAAAATGCATTGCCCATCGTGACCCGGTAGCCAAAGGGGTAGTAGTGTTGGCTGCTATTCCAATGGTCCTGGGTTCAAATCCTGCTGTCTCCACCTGATGAGATGAAAAATTACATCGAAACGCGTCGTGGTTGTGCAGTGTTTTCGGGTGGGCAATACCCAATTTCCATCTACTTTGAATACGGTCCCAGCGATCGCAGTGACTACGGTTCATTTCAATGTGAATCACAGTCTATTAAATTGAGGTTGCGTGTCGCAATCCAATCACACAACGTGTAATCCAAACTTGACCCTCCAATTAGTCATCTACCGTTGTGACAAAATGCATTGCCCATCGTGACCCGGTAGCCAAAGGGGTAGTAGTGTTGGCTGCTATTCCAATGGTCCTGGGTTCAAATCCTGCTGTCTCCACCTGATGAGATGAAAAATTACATCGAAACGCGTCGTGGTTGTGCAGTCGG
>OX104068.1:53497310-53528283 GCA_944474145.2 Dicrocoelium dendriticum | reverse complement strand
CCCACTTCTCTAACGCCCACACGATGGCCAAGCATTCTTTCTCCGTTGTTGAATACTTCTGTTCCGCTCCCGTCAGCACTCTGCTCGCGTACTCCACCACCCCAGCCGGTTGAGACAAAACCGCACCGATGGCCACGTTGCTTGCGTCAACAGCCACAGTGAACCTCTCACCAGGATTGGGTAGCCGTAGACATGTCGGGGCTTCTGCTATGCATGCCTTTAGATGGTCAAAGGCTTGATCCGCTTCAGCTGTCCACACGAAGGGCACGTCCTTGCGAAGCAGCTTTAACAACGGGCTGACCTTCTCTGCGAACTGGGGCACAAACTTGGAATCATATGCCACCACTCCCAAGAACGAACGGAGCTGACGCTTGGATTTTGGTTTTGCGAAGCACTTGATCGTCTCGCGTTTCTCCGGAAGTGGATGGACTTGACCATTGCCCACGATGTGACCCAAGCATACAATTGACTTTTGGGCAATCTGCGACTTTTTACGACTGAGTTTCAGACCAGCTTCATCTAGCCTCTGCAGTACTGCTCCAAGTCTGGTCACATGTTCCTGTTCCGTCTCAGAGAAGACGATGATGTCATCACCGTACACAACCACGCCTTGCAGGTTCGCGAGGACCATCAGCAACAAACGCCTGAATGTAGCCGGGGCGTTGCACAATCCAAACGGCATTCTCAAAAACTCATACTGCTGGCCATTGACACTGAAAGCCGTCTTGTGGCGATCTTCTTCTGCGATCGGCAGTTGCCAATATCCCGAGCGGAGATCAATCAGAGATATCTGCTTCGCACTGTGAAGGCTTGAGAAAATTTCTTCCATCTGAGGCATCGGGAATGCATCCTTCACCGTCACCCTGTTTAGTTCTCTGAAATCGATGCAAAATCGATAGGTTCCGTCGGCCTTCTTCGTCAATAGCACGGGTGATGAATACGGGCTGTGCGTTCGCCTGATGATTCCTTTCGATTCCATCTCGGTCACCTGCTTCTGTACCTCAACCAAGGTGTTCTGTGGAATTCGTCTGAAGATTGGCTTGCATTGTCCTCCTGGGATCAACGGTATTCGGTGTTCAACCCAATTGCAAAATCCGTAATCATCTTCCGCGTCTGTGAATAGGTGGGCATACCTGCTCAGTACGTTGCGTATTGCACGGTTCTGACAATCAGGCACGGCTTTGAGGGCACCAACCCGGTCGGTTCTCCCCTTGTTTATCTCGATCGTCTCGTTAGCCACGATCACCACATCGTTTTTCAGGTCAATTGTGACACCGAGCCGTTTCAGGATGTCGGTTCCGATGATGGTTTCGATCGTCTCCTCCACGATGAACATGTCATGGCTGATGAGCGTTTCTCCTATCCTGATTCGTAACCGCTGCGTGCCCGTCACTTTCAAAGAATGCCCGCCGACCGTCTGCATCGTGATTGAAGATGGGTTTACTGGAACCCCATTGAACCTCTTCGTAATTGACACTGCCGCTCCTGTGTCTACTATGGCTCGGACAGACACACCTTCTATAGTTACCTGGAGGACTGGTACTCGCCACCGACTCGGCATGGATAGAGAGAAACAATGGGGCACATTGACGTTGGTGCAGAATCTCGCCACATGACCATTCTGGTTGCATCGGAAACAGCGGCGACCGTTCCGGATTACCCGTACATTGCGTTGTGAAGTGGTGCTTGAAGACTCTATCGACAACAGCTGCTCCACCATTTCGGATAGGCGATTTACTTTCTGTTCCAACTCAGCATGCTGGATGCTTCTCACTGTCACTCGTTCCGACAAATTCTGGGCGACCGTCACCAGATCCAACGCTTTGCTGTCTCCCACCATCGACGCCAATATCACCTGATCATGGAGTGGATCGGGCAGACTTCGGATAAACTGCTGTTTCAGTAGGCGCTCTCTTGCTTTGCCCTCTAACTCGGGGAGCCCAATCGTTAGATGTCTGTCCAGCTGCTGGAAAAACACCATCAAATCCTCCTGTTCGTCCCACCTGGCTGTGTGAAATCGTTGCAGTGCTCGTTCTCTCTCCAGATCCTTCCCAAATTCTGCACACAAGGCAGCCCTCATCTCAGCGAACGAACAACCGGGTTTGGCCTTTCGAGTGAGCAAATACACCGCCTTGGCTCGTCCACTCAACCGTGTGCCCAAAGCAATTAGCAAATTTGCATCCCCCTCACACCCGTGCAAGTCGCAATTCCGTCGAACTCATCGAGCCACGCCTCCACGTCACCGGCCACAAATTGCTCCAACCGGGTCAACTCCATCGCGATTGGTCACAGCACCAATGTAGCGAGAACGACACGACAGGGGGGGTAGACGTTTATTGCACACCGAAAATGGGCACACGAGGGTCTCGCGCGCGCCATCGAATATCGACTAGATTTCCGTCCCACCACGCAACACAGGTACGGATGTTAGAGGCGAGCCAGTCCTTTCGCCTCGGGAGCTCTGACTTGGAAGATCCGTCTTCCTGTTTTCGCCTCGATCTCCGCTTCTCTGCACCCGATTTGGGTCGGCCAGGAGTCGTTCTAGAGCTCTCGCCTTGCTTGTTCTGGGCTGTGTCAATCGGCTCGGCCTCAGTGCTGTGGGCTGCGCTAGCGGCGTATTTGTCTGATTTATTGCGCTGTCCACATATTCCCGCTCCGTAGTTCCGGGCCCAGGCTCGTCGCTGGCCGTCTTTCGCGATCCGCTCTCAGCTAACTCCGAAGAGCTCCCCTGAGCCATTCTTGGAAGCGGCCCCTCTACAACAGGATACCTCGGTCGCAGACGTCCTTCTGTGTGTACAATTTCCCTTGCTCGTGTCGAGCAAGGTATATTGGTAAACGACCAGGCAATTGTTTGTTAAGGTTCGAGAGCATTTCCCAGCTTGGTTCTACATCGGCGTGAGGAAGAATGTAACGAGTGCAGTATTGACGTACCAAGCAGATTCCGATCATCAAATCCATTCGTGTGACACATTCACACCGACCTACTGTGTATCGGGACGTTACACACAGATAGTCAGATGTCGCCTGCTGTCGGCAGCAGAGGCGATCGCAATCCCGTCCTTTTAGCTATCCACGGTATTTTCAAAATCAACCTCAGAAATCACCTTTGGACTGCTTCTAACAGTGTCCTTACATTTTTGGAGAAAATATTAGCTTGCCTTCAATATCAATAATACTGTGGAACATGATGAGCATGGATTCACAAGAACCAATTCAAACCTTTCCGCTCAACAATTCAACTGTATTCAGGCAGATAGATGAGATGTCTTAGGACGCAGAAAGTGCTTTAGTTACTTTACAACCGTCCAGAAAATTTTCGGTACACGTAGCTGAACCTGCTTTACCTGATAAGGACGCTCTCATCGTAGCATGTCCGATTCTTCAGTGATAATAAATTAGTGAAAGACATGCTGTTTACCAGAAGAATACAACTCAGACCAATGGCCGGTTTATATTCGAGGTATGCACAGACTAACTGACTGAAAACCTCAGCACAATGCAGCACATAGTTCCAGGTGTAACAGATGGTGTTGTCACAATATTCGGAAGATATAAAAGATATATTGCCCATCTAAAAAGTGTTTTCCCTTCTGTTCATCCAAATCACTCTGTGCTTTATCGAGAGCTCCTACTGGCTTAAACGATTCTCAGTCGATTGTTATATTAGTAGTCAACAATATCAAATCTAATCCTCTCCAAGATCGTCTCTTCCAGCAGTTGTGTGAGGAAATCAGTAAAGATTTCCAGGTTCTTCTGATACATACAGAGGTTACATAGCTCTCCAAGAGCAACCATTTTCACCGTTTTGTGGCAATCTGAGACACCATCATAATATTTTTCTGGAACTGATTATGTACCAAAACTGTTAACAGCTAAAACAGACGTGTTTTGTCTGGCTGATATTTATGTAAAAGTCAACTTATCAAACAAAATGCCTCGAGGAAAAGTGAGTAATCTCATTGTTGTATACGAAAAGGTCACTCTCGGAAACGGACTGTTTTGTAATCTGAACAATGTCTAACTGGGTGAGTACAATAAGGTTTCGCAAGGAGAAGGATGAACCAATAAGGAATTAGACGCTTTGTGTGTGTGTGTGCGTGTGTGTGTGTGTGTCCGGGTTGTGTGCACGTGTCTGTCTAGACTAGACGCCCAGACAGCTGACAGAATACACAACACTCATCTCAAGCAAAGAATCCATTATCGCGTATCTTACAAAGCTAGAAATGTATGCTCAAAACACTGGACGTCGGGAATTTGTTCAATTCCCAATTATCGCTACGGTAACCGAAGAGCTAACGGTTGAAGGTTTCGTTGCCTATGACATCCATTAACAAAACTCCGAACGGAAATGAAAGCCGGGTTTCATTACGTGATTGACATATAAATCCCAACTTTGCTTTTAGTTTCATTTGTTGTACAGCCTTGCAATGCAACAAAGTCTCGTATACCTACAAATTGACACACTAGCAAGATGTAAAGTTACGCAATATAAAAGTACTTTTTGCATAGTAACTGATTCCTCTAACAGATTCTCCAGACTGTGGGTAATAGCCGAACTATAATAGTTCCTTGATTTCCATCCACATATTTGACAGCATTTGGATTTAGCACTGGTTTCCCTAAAAAAAGTATAAACGGATTGAACCTCATAGCAAGAGTAGATATTCGACTCTCGCTGTCAAATCTAGAGGCAGACAAAATTGGGCTTGGTCAAAGACATCAATTACAAGGCTTACACTTATATTTCGACAAAGTGATGTTACTGTACCACTTAATTCATTACGCGCTTTACAGATAAAATCTAACAATAGTCGAATAAAATTTTAAATATTATTGAGGACTACAGTGTAATTACAGATAAGGGGTTTGCTTTTGCTGCGCAATGAACGTTTTCTTGAGGCTATGAAAGTTCAAACTGAGATTTAAGAGGGAAACAGAAGCGGTCAACACTAAGCATTTAGCTATCGTAATGTAATATACGAATAATAATAATAATATTACTAATAATAGTGTTAGGAATAATAATGATAATTATACTGATATTATCACTAGAAATCACAGATGTACGTCAGGCGTTGTGGACTGCTGAAATTGTAGTGATCAAGTGGGGAAGCCATGAGAAATGGAAAGGTTCAAAAGTGAGCCACGGTTAAACAGAGCTTGAGAATGCCTGCTCTAGGATACCAGACCACACCAGGAGAGAAATTCAAAGCAAGCCTGCAATAACTTGTCTAAGATTTTCCGCTTTACCGCCACGTCACTTCGCAAACCAGATTCAGGGGAAACAACAGGCCATCCATTTTGGACCGGATATACACTAATGAAGAGCTCATGATTGGTTTACGTGACTCAGCGATCCACTGAGCCATGCTCGGTGGTGTTTTTTGCACCTTCAGAGACATACCAGATTGAGCAATGGTCAGAGAGCAGACAAGCTCAGTCTCCAGGTCCCCCAGGTTGGGGGTTGGGGTGAGGGTGGCTTCTTATTCCTTAAAACAGACTCCTTGTAGTCTAATGCCGAACCCGCTGCCTTGAGGTCAGGTTTTTGAACCAAAGGCTTTGGTTGAGAACCTTAATCGTTTCCCTAGTTTTGGACAACCTGAAAGTATCCTGCCCACACAATGCTATGAACCACTCCAAAAACGATTTCTTGATGTTCTGGCTAACGCTGAGGATAATCAAAGGCGCCCTATCTACTGCATCGATCGGGGTGGAAGGTGGGTTTGGGTGCTACTGCTCAAGTCTTCCCATCTGCTTATTCCTCCCCTTACGCATTTTCACCATTGTCGTTCCGTTCCCACTTCACTTTTATCACCTGCATTTGTAACTCCCCAATTCCTGGCTACCCCGCAGTATGCTTTGATAGACGTTTCTCTCCTAGTTTTAACTCACATGCAAGCGCGGAGCGTCACTCTTACCCTATCGACAAGCCCTTGTCTAAACAAGCGGTCATGCCCAATCCAGCGGTTTCTATTTGGAGATCTCGATCATCCCTCAACGTGACACGCCTCAACAGACCTATGTTGTTACAGATCGGTCAACAGGCATCACTTGCCCGAACATAAGATACGCCCTCGATCGATGTCTGCCGCCTATCGGGAACCCGTCTACAAGACCCGATAACGCTTCTCACTCTGAGATCCCCTACAGATGACATTAGCAGTGCTTTTGCCTTGGGCCTATCCGGAGACGATGAGGCTTCGAGCATCGGCAAAGCCGGCGTTGGTATTGCCCAAGTCTACGTGTTGGTTTATTGGTCTGGTTTATTAGACCCCAATCAATAGCCAGACGGGTGCAGTCCGACTGGCTGGCTCGTTCAAATCTTCCAAGTCGCACGGGGCTAATAGTGTAGAGGGGCCGCTTCCAAGAATGGCTCTGGGGAGCTCTTCGGAGCTAGCTGAGAGCGGATCGCGAAAGACGGCCAGCGACGAGCCTGGGCCCGGAACTACGGAGCGGGAATATGTGGACAGCGCAATAAATCAGACAAATACGCCGCTAGCGCAGCCCACAGGACCGAGGCCGAGCCGATTGACACAGCCCAGAACAAGCAAGGCGAGAGCTCTCGAACGACTCCTGGCCGACCCAAATCGGGTGCAGAGAAGCGGAGATCGAGGTGAAAACAGGAAGGCGGATCTTCCAAGTCAGAGCTCCCGAGGCGAAAGGACTGGCTCGCCTCTAACATCCGTACCTGTGTTGCGTGGTGGGACGGAAATCTAGTCGATATTCGATGGCGCGCGCGAGACCCTGATGTGCCCATTTTCGGTGTGCAATAAACGTCTACCCCCCCTGTCGTGTCGTTCTCGCTACGATAGGTGTCTGTTTGTCATCGCTGCCTAGGCCCCCAGAAACTGCGGCAATGGCTCGGTAAAAGAAGACTGTCATCGCCACAGAAGAAGCACGGATGCTGTAGTGCTGGCTGGGGATCTGAACGCCTAAGTTGGAAAACTGTCCACTGATGAGCCGCATCTAGTAGGCCAACATATTGTAGGCTCCCGTATTGATAACGAAGAACGTTTTTACTTCCTTTGTATGAATATGCTCGCTTATTTCTTGTTAGCACTAACCTCCGAAACAGCACCCACCGGACGGTGACGTGGCTCCCGGCAGCCTCAGACCAGCCATGGACGCAAATCGACTGCATCGTGATCAGTTACCGCTGGAGAGGCTTTGTTCAATATTGTCGCTCTATTTGGAATACATGTGTGGACACTGACCATGCACTTGTAGATACTGACCTGCGGATGCGTTTTGGCAGACACCCGCGACGACCCTGTGAGCGCATAGACACCAGCCAACTGGACAGGCCAGATGTTCTGAACGCGTATCGATGTACCATGGCGTTCGGTTTTAGCAAGCTCTCACTGAATACTGTTGAAAGTTACTGGTGGTTTGTTCACCGGCCTTACTAGAAACCAGTAATTGCTCATGTGGTAAATCCAAAAACCAACATGGAGATTGTGTCTCTTTGCAGTCTCTGGAACTTTTCAACGATGGCCGCAACTTTCAGCTAGGGGCGAACATAATGAGACTCGCAAAAGTGCAGTGCAAAACTGCATGCTAGCCTGAAAAGAGACCGCGGATCCAGATGCCATTATTACCCATCAAAAGTTTTTCCGTCTGCTACGGAAAATGGGCAGCAGGAGACCTGATGTTAGTGAAACAATTTATGATGGGAGTGGACAGCCTAACCACAAGTTGACAAAACGTTTGCAACGTTGGGCTGAGCACTTTGGAAAGCAACTTAATAGGCCGGAATTGTTAAATTCCTCACCGACCAGTGATTGTCCTGTTCCTTGGGCTGTCCCTTTGGATCCACCCTCTCGCTCAGAATTCGAAAGTGTGCTCGGACTGTTGAAGTTGACTAAAGCCAAGCGATCAGATGATCTTCAGCCAACCCTCTTCCAATTCGGGGGCACTGCTACTGTAGATGACTTATACGAATAACTAGTGAAATGGTGGCTGCAGGAAACCGTCCCAACCGACTGCAGACGCTCCGTTATTGCCTCGATCTACCAAGGAGACTTGCTTTCCAAATGCGACAACCATAGCGGAATAAGTCTGCTCCCATCGCCTCCAAATTGCTTGCCTCTGTCATCCTTCGCAGACTGACTGGCACTCGTTAAAGTCATATTCGTGAAGAGCAAACCGGGTTTCGCCGGGGTCGTGGCTGCATTGACCACATTTTCACTTTGCGTCAGTTGTTGGAGCACCGTCACACATATTGGCGGCCCACAGTTGTCGTGTTCCTCGACATCAAAGGTGCCTTCGATTCGGTTGATCGATGTGCCCTTTGGGATTGCCTACTCAGGAAAGGTATACCTGAGAAATATGTATATAGCATCTGTGCACTATACACGCGTAGGTCACGCAGAGTGAAGGGTTACGGGAAGCCATCACCGCCTTTCAATATTTCCAGCGGTGTGAGACAAGGATGCCCGCCTTCACCTTGCCTCTACAACTTCGCTATTGACGATGTCATAGAAATCGTGTTGGCCGGACACGACTTAGAAGGTGTGGATCTGCTCCCAGGAGAACAACTTTTTGACTTGGAGTATGCTGACGATATTGCCCTCATCTGCGCCAGCTAACAAACGTGCCAAGTTGCACTGTACACATTAGCAATATCTGTCAGCCGCTTCGGGCCTTGCTTTGCGCCCTCGAAGATTGATCTGGACCGCCTCCTGCGCTGACCCTTGGTGAGAATTAGCTGGAAGTCGTTCGTAAGTTCAACTATCTAAGCAGTTGTAACAGCGCGGTTGGAATTGAAGACGAGGTCATAAACCGTATAGTAAAATCACAAGGCGGTTTTGCTAACCTCCGCGCGAAATCACTCTCTGTGAAGATTAGAGTATACAATGCAGAGGTACGTTCGACCCTACCGTACAGTTGTGAAACCTGGCCCATTGGACCCACAATCTTAAAGTGGCTAGTTCCGTTCGACCACCGGTGCCTTCGCAGTTTGGCTCACATCTGGTGGGAACACCGACTGCGCAACGAGCGTGTTCGACGCCTTAGTTATGGCGCACGAAGAAGAAGCGAACCGCTCAGCAACGTTATTTCACTCCCCAGGCTCCGATGGTTGGGCCAAGTGTTGCGCATGCCACTCGACCGAATACCACGAGGTGGGTTGTTTGCGCGCCTGGGGTGGGGATGGAAGAAGAGGAGAGGTGCTCAAGCGATGACTTGGTCGAGAGCAATGTAGGCCTTCAATTTGAAGCTGGCCTCGGTTGGAGCTTCTCGGCTCCTTGGTTGGGTTCAGAAAGACGGTGTATACGTTTGGCTGGATACACTGTCTGGCATGTCGATAAGCCGATCTCAAAGAGGTTTTTGTTGTGAGTTTCTTTTTCACTCCCTCACCCGCTATGCCTCCCCTTCCAAACATAATCTCATTTATTAAGCGTAACATAACTCGTTTTTTGCGTCACAATAACCGGCTGTTAGCTTTCCGGAACGATGTCCCCCCGTTACTGGTGACGCGGCCGGCTTGCCTTAGTTGCATTTTTTCTTCTTTGCTTTTATATTGCTCCACAAAGCTGAGGTGTTTTCCACCTGTAGCTAACGTGTATGATGATGCTGATGTTGCGACGAGGTGGTGAAATTTGACATCCGCGGATCTAACTCCACGTAGCGAAAAGGTGGACTCAAGCTGAGTGAACCAACTTTTTAGGTAACCTTCAAGAAAAGGCGGAATTAGTAAGGTGGCACCACTAACAGAGGAATCAGCGTCAAAAATTTAATATCCGTAACCAAACATTTGCAGAGATAGCAAAAATAAACGCCGTCAGTAAAATGATGGGTAGATGACTTAAAGGTTCATAACATAGGGCCACAACTGGAAGAATGTTTTGTAGCGAACTTACCGCGAGTATTTATGACCGGGGTTACCAATTATGGCGGGGTCAGTAATCACAACGGTGTCACTACGCCACAACCAAAGGTCGGGCGCTATCTTTTCACAACCAGCCAGCTGTATGGAAAAAGTAAAAAGATAAATAAAATTAGGGGAGGTGTACGTTTATTGCCAAAATCCACAAGCTAGTTAAGCTAATGGTCACCCAAACAAGAGCTATCGGGGGAGAGGAAAGAAAAAATGTTTCCGGAGAGAAAGGATGTAGTGTTTGGGTCACGTTTCGGAAATGTGTATATAAACAGTGCCAAACATGTGACCGACAAAAAGCCTAATTTGCTGGGTGTAAATTGGACTATAATTTGGCAATATGTTACACTTCATACGGGGAAATCTCCAAGTCGCTGCGCAGATCCCCACCATGGAAGGAAACCGTGAGTGAGCCTTCGAACGAAGTGGGGACTGTCCGTCGCCAGTTAGGTGAAACCTGATACACCTGCTGAGGAAGCACTAGCACGATCTAACTCTACTGGGCTCCCATCCGTGTCCTCCCTAGGGGTGCAAAAACAGAAAACATGATGTTCGACCACACAGCGTTTGGTCACGTTATCTGCTCTGAATGAATTGCACCATAAAAACGTGCAGTGGTGTTGCGGGCCTTGGCTAAACAGCGTCTTAATTATAGCCAAACAAGCCCTCGGAGCCTCGCCAATGTTAGTACATTATGATATTGGTAAGCCCCTCGTTCTCCAATGGGACTCATCCCCTTGGGCTGTGTCTGCACTTCTGTGCCACCGCACGAATAAATAAACTTTGAGTCCCATAGTGTTGGAATCACGCATTCAACCAGCGGAAACTATTCACAACTAGAATAAGAAGACCTATCCGTAATCTTCAGTGTGAGAAGGTTTCATCAATACCATTGCATGAGTTATTTTGAACTTCACACAGACCGTTAGCCATTCATATACCAGAGGTAAACAACAAATGTTTTCACCAAGAAAGCAGAGGTACGCTCGAGAGTTGAGAGCATATGGTTGGCGGCATCCGGTTTCGGATTTGCCTGTCACTGTGGCAAGCCACAGGACGCCTGCGCCTACAGAGGGACCATGGATGGCTTGCGCTGCACCACCCACAGCTCCAACCACATACCCCATATCCAGTGTAAACCCGAAGGAATAAGACCGCGAGGCATGCGGATGGGAACCACGTTTCATCAACGGAGCCGGCCCACACTCCTTCACAGGCAAACACAAGCACGATGTATTTGGGGAATCAACCGCACACAAGGCGGTGGCTGGACCGTAGTCCGCTCCATACTGACTGCATGGAACCACTCTTCGAGCCTAACACGGCCACAAGAACCGTGCACCCCGTCCCCTCCAGCAACGGCCAACTGTCTCCTGGAGCCAGTATGACCGATGTAGTGGGTAACAGACAGGTAGGCACCTTGTCAACATGCACATCAAGCGCAGCCACACCGGGGATATCAAACAACAGCCAATCACTTGAGAGAGAGAGAAAGAAAAAGAGAAATAGAGAGAAAAACGCGATTAATGCATAAGGAAACGGTGACATAAACCTTAATTAAATAGCATACGTAATAAGTTGTTTACAAACAAATCCTAGCTAAGTGCACGAGGTCAGGAAGTATAGTTCACGGAATGCCACGAACACAAAAATCCTATGGAAATCGAATACAACTGGCTGAAGCGATATGTGCAAGTTATTGGAATAAAGTGCAGAGAGGTATTTATATGAGAAAGAAAAGTATTAAGGTAAAAACTGTAAACCCACCACCTGAAATAAAGAGACTTAGCATGCAAGCACGCGGTTAGTAAATCGAATTCAGCGTGCCTACAAACGCTGCGCCGGCTCGTCGTTATTCTCTGCAGCACCCGTCGTCGCTTCTGTAGTGGCCCCAAATGACACAGCGCATGGCCCACTAGACACTTATATGAGAAAGAAAGGCATTAGGAGAGAACCGAAAACCCACCACCTGAAATAAAGAGACTTAGCATGCAAGCACGCGGTTAGTAAATCGAATTCAGCGTGCCTACAAACGCTGCGCCGGTGCTGCCTACGTTCACTGCGGGACCCGTCGTCGCTTCGGCAGTGGTCCCGAGTGACTTCTCTCATGGCTCACTAGGCCTGCCTGACTAAGGCATTCGCGACCGCATGTTCTACAGCACAATGCGCTCGATGTCGATGGAGTACAATTCATCGGTGCTTGCCGCTTCCGCACTTGCCGCTTCTTCTCTGCATGCATGAGGGCTTTCTCTCGCACTTCAGCAACTGCCTTCGTGATTAGATCGCGCCATGCACCACGATTAGCCGCCTTCGATTCCCATGATCTGCAATCAAGATTAGAACGTGTGAGGCTCACTTTAATCATGTCCTGGTAACGTAACTTCGGTTTCCCAGCATGCCGCTTCCCTATACTCAGCTGACCGTATAAAAGTTGTTTCGGTATTCGCGTCGAATCCATACGGCTCACATGACCGAGCCATCTCAGGTGTCTCAGTAAAAGTATGCAGTCCACTGCATACATCCCACTTCGGCGCAACACTTCCGTGTCTGCAACTCTGGCGCCCCAGCCGATCCGCAAAATTCGTCGCACACACTGCTGATGGAACCGCTCGAGATATCGCACATCCAGACGGTACATCGTCCACGTTTCACTGCCGTATAGAAGAACGGACAGTACCATGGATTTGTACACCATCAGCTTCGTGCCAATGCTAAGCTGATGGTTGTTCCACACTCGGTACTCTAGCTTCCCGAATGCCGCTGCCGCCTTCGACACGCGATTACGCAACTCAACGTGTAGCTGCTGATCAGTCGACATCACACTCCCAAGGTAGCAGAAGCGGGAGGTGGTTTCCAATACTTCAGCACCAATGCTGATTCGCGGCAATATTGAAGATTGCACCTCCGGTGAAGGCTGAAAGAGACAGACAGTTTTGCTTGTGTTGATGGTGAGCCCGAATTTGGCCGCTGTCGAAGCCAGAGCACTAGTCATGTGCTGCAACTCATCCGCGCTGTGTGAAAACAACGCACAGTCGTCAGCAAACAGCAACATACGGATAGTTGTTCCACAGACTAGAGTTCTCGCACCGAAACGACGGATGTTCAGCAACCCACCATCAATACGGTGCTCCACACGAACACCGTAAGCACAAGCCGCATCAAAAGCACAAGACAACATTGCATGAAGATATATATTAAACAGGGCAGGAGCTAACACACAGCCTTGCTTCACACCAGAGACAACTGCAAAGTCATCAGAGGTCTCTCCACTCAGCTGCACCCTCGCTCGCATACCACTGTGCAGACATACAATTAAACTTACAAACTTACGCGGGCAACCAAACTTACCCAACACCAGCCACAGTGCCTCGCGGTTCACCGTATCAAATGCCTTGGTGAAATCAACAAAAAGCGAGTACAATGGCTGGTGTCGTTCTCTACACTTCTCTTGCAACTGACGAGCCGCAAACACCATATCTATAGTGCTGCGACCCGAACGGAATCCACATTGCTCTTCCGCCACGTTTGGTTCCACAATCTGACTCACGAGGCGATTGAGCAGGATTCGGGCAATCACCTTGCCCACACAACTCAGCAAGTTGATGTCACGATAATTCGTGCAACATTGCTTGCTCCCTTTGCCCTTGTACAGTGGTAGCACAAGGGCATCCTTCAGCTCAGAAGGCACTTCCTCCTCAATCCACACGCGTTGCACCAAGTGGTGCAGCGCAGTCAACAACGCGGGTCCACCGTGTTTCAATACTTCAGGTGGGATCCCGTCACCTCCGGCACATTTGCCGTTTCGCAGCTGAGCAAGTGCTCTCTGCGTCTCATCCAGTCTCGGCGTATCCGCCAGATCCGCCTTCACATCGTGCTGCTTCAGGCCGTTCAATGTAGGCCAGTCGATCTCTGAACGGTTGTTCAAGAGACAGTCAAAGTGTTTCCGCCAGACCTGCATTATGTCTGCAGTCTGGGTGCAGGTAGCGCCTGAACTACCATCGATCAGTGTCCTCAGCGGCTCCAATCTCGGTCCATACACCGCCTTCAAGGAGTCAAAGAATTCCTTGTGTTGACGGCGTTCGGCGTAGCATTCCATCTGCTTCGCCTTCTCCGTCCACCATGCATTTTTAATGCGACGGAGCTCTCGGGTCAGTCGCCGTCGAAGTTTGCGAAACTGACTACTCTTCCCCAAGTCACTGGGGTCTGCAACATGTGCAGCAAATGCTGCATTCTTCTCTGACACCAATGCGTCAATCGTCACATTGTTGTCATCAAACCAATCAGGCCGCTTACAGTTTGCGCGCCCGATCGTCTCCTCCGCAGCAGCTGTCACCTGGTCGCGAATGTGGTGCCACAGGTCGCCCACTGTGGCTATACAGTCCGCATCACCACACAGGCGTGCAGCCATCGCCTTCTCCAGCTCAGCACGTTTCGCCACAGTGCCGAGGGAGAGAATGTTAAATTTACGCCGATTCACGGCGGGAGTGCAATACATCGATTTACGAAAATATATGTACAGTTTGGTCCGAACCAACTTGTGATCAGTGCCACACTCAGCTCCACGCAGTACACGTGTCATGCGCACTTCACGCATATCACGCTGACGTACGATGACATAGTCGAGCAGGTGAGCGTGACCACTCCGTGGGTGCGTCCAAGTTGCTATATCACTCGCACTCAGTGCAAACCGAGTGTTCGTGATCGTCAGGCCGTGAGTGGCACACAGTGAGAGCAGCCTATCACCGTTCGCATTCGCTGAACCAATGCCATGCTCACCGATAACATCTGTCCACGCTGATGCATCACGCCCAACGCGCGCATTGAAATCACCCAGCAGAAATAGTCGGTCGCTCCTCGGCACAGACCGTATCACGGAGGATAGCTCAGTGTAGAACTGATCACGCGTGTCATCAGGATAACACATGGTCGGACCGTACGTGCTTATAAAAGTAGCAAACTTACCTCTTCCGAGTCGCAGGCGAACAGTCATCAGTCGCGCGCTGATGCCCGTTGGTTCACCCACCAGCTGGCCATTCAGGCGATCGGATATTGCAAATCCGACCCCATGTTCACGGGGTGCTGAGGCGGCGTTCCCCACCCAGTAGAATGTATAGCCAGCACCTGCTTCATGTAACTTACCTTGCTCAGCGAGCCGAGTTTCACTGAGCGCCGCAATATCGATGTGGTAGCGCGCCAGCTCCATTGCGACCAGTGCAGTGCGTCGCTCCGGGCGCTCGCTCGAGTTCCGGTCCAGTAGTGTGCGCACGTTCCAGCACCCGATGCTGAGTGCTTTGCGCGCAGGCATACGATTGCATTGGTGGGCAATCGCAGGCGAGGTGGTCGTTGTCCTTCGGAGGTTTGCTTGAGGGACTCCACCCGGAGCCTTTGGCTCAATAGCCTGACCCACAAGGCAGTGGGTGGTTTGGAGGTTTGCTTGAGGGACACCACCCGGAGCCTTTGGCTCAATAGCCTGACCCACAAGGCAGTGGGTGGTTTGGAGGTTTGCTTGAGGGACTCCACCCGGAGCCTTTGGCTCAATAGCCTGACCCACAAGGCAGTGGGTGGTTTGGAGGTTTGCTTGAGGGACTCCGCCCGGAGCCTTTGGCTCAATAGCCTGACCCACAAAGCAGTGGAGAGCAGATCCAGCTCGGGAATGTGATTGCAGAGACAGATTGGGATCTGCTTGACGGTCGTCACACGCAGCCTTTGAGGTTCTGGAACAGTTATCATATGTTTTGCGACCGTAATTGGATACGCACCTGCGACCACGGCCAGACGCAGGTGGGTTTTTGGCGGGTTTGCACCAATTTGACCAGGGGCTGCCTGGCTTGAGGCGGGCAGTAGCAAACCATTGAACACCCGGAGGTGTCCTCCCACCGTCAGAGACAATGCGTGGCACTCGTGCTCTACGCCAATCGAGCATTGAGAATATCACCCGTAACCTGTTGTCTCCCATGGCTAGGTTTTACGGGAAGTGGGCCATCGACCACTTCCTAACCTCCGGAGAGGATGGACTAGGATACTGCCAGGGCGCCCAATCCTGACAGGAGAACGACTCGGGTCCTCAGCCAAAGCCTTCGATTAAATGAACACCCGAAAGGCAGCGGGTCTAGCACATGGTCAGTTAGCTGACTCATGCGGATTCGTGTCCTGGATCTTAGCAGGGAGAAGGGCGAAACCTAACTCCCACCCAGCGGTCGCCACGTGGAGGCGCCCAGGACATGAGACTATGGCGCAACAGTAGCAGCAGTGGGTAGACCATCTGTCAGGATCTAGCCACCACCAGCCTCAGCGCACCATAGGCTCTCCCGCCTGAGAGCATATACTTATGTGATAATCTACATCCCGAGGACTATCAATCGCGTAGCTGATACCCTGAGCCGTCTTCTAATTGTATGGAAGTCACTTGAGCCCGATTTTCTTTGTGGATTGGCGCATCAACTGTTACATATAGATACAACGCCTCTACGAAGCTCCACAATCCTTCAGTGGATAGATTGAAATCAGTTCTTTCAACAATCCAACGATTCTTAACAGATGGATAGCCTGTTTAAGGAACCGTCTATCTGTAGCTATTACAGCACACGTAAGTGAACTGTGCTTATTCAATGTTTGTGTGTTCTGGGTTCCCGGTTGGTCCCTCTTAGCAAGGCTCGTGCACAGCTCTTTCACGAGCTCCATGATGCATACCCAGGTGATTCGAGAATAAAAGCATTAGCGTGGGGTTCTGCTGGTAGCCAAGAATAGACTTAGATATCGAGAACACATTAACGAATTGTGCTATCTGTCAAGCACATCGGTGGCGCTGGCCCGACAAGCAGTGGCAATGGATCCACGCCGACTAATTAGACCCGATTAATGGAAGCATGTTTCTGTTACTCAGCGACGCCCATTCCAATTGGGTTGAAGTGTATCCCGTTACGCAAGCGACGCCCGAAAGCACTATTGTTAAAATGCATACATCATTCGCCACATTCGGTATTCCGGAGACCCTGTGCACGGATAATGGGTCCCCTTTTGTTAGCACGGAGTTCATCCCATACGTCACTAGTACTGGGATTCAGCATATAAGATCGGCGTCTTATCATCCCGCGTCAAACGGGTTGGCAGAGTGGGCAATGTGGAAAGTGAAGCGACGACTGTTGAATCATCGCGTTTGGACCATACGAACACCCGCTGAGGGTACGGATAAGTCTGACGCAGAGCCGGTTGGTAGGAACATCAGGACAAGACTGAATCTATTGTTTCCCAATCCATGAGTGGGGATAGAATTGCGATAGATGGACTGAAGAAGGATTTGATTTTTACGGAAAATGACTTGGTCTAGACTAAATTGCCACAAGAAACACACTAGTAACCTACCACCATAATTCCTTTCTCAGAAAGCCAACACTGCGTCCAACTTCCAGACGACCGTCTTATTCGTCCACATTCAGACCAGGTTCATCCACGGAGTACAGCCACACCGACCAAGGCGCAGACCGAATTGTACGCAGACAATGAACCAGGCGTTGAGGGTGAACGGTAAGTAGAGGATAGCGAAAAGCTGCCGAGGCGATCGACCCGCATTTCCAAACCAGTGGATTGTTTTCAGCCGGGGCTGTGACAACATCTATGGAACTGGGTAATGTCACATGCGAGCTGAAGGTCAGGACCGAATCCACACAGGTGGATGCACACCACACATTCATGAGCGAATACGAGTTTGCACACACACACGCTACTCTAATCGTGCCGCCAGTAAATGCATGTCGAGATTTCCTGTCAAACGTTGAGTACACAGTGTTCTGGTCAGACTTGTTTACCTTAAGGTTCTTGGCCCTATAGAGAGCACACTCGAATGTTTACTTACCATGACAAATACATTTCACAATGCTAACGGCTTCGCCTTTGCTGTCGCTTGCAATAAGGAAAACTCGGTCTTTGCTTTTAATGATCTTAACTGACCCTACGTATGGGCGCTCTAACGGTCTATGAAGGCCGTCAACGCAAACGTGATCTTGGGGAACGAAACATTTACGTTTGGGTTCCCTGCGTTCAAACGGTCTAAGCTTAGTAGCGAGTTGTTAAGCATAAGAAGCATAAGAAGTATCCTGTAGAAGAAATCTCCAGGAACTCGTAGAGTTTCACTATAGACCAATTCTTCGTTAGAGGTTTAAAAGTCGGTCTTGATTGCTGATCGGATGCTCAGCACTACTATCGGTAAAGTTTCTGTGCAGTTGTGAGGGTCAACTGCACTGAAGAATGTTTTGGGTTGTCTGCGGAAACGCTGGACGATATCGTTCGAAGTAGGATAGTAGGCGTAGTATGAATGCAATGAGTGCCCTCTACTGGAAGTCTCGGTTACAGGACAACCGTGAGCAGCGACCTAGTGACCGACAAATGCTCGTGTGTCCGTTTCAGCTGCGATATCGGGAATCGTAACAGCTTCGGGCCAACGTGTGCAGCGATCTATCATGGTCAGGATGTAAGCCATGCCCTTAGACTTTTCTAACGGTTCATCTAAGATAGACGTGTGTAAAACAAATGGAAATTATGGGATAACGGCCAATCGAAGCGCATACGTGTCGCTGAACCTTGGCCTACTGACAGGTTAGACAACTAAGCGCCCAGAGTCTGAGATCGCGTTACATGCCGGGCCAGACATACCGTACTGAAATAAACTTAAAGCTGGTTTTGCTACTTGAAAAAGGAGGTTGTGGAGGGTATCAAAAACGATGCGACGAAGAGTTTCAAGTTAGACTGGACTAGGAAGTCCAGTGAATGTATCGCCACTGGATGACGACAGTGGGTGAGAAGCGATTTTCAGAGAGGAATCTGATAAAGCGTACAGATAAGCAGTGTCGATTTGTTATGCCGCAGCCATAGCAGACAGATCGATTGCCTGCCCGGCGATGTTAATTACAGAGACTCAAGAAAGGTTGACAGCAACAGCGTTGTTGTGACCAGAAATTTGTCGTAGGTCGGTAGCAAACTGGATTACGAAATCCAGCTGACGGACCCCACGTGGTGTGTGCCGAGCTGATTGGTTTCTGTGGGTGTAGATAAGCGGCTTATGAGCGGTGAAAATAAGGTAAGAGTTACTTTCGAAGGCATGTCAGAAATGTCGAACGATAGAATAGACAGTCAGCAGTTCATGACTGTTCTTGATTTCCGCGGTTTGTAAGTGCCTGGAGTAGAAAGCGAAGGTTTCCAAAATCCATCGGTAGTTTACTGTATGACAGTGCTAATGGCGGTGTCCGATGCGTCAACAGCAATGTTCAGCGAGGCTGTCGGAGCAAAGCTGTGAATCATAACGGCTTGGGCCAAGGCCACTTAATTGGTCTCGAATGCTTCGGCAGCAGCAGCGGTTAACTCCACCTGGCCGTTTTTATGTTCACGTAGTAGAGCGGTTAGTGGACTTAGTAAATCATCCTGGTGCGGAAGAAACAGTCACTAATAGTTGATCATGCCGTTAAAACGGCGGACAACGGCCAACCTAGTCGGAACCGGAAAGTCTGTGATGGCGCATACTCTATCCTCTGGAGGCCTCACGCTATGTTGCTCGATGTGTTGGCTAAGAAATTCGATGAGTGGCTGTTGAAAATGCATTTGTCGTCATTGACAGTAATGCTAATAGCGGCTAACCTAACGAAAAGAAACTTGTGATGTTCTGTACGCGGTTCTTCAGAAGCGCCTGCCACTCGGATATCGTCAATGTCAGGGTATACGAAATCTAAACCTCTAGCGCCGGAATCAATGAATCACTGGAAGATCTGAGCTGCGTTGCGAGGACCAAAGGGCATGCATAAAAATTCGAAGAGTCCAAGAGGTATGATTACGCGATCTTTGTATGTCACATCCAATGAATGGAACTTCGTAATAAGCGCGGAGCAGATCGATTTTTGAGAACATACGGGTATCACGTATTCTAGCCGTAATGTCCTGAATGTGAGGAGTCGGATAGCGCTCAGAAAAAGTCATCACCAAGTGGACACCAGTCTCCTTAATCTTTGGACACCACGTGAAGCAGCTACGTCTACGGGCTTTTGACGGGCGAACAATACGTAGCTCAAGCAAATGATCGAATTCTGAGCCTACAATTTTCAACTCGTCGTAGGTCATTTACTTGGCTTTAGTCAGTACTGTCAAAACTTTGGTAACGATGTGCTGCTTTAATGTTGGGTTTTGGAATAGCCGCCGTGCGTCTTGGATTAAAATACACAATCTCAATTGTGGCCTCAGTTGATTCCGACGTCAGCTTTTACTATTCCGGTCACTAGGACCGTATCCGACCCAAGTGGAGGGTATCAGCGTTGCTCTACCTGATGCTTTGCAGCATCAGTAGCGGATGACAGCGGTGCTTTTGCGCGGAAAACTTGTGGAAAATCGCTGAAAAACATCTGACCAATGGCTGAACTAGACTGGTTGGTGTATACAGGACTGATTGACGAAGTCGGTCAAACTGCTTATACCTGCACATCCCATTCCCATTTCAAACGATCGTTATGCAGCAGCGTACTTAAATCGGTTGACGCTTAAAATGACGATTTATTTATTTTATATTACTCGTGAGTAGCAGGATATTATATGTAATGGTTTTTACTTATTAGTTGATTCTATGTCAATTTTCACTAACCATCCCACAGGACTTGTGAATCACATGCTTTCTACTCTTGATAAATTAATGTTCATTGATCAGACGGCGGTGTTTGGCATCAAGTAGCAAGTCGAATTATTTCTGATGGTCAATGAACAGGGATTTTATGCTGATTAAGAAACACCGCTTTACAAGCCCCGTTGGATGGTCTGGTGGTTTGTCGATAAACCTTCATGGAAAATGCAGTTAGTATTTAGACTGTCAAAAGAATTGACTTATCGAAGTTAACGTAGGAGCCCTGTACTCCACGTTTTTGCATGGCTTCATTACGCGATAAAAAAGAAATCCAAGGTATTTCCCGGGAGTAGGATGGAGTGCAGCGTCAAGTAAGAAAATATAAGTGACGGAGTGCGCCATCCAACCGACTTTTAAATATGGCTAGAGTGGGTGGTGAAACAACTGATTCGGGGACACTGTTCCATGGTTGACACATGCGAAGAGCAAAAATTGCTAAGGTCATCTAGATGGCTGGGCTGTTCGCTAGTTTCAAGGAATGACGTCCCAGGTTTGTGTTTCTGCTGAGTTGCTGTAAAGAGCGGCACACGTGATTTGGATTGTGTAAAATCAAGTATGCCTTTCTTGAAAGACCTCGATGTAGTCTCACTCTCTGACCTAATGCCCATGGACAACATGAATAGGCTTCACCAAAACAGCCTTCGTATGCTTTGCGCCCAGGCGCCTCCTCGTCACAAGAATACGACCAATGCTAGAGTATGGCTCTCCCACGTATTGTCCTGTCACTCGGGCCGAGGTAGAAGAGATTGAGCGAGTGCAGCATGTAGCCACCAGGCTGATTCCCAACTTAAGAGGTGTGCCGTACGAAGAAACTAAGGCTGTATACCCTAGCTTGTCGTCGACTGAGGGTTGACATCATCATGACGCACTGGATATCACATCAGTCAGATTACCCCACGTTGAGGCCGCTGCTTCATCTGCGCACACCAAGCAGCACACGAGGACACCCGTACAAACTTGTCGTACCGCATTTGAAACGGGTCGCTTACCGACTCTCTTTCGAACGCTGTGATGAATGTATGGAACGACCTGCCGCAGCACGTAGTTGAGACAAAGTCGATGTCGGAATTTAAGCAATTCCCGGCCAAACACTTTACCGACATAAAATATATCGAGCGCACCCCTACATAATGGCTCTTTGTCTCTGAATGACATTAGATGCAGCTACACTGAGAGACCTCTAATTGCTGATTCCAACCAGTAATCAGTAATCATGTCACCTCGTCATCGGAGATACCGCCCGCTGAATATTCCCAAAAGTTTCAGCCTCTGCTCGTATAGAAGGCGTCGCATTTCAGTGACGTATTTGGAAGCCCGACACTGAAGTTAGTCTAATGTAGTTAGGTCATGCTTCAGCCATGGCTGCCAGGCTTGAATTGCGTATTCGAAAGGGGAACGAACATAGGCATTCAGCGTTTGTCTGAAAATGGTGATGTCTAGTTGCCGAACACCCGTCATAGCAAGCCGACGTGATGGTTACCAGTTTCCGATGTCTTTGTGGATTGGTTGCAACAACGCAACTAAATCCTGAACAAGGATGCCAAGGTCGCGTTCGATGGATGATCGCTGTGGTAGTTGCCTTCCTAGCCTGTAGGAATTGGTACTCTGGTGTCCTAGGGTGAGTAGCTAGCGTTTGCTCGGGTTAAATTATAGCAAATTTTGGCTTAACCACTGACATAGCATATGCAAATCACATTGCATTAAATTCTGATCGGCATCTGCTTGAATCCTGCACCATATCTTGATATCGTGAGCAAACAGTAGGAAATTTGAAGCGACTGATTGTGCAAGTCCGTTACTAAATAACAAAAGCAATCCTGGCCCTGGAACTGAGTCCTGGGACACACCAGAATCGACTGGTATGGGGTCATGAATTGCAATTTGCACATCTGCGATGAGGAAAATTCATCTGAAAGAACATCGTAAGCTTAAAGTAAGCGTGCCCGAGCATTGACCATACACTTGAATGACGGTTCATTTGGCTGCTCGCAATGAACTAATCGCCTTCTTATTTGGCACTTTGTTATCGCGAGGAAGAACACTAACTTCATCAACAGTGCCCACCACGAAACGAACTCTTGTTTCTCGATAGGTGACAAAAAAATATCAAATGTGACGACCATACGCTGCCCAGCGCGTTTCACTGCGAGTTGCAAGAGAAAGCGCAAGGTGGGCGACAGTTTCGGCGGCTTTCAGCAAATCGTCTGTGATGCCAGCAATGTGTAGATGATTTGGACGGAGATATCGAAGGCGATCTGTACGTGACGAATGGGACAGACTCCTCAGACGTTGCCTCCTAGAACTCCAAGAAATTCCTCTTTCGTCGAATCTTTTACTCAGTTTAGCAGCGGCTGATGTGAGCTGCGTAATTTTGTCTTCCGATGTTGACTGTAGGCCTCTGTCTACCGGCTAGCGATGGATGAAGATTGATCACACCACCGTCAGTCATCGCTGGCGGGGCTGCATACAGATTTGTAACCAATCTGGTATACTTGGCTCACTTCGGCTCACGCGCTGGCATGGGCCGAGATCGCTTTACCTCTTGCTGGGTCGCAAAGGCTTCGCCGGAAACGGCTTGACGTGGCTAGGCATTTTGCCCCAAGTGTTCTCACCACGTTTCAGGATGCGTTGGCCTCAAATCGCAAAATCGCCTTATGCACTGATGTTGCAATGCACTGAGCACACATCCGCAGCGCCATGCACAGTTGGGCGACACTGAACTGTGGTTCCACCAGTAGTCCTATCAACCAATGGATCGCTGCCCAATCCCTCCAACTTCTCGAAACTCGTCGGGCAATCCCAGCTAGGGTTGAGTATCATTCACCACGCAAGACCAGTAACGCTGAACCCCTCCGAGAAAATCGCGAGGCCTGGTGGATACAACCGGTCATTGATTTGGAGCAGGCTGCCTGCTCGGAGAATTTCCGAAAGCTTTTGCACCTTATCCGATCCACTGGCAGCAGAAGGCCGGCTGTAAGAGAAGTTTTGTATGAAACCAGTGGCGAACCAATCCACTGTCAAAATCGCCGACTTGAGCATTAGACTGAGCATTTTGGGCAGCACTTTAACTGTCCAGCAGCACCGATGTGTTTGCATTCAGGAATCCAGAGTGCTACCTTGTGTGTAGAAGCTTCACCACCTTCCGATGCTGAGGTTGCTCATGAGCTTCCCCATTTAAAGCGGTACTAACTCCTTGGCCCAGTCGAACACCCTCCGACTCGTTTCAAAGATAGAGGCCTATCGCTTGTTCTGGAGTTAACTTCCATCCTCCAAGTGGTTTGGAACACCAAAGCAATCCCGTCGGATTGGCGTCTAACGGCTAGCGCGCATGTCTTCAAAAAGGGTGCCCAGACAGACTACGCTAAGCACAGAGGGATTAGACGCATCTGCGTTGCATCTAAAGTGCTCGGCGCCCTGGTTTTAAGGAGGCTCAGCCTGGTACGCGAAAAAATACGCGAAGAACAAGTTGGGTTTCTCTCTGGCCGAAGTTGCATCGATCACACCTTCACACGCTGCCAGATATTTGAATGTCGTCAAAAGTTCGGCCGGCCAACGATCATTGTCTTCGAAGACATACGAGCTGCGTTTGACAGTTGGCCAAGCCGCTCTCTTGAGCTGTCTTTTGAGAAGATGAGTGCCTGAGAAATACCTGCACATTCTTTGGACCATACAATCTCAAATCTCGGGCCGACTGCGAGTGTACGGAGGCCTTTCGCCCCCCATTATTATCACCAGTGACAGGCGACTAGGCTGTACAGTGCCACCCTACCTGTTTACTATCGTCATAGATGACATCCTGGAGGGCGCTCTGAAGAACTTCTGGCCTAGCGGACTTAAGCTTCTTTCGGGGGACCGACTTCGCGAGCTGGAGGATGCAGACGGCAGCATAGTAACTTGCGATTCATCGGAGATCGGTCGAAATATGCAGTGCAGGTTGAAGGTGTTTGTCCCCCTGTTTGAAATGGCCTTCGCCCATTCGAAGTGTAAGGTCTTCATACAGGACTGGATAGGAGCTGATCCTACGCTTACACTTTCAGATCTTTCTCTGGAAGTGGTAGACAAGTTAGTTTACTTTGAAAGCTGCACCAGCGCTAACGGTGTCACGGAAGCGTTCTCTTTGCACGTCTCTGAGGCCCGGATAGCGTTTGATAATATCCTCTATCCCTGGCGTCGAGTCGACCTGAGTGTATCCTTGAAGTGTCAAGTCTACAATACCACGGTGTGAGCGGTCCAGCTTTACAGTTGTGTGATTTGGCTTGTTCATGTAAGGATTGTTCAGCGGCCGTCTGTTTTGATCACCACTGCCTTTGGTGTATTACTGGTGTACGGTAGCAACACGAACTTAGTAATGCAGATATTCGTCGAAGGGTTCTCAGATCAGACAGACATTGCCGAACTCTGAACGACTTAATTACACTGCATAGGCTTCGGTGGTTTGGAAACGTGCTTCGCATGACTACTGAGCATTTACCTCGCCGTACCCTCTTTGCGCGCGCAGAAGTTGGCTGGAAGCGAAGACAGGGTGGCCAGTGAAGGAATCGGGTCAAAAGTATCAAGGTCCTGACCTCAGATTTGGCCGCGGTCGGGCGCTCTAGACTCTCTGGTTTGGGGCGCAAGGATCATGAGTACACAGGACTGGAAACCCCATCCAACATGTCAAGAAATGGTGAAGAATGGCGAAGACGTTGTGTGACTCTAATCCATAACTGCAGTTCTGCACTGCTTTTTTATCCCCCTTTAACCTTTCATCATTGTTGTTGGAATATGTTTTGTCCATTCCTTATGGCACTGTGCCAATTGTACTGTTGGTCAAGTTTTCTATATATATATATATATATATATATATATATATATATATATATATATATATATATATATATATATATATATATATATATATATATATATATATGTATATAGTGAAATCAAGCAAGGAGATTTTGCCATCGCAATGAGGCAGGATCTTACCGTGGTGCGATGGTTCGTGTGCCTCAGTAATCCATTGAGCTATGCTGGGTTGGGCTTTTTTCAATTTCAGAGCCACTCATACCAGATTGATCAATGGATAAAGGCCAGACAAACTCAGGCTCCTGGTCCTCCAGGCTCGGGGTTGGAATAAGGGTGGCATCTTATTCCTTAACACGGACTCCTTGTAGCCCAACGCCAAAGCCGCTGCTTTGCGGTCAGGTTTTGAAGCAAAGGCTTTGGTTGAGAAGCCTAATCGTTCTCCTACCTAGGCCTGGACAATTTTATACGATCCTATTGATCTTTCGTCAAACAATTTCTCGATGCTCTGGCCACTGCAGAGAATAATCAGCGGTGCTTTCTCTGTTTGCATCAAACAGGGTGCTTAGGGGTTTGGATGCTACTGCTCAAGCCTTCCCGTCTTATTATTCCACCTCTTACGCTTTTTCATTTTTATCGCCCCGTTCCAGCTTCACTTTTATCCCCCTAGTTTTCAATCCCCCGATTCTCGGCCCTCCCCCACTTGCTTTGATAGGCTTTTACCTTTTAGTTTCAACTCACATGTGAACGCGGAGCGTCACTCCTGCCCTGTCAACAGCCCCATGTCCAACCAAGCGGCCCATTCCAGTTCATCGGCTTCCATTTGGAGCCCTCGATCCTCCTTTAGATTGGCATGCCTCAATGTACGCACATTGCTGCAGATCGGTCAGCAGGCAGCGCTTACCCGAACATTAGAGACCCTTTCGATCGATATCTGCTGCTTATTGGAGACCCGCCTGCAAGACTCGAGCTCTGTGCCCACTTGGCAATCCCCTTCAGGTGACACCAGCAGTATTTTCTCATTGCGACTATCTGATGACGATGCAGCTTCGAGCACTGGCCAAGCCGGTGTTGGCATTGCCCTGAGTCCCCGGGGTGAAGCTGCTCTGGTTGATTGGATTCTGATCAGTAGTCGGTTGTGTGCGGTCCGATTGGCTGGCTCGTTCAAATCTTCGAAGTTGGAAGGGATTAACAGGTGTTTATTCGTCATCGCTGCCTATGCACCCACAGACTGTAGAGATGACTCGGTAAAAGACGACTTCTGTCGTCAACTGAACGAGCTCCTTAGCCACAGGAAAACCTCGGAAACTGTTGTGCTGGCTGGGGAGCTGATGGCTCAAGTTGGAAAAGTATCCACTGATAAACTGCATCTGCGCGGCCATCATGGTGGAGGCTCCCTTAATGAGAACGGTGAGCGGTTACTTCTTTTGTGTGAGGATGGTCGTTTATTTCTTGTGAGCATTAATTTCCGACACAGTAGCCACTGAGAATGACTTGGCGCCCAACAGCCTCGTTCCAGCTATGAACACAAATCGATCACATTGCCATAAGTTACCGATGGTGAAGCTGCGTCCAGAACTGTCGCTCGATTTGGAGCACATGTGTACACATCGACCATGCACTTATATGTGCTGACCTGCGGATGCGTTTTGGCGGTTGTCTACGACGACGTTGTGAGCGCATTGACACTAGCCAACTGGCAAAGCCAGCTGTTCTGAATGCCTAGCAAAGTACGCTTTCATGCGAGTTGGATAAACGCTCACTGGATGCAATTGAAGCTCACTGGTCTCATATTCACCAGACCTTACTAGCAGTAGGCAAATCTTCATGTGGTAAGTCTAATCATCAACATGGGCATTGGGTCTCTTCGCGGTCTCTGGAACTTATCGATGCTCGCCGGCATATTCCGGCTGGAAGCGAACACAATGAAACTTGCAAAGAGCTCCGGGCAAAACTTCGTGCTAGCCTGAAGAGAGACCGCGAATCCTGGTGGTCTCATCGTGCATCAGAGATGGAAATGGCCGCTGCCCTTGGTAACCATCATAAGTTATTCTGGCTGATACGGGAAACGGGCAGCAGGAGACCTGGTGTTAGTGAAACTATACGTGACGAGAGTGGACGGCCTATCCACAACTTATCAAAACGCTTAGAGCGTTGGGCTGAGCACTTCAAAAGTCAATTTAATCGGTCGGAATTGTTAGGTTTCTCACCGACCAGTGATCGCCCAGCTCCGTGGGCTGTCACTTTGGATCCACCCTCTCGCTCTGAAGTCGAACGTGAGATCGAACTGTTGAAGTTAAATAAAGCCGCAGAACCAGATGCTCTTCATCCGGCCCTCTTCAAATTCGGAGGACCTTCTGTTGTGGATGACTTATACGAGTTAGTAGTGAAACTATGCCAGCAGGAAACTGTCCCAACCGATTGGAGCCGCTTCGTCGGTCCCAATTTACAAGGGAGCTCACGATCGAGATGCGGCAGCCGTAGAGAAATCAGTCCGAGCTCCATTGCCTCCAAACTGCTTGCCTCTATCATCCTTCACAGACTGACTGACACTCGTGAAAATTATATTCGTGAAGAGCGAACCCGGTTTCCTCGGGGTCGTAGCTGCATTGATCACATTTTCATTTTGCGTCAGTTGTTGGAGCACCGTCACATGTATTGGCGGCCCACAATTGTCCTGTTCCTCGACATCAAAAGTGCATTCGATTCGGTGCATACACGTGCTCTTTGGGACTGTCTAATCAAGAAAAGTGTAGTTGAGAAACATGTAAATATTATCCGAGCATTATACGCGCGTAGCACGGGCAGAGTGAGAGCTTACGACAAGCTGTCGTCGCCCTTTAATATTTCCAGCGGTGTGAGTCAAGGATGCCTGCCGTCACCTTGCCTCTTCAACTTCGCTATTGACGAAGTCATGGACATCGCGTTCACAGAACACGACTTAGAAGGTGTGGATCTGCTCCCAGGTGAACGACTTCTTGACTTGGAGTATGCTGATGATATTGCCCTAATCTGTGATAGCTCACAAACGTGCCAAGCGGCACTGGACAGATTGGCACTGGCTGTCCTCACTTCGGGCTTTGCTTCGCATCTCCGAAGTGCAAAGCCTTCCTCCAAGTTTGTCCTGGACCGCCTCCTACGCTGACCGTTGGTGGGGATCAGCTAGAAGTCTTTCAGAAATTCAACTACCCGGGAAGTTGTATCAGCGATCTTAGGATCGAAGATGAGATCATGAACCGTATGGTAAAAGCCCGAGACGCTTTTGCTAACCTTTGCCACTTATGGCGCCGGCGCGACATCACTCTCCCCCTGAAGGGTAGAGTGTACAATGCAGCGGTACGTTTGACCCTACTGCACGGTTGTGAAACTTAGCCCCTTAGATCAACGGACATAAATTGGCTAGTTACGTTCGACCACCGGTGCCTTCGCAGTTTGGCTCACATCTGGTGGGAACACCGCGTGAGCAACGAGCGTGTTCGACGCCTTGTTTACGGCACAGGAAAAGGAGACGCATCACTCTGCACCGTTGTTTCACGCACCAGGCTCCGATGGCTCGGCAACGTGTTACACATGCCAGCCCACCGACTCCCACGACGTGCGTTGTTTGTGTGCCCCGGGGTGTGAATGGAAGAAGAGGAGAGGTGGCCAAGCGGTGATTTGGTCGAGAGGAATGAAGGCCCTCACTTTGAAGCAGGCGTCGGTTATAGCGTCTCGGCTCCTTGGTTGGGGTCCGAAAGATGGTGAACGCCTTTGGCTGGATACACTTGCTGATATGGCTAGGAGCCGACCTCAGTGGCGTTCGTGCTGTGAGTTTCTTTGTCCCACTCCAGTCCTCTTAACATCCCCCTCCAACCACGATCTTACTAGTTAGCCTTGTATAATTTTGCATAGTAATTTTTGCTACATAGTAGCTGGCTAGTAGCTTACCGGAGCGATGCCCATCCGTGACCGATAGCTCAGCTGGCTTGCATCTGTTGCGTTTTTCCCCTTTTTCTTTTATGTACTGCGGCACAGTGGATGAGGGTGCTTCCCAACTCTAGCTAACATGTTTAAAAAATGGATCGAATTTGCGCCTTGACAATTGCCAGTCTGTGGTTGCATGCAATACCAGAGTCCATGAATACAAGAAGCGATGGAAATCGTAGGTTCTGTGAATGATGAATATAGAAGCCGAAGGTTACAAAACAGTTTGGTTTGATGAAACGAACGATGCTCAGCACACAAGATGGATCCCCTCGAAGCATGCCGGAGTATCGATGCTTCATAGCTTTTTCACATAGGACTTAATGACACTCCATAGGCCTTCAGTTGGGTTCAGTGCAGGCGAATAATGTGCAAGTCGCAAGAGTCTTCCGGAGTGGTAAGGTTCTTCCTGGGAAACGCATTCCAGATCAGTGTGGCACGGCGCGTTGTCACACAAGCAGGCACTTATTAGTAACAGCTGTGCCGTTGGCATCAAGCATTTGACGCAACCACCAACAGTATCTCTCTTTGTTGTAGCTGCCTCTTAGGACAGAATACCCCAGTGCATCTGCAGTCATCAAGCTGACAAGATGTAGATTTGGTCCAGGAACACTCGCGACCGTACACTGCGCACGGTAGTCATGCGCTGAACGCCCCCTTGTGAGAACACAAAACAGGTTGACGTTCGTTCCATCAAACCAAACTGCCTGTTAATCTTCTGCTTCCAGATCCATCAGTCGCAGAACGTGCGATTTCCGTCGCTTCTTGTTCTGCAGTGTATTCTTGGACTCTGGTACTGAATGCAGCTATTTCCTTGTTACGAGGAGATCCTCTAAGTATCGAGCAACAGTACTGACGCACTCTTCCACCTCGAATTCTACCTTCAACCGTAAACGAAGAGTTTCTATTGTAACTGTAAGTGCCGATTCAACCCATTCCATCAGACAACCTACGTGACTCTCAGTCAGGGAATTTCTACGTGCCCTGCCATGTTTTCCTCTCGGATTTTGCGCTTCAAGTCTTCTTATTTTGATAAGGGCTTCGGGTTTACATCCAAAACAGATACAACGTGCTTCCAATCATCACTTTCTTCATGGGCACTCAGTATTCTGAGCTTTATTTCTGCCGGATGGCGCATGTGTCTGCCTTCTCTTACCATAGCGTGTAGGCTAAACTCAACGTTGACATGTTATACCGTATGATCACTAACCCGCAGTATCCTCGTTCCAAAAGGCCCAAGAAAGTCACAAAGGAACGCCGAGACTCGTTCCAACGCAGACGTAGTTGCAAGCCAACCCACTGGGCGTCAACAGTAGTCAGGACACTTTATACAAGGTGGCGTGGATTGGCCAATCAAAATGCACGACGGATGCACGGCGAGCATGGATGTAATGCAGTCAGTCCGCACGTGACCTTGGCTGCAAGGTCAGGACATTAAATGACATAAATAGCAAACAAACAGTATCCGCGTTCGCAAACAAGAGAAGCGGAATGACAAAAGGATGAAAATACACTCAACCTGGTAGATCGATTAAAGGTAACCATGCCACTTGTTAATAGAAAGTGTCAGTAAGGCCTGCGTGACAAAAAGCCATGAAGCATCGATAATCCGAAATGCTTCGACGGGATCCATCTGGTGTGCTGAATGGAGTATCCAGTTCCTGGGACATATTGTAGCCGAAGCACGAGCCTGC
>OX104068.1:53434224-53497133 GCA_944474145.2 Dicrocoelium dendriticum | reverse complement strand
TAGTCGGATGCTTGCAGTCCGATGGGCTGGCTCGTTCAAAGCCTCGAAGTCGCGCAATACTAGTATGTGTCTATTCATCACCGCTGCCTACGCCCCCACAAACTCTAGCGATGATTCGGTAAGACGACTTCTACCGCCAAATGAATGAGCGCCTTCGCAACAGAAGTAACACGGGCACTACAGTGACCGTGCTTAATGAGTCGGGCCCGCTTCCTGCTTAGGGTGATTTTCACTTCCCTTGTAAACGGTGGCCTGAGATTCAACTTCTCCCCGGTCACTGCGAAGTCGGGGCACAGTTGGTGGAGATGGCATTTGAAACTGAGGTAGCACAACATGTCTGCCAGCCGACGCGCGTTACACCACATTCCGCTCCATCATGCCTGCACCTACTACGAACGAGTTGCGAGCAACGTGTACATGAAATTCAGGTCCTAAAGTTTCTGGCAGCTAGTGACCACAAGATGGTGTTAGCCAGCCTAGAGCCGCTGCTGCCCTACTTGCGTCTGCTGGGGCCGTCCTACAATCATTCATCTGTTGAAGCCTGTTATAAAAGAGGGTGTGCAATCGTTGTGCCCTGGTTTCGTACCCCTCAAGTATCAAAAAGCTGGACCAATGCTACCACATTAGTTCGACAGAGAGTATAGTCAATTGGCTCGACGGCGATGCATATTGTGGAATAAATTCCTCGTCTCTAACTCTGCTTACGATTATAAGGCATGAAAATGGCAGCGAAATCTATGCAACAGTGAAAAAAGCGTCGGCATTTCGAAGACGAGCTTGCAACCTCAGCGAACACGATCCCAAGAAGAGTTCTGCTTAAGTGAATCGGCACCTGACGCCCGCAACTGACGTAGCTGTGTTAGGGGACACTGACAGACAGCCTCTGACCTCCAGCACTGAACCTGCGTCCACATTGGCGGAGCACTTCGCTTCCGTATATACAAGTGGTCATGCGCCTACGCCGAGCTTGACGTGTTCAGCCCCTACTGAACTCGAGGGCCTTGATTGCGGTGTAGAAGATGTGAGCAGTATACTTGCCAGTCTTGATAGCACAAAACCTGCTGGAGCCAATGGATTCCCTCCCCCCGCTAATTTCGTAGTCCTTATCGGCCATCATCACGCCTGCCGTGACGGACCTGTTTAACAGATCACTGTCCGAGGGTGTATTGCCGAGCGACTGAAAATGCTCGCTATTGAATCCGATTCCAAAAGGTGCTGACGCACACAATGCGGACAATTACCGGCCAATTTGTCTCACCTCTGTTTTGGCGAAGGCGCTCGAGTGGATTTTGAAAAGGGTTTTCTCCATCTGCTGGAGTCGAAAGATCTCCTTACGCCGGCACAGCGGCTTCATGAAGGGCCGCTCGTGCATCACCAACCTGCTGTTGACACGGCAGGAATTGTTGCAAGCGTTGAATCGGGAGAAGTCAGTGGATGTTATCTACATTGATTTCAGTAAAGCTTTCGATAAAGTGAACCATGAGGTCCTGCTCCACTAACTGAGGATGTGTGATCTTGGTGGAGCATTGCACCAGTGGGTCAGTGACTTCCTTACTGTAAGATGACGGGTTCAGATGGATGACCACCTAACGGAATGGTACCTGTCCACTAGCCGCGTACCCCAAGGCACAGTACTGGAGCGCATTTTATTCCTGTTCCACCTCAACGAAATGCCTCAGCTTCTTCGATCGCCGTGCGTATTATTTGCGCTTGACCTTAAGATTTGGAAGATAACTGATTCCCCAGGCGACTGTGACGTCCTTCAGTAGGACTTCGACCTCCTATCCGAGTGGTCTATAGAAGTTGACCTACCGGTCCACCAGGCCAAGTCCTCCTTTATGAGCTTGGGGAGAGGTAATAATGGGCGTGCGTACACCCTGTCCGGCCACCAGTTGCATCCCACCAGTTCCGTAAAAGATCTAGGTTTACCCTCACGCTGTGATCGGAGGTCTGTCGACAACAGACTGTACGCAAACGGACTACGCCTGCTTGGGACACTTAGACGCAACCTCTGCAATGGGCTGAAGGGATTGCCACCCGTCTTTTCCCTTCCATAATAAGACCGGTGCTTGAGTACGGCTCACCCGCCTATTGCCAGATCACAATAGGAGGTGCAGAGACTGGAACGTGTCCAGCATATAGCTACCCAGCTCAGCCCCAGTTTGCGGGATATATCGTACGAGGACCGATGTCAGAGACTAGGGCTTTATACCCTACCATATCGTCGACTTCGACTGCATCTCATTATGAAGCACCGGATACTTCACCCGCGCCACTTCCCTATCTTGAAGCCGATACTGCACGTTCGCGCACCAAGCAACACACGCGGACACCGGTATAAATTAGTGGCACCGAATTTAAAGCACGTCGTTCACCCTCTACGCTTTGAGTGTCGAGTGTTAAAATATTGGAACAAATTGCCGGACACGCTAGTCGAGGCGGAATCGGGGTCAGAATTAAAGAGATTCTTTGACTCCCACATTGCGGACTACAGGTATAGGGAGCACAGCGCACCCGGATAAGATGTAGTACAACTGCAATATGCTGCCACCGCGAAGTAATCAGTGACGGGATTCTGCGCATTTGCTCGATGCACCTACGATGGAGCGACGCAGCTTTTTATCTCGCTCTCTATTCTCAGTATTCAGTATTCAGTGCTGGCTAGGGATCTGAACGTCCAAGTTGGAAATTTATCCACTAATGAACTGCATCTGGGTGGCCAGCGTGGTGTAGCCTCCCGTAGTGATAACGGTGAGCGGTTACTTCATTTGTGTGAAGATGATCGCTTATTTCTTGTGAGCATTAATTTCCAACACAGTACCCACTGAGAGTGACTTGGCGCCCAACAGCCTCGTTTCAGCTATGAACACAAATTGATCACATTGCCATAAGTTACCGATGGTTAAGCTGCGTCCAGAACTGTCGCTCGATTTGGAGCACATGTGTACACATCGACCATGCACTTGCATGTGCTGACCTGCGGATACGTTTTAACGGTTGTCTACGACGACTTTGTGAGCGCATTGACACTAGCCAACTGGCAAAGCCAGCTCTTCTGAATGCCTATCAAAGTATGCTGGTATGCGAGTTGAGTAAGTGCTCACTGGAAGCAATTGAAGCCCACTGGTCTCATATTCACCAGACCTTACTAGCAGCAGGCAAATCCTCATGTGGTAAGTCTAATCGCCAACATGGACATTGGGTCTCTTCGCAGTCTCTGGAACTTATCGAGGCTCGCTGGCATATTCCAGCTGGAAGCGAACACAATGGAACTCGCAAAGAGCTCCGGGCAAAACTCCGTGCTAGCCTGAAGAAGACTACTACGTCGTGCTTCAGAGATAGAAATGGCCACTGCCCTTGGTAACCATCGGAAGTTATTCCGGCTTATACGGGAAACGGGAAGCAGGAGATCTGGTGTAAGCGAAACTATACATGACGAGAGTGGACAGCCTATCCACAACATGCCAAAACGCTTGTAGCGTTGGGCTGAGCACTTGGAAAGTCAGTTTAATCGGTTGGAATTGTTAGGTTTTTCACCGACCAGTGATCGCCCCGCTCCGTGGGCTGTCACTTTGGATCCACCCTCTCGCTCAGAAGTCGAAAGTGAGATCGGACTGTTGAAGTTGAACAAAGCCGCGGAACCAGATGATCTCCATCCAGCCATCTTCAAATTCGGGGGACTTGCTCTTATGGATGACTTATACTAATTGCTAGTGAAACTATGCCAGCAGGAAACTGTCCCAACCGACTGAAGCCGCTCCGTTATTGTCCCGAACTTCCAAGAAGCCTCGCCTTCGAAATGCGACAACCATAGCGGAATCAGTCTGATCCCCATCACCTCCAAATTACTTGCCTCTGTCATCCTTCACAGACTGACTGGCACTCTTGAAAGCCAGATTCGTGAGGAGCTAACCCAGTTTCGTCGGGGTCTTGGCTGCATTGACCACATCTTCAGCTTGAGTCAGTTGTTGAAGCACCGTCACATATATCGGTGTCCCATAATTGTCGTGTTCCTCGCTATCAAAGGTGCATTCGATTCGGTGCATACGCGTGCACTTCGGGACCGTCTACTCAGGAAAAGTGTACCTGAGAAATATGTAAATATTATCCGAGTATTATACGCGCGTAGCTCAGGCAGTGTGAGGACTTACGGCAAGCTGTCCTCACCCTTAATTATCTCCAGCGGTGTGAGACAAGGATGCCTGCCGTCCCCTTTCCCCTTCAACCTCGCTATTGACGAAGTCATGGAAATCGCGTTCAGTAGACATGACTTAAAGTGTGGATCTGCTCACAGGAAGACGACTTCTTGACAGAAAATGTTGATGACATTGCCCTACTCTGTGAGAGATCACAAGGTGCCAAGCTCACTGGACAGATTTACACTGGCTGTCCGTCACTTCGGGCTTTGCTTCGCGTCCATTAAACACCGTCGAAGATCGCTGGTCGCGTATTCATCAAACGTTACGTTTAGCACGCATGTCTTCATGTGGCAAAGCAAATTTCTAACCTAGACATTGGGTCTCTACACAGTTTCTGGTAGTTATGGATGCTCGCCGAGGTATTCTGGCTGGAAGCGAATACAATGAGGCTCGCAAAATTCTCAGGGCCTAACTACGTGCTAGCCTGAAGAAAGACCGCGAAACCTGGTGGTCTTATCGTGCCTCTGAGATGGAAACAGCCGCTACCGTTGGCAATCATCGTAAGTTATTCCGTCTGATACGGGAAACAGCCAGCAGGAGACCTGGTGTTAGCGATACCATATGCAACGAGAGTGGGCAGCCGATGCACGGCCAGACAAAACGCTTGAAGCGCTGCGCTGAACACTTTGCAAGGCAATGTAACCAACCTGATTTATCGGTTCCTTTTTCGGGTATTGAGCGCCCTTCTTCCTAGGACGTCTCCTTGGATTCGGCCTCACGCGCAGAAGTCAAACGTGAGATCGGGCTGTTGAAATTGCATAAGGCCACAGGGGCAGATAGAATTCACCCAGCCCTCTTCAAATTCGGGGGACTTACTCTAATAGCTGAGTTATACGAGTTGCCAGTGAAACTTTGGGATCAGCAGACTGTGCCAGCAGACTGGAACCGCTCCGTCATTGCCCCGATTTTCAAGGGAAACTCCGGTTCGGAATGCGACAGTCCTAGAGGGATCAGTCTGATCTAAATTACCTCTAAATTGCTTGCCTCTGTCATTCACAGACTGACTGGCACTCGTGAAAGCTAGATTCGTGAAGAGCAAGCCGGATTTCGTCGAGGTTGGGGCTGCATCGACGACATCCTCATCTTGCGCCAGTTGTTGGACCACTGCCTTGTTTATTGGTGACCCACCGTTGTCGTGTTTCTTGACATAAAATGTGTCTTCGACTCAGTCGATCGACGTGCCCTTTGGGACTGTCTGCTGAAGAAAAGTGTGCCTGATAAATATGTAAACATTATCAAAGCGCTGTACGCACATAGTTCGGGCAGGATGAGGGTTTATTGCAAACTGTCGCCACCCTTCAGTATCACCAGCGGTGTGCTACAAGGTTTCCCGCTGTCACCCTTCCTCTTTAACTTCGCTATTGATGAAGTCATGGAAACAGCGTTCGCTGGACACGAACTAGAAGGTGTGGAGCTACTTCCTGGTGAGCGACTTCTTGACTTGGAGTATGCGGACGATTTTGCCCTAATCTGTGACAGCTCCCAAACATGCCAAACAGCACGGGACCGATTAGCACTGGCTGCCAATCGTTTTGGGCTATGCTTTACTCCATCGAAATGCAAAGTACTTCTCCAAGATTGGCAGGGACCCAACCCTACGCTAACGCTTGGTGATGATCTGCTAGAACTCGTTCAGGAATTCAAGTACCTGGGCAGCTATATTAGCACTCGTGGGATTGAAGATGAGGTTACGAACCGTATAGCAAAAGCTCGAGGTGCTTTTGCCAATCTCCGCCACCTGTGGCGCAGACGCCACATTACTCTCGCCCTGAAGGGCAGAGTTTACAACGAAGCCGTCCGTTCAACTCTCATATATGGTTGTGCAACCTGGCCCATCAGGTCGACAGACATAAAGAGACTCGTCATGTTCGGCCATCGCTGCCTTCGCAGCTTAGCTCATGTCTGGTGGGAGCACCGCGTGAGCAATGAGCGTGTTCGGCGTCGTGTATTTGGTGCAGGAAGAGCGAGTGAACCGCTCAGCAACATTATATCACGCACCAGGCTCCGATGGCTGGGCCACTTGTTGCGCATGCCAGCACACCGACTCCCGCGACGTGCATTGTTTGCGCGTTGTGGGTGCGGTTGGAAGTGGAGGAGGGGAGGCCAAGCGATGACTTGGTCGAGAGAGATGAAAATTCTCACTTTGAAGTTGGCGTCGGTTGGTGCATCCCGACTGCCTGGCTGGGGTCCTAAGGACTGGCGGTGGTTGTTTCGGGCATATTTGAACAACGGGTGGTATTGGCCTTTAATGCCACAAATGATGCACTTTTAGCGCGCTGCGTAGCCTTCTGCCTTAGTTTTAATTCGGTGCTGGATGGGAGTGAATGGGATTTGCTCTTTGTCACGCGTTCTTCAAATGAATCGCTTTTGGCACTCCACATTTGTGTAAGTGTTGCCACCAGTCTTTTGTATTTCTGCGATAACTCATGCACAATCTTTACCCGTTGGATGACTATACATACTGAACAGAACCACCGAGAATCTGATTTACTATGGTGCAGTTTCAACTGGTCCACTGTGAGCTTGGTACATTTGCGATAGAACTTGCCTTGGCAACTGCTACACTGGATGCTGACCCATACATTTTTATGGCTTGAACGAAGGCCACAAGCTACTGTCGATTTGGATGCGGTAACATCGGCTTTTGCTTGGTCGCCACAATCCAGTGCATCCATCAATGGTATTCCCAGAGAGGCCCGAGTGCTTATAGTTTCCTGCCGGTCTTGTTTGCACTGACTCATCCGCATGTTCAAGGTCCTCACGCTCTGTGCGTCTGGCTTAGGCGGGGCAAGGTTAAGCAGCTAGATCGTTCACGCGGCAAACAGAGCAACTGAGCGGTACGGGCACAAAGTGTACGATAGTTACTTTGATGAGCAGTCCACAACTGTAGTTGCTGATTCGTCAGATGAAACGTGTAGTTGACTTTCGTTGGGGACCACGAATATTTTTGTGTGGTTCGTGATTCGGAAAATTCCTCGATTGTGCTTTTGCGGGAATGGCGCAAAAACCGCAATGTGGAGAGAAAAGACGATCCACAAAAGCTAGACTTGAAAGACAGGGTGCACTAGATAGCGCAGCTGAAGCTGGGTCGAATGAGTGTGAACACACGTTTGTGTGACAAAATATGTAACTGAGAACGGCGGCTAAACAACGTGTTCACAGCTGAGCGATTGTAACGCAGGTTCGTGCAAGGTCGTTGTGCATGTGCCAGTGATTTGTCCCGAAGGCCCGCACTCATATTGGTTGATCGGCAGCAACGAGCAAAGTGATTCTTTTTCCCACATTTGACGCGTTTCCATCCCACGACAGATACTGTTCGCATGTGCTCAGGTGTCGCACGCAGATCTCCTGTCTAACGTTGGTAGTCTTCGTTGTGTTTCCTCCGTATACGGCACAAAATTCTGCATCTGTTGCGAGCTTCATTTGTTGGTATTGATAGGTGTTCGATGGACTGGCTGTTGCAAATATCGATGTACTGCTGGAGTGAGAAGTTGCGTTGTCGCGTCATCCGCTTTATCCTACCTTCGTCATTGATTTTCAGAACGATCCGATGGAGTAGGAGACTATTCCCCATGTGTTTACAGGAACTGCAGGACCATGCCAAAATCTTCAACTCACTGATGTACTCGTCGAGGCATTCAATTGGGCCTTTGCTTCGTAAAAATAAAAGGTATAGCTGGTAGGCCTCGTTGTTTTTGCCTTCGCAACATTCATTGAACTTTTCAATGACCATCCCTAAATCATTGGGATCGTTGTCTTTGTCGCAATGCATTGTCTCTAGCACACAGCGTGCGTCATCCCCGGATTCATGTTAGAACATGGCCAAACGGTACGCCATCGGTTGCTCGTCCAAACGCACCAGCGTGCAGGTATCCATCCACTTGCCAATATATTGAACCCAATTTCTTGTCAAGTTCCGTTCATCCACGTTTTCGGAGCAAAACCTAGATGGCTGTTCGTTTTTAGAATGGACGTCAGAGGGTTGTACACGATGGCAAGTAGACATGTATCATTGATGCAGCCGCATTTCGACAAGTTTCCTCAGTTAGTCTTGAGCATTGATGTACATACAAGAAAGCTTCTCAGTTGTCAAAAACTGTTGACTAGGAGCACATGAATGATGTGGATTTGTGCCGACCGATGAGAGGCCAGCACCTAATCGTTTTTTAGGTGAATTGTCAAATCTCGATAGGAATGCAATCTATTTTTGCTCTCACTTGCATCTGCGGTATATAGTCCATCCACAACCTTCTCGATAGCTATGGGTCTTAGTGCGCAGGTTTCTGAATCGCTGTTGTGATTGTATTTATTCGCGATTGGTGTCTTTCCCGCGAGAACAGGGAGTGACTGCGGCTCTCTAACTGCTGTCTTCATTCATAGTTCCGAAGGAAGTGTGTTGCATAGTAACTGCCAGCTACGGATTAAGTTCACAGCCATCTGTTGTGATTGTACCGTTAGTTTCATTATCCTCGGGCCATTGCCTTTGTAGTTTGGCGACACGGACAACCGTGTAATCAGCGGAAGTATGACATCGCTTGCACAGAGAGCTTAACGGATGTAACGCCATTTTTCCCGGTCATGAGCGTACGTTTCTTCGTTGCTGGTTGTCGGTAGCTCTGACATGCCATGAACGAAAACAATCCTTTTGTTACTCTCCGTATGGTGGTCGTTTAAATTATTGTTGTCCCGCTGACGTTCGCTCCATGGAACATTCGGAAATATGCGTATTTCACTGTTTTCAGTTGGCAGGCGGTATGCCGACAAAGGCACGGTCTCGAACTCATCTGTTGAGCTAAATGTTATCCACATTAGCCGGGACTCCCTATAATGATTTGAGGTTGGATGTCCATTCTCAATTGGTGGTGTCGCCCCACCGAATGTTTGCATCGGTCACACTTGAAGCTGCACCGCGTGGATCATGTGACACCTTGCACGTGTTCACTCGTATGAGCCATGCTCATGGACTGTGTTCGCGACGTGAGACCACATGATCGCCTTGCCACCGACTGCACTGGTACGGTGACTAACGTTAATATGTACGGCTCACACGAGTGCACACGTGCAACATGTCACATGAAGCACGCGATGCAGTTGCAAGCGTGACCGATACAATTTGGTGGAGCGACGTCACCAATTGAGAAAAGGTATAGTGATGCGCATTATATTACTCCGAGTGGCTGGAACTCGGATTTCATCACATAGGAAATTCCATTGCTTTAAATCATCTAGCTGTTTACCCCTTAGGGCTTTGCCTTGGATTATGCAACGTTGGAACATACAAGTGTCAAGGCCCGGTAGTTCCGCTTGGTCTTCGGTGATGTGGGAAACACGGTTAGCGAGGGATTTAGTGACGTCTGTGCAGGTTGCACCTGGTCCTTGTCCCGTTTTGCGGATTTACTAGGTGAGGGTACTGAGGTCGCACTTCCAGTATACCGAGTAGAAACTAGGGAATAGGTTTATCGGTCTTTAGGGTGCTTCGGATTTTGTTGTTCAATCGAAAGAGGGTGTTACCGAGGTTGCATCAGTCGATACATTGGATAGTAGGATGTAGGCGGTGGAGCTATGCACGCTTCTTTCGGTCGCGATGACGGCTTGTCTAGCGGTTCCCAATGTTTCTCGTACTGCTTGGCCGTATGAACACCTATCCCTTTTCTTTGGTTTCGAGACAGCAATTGATGGAGACGGCTAAGGTACTAGATGCGCTATTGTCGCTTCGGGCGCAGCCATTCTGTATTCAAGCGATGTTCAGTTTCGGCGACTAGATTGTCGTACTTTTGTGTTAACGCTAGTAGTCATTTTGCTAGTGGGACCGTCGTGCACTTCGGACAGAAGGAAGCTGAACCCACGTGTTTTGTTTCTTTATATTGGTACTACAGATGTCGACGCATTTCGAATGTTACCGGTCTTGGCAATTTGTACAAGTCAACCCTATTTACTAACAGCACAAGTTTGCTTAGCATAAAATACTTCCTTTTGGGTTACCGATGTGGTAGTCATGATGGCCGATTACCATAGAACAAGTCCGATGGCGGACACAGATGACAGTTGGGCCAATCAATGAGAACTCTGAACCTAGCCACCGAACATCCACTAACTTCGCAAGGATTGAAGAATACACCCAAAGAAAAACGGGGTACGATTCGCAAAGAAAAACTCTGTATAACAGAGTAAACCGGAAGAAAATGTGGAACCCAGCACGGTAATCCGAAAATCCGCGGCGTCAGTTGGCACTTGCAAATAAGAAGGGCCGAGTGTCAGGTGCGAGCATTTGCCGACCCACTGTGATGTCGTCAACCAATCGCTTTTGGCTAGTTCCTGATACTGAAGTTTCAGCTAATTGATATTGGCTGATAGAACGAAGCAGATAACGCAACAAGTACTTCAACGTGATTCACCAATCAGTCACTAGCCGTTGTGCAAAGTGCTGCTCATAGTGACTCGATAGCTAATGTAGTAGTGGTTCCAAATAACACCTCCATGGTTTTGAGTTTAATGTCTAATATCTTTACCTGATGAGACCAAGCGGGTCAGTAATGCGCCGTGGAGAGCAGTGTTTCCGAGTGGGCAACACAATAAATTCAAATGCACCATCATTCAAGTTCCTAAAGATAAAATCCATCAAAATTCATTATAACGCAACTCAGGATACAAATTTCCATATCATAAAGAGAGTACACAAAACAAACACTAGATTCATGTAGAGAGAACATTACACTACACGTTGTGTGGATGGAGTGTGACGTCCAATCTCAATGATAATCACGATCCCATTGAAGGGAACGTTGGTTTGCCCATCAGGATGACCGTAGCTGATGCAAACAGAAATTGGGTGTTATCCGCACGAAAACACTGCACTACTCTGACGAGTTGCGATGTTATTACATCTCATCAAATGGAGTTAGCAGGCATCGAACAAGGGACCATTGGGATGTTATATTTGACCGCTAACACTAAGCCACATGGTCACGACGGGCAACACTTGCCACAACTGCATAATGAACGATGATGAGAGCGATTTTGAAGTACTCGTTGTGTGGAAGGATTGCAACGCACAATCTCAATATGGACCGCGATTCCCATTGAAGTTAACCTTCGTCTATCGATCACGTGGACCGTGTCTGATGCAAATAGAAATTGGGTGTTGCCCGCACGAAAACACTGAACTACTATGACCCGTTTCGATGTTATTATATCTCATTAGATGGATTTATCATGCACCTAACCGGGGACAATTGGTGTTAATTATGACCTCTACCCCTAAGCCACCGGGTCACAACGGGCAACGCTTGGCACAACGGTATAACGAAAGATGTTCAGGGTCATTTTGTAGTACACCTTGTGTGGATGGACTGCGACGCGCAATCTCAACGTTGTTCGCGATCAGCATTGAATTGAACATTGGTCCTTCGATCACGACTACTTTAGTTGAAGCAAATAGAAATTAGGGGTTTCGCGCCCGAAAACACTGCACTACTATGACGCGTTTCGATGTTATTACATCTCATCAGATAGAGTTATCAGGCAACGAACCAGCTACTATGGGTTTGTTCTTCATGACCGCTACCCCTAAGCCACCGGGTCACGAAGCGCAACGCTTGGCACAAAAGTATAATGAACGATGTTGAGGGTCATGTTGAAGTACATGTTGTGTAGATGGATTTCTACGCTCAATCTCAAGTTTGACCGCGATTCTTATTGACGTGAACTTTGGCATTTGGATCACGAGGACTCTGGTTGAAGCGAATTGAAATTAGGTGTTGCGCACACGATAACACTGAACTACTATGACGCGTTGCGATCTTATTACATCTCATCAGATAGGATTAGCAGGGATCCAACCAGCTACCATTGGTTTCTTCTTCATGACCGCTACCCCTAAGCCATCTGGTCATGACGGGCAACGATTGGCACAACGGTATAATGAACGATGTTGAGGGTCATTATGAAGCACACGTTGTGTGGATGGATTGCGACGCGCAATCTCAATGTTGACCGCGATTCCCATTCAAGTGAACCTTGGTCTTTCGAGCACGAGGACCGTAGCTGCTACAAATAGAAACTGCGTGTTGTCCGCCCGAAAACACTGCACTACTATGACGCGTTTCGATGTCATTACATCTCATCAGATAGAGTTGGCGGACATCGAACTAGGGACCATTGGGCTGTTAGTTTTTACTGCTACTCCTAAGCCACTGTGTCACGACGGGCAACATTTCGCACAACGGTATAACGAACGATGTTGAGGATCATTTTAAAGTAAACGTTGAGTGGATGGGTTGCGATGCGCAATCTCAATGTTGACCGCCATTCCCATTGATGTGAGCCTTAGTATTTCAATCTCCAAGACCGTGGCTCATGAACAATGAACACTGAACAATGATTTATAACGGGTAAAAAAGCAGGTGCTTGACGTGTCCCGTAGGTTGTTTAGCGTGACATAAAAGATAGAACAAGGGATAATGGAGTCGTCAGTTCGGGCGATTACAGAGGTAAATACACCGTCGTATAAACGGAGTTTGAAAAGAGAATGTACGCACACGAAGTAATGAGGGGAGTGGTTATTTATCACATAATAGAAGAGAAAAATTAAAAAAGATGGCAAGCTCAACACTTACTCGTGTGCAACTATCTTGGGTCGACAGGATACAAAAATGCAGTTTCTATAGTAGTAGCGTTTATCAAATTTAGTGAAAGGCGTTTGGAGTGACTCATTCTCGAGTAGGGTTATGGCACTATCCACTGTCTGTTGTGCATTAGTGCCAGCATCCGGTGGTCATGGGCTATAGCACGTAGTGTAAATGTGACAGAGTATCGTCAAGGCGTTTGTTGAAAACGGATAGGGTGGGTGCATTAATTGCATGTTCCGGGACGGGGTTCCAAGGCTGTGCCACTCGAAGGGGGAAATAGTTTCGCCGACATTCCAAGCGGCTGTACTGCGTGACTAACTTAAACTGGTGACCTCTTAGCGAGGTGTTTTGACTGAGTATCAGAAGGGAATGGCATGGGCGTTTGGGGTTTCTCAGGATCTGGTACACCGTTATGAGATCGCCCCTTAGACGCCGATAACGTCCACTGTATATTTTGAGGGTCTTCAGCCTGAGTGGGTAGGGGAGGCTGGTCTAACCTCTGACGCCCTTCGTTGCCCTACGTTGTGCAGTATCGAGCGCCGTGTGATAGTGGTCGAGCCAGGGTTGCCACGCTTGAATAGCGTATTCCGCGTGCTACCTCACGCACTCACTAAGCCATTTTGGAAAGATCGAAGGGTCAAAGTTCCCGAAAGCTCTGCGAAGAAGGCCGAGGTATTGGTTAGCTTTCTTAGCTGCCTTTTCAATCTGCCTCAAACAACCGAGTTCATCTTGAACTATCACACCGAGATCGCACTCGTGAGAAGCCCGCTGTAGAATTTGTGGTCCTAGGCGGTACTTGTGCATACTCTTGTGCCGTATGCTGAGAACTTTGCACTTGCTGACGTTGAACTGCAGCATGTTCTCGATATACCATGTGCACGCTTTGTCCAGGTGCTCCTGTAACACTGTGTGATCCTCCACTGCAGCTATAGTGCGCCATACCTTTAGGTCACCAGCAACTAGCAAACAGTTAGATGATAGCACAGTCGCGAAATCATTTATGAAGACCAGGAACAGGCGGGGTCCAAGTACTGAGGTACGCCGCACTGAACTTCGATGGATTCTGATAGGTTGCTTCGAACCCTCACATTCAGGTGACGTTGCACGAGAAAGTCTCCTATCCAGCCCAGAACAAGATCGCCGATTGCATATTTCTGGAGTTTGTGGAGGAGAATGCGATGGTCTACATGGTCGAATGCCTTTGAGAAATCAAGTAGGCCGCGTCGACTGCTGCACCAGCGTCCACAGATTCCGTCCAGTTTGCACGAGCAATCAAGAGATTAGTTGTACAGGAGCGATTTTGGCGAAATCCATGCTGCTCCGGAACGAGAATTTTGTTGTTCTCCAGGTACCCCATTAAAGCCTCAGCTACGATGGACTCCATAATCTTGGAGATCACAGGAAGTAGTGCTATCAGGCGATAATTTGCTGGTTCAGCAGGGCTGCCACTTTTGTAGATATGCGTGATGATTCCGTGCTTCCACATCGTGGGGACGTGCATCTCGTTCAGACATCGTTGAAAGAAAGTTGCTAATGGTCCTGCCAAACTCATGGCAGCAACTTTCAACGCCTTCGGGCGAATGGTGTCCGCACCCGGGGAGCTGAACTCGCGCGGAGACATCAGCCTCTTCACTACAGCTGCGGAGGTGAACGATATGTGATTTAGCCCTGATGGCGGCGTTATCTGCATAGGTAGGGTGTATGGTTATTGTGCGCTTTGGAAGGTACTGCCCAATTGTTGTCCAAGAACGTTGGCCGCCTCTTGTGCGGTTTGAGCTATGCCGCGTGGTGTGTGCAGAGCAGGAATACCGCGCTTAACACGGCGCAAATTGTTTACGTGTCAGTATAGCAGTTTGGGATTGGAGCAAAACTTTTCCACTAGACCTTGTTGGTTCTTAGTTTTATCCCCCGGACGAGTGTAACACAGTGGTTCCTTTGGATTGTGTAGACATCCCAGGTATGGTCGTTTGGGGAGGCTATGTAAGTTTGCCATGCCAAGTCCCTTAATGCCATGCACTTACGTGTCCTGCTCCTTACGAAAGGCTTCATCCTTTTAGACCGGTAGATTTTAGTTTCAGATGTCCTTGCCACGAGCTTGGTAAATATGTTGACGAATTCACCGCAGGCCACCTCTGGGGTTAATTCAGCTAAGAACGACCAGCTGGTTGTATCAATTAGGTCGGACAGGTCTTCAGAGTTGGTTACGACACGTTATTCCTCGGCATGCTCTTTAGGATAATCAGCGTAGCACATGTAATGAAACACTAGCGTCGCATGATCACTGGGGCCCAAAGGAGCATCAATTATCACTCTCTCGACCATTAATTCTTCATTGGTAAATATTCGGTCCAACATGGATGGCTTGTCAGTTCCATTGAATCTGGTGGGCGTAGTGACGTGGCCATAAAGAGGATAGTCTGAAACCAGTTCTTGCAAATCTGCTTTGAATTGCTCTCCTGGTGTGGCCTGGGATTCGAGGGCATGCAAGTTGAAGTCACCGGTGACTAGAATGTGACTGTACTTCCTGTTTATCACTTGCCTCAACACAGTCATCAAATTGCAGCCCATCTCAGGAGTAGACGATGGTGGGCGGTAAATAACAACCATTAGGCCAACATCGTTCGCTCCTAGCCAGAAATTACACCAAATGGCGTCAGGTACTTCGGTTTCCGAAATGTTTATGCGTTCGCATTGTATGTTGTTTCGAAAGTAAAGGGCTACCTCACCATTTTTGCTGACTCGATCCTTCCGGACAACGGACATGCCCGTTAGCCCAATTTCAGCATCCGTTATCTCGCAGTGCAACCTCGTTTCGGTGACAGCGATGAAGTCCCAAACTGCAGACGCGTGTCGATGTCTTAATTCAGCTAATTTGCTGAGTAGACCTTCGCATTTGTGCACATGCATGTGAGCTTCTCGGAGACCAAGAGTGTGTTAGATTGGACGGATGAAAAATGACTTTACGCCGACCATTAAAGGGTCGGCGACTAATCATTTTTTGGATGGGTTGCATACTCTCGAAAAGTATTTGATATATAAGCAGATATCAGATGCCCTGAATCCCGGTGTTTGCTCGTGCTCTGCTGTCTTCCTCCGGATAATATGGCTACTCTTGAAACCGTCCCCGAGTCGGGTTCTGCATTTGGCGTTTTCACTAAGAGTTGTGCCTCTACTGTGTTGTCATAAGAAGGTACTGGTGTTCCTGCTGCTTTCAGACGAATTTCTGTTGGTAATCTGCAACGGAATTTAATCCAGTTTGCTAGTAGGGTTTGTGCCATTAGTTCTGACTGTAACACAATTTTTAACAGCCTGGGACCGCACCCCTTATAGTTTGGTGATATGGGGATCCTTGTCAACGAGGTGACCACGACATTTTCGAGAGAAAGAACCTCCCGGATATAGTGCCAGTGCTCGCGGTCGTGCATCTGGGCATCGTCAGAAGAGGGATCAGCAAGCTCGGGAACACCGTGAACAAGCACTGTTTTCTTATCTTGACTTATTCTGTACCTATCTTTGTTAGCGGGATCCCCTGAACGTTCTTTCCACGGGATTTCGGGTAGTATGCGCACTCCACTTGAGTCGTTGCGGAGACGATTTGCAGATAGCAGAACGGCCTCAGTCTCGTCCGCCGAGTTTAGTGTTACCCGAAGTAACCGGGGTTCGCCGTAGTGCAACGCGTTTGGGTGGCGCGAGATTCTTCTTAATTTCGTGGGATTAGCATGGACACCGATCGACGTACAGATGGAACCCCACTGATTTCGATCGTCCGTCAACTTACCCTTAATTGTATTGGATTTGGGTTCGGGGACATTTGTGCATACAATCTTTGGGGCACCACGGTTGCGCCTGGTGGCTACTGGTTTTGGATTTGGAGGCTTAGTATCCGGTGTTTTTGTTGAATTTGTGAACGGCACTGGTGTCTGCCGTCTATGTTGCGACAATTTAGTTTTTTCTATTCCGGGCACATGGGTTACCGGTGCTCTTTCCGGTGTTTGCTTGGCGGCAACCGATGCGTACGTTGTCGGGTTTTTCACCATTGCTGGTTGACTGTAGCTTACAGTCTCGAGTGTAGCGAACAGACTACTAGGTGCAGCATACAGTACAGAAGTTGAAGCAGGCGCGCTGCATGCACTGTTTTTACTTATAGGAGGGAAGGAGGATGGAGTTGATACTGCTGGAGGCTGAGTCGTTTGGGTTAGGTTGGGACGCCTGGCCCGCTTCTTCGGCCTGACTAGGGAATTCGGGGTGTTATTTTTACTCACAAATGCAGGTCCGTTTCCTCTTATGGGTGTAACTCTGGCGCTCACCAGTTGCTCGACCGCTTCGGTTAGTCTTTCACACCTCTTCAGTAGCACAGATAGACAGCTAACAAATGGAATAGACTTGCATACTTGACAGAACCAAACCGCCTCTGCGGTGTTTGCTTTCGTCGACTCCTTTCCAAGGCAGGTAGTGTGATAGGATGTCAAACACATGGTACACACCAGACCACTTTTTACCATTTTAGCACATGATTCGCATTTGCTTTTCATACGAGACATGTTCACAGTAGGGGGTGCTGTTTTAAGGGGTAGCAAGAGGATAGAGATACTGACGCACCGTTGCGTGGCTACCGGCGCTGGTTTGAGATCAGCGGGTTCAGGAGTGTCGCGGCCATATGCGTCACACGTTCCTTGGGGTAGATAGGCGACGTGCGTGCTATCAGTCCAGCCGGTAAGTGGATAGGCAGCGATGCGACGTAGGGTTGACACAAAGCAAGGTGACTTGGAAAATACTGTCTAATGACGACAGTGGCTGTTCCAAGGGCAGATCAAATTGACGACTATCGCTTAGTACAGCGACTTGAAGGAATGGTAGTAAGCTGATCGGGTGACTCTCAAAAAATCTTTAAAACAAGACCACAAAAGTTCTTGTGCGACGAGAGAAAAAATAAATCCTTCGATAAGGTTGACTTCAAAGTTGCGAGGGCACAGTTTGCTCATGATCCGCGAATGATAGATCCAATAGAAGAACAGTAGGAGGAGGAGGTCTCTGTAAGAATAAATCCAACGATTTGGAGGCGAATAACGCAGGAGGACAGCTTTAGTTACGAGCGCTCGGCAGATCTGCAAATAGATATTGGGTGTTACCCGCCCGAAAACATTGCACTACAATGGCGCGTTTCGATCTTGTTACATCGCATCAGACAGAGTTAGCAGGCATCGAACAAGGGACCATTGGATTGTTACTTGTAACAGCAAAACCTAAGCCAACGCGTCAAGACGGGCAACGTTTAGCACAACGGTATAATGAACGATGATGATGATCATTTAGAAGCACACGTTGTGTGGGTGGGTTGCGACGCGCAATCTCAAGTATGATATCGATTCCCATTGAAGTCAACCTTGGTCGTTCGATCACGGTGACCGTAGCTTATACGAATAGGAATTGGGTGTTGCCCACCCGAAAAATTTGCAGCCTTATGACGTGTTCCGATGTTATTACACCCCATCTAGCGTGGTTAGAATGAACCGAACACGGGAACATTGCGATGTTAATTGCCACCGCTACCCCTAAGCCACCGCGTCACGACGGGCAACGATTGGCACAACGGTATAATGAACGATGTTGAGGGTGACTTTGAAGTACAAGTTGTGTGGGTGGATTGCGATGCACAATCTCAATGTTAACCGCGATTCTCATTCAAGTGAACGTTGCTTTCCAATCACGGGGACCGTAACTAATGCAAATAGAAGTTGGGTGTTGCGCACACGAAACACTGCACTACTATGACGCGTTTCGATGTTATTACATCACATCAGATAGAGTTAGCAGGAATCGAACCGGGCACCATTGGGATGTTAATTGTGACCGCTACCCCTAAGCCACCGGGTCACAACGGGCACCGCTTGACACAGCGGCAGAACGAACGATGTTTGGGGTCATTTTGAAGTACACGTTTTGTGGATGGATTGCGACGCGCAATCTCAATGTTTAACCGCGATACGCATTGAAGTTATCCTTGGGCTTTTAATTAAGGGACGTTAGCTGATGAAATTAGAAATTGGGTGTTTCCCGCCCGAAAACACTGCACTACTATGAAGCGTTTCGATGTCATTACATCTCATCAGCTGGAGAGATAGCTGACATCGAACCCGGGAGCATTGGGATGTTATTTATGACCGCTACCCGTTAGCCATCGGGTCACGACGGGCAACGCGTGCAGAACGGTACGATGCACGATGTTGAGGGTCATTTTGAAGTACTTGTTTTGTGGATGGATTGCGACGCGCAATTTCAATTTTGACCGCGATTACCATTGAAGGGGACCTTTGGCTTCCGATCATGAGGACAGTAGCTGATGCAAATACAAAGTGGATGCTGCCCGCCCGGTGGCACTGCACTACCGTGACGCGTTTCTATGTTATTACATGTCATGAAATAGATTTGGCAGGCAGTGAACCGGGGACCATCGGAATGTTGGTTGTGACCACTACCCCTAAGCCACCGGGTGACAGCTGGGCAAGAAAGCTAATTGCCAACGCTCGCGCGTTTGCCACCAATCGTGCTTGGGAAAAACCTTGCGGGCGTATTACCAGGGCCCAACCGAAAGCTGATGAAATCGCGCATCGGACAGCAGGCGTGTTGCCAATTCCTGATCGGAAGCTTATGAACTCGCTTGTCAGACATCACATGTGTTGCCATGCGCCATTTGGATTGATGAGAGCAATTTCAATCTATTTTGTAGCCGCACCAGGATCGATTGCGGGGGCAGGGTTATAACAGTGGCGAAGCGAGTAGAACAGTCCGTCTAAGAATCCGTGGGCGTCGCCTCTACACATGTTGCCACAAATTTCAGGAGACTGGCGTCCATGTGGCGACTATCGCGCTCTGAATAACACTACCGTCCCCGACCGCTATCCGATTCCGCACATTCAGGACATCACGGCTAGCCTACGTGGCGACCGTGTGTTCTCGAAGATCCATCTGGTTCGCGCTTACCACCAGATCCCTGTAGCCGAGGATGACATTCCGAAAACAGCAAGTCATCACGCCTTCCGGACTTTTCGAATTCTTGCGAATGTCCTTCGGTCTTCGCAACGCAGCTCAGACTTTTCAACGCTTCATAGACTCTGTCACGAGAGGTCTCGACTTTGTTTATCCTTCTATAGACGACATCTTAGTAGCTAGTTCTTCCGAAGAACAGTATGCGGAGCACCTCAAGATGCTTTTCGAGAGGTTAGCTTCTAATAGCATTACTGTCAACGCTGACAAATGCATCTTTCAGCAACCATCTATCAAATTTCTTGGTCATCAAATTGACCAGCATGGCATACGGCCGCTCGAAGACCGAGTCAGCGCTATTAAGGACTTTCCCGTTCCGACTACTTTGGCCGCCATCCGCCGTTTTAGTGGGATGATCAACTGCTACCGTCGATTTCTGCCACGTTATGCCGACTTGCTCAGTCCATTGACTGACTTACTTCGTGGACGCAAGAACGGCAACGTCAAGTTGACACCCGCTGCAACCGAAGCCTTCAAGGCCTGCAAAGAGGCCTTGGCTGAAGTCGTTATGCTTCATCATTTCGACCTGAAAGCTCCACTCAGCGTTGCAGTCGATGCATCGGACACCGCCATTGGCGCCGTCCTGCAGCAATTCACTGAAGGATGCTGGAAACCACTCGCTTTCTACTCCCGACGCTTACAACCGGCAGAAGTCAAGTACAGCACGTTCAGCCGCGAACTGCTGGCAGTTTATTCTACCGTCCGACATTTCAGGCACGTCTTAGAAGGTAATTCGTTCGTTATCTTCACCGATCATAAACCGATTATTTACGCCTTTCGAAATCAATCAGCTCGACACTCACCACGTGAGGTTCGTCAGCTGGATTTCGTGGCTCAATTTTCTACTGACCTCCGACACTTTTCAGGTCAGAATAACGTCGTTGCTGACGCCCTTTCGCGCGTCTCCGCAATCCACACCGCTGGTCAGGCAATCGACTTATCTGCCATGGCTACCGCGCAACTAACCGACACTGACCGTCAGAACGTCAAACAAGATTCTTCGCTACGAATCACATCGCATCCACTGCCGTCATCTGATGGCACAATCTTGTGCGATACTTCTACTGGACGACCTCGACCCGTTGTTCCAGAAGCCTTTCGACGTCTAGTTTTCGACACACGTCATAACATCGCTCATCCAGGCATCCGAGCCACGATCAAGCTCATATCCGAGCGATACGTTTGGCTCGGAATGTAACGCGATCTTAAGCGCTGGGCACGCGGTTGTCTAACGTGTCAGCAGGCCAAGATACAGCGGCACGTGTCCGCTCCGCTTGGTCGTTTTCCGCAAGTCTCAGCTCGCCTCGCCCATGTCCATCTCGACATAGTTGGACCCTTGGCACGATCCAGAGGAATGGTCTATATTCTGACCAGGATCGACCGATACACCCGTTGGCCCGAGGCCGTACCTATACCCGACGTATCTGCGGACACCGTAACGCGCGCTTTCGTTGAGCGCTGGGGCGCTTCACATGGCTGTCCAGCCACCGTGACTACCGACCCCGGTCCGCAGTCCGAATCCTCGACCTTCAACGATCTTCTCAAAGTCCTCGGATGTCAACACACCCGGACTACCGCCTATCACCCGCAATCCAACGGCATGGTGGAACGTTTCCACCGACAGCTGAAGGCCTCACTTAGTGCCGCCAATGCACTGAGCTGAACCGAAGCACTACCTATGATACTACTTGGTATCCGATCAGCTCTTAAAGCTGATTTGCACACGTCCAGCGCCGAACTGGTATATGGACAACCTCTTCGACTACCTGGGGACTTCTTTTCTGGAAACCCCAGAACACCCCGCTACGACGCGAATTACCCTCGGCAGTTAGCCACGAGTATGTGCCATATCAAAACAACCGACGTGCGAGAACAACGACGTAAATCGTTCGTTCCACAAGATCTACAGCATTGCGCTTACGTTTTCCTTCGAGTCGATGGTCTACGCAGACCACTCGAACGACCCTAAGAAGGTCCATTTAAGGTTCTTAAACGTAAGGACCGCATAGTCGTTATCGACCGCTACGGTAAACGTGAAACTGTCTCTGTCGACCGTCTCAAGGTTGCCCATGTGAAACCTGAGATCGACGATGACTCCAGTCCACCTTCGGATGAGTCAACGCAGCCTATGATCGACGACATGACTACTTCCGATGCTACGAAGCATTCTCCGACTAACCATTCCAACTCAGTTCTTTCCGATTCTATCGAGCCGAAAGTTTCCACATCCGACAAAACTGCTGGATCGACAACGCCTCCGACCGAACGTCCGAAACCGACTAGGTCAGATAGGCGGGTCCATTGGCCAGCGCGATTAAAAGATTAGTCTTTTCATTCTTCCTTTCCCGCTTCCTTTTTGCTTGTGGCCTAACCCGCCCAACAAAACGGCAGTTTTGAAAACCCAAAAAATTTGCAAAGCGTTTTGAAAACCCCAAAAACCGCAAAGACGTTTTGAAAACCCAAAAAAGGAGAAAATCGTTTTGAAAACACAAAATGGTTCTCGCTTTATTCGCTTATCGCACTCGGTAAGTGCTATCGCCTTTTGTTCGCTCTGTCGCTCGCACTTGTTTGACACTCCGCGTTTCCGCTTCTTTTTCATATCCCCGACACGCGGACGTTCAACGGTAATCGAACGTTACGTTTTCGGACACTAGATGCTCAAACATCATGTGCTGTGACACTACGCACTCGAACGCTACGAACATTCCCCCCATTTTGTGTTTTGGCACCTGTAGGGAGGACACGGGTGGGAGCCCCCTAGCATCCGTTCGCATTGGTTCTCCCCCAGCAGCTGCATCAGGTTTCACCGCCTGGTCTAGCAGAAGGCTGGCCGGCGACGGACAGTCCACACGTAGATCGAAGGGTCACCTACGGTTCCCTTCTAAGAGGGGGGCTGTGTAGTGACCTGGAGATTCCCCTGTTTGGCTGCCGCGTGCTGCGTAAAATATTACAAAATCACAAAATTATATTTTCTCGATGTACATAGCAAATTAGCCGCTCACCTGTTTGAACGTTGCTCGCGTTTGTTTGAGTCAACATAGCCTCCGCCTTCGAACGGCGCGACGCTCATCGGCTCCGCGGCCATCTTTGGTCTCCGCGCACGCGAACACACCTTTCCCCTAGCTAGCTATCTTCCGGTGCCTTATTTTTAGCACTAGATAGCGTTTCGCCCCACTTAATAAACTTTTCCCAGCGTTACTTTTGGTGTTCTCTACTCATCGGAGGTTGGCCTTATATTCGCGTATTGGTTCTAAAGCGTACCGATCCTGCTTCTCGTTTTACTGGTGACCCCGACTTTTGATCATTATCCGGTGAGTTTTCGTTAACCTTTCTTTTCAGATTTGGCCACATTTTTTCGCTAACCCGTCTGATTTTCACTTTTCATTTGCCGGTTTAATCTCGATGGCTCGCTATTCTGCTCGCTATGGAAACTGATCGCGTAGATTCTGACGTTCAGATCGGCACAGTTACGCTTCCTATCGCACCTTTTCGCGAGGCTTATTCTAAGGCTTGGTTTGGTCAGCTAGAGTCGCAATTTTCTTTGCATGGTATTAGGTCCGAAAAGACCAAGTTCCACCTTGGGGTTTCCGCACTTCCGCTAAATGTCGTCGATGACATTGATGACATTCTAGATCTTCCTGACGACCAAAAGACTTACGATGCAGTCAAGACAGCTGTTCTGAGAAGAACAGGCTTATCCGATCGACAACTAGTTACGAAACTCCTCAACGAAACCGATCTTGGCGAGCTTAAGCTGTCTCAGCTGCTCCGAAAAATGCAGAGCCTAGCTAAACCCACTTCGATAGATGATTCTTTTCTTCGGGAAATGTGGTTACGACGACTTCCGCGCGAGATGCTACACATCCTCTGCGCTAGTGAGGATGCACCTTTATCCAAACTGGCCGATACAGCCGACCGAATTTGGGAGTCGTACGGTCAGGTTTCGCAGGTCCAGACGAAACCGGACGACGATATCGCCACGCTTATATCCCAGATGGCAACATTGACTCGACAATTCGCAGACTTTCGGCCTCCGGACATAACCGCTGTAAATGCTCTAGGAGCCGTTCGCGTTCACTTTCGAACTCTCCTTCGCGATCACCGAATAGAAAACGGTTACTGCTGGTACCACGAACGATTCGGCCTGCAAACTAAATCATGTCCCCCGCCCTGTTCCTTTAAATGACAGCAGCAGGGAAATGGGCGGGCCAGCACGTTGGGACGACGGACGTAGCTGGTCAACGCAGTCGCCTTTTCTTCGGCACCCATCGTAGAACCGGAGTTCGCTATCTAGTCCATACTGGCGCAGAAGTCAGCGTTCTCCCGCGTGATCCAAACGACCTGACCGAAAAGGTGACTAGCTCATTGCGCGCAGCTAACGGGATCATTATCCGCGTATATGGTCAACGCTCGCGCACGCTAAATCTCAGCCTCCGACGCGCTTTCAAATGGATATTCCTCGTTGCAAATGTTCAAACGCCTATCCTTGGTCTCGACTTCTTACGTCATTACGACCTACTCGTCGACGTTAAGCGACACCGTCCAGTCGACCGCCTTACGAACCTCGCAGTCATTGGGACTTTGACCGACACCGCGTCAATCAGTCCCGTGTACGCGACTCAACTTAGTTCACCCGTCGGGCAAACGCTGCTCGATAGTTTTCCGCAGGTCTTCCGTCCTGCCGTCCCGTTGCCTTCCGCAACCGACGCCGCGACACACCACATCGTTAAGAAAGGTCTGCCTGTGTTCGCAAAAGCCAGGCGCCTGACCCCCGACAAGCTCAAAATTGCACGCTCCGAATTCGAGCACATGCTAGACTTAGGCATTATTAGTCCGTCTAAGAATCCGTGGGCGTCGCCTCTACACATGTTGCCACAAATTTCAGGAGACTGGCGTCCATGTGGCGACTATCGCGCTCTGAATAACACTACCGTCCCCGACCGCTATCCGATTCCGCACATTCAGGACATCACGGCTAGCCTACGTGGCGACCGTGTGTTCTCGAAGATCCATCTGGTTCGCGCTTACCACCAGATCCCTGTAGCCGAGGATGACATTCCGAAAACAGCAGTCATCACGCCTTCCGGACTTTTCGAATTCTTGCGAATGTCCTTCGGTCTTCGCAACGCAGCTCAGACTTTTCAACGCTTCATAGACTCTGTCACGAGAGGTCTCGACTTTGTTTATCCTTCTATAGACGACATCTTAGTAGCTAGTTCTTCCGAAGAACAGTATGCGGAGCACCTCAAGATGCTTTTCGAGAGGTTAGCTTCTAATAGCATTACTGTCAACGCTGACAAATGCATCTTTCAGCAACCATCTATCAAATTTCTTGGTCATCAAATTGACCAGCATGGCATACGGCCGCTCGAAGACCGAGTCAGCGCTATTAAGGACTTTCCCGTTCCGACTACTTTGGCCGCCATCCGCCGTTTTAGTGGGATGATCAACTGCTACCGTCGATTTCTGCCACGTTATGCCGACTTGCTCAGTCCATTGACTGACTTACTTCGTGGACGCAAGAACGGCAACGTCAAGTTGACACCCGCTGCAACCGAAGCCTTCAAGGCCTGCAAAGAGGCCTTGGCTGAAGTCGTTATGCTTCATCATTTCGACCTGAAAGCTCCACTCAGCGTTGCAGTCGATGCATCGGACACCGCCATTGGCGCCGTCCTGCAGCAATTCACTGAAGGATGCTGGAAACCACTCGCTTTCTACTCCCGACGCTTACAACCGGCAGAAGTCAAGTACAGCACGTTCAGCCGCGAACTGCTGGCAGTTTATTCTACCGTCCGACATTTCAGGCACGTCTTAGAAGGTAATTCGTTCGTTATCTTCACCGATCATAAACCGATTATTTACGCCTTTCGAAATCAATCAGCTCGACACTCACCACGTGAGGTTCGTCAGCTGGATTTCGTGGCTCAATTTTCTACTGACCTCCGACACTTTTCAGGTCAGAATAACGTCGTTGCTGACGCCCTTTCGCGCGTCTCCGCAATCCACACCGCTGGTCAGGCAATCGACTTATCTGCCATGGCTACCGCGCAACTAACCGACACTGACCGTCAGAACGTCAAACAAGATTCTTCGCTACGAATCACATCGCATCCACTGCCGTCATCTGATGGCACAATCTTGTGCGATACTTCTACTGGACGACCTCGACCCGTTGTTCCAGAAGCCTTTCGACGTCTAGTTTTCGACACACGTCATAACATCGCTCATCCAGGCATCCGAGCCACGATCAAGCTCATATCCGAGCGATACGTTTGGCTCGGAATGCAACGCGATCTTAAGCGCTGGGCACGCGGTTGTCTAACGTGTCAGCAGGCCAAGATACAGCGGCACGTGTCCGCTCCGCTTGGTCGTTTTCCGCAAGTCTCAGCTCGCCTCGCCCATGTCCATCTCGACATAGTTGGACCCTTGGCACGATCCAGAGGAATGGTCTATATTCTGACCAGGATCGACCGATACACCCGTTGGCCCGAGGCCGTACCTATACCCGACGTATCTGCGGACACCGTAACGCGCGCTTTCGTTGAGCGCTGGGGCGCTTCACATGGCTGTCCAGCCACCGTGACTACCGACCCCGGTCCGCAGTCCGAATCCTCGACCTTCAACGATCTTCTCAAAGTCCTCGGATGTCAACACACCCGGACTACCGCCTATCACCCGCAATCCAACGGCATGGTGGAACGTTTCCACCGACAGCTGAAGGCCTCACTTAGTGCCGCCAATGCACTGAGCTGAACCGAAGCACTACCTATGATACTACTTGGTATCCGATCAGCTCTTAAAGCTGATTTGCACACGTCCAGCGCCGAACTGGTATATGGACAACCTCTTCGACTACCTGGGGACTTCTTTTCTGGAAACCCCAGAACACCCCGCTACGACGCGAATTACCCTCGGCAGTTAGCCACGAGTATGTGCCATATCAAAACAACCGACGTGCGAGAACAACGACGTAAATCGTTCGTTCCACAAGATCTACAGCATTGCGCTTACGTTTTCCTTTGAGTCGAGGGTCTACGCAGACCACTCGAACTACCCTACGAAGGTCCATTTAAGCTTCTTAAACGGAAGGACCGCGTATTCGTTATCGACCGCCACGGTAAACGTGAAACTGTCTCTGTCGACCGTCTCAAGGTTGCCCATGTGGAACCTGAGATCGACGATGACTCCCGTTCACCTTCGGATGAGTCAACGCAGCCTATGATCGACGACACGCCTACTTTCGATGCCACGAAGCATTCTCCGACTAACCATTCCAACTCAGTTCTTTCCGATTCTATCGAGCCGAAAGTTTCCACATCCGACAAAACTGCTGGATCGACAACGCCTCCGACCGAACGTCCGAAACCGACTAGGTCAGATAGGCGGGTCCATTGGCCAGCGCGATTAAAAGATTAGTCTTTTCATTCTTCCTTTCCCGCTTCCTTTTTGCTTGTGGCCTAACCCGCCCAACAAAACGGCAGTTTTGAAAACCCAAAAAACTTTACAAAGCGTTGTGAAAACCAAAAATCTCAAAAACTTTTGAAAACCCAAAAAAGGAGAAAATCGTTTTGAAAACACAAAATGGTTCTCGCTTTATTCGCTTATCGCACTCGGTAAGTGCTATCGCCTTTTGTTCGCTCTGTCGCTCGCACTTGTTTGACACTCCGCGTTTCCGCTTCTTTTTCATATCCCCGACACGCGGACGTTCAACGGTAATCGAACGTTACGTTTTCGGACACTAGGTGCTCAAACATCATGTGCTGTGACACTACGCACTCGAACGCTACGAACATTCCCCCCATTTTGTGTTTTGGCACCTGTAGGGAGGACACGGGTGGGAGCCCCCTAGCATCCGTTCGCATTGGTTCTCCCCCAGCAGCTGCATCAGGTTTCACCGCCTGGTCTAGCAGAAGGCTGGCCGGCGACGGACAGTCCACACGTAGATCGAAGGGTCACCTACGGTTCCCTTCTAAGAGGGGGGCTGTGTAGTGACCTGGAGATTCCCCTGTTTGGCTGCCGCGTGCTGCGTAAAATATTACAAAATCACAAAATTATATTTTCTCGATGTACATAGCAAATTAGCCGCTCACCTGTTTGAACGTTGCTCGCGTTTGTTTGAGTCAACATAGCATCCGCCTTCGAACGGCGCGACGCTCATCGGCTCCGCGGCCATCTTTGGTCTCCGCGCACGCGAACACACCTTTCCCCTAGCTAGCTATCTTCCGGTGCCTTATTTTTAGCACTAGATAGCGTTTCGCCCCACTTAATAAATTTTTCCCAGCGTTACTTTTGGTGTTCTCTACTCATCGGAGGTTGGCCTTATATTCGCGTATTGGTTCTAAAGCGTACCGATCCTGCTTCTCGCTTTATCTTCATTCCCAAGTAAAACGTTTACTTTGCATTTCTCCAAAAGGGACATTTCCGGATTCAAGTTGCGAATCAACTCCAGCTAATCAATAAAGGTTTTTGTCATGAATTCCAATTGTCCAAAGACGGTTTATCGATAGAACAGGACCAGAAGCTTTGTGAAGTGTTCGGCGCAGACATCTTATCCCAGCTTCGTCGCCATATGTCAAGACTAGACGCTAGCCGTAGTAAGTTGGCAACAGAAGGAAAACGTGTACGAAGTGTAGTATACACAACAAGTAACGCGGAGCGGGTTACAGCATAAGAAGCGCAGTAGTGCGTGCCTATACGCGCATGAATAATCAATCCATTTTGAACCAACATCAGTCATTGATCAATAATCAGCCCATAGCACGAAGTACGTTGAGCAGTTTGCTGAGGGTTTTTATCAAAGTGTGATCCTCAAACGGTAATGGCTGCGGCAAGGTAACCAAATTGAGATAAGTAGTGTTCTAGAACAGAGTGTACAACTCTTTCATATGAGCAGTCGGTAATCGGAATAGCTTCCGGCCAACATTTAAACCTGTCGACACAGGTGCGGTGGTACACGTAGCCTTTGCATAGAGGTATAGGTCCGAGCAAGTCGACGTGGACGCGTGCGAAATGAGAGTCAGAAGCAGGATAGACGCTGAGTGGGCGTTTGGTGTTCCTGTGAACACTGGCGCGCTGACACTCTAGGCACGCGTGAGTCTAAATACAGACATCGCGGTTGAGGTTATGCCAGACGAAGCGTTCGTTTACGAGCTTCTGCGAAGCACGTATACCGGGATGTGACAGACTGCTTAGTGCATTAACGCGCGTTGTTGTAGGAACTACGGGAGGAAGTTTGTGCGTTTACAAAGGATAGTCCCCTCAGATAAACTCAGTGCAACTTCGCTTACGTTTAGAGGTACAGCGTTACAGCTTGTCTATGTTGGAATCAGCTTGTTGGGCTGCAGCAGTGACGGCTGCTAAGCTGATTTGGTGGATGCGTTAAAGCGCGTCCGCGACGGTATTCAGTGCACCTGAGAGATGAAGTACGTCTACCGTGAACTGAGAAGTAGACTAGGTGTCTAGTTTTTCAGGGAGAATGCTTGTATCTTGCTCCATTGATTGCGTAGACAAATGGTTTGGTAATGACGAAAATGTTTGATACTTATGTAGATAGCGGGTGGTTCCCTACCAGAAGTGTTGTGGCGCTATTCGAGAAGTTTCAAACGTTTCGAGACGCAACCTAAAGGTCGCAATTGACAGTCCATGAGCTATAAAGAACTGCACCGACGGTTGTGTCTGATGCGTCAGTCGATGAACAGTGAACAATGAATTTATACCGGTTAAAAAGCGTTGCTTTACAAGTGCATTTGGATACTTGGTGGGGATATTGTACTAATATTACTACTGATAAGAATATAACTGTTAATACTTCAAATATGAAAATAAGGACTTTTGTTTGCCCCGCTGTAGTCCTGCAATGCGCTTAGATTCACAACAATCACAGTTAATCTCAAATAAATCCATGGTAAACTTCAAGAATAGGATGGAGACGTATTGCTAAATCACAAAATGTAAGTGGATGAGTGCGTCACCCAACCGTCTTATGAATGCTGTTAATGTCGGTACAGTGATGACCGATTCTGGGACAGCATTCCACGGGTGACAGACACGAATGGAAAAGCAATTTATGCGGCACTCCAGACGGCTATACTGTGCTGTGAGCTTCACTGACTGGTCCCTCAGGGTTATATTGCTGCTAAGTTGCAGTAAAGGGCGGCACACAAGATGTGGATCTTGCAGAAGCAAGTATGCCGTAATCAGGTCACCCTGCACTCTACGATAGCATCCGCTGAATACCCATAATCGTTTCAGTCTCTCCTCGCATAAAAGATTGCGCGTTCCAAGTACGTTCTTGGATGCCCGAGGTTGTGGCTTTTTATGATTGCCTGGCGCAAGCCAAGTCATCTTGAACCAGCACATTCAAGCCACGTTCAACAGTTGATTGTTACCGTACATTCGTTCCGAGTCGGTATGTGTAGCTGCTCTGATGTCGGATGGAAAGTACCTCGCATTTACTCATGTTGAAATGAAATAAATTTTTGTTTGATCATTGGTATACTGTGTCTAAGTCACTCTGAAGCAGATGCTGGTCGACATTTACCCGAATCCTGCGCCAAGTCGTGATGTCGTTGGCAAACATCAGAATGTCTGAAGCGATTGCCTGTACGAAGTCATAAATAAACACCAAAAGCAGAAGTGGATCTAGAACTGGGCATTGCGGTACACCATACACGACTTATATGAAGTCCGATAAAACGCTCGGAACCCTGACCACTAATTGCCGTTGAAGTAGAAAGTTGGCAATCCAGCTTAAAAGAAAGTCGCCGATCCCGTGAAGCTGTAGCATGGAGAGTGGTATCCGATGATCTAGACGATCGAAAGCCTTGGAAAAATCCAGTTCGATCACATCAACGCCTTCACCAGCGTCAGCTGCCTCGGTCAAAATACTGCGTGCGATTAGTAGATTTGTTGTGCATAACCGCTGTCGACGGAAACCGTGCTGCTCAGGTGTGATGATGTTACAGTTCTCTAGATAACACACCAGTGCATCGGCGGCTTTGGATTCTATAACCTTGGAGAGTAGAAGAACTAGGGATACTGGGCGGGAGTTGGAGAGTTCAGGTCTGCTTCCACCTTTGTTAATCGGGGTTAGTATTCCGAGCTTCTACCCAGCGGGTACTTGGTTCTGGTCTAAACGACGCTGGAAAACTGAGCTAAAGGTCTTGCCAGTTGGCTTGCGGCTGCTTCCAATGCCTCTGGACAAATGGTATCGACACCCAGCGAGCTGTGCTTGCTTAGAGAGGTCAGCTTTGCAATACAGACTCCGTGGTAACGCTGAGGTGGATTAGTCCTGGCGGAGGAACGACAGAAGCTGGAAGATCGCATGGTGGAAAAACCTTATGAAACGTGGGGGCATTTTGAATCCGTAGCGCGTTTGCTGCTTCCACAGCCGTTCTTGTTGGACCATCGGCCGTCCTGAGTAGAGGAAATCCTTACCTCACCTTTCGTAGGCTACTGACATGTCCGTAAAGTAGTTTACGGTTAGCACTGAAGGTTTTTGCGATGTTGTGCTGATATGCGGCTTTGTCTTCACTGAGCAATTAAGTGCAATGGTTACGTTGGGCTACGTAATTGTCCCAAGTTGCTCGTGTTGGAGCTTCTCTGTATACTTGCCATGATGGGTTGCGTACTGGCATCCATTGTCCAGTTCTGCTTCTAACGAAAGAAACTGATTTACATTTATTGCAGACTCCTCTCACTGAAGCCTTTGCCATCAGCTGACTGAATTTGTTGACGAACTCCAGTCAGGCAATTTTTGGGGGTTCTTCGGCAAGGAAGCATCAAGCTGTATCGCTGAAGAGCTGGGCTATTCGATCGTACCTTGTGATGGTTCGCACAGTCTCACTGTTTCCATTCCGATATTCCGCCCAGCAGACGAAGTTGAAACTGATCACTGCGTGATCACTGTGGCCCAATGGACGATCTAAAAATAGTACATCATTCATATGTTCCGCGTTGGTAGGCACTAGATCCAGCACGGATGGCCAGTTACCTGTTCTGAACCGAGTGGGCAAAGTGACGGGATTGTAACAAGGAACCGTGGTTACAAGATCTTGTAGATCGGCTTTAAATCGTTCTCCGATCATGGCAGGGGTTTCTAAACAATGTACGATGAAATCATCCATGATAAGGAGGTGGGTATACTTTTGCTGTAAACTGCATGTTAAAGCAGCCGCAAGATGGCAATCGGTTTCGGGTGTAGATTTAGGGGGGCGGTACACCAAGGCAGTAAGGCAAGCGTGTCTGCCTTTTGACTGCAGGCGGCACCAAAGAGAATCGGGAAACTGAGAGCATGAATTCTCTGCGGCTTCCCATTTTAAGTCGCTTCGGTAATGCAAAATTACCTCTCCTCCTTTTGTGAGTCTGTCGTTCCGGATGAGCGACATGCCCGGCAGTGAAAGTTCAGCTTCCGTCATTCCCGTGTGCAACCACGTCACAGTGATACGGGTGATATCATATGACTCGAAAGCTTGGCAATCTTTTAGTTCGGCCAGTTTGTTAAAAAGACCCTGAGCATTCGTACAAAAGCAGGCCAGTTTCTCTGTCTCCTGGGGCCCACAGAGGACTACTGGGATCAAGTATGAGAGTATGCCGACCGATGGGAGGCCGGCAGTTACTCATATTTTTGATGTGATAATGATACCTCATCTGAAGCTTGATTCAGCCAAGGTGCGTCCCAATCCACGTTTAGACCTACGTCAGAGTCGAACAAAGCAAAAGTCAAGTGACGCTCCTGTACCTTCGTCGGTATGCTTGCTGCATCAGTTGCTTTAATATTTGATCTGTGCAAAGCCTTTGCACCTTTAATCGAATTCCAGAAGGAAGGCGTTTCCTATTTCTCCGCCATCGATCCAAAATATCCGTGGCTTGTTGCTCCCAGTGCGGTCGCAAAACAACTGTCCTCCTGCGTTATTCGCCTCCAAATCTTTGGATTTATTCTCACAGATTTGGCTCCGCGAGCTCCTCCTACCACTGTTCATCTATTGGATCTATCATTCACGGATCACCAACAAACTGTGCTCTGGAAAATTCGGTCATCCGTATTTGAAGCTTATCGGATGTTTTATTTTTTCTCTCGTCGCATAAGAACTCTTGTGGTCTTATTTTAAAGATCTTTTTGAGAATCACCCGATCAGCTCACTACCATTCCTTCAAGTCGCTCTACAAAGTGATAGTCGTCAATTTGATCCGCCCTTGGAACTGCCACTGTCGTCAATAGACAGTATTTTCCAAGTCACCTTGCTTTGTCTCAGTCGCTTTGTCTCGCATCACTGTCTGCCCTCTACTGTCTGGATCGATAGCACGCATATCGCCTAGACCTGCTGACCTCAAACCAGCGCCGATCGCCACGCAACGGTGCGTCAGTATCTCCATCCTCTTCCTACCCCTACTGAGAACATGTCTAGTGTGAAAAGCAAATGCGAATCATGTGCCAAAGTGGTAAAAAGTGGTCTGGTGTGTACCATGTGTTTGACATCCTATCACACTACCTGCTTGGAAAGGAGTCGACGAAAGCAAACACCGCAGAGGCGGTTTGGTTCTGTCAAGTTTGCAAGTCTATTCCATTTGTTAGCTGTCTATCTGTGCTACTGAAGAGGTGTGAAAGACTAACCGAAGCGGTCGAGCAACTGGTGAGCGCCAGAGTTACACCCATAAGAAGAAACGGACCTGCATTTGTGAGTAAAAATAACACCCCGAATTCCCTAGTCAGGCCGAAGAAGCGGGCCAGGCGTCCCAACCGAACCCAAACGACTCAGCCTCCAGCAGTATCAACTCCATCCTCCTTCCCTCCTATAAGTAAAAACAGTGCATGCAGCGCGCCTGCTTCAACTTCTGTACTGTATGCTGCACCTAGTAGTCTGTTCGCTACACTCGAGACTGTAAGCTACAGACAACCAGCAATGGTGCAAAACCCGACAACGTACGCATCGGTTGCCGCCAAGCAAACACCGGAAAGAGCACCGGTAACCCATGTGCCCGGACTAGAGAAAACAAAACTGCCGCAGCACGGATGGCACCCACCAGTGCCGTTCACAAATTCAACAAAAACACCGGATACTAAGCCTCCAAATCCAAAACCAGTAGCCACCAGGCGCAACCGTGGTGCCCCAAAGATTGTATGCACAAATGTCCCCGAACCCAAATCCAATACAATTAAGGGTAAGTTGACGGACGATCGAAATCAGTGGGGTTCCATCTGTACATCGGTCGGAGTCCGTGCTAATCCCACGACATTAAAAAGAATCTTGAGCCAGCCAAACGCGTTGCACTACGGCGAACTCCGGTTACTTCGGGTAACACTAAACTCGGCGGACGAGACTGAGGCCGTTCTGCTGTCTGCGAATCGACTCCGCAACGACTCAAGTGGACTGCGCATATTACCAGAAATCCCGTGGAAAGAACGTTCAGGGGACCCCGCTAACAAAGATAGGTACAGAACAAGTCAAGATAAGAAAACAGTGATTGCTCACAGTGTTCCTGAGCTTACTGCCTCCTCTTCTGACGATGCCCAGATGCATGACCGCGAGCAATGGCACTACATCCGGGAGGCTCTTTCTCTCGAAAATGTCGTGGGCACCTCGTTGACAAGGATCCCCATATCACCAAACTATAAGGGGTGCGGTCCCAGGCTCTTAAAACGTGTGTTACAGTCAGAACAAATGGCACAAACCCTACTAGCGAACTGGATTAAATTCCGTTGCAGATTGCCAACAGAAATTCGTCTGAAAGCAGCAAGAGCACCAACACCTTTTAATGACAATTCAGTAGAGGCACAACTCTTAGTGAAAGCGCGAGCTGCAGGACCCGACTCGGGGATGGTTTCAAGAGTAGCCATATTATCCGGAGGAAGACAGCAGAGCACGAGCAAACACCGGGATTCAGGGCATCTGATACCTGCTTCTATATCAAATACTTTTCGAGAGTATGCAACCCATCCAAAAAACGATTAGTCGCCGACCCTTTAAAGGTCGGCGTAAACTCATTTGCTTCATCCATCCATCCAGTCGCCGGCCACACACTGGTCGGCGAAACTTCACGTATGAGTTGTACAACGTCTGAAACATTGATTAAAGCTGCGAAACTTCATGTATGTACACCAACGCCCAAGGGCTTTATCGCTGTCGTACACGTTGTTAGGACCCGTTTGGACATTTCGGATGACACCATTCCAACGTCATCAGTGCGGTTTCAGGGGCCTGGTTCGCAGTGCCTCGTAAGCTACTTCAATGTCCAAGTGCTTATTGATCGAGTTCTGCTTTGAATGCCAGGATTCAATGAACTCACGTGCTTGCCGGCTTTTGGCCCTTCCGAGGATACTGGTATGCTCTATGTCGAATTGATGGTTCTCAGCATCCATGTGCACTGACATCAGGGAGTTCTGATCGTGGCGACGTATGGCTAGGCTGTGTTCGTGTAGCCTTGTGCCAAGCGTTCTCCCAGTCTGTCCCACGTAGTACTTGTCGCAGTTCCGGCAGCAGATCTTATAAATCACACCAGTTTCTTCTTTGCTAAGTTTAACTTTCACCTTGAAGAGTTCACTGCGAATGGTTTCCGTTGGCTGGTGTGCAACTTTGATTCCAAAAGGCAATAAAAGCCTCGCTGCCATTTCAGAGATACCGTTGATATAGGGAAGTGTTGTTCTCTTTTCAGCTGTTACATTTGTCGAGGTGTGTTGAGCAACGTTTTGTGATGCGAGGCAGCGTAGAATGAAGCCTTTTGGGTACGAGTTCCGCTTGAACAGGTTGAAGAGATGATCTTCCTCTGCCCGTCTCAGCTGCGGTGTGCTACAGTGGGTTTGTGCTCGTTTGAAAAGGTTTTGCACGCAGCTGCGTTTGTGGGCTGCCGGATGATTGCTGCCGTAGTTGAGGATCTGGTCCGTATGCGTAGATTTTCGGTAGACTGTTGTTTCCAATCGTTCAGCATCAGTCCGTCGTATGAGAACGTCTAAGAATGGTAGCTACTCGTTGTTCTCCTCCTCCCTGGTGAATTGGATGCCATCGAACACACTGTTGATTAGTTCGTGTGTTTCCTCCAATTTGGAACGTTTGAAGATGACGAAGGTGTCGTCTACGTATCGTATCCATAGTTTTGGTCTCGCGATCGGAAGTGCTATTTGTTCCAGCGCCTGCATCACTGCCTCGGCTATTAGACCAGAGATCGGCGATCCCATTGGTGTACCTGTTATCTGTTCGTAAATTTGGCCATTGAAGTGAAATGTGTTGTTAGACAGAATTCCAATAACTCCATCATCTGTTTGGGTTCGGCTTCACTGTTTGTATCAGACGACGTGTGCTCCTCTAGCAGGCGCGTCATTGTTTGTTTCGCCAAGCCAATGTCGATTGAAGTGAACAGGGCGGTAACATGGAAAGAGACCATCATTTCGTCTCGTTCAATGTTTGCGGTTTTATGTTTCTCAAGGAACTGTTCTGCCGAGTTGATCGGGTGTTCCGATCGCGCGATTAAGTGTTTTAGCCTTCTCCAGAGCTCCTTTGCAAGCCTGTAATTTGGTGCTCCAGGTAACGACACGATGGGGGGAAGCGGCACTCCGCTTTTGTGTACTTTAGGTAAGCCATAGAACCGCGGTAGTACCGAGTCTTGTGGTCGCATCCTCTTGTGTTCCAATTTTGTGATTTTCCCCATTTGTTCCAGCTTCTGCAGAGTGCGTCTGATGTTGCCTTCTAAGCGTTTTGTCGGGTCTTCGTTTATCGGCTGGTATGTGTTGGTATCACTGAGTAGGTGTTGTGCCTTCATCATGTAATCAGATTTGTCCATTATAACAGTAAGGCGTCCTTTGTCGGTCGGCAGTATAACTATGCTCTTGTCTTTCTTGAGGTTCTCCAGAGCTTTCCGTTCAGCGGCGTTGAATATGTTGGTTTCAGCTTTATGACTGAGAGCCGGGATGATTCTGTGTCTGATCATTTGTTGTGCTTCAGGCGCGATGTTGTACGATTTTAGGGTCGATTCAAGTGCAGCGAGGAAGTCGATAGGATTGGAGTCCTTAATATTGAGTTGCATACCTCGGACAATGACTGATTTTTCCGCGTCCGTTAATCCTCTTTTGGATATGTTTGCAATCCAACCATCGTCTTCCTTAGGCGGTTTCTTTTGCGAGATCGAATTCAGCTTCTCTTCAAGCCTCCGTTTGGTGTTTATCTTTGTCTTGTGTGTTTTGACGGCTATCGCTTTTTCCAATTCTTCCGTCAATTGTGATCCCAGTCTGGATAAGCAAATTGCTTTCTGTTCGTTAATCACCATTTGGTATTTATGCATTCGAGTGTGTGCGTCTGTAATCAACAGGTGCAACATTCTTCGCCCATGTTGTTCCGTTATCTTCCAAGCCAAAGGATGGTTGATCGGAGGACGGTAATGCAGACTCGGCGGCAAAACCTGCCTTCGCAAGCATTCGTGGAGGAAATAGAGCTGCTCGTCAGTGGATGATTGCCGACTGGCGAATGTCTCCCATCGGCGAGCAGATTTTAGCGCGTCGCGCCCAAATTGATTTGAAATAAATGAGAATATCCGTAGCTCGGGGTGTGGATGCGGATTTTGAGCGGTTTTCCGAGCTGAGTGATTATTGTGCAGACGCTTCGTTGCCTGTAACACACCACAGCTGAGACGGGCAGAGGAAGATCATCTCTTCGACCTATTCAAGCGGAACTCGTACCCAAAAGGCTTCATTCTACGCTGCCTCGCATCACAAATGTTACTCAACACACCTCGACAAATGTACCAGCTGAAAAGAGAACAACACTTCCTTATATCAACGGTATCTCTGAAATGGCAGCGAGGCTTTTATTGCCTTTTGGAATCAAAGTTGCACACCAGCCAACGGAAACCATTCGCAGTAAACTCTTCAAGGTGAAAGATAAACTTAGCAAAGAAGAAGTAACTGGTGTGATTTATAAGATCTGCTGTCGGAGCTGCGACAAGTACTACGTGGGACAGACTGGGAGAACGCTTGGCACAAGGCTACACGAACACAGCCTAGCCATACGTCGCCACGATCAGAACTCCCTGATGTCAGTGCACATGGATGCTGAGAACCATCAATTCGACATAGAGCATGCCAGTATCCTCGGAAGGGCCAAAAGCCGGCAAGCACGTGAGTTCATTGAAGTCTGGCATTCAAAGCAGAACTCGATCAATAAGCACTTGGACATTGAAGTCGCTTACGAGGCACTGCGAACCAGGCCCCTGAAGCCTCACTGATGATGTTGCCTAGTCAGGCAACGAAACGTCTGCACAATAATCACTCAGCTCGGAGAACCGCTCAAAATCCGCATCCACACCCCGAGCTACGGATGGTCTCATTTATTTCAAGCCATTCCAACCAATGCGAGCCAGCCAAACTTTTTTTAACTAATCTTAACACTTTCCAACCTCCAAATGCCTTTTAAAATGCTAATGTTTTCGTCCAAGTTATTCACAATCTACATAGCACACCGTAGTCCGGAAAAGTAGCAGACCAGTTTCGCCCTATTGGAGCTCGTCAATGATGCGCATTCCTTTGGTCCCCTACTGGGATCTAACCCGTGACCGCTAGAGGCAGATACCAATTAGCCGGCAGGTTAAGCCACTGAGCCGTGAGGAACGTCGGCTGGACCACACCATTTGCAAGCTGACTGGGATATAGCACGATCTCTCTCCCGCTACCACGCAGGTTGCTATCTTAGCAGATGAGAGTGGCTAGCCACCGATGGCCATAACTTCCATTAGACGAATCTCTATAGCATTAGAAACTAGGAGAGGCTACATTTTATATTAAAATGTACAATATAAAGCCTCCTACTTATTAGTAATATAAACTTTAGCCTCTTCTAGTTTCCAATGGTATGGACGTAGTATCTAGGGAGAGAAAGTCATGACCTTCGGAAGCTAGCCACTGTCATCTGCTAAGGCAGTAACCTGCGTGGCAGTCGAAGATAGGCCGTCCGGTATCCCAGTTAGCTTGCAAATTTTGCAGACCAGCGGACGTCCCTCATGGATCAGTGGCTTAAGCTGCTGGCTGATTGGCATCTGACTCTAGCTGTCATGGGTTCGATCCCCAGGAGGGAACCGGGGAATGCGCACCAATGATGAGCCCCAATAGGGCGAAACGCGTCTGGTGCTTTTCAGAACTATGCTGTGCCATGTAGCGTGTGAACAGCTGGGACGAAAACTAAACTAAATTAAAATATTCTCCTACACATTAGTAAACGCCTTTTGCTTGGAACCTTTTTCGTTTTCGAAGGTGTTCCATTCAACGTGGCATCGTTACGTAACCCATTGTGTCGGTTGGCGTTCTGTACTTTCCTTCCTTTGAGATCGACGCATATCGGTCAGGCGCGCAGTGTGGGTACAAATTCAAATGCTCGGTCGGCGTGGTCGCGCGATCCGTGTGATGGTTTATACTGGGGCAAAGACCGACAAGGTCACTAGGAATGGCGACGAACTGGAACCAGCTAAATGAATCTGAACACAGCGCTGAACACAGACTGAGAGATCACAAATCCTTTCATACCTGCGTTGAGAAACACCGGATTGGAATAAGCCTTGGCTTTTTGGACTGCCTCGAGAATGCTGTATCGAATGGTGTTAGAATGATAATCGGCTCAATGTGGTATCATTATCCGCTTGCGCTTTATCAGGGCTGATAGTGAAAACGGTTAGTGATGGTTCGTACTTTAATCATAGAAGATCATTCCAAGTATGATGGATCACTGTGTAGGGCTGGTAAATCCGCATACAGTGACTAGGATGCGAGAAGGTAAAGAGAGGATAAAGAGGAATAAGCTAAATGATCCAGGAGCACGGGCCTCACGCGTGTGTGTGGATGAACTAGGTCTGGGTGTGCAAAAAGCGCTATGCTAGAGATAGCGGTTTTGAGCTTCTCGAAATCCAGTTTGGTGTCATCTGGAGAGAAGAAAGAGCGTTGCTTAACGCTGATCAAGTCAGTTATTTGTTGCATTATGCTCGCGCCGTTGGGAATGAAGCACCGATATTAGTTCACCAGGCCACAATATCGCCGAAGCTGTTTGAAGGAAGTAGGAGCAGAATAGTCCTTCACTGCCTGGATTTTATTCTGTAGAGCCTCATTATCAACGGAGGATATCTTGTGGCCAAGAAGGTTTATGGTATTTTGGCCAAGTTCGCATCTTTCGGGCGTGGCAGTAACCCCTTGCTGCGTCAAGCTTTTGAAAAGTGCGTCAAAGTGACGAAGATGTTCATCGTCAGGGGGCTAGCAATGCGAATGTCATCTAAGTGTTAGTAAATACCTTTGAAGCCTCGTGTTACCTCGTGAACGAAACGCAGGAAGGTCTGAGCAGCGTTGCTAAGGCCGAAAGGTATTCTGAAGTGTTCGGATGGACCAAACGGTGTGGCAACTGCAGTTTTAAAAATACCGCCTGATGACACAGGTATTTAGCCCATTTTGCTAATGAGCTACTTGTCAACCAGAGCTGCAGTTAAGTGGTGCATATGCGGGATGGGGTATTTATCCGAAACGGTAACTGTTGAGTGCACCGTAGCCAACACAGGGACGCCAGATTCCTTACCATCATGTGCAATGGTGACTTCTAGAGGCTTTTAGAAGGGCGGCTTATTACAAGTTCGAGCATTTGCTCGTATTTCTTCTTAACCGCTTTTAATTGGTCCGGGGACAGTTTGCGAACGCGGACCAAAACGGGCGGACCCTTAGGGCAGATGTAGCACATACGGTTTTAGCTCATGGGAGGTAAGTCGTTCTAAGTGTCAAAGAGCTTGGGATGGTTGTTGCATAGATCTATAGAAGGACGTGAAGCTTGGGGCAAGGCAGGAATGGGAATGATAGCAACCACGTTGCCGCTAGTGCTGATAACACTGAGATGTGTCCGGTGCTCTGTCGGATGGCATTTCGACAACAAGAGGCGTTCATCAGGCATGTCCGATTTCTCCGTTTTTGTTCAATTTCCTCGTGGACTCCAACATGAAGCATCCCCATACAAACTCTCAAAATCTAAGCGTTGAGACCTTGCCTGGTAAATGGTTAGTTGATTATGATTATGCGGACGATATCTGTTAAAATGGCGCTTAATGGCGGGTTGAGCCGTCAGAATAAACTTTCATCGTACCGGACAGTGTATTGACCAGATCTCAAGTCACATGAAACAGGTAAGACCACGACAATATAGGTTAAAGTGAGAGCGTGTCAGATTGTAGGCGGCCTGATGCATACAAAACACGGTAAACCAGTGGGTGAGAGTGAATTTCACGAGCAGATGTGTGGGGTGAAATTGTATTTTTAAGGCACCAGATCGCCAGGTGTAACATCTCCCCTTTTAAAGACAAGTTCTCTAAACGCAAAGGAATGAAGTGCTGGGTTCACCTGTAACTGTCGGATTGGTTTGGGTGTTCGCATATCATAATCAACATTATACACTTTAGCCAGAGTTGGAAAACCCCTCGGCTACTGTACCGCAATATATAAAAGAAGAAAAGGACGTGCAACAGATGCATGCTAGCTGAGCTACCAGCAACGGATGGGCATCGTCCCGGAAACCTATCAGCCGGCTACTAGGTAACGAAAAAATTGTTATGTAAAATTCTGTTATGCTAAAAATGTGATCATGGTTGGAGGGGTAGGACAAGAGAGATGGGAAGGAAAAAAGAAACTCAGAGCATGAACGCCACTGCGGTCAGTTCCTTGCAATGTCAGCAAGTGTATCCAACCAAACGCATTCATCGTCTTTCGGACTCCAAGCAAAGAGCCGAGACGCTTTAACCAAGGCCAGCTCCGAAGTGAGGGACTACATTCCTCTCGACCAAGTCATCGCTTGGCCACCTCTCCTCTTCTTCCACCACACCACCAGCGTGCAAACAATGCACGTCGCGGGAGTCGGTGGGCTGGCATGTGTAACACGTTGCCGAGCCATCGGAGCGTGGTGCGTGAAATAACGTTGCTGAGCGGTTCATTTCCTTTTCCTGTGCCATAAACAAGGCGTCGAACACGCTCGTTACTCACGCGGTGTTCCCACCAGATGTGAGCTAAACTGCGAAGGCCCCGGTGGTCAAACGTAACTAGGCTCTTTATGTCCGTTCACCTAACGGACCTGGTTTCGCAACCGTACAGTAAGGTCGAACATACCGCTGCATTGTACACTCTATCCTTCAGGGCGAGAGTGATGTCGTGCCAGCGCCATAAGTGGCGAATGTTAGCAAAAGCGCCTCGGGCTTTTACCATACGGTTCATGATCTCATCTTCGATCCTAAGATCGCTGGTACAACTTCCCGAATAGTTAAATTTCCGAACGACTTCTAGCTGATCCCCACCAAGAGTCAGCGCAGGAGGCGGTCCAGGACAATCTTGGAAGAAAGCTTTGCACCTCGAAGTTGGAAGCAAAGCCCGAAGCGACTGACAGATATTGCTCATGTGTGCAGTGCAGCTTGGCACATTTGTGAGCTGTAGAAGATGACAGCGAATTTGCCAACATACTCCAAGTCAAGAACTCGTTCTCCTGGGAGCGGATCCACACCTTAAGTCGTGTCTACTGAACGCGATTTCTATGACTTCGTCAATAGCGAAGTTGAAAGATGACGGTAGGCATCCTTGTCTCACACCGCTGGATAGCTTGCCGTAAGCCCTCACTCTACCCGAGCTACGCGCGTATAATACTCGGATAGTATTTACATATTTATCGGGCACACGTTTCCTGAGTAGACAGTCCCAAAGAACACATCGATCAAAGGAATCGAAAGCACCTTTGATGTCGAGGAACACGACAATTGTGGGCCGCCAATATGTGTGAGGTTGCTTCAACAGCTGACGCAAAGTGATGTGGTCGATACAGCCACGACCCCGACGAAACCGGGTTCGCTCCTCACGAATCTGGCTTTCAAGAGTGCCAGTCAGTCTGTGAAGGATGACAGAGGCAAGTAATTTTTAGGCGATGGGATCAGACTGATTCCGCTATGGTTGTCGCATTTCGAAGGTGAGACTCCTTGGAAGTTCGGGGCAATAACGGAGCGGCTCCAGTCGGTTGGGACAATTTCCTGCTGTCACAGTTTCACTAGCAATTAGTATAAGTCATCTACAAGAGCACGGCCCCCGAATTTGAAGAGGGCTGGCTGAAGATCATCTGGTTCCGCGGCTTTGTTCAACTTCAACAGTCCGATCTCAAGTTCGACTTCTGAGCGAGAGGGCAGGTCCAAATGGACAGTTCAAAGGGCAGGACGATCACAGACCCGCAAGGAATATTACAATTGTAGCCGGTTAAGTTGATTTTCAAAATGCTCAGCCCAACGCTGCAAACGTTTTGTCAAGTTGTGGATAGACTGTCCTTCCCATCGTAAATTGTTTTACTAACACCAGGTCTCTTGCTGCCTGTTTCGCTTAGCAGACGGAAAAATTTCCGATGGTTACTTATGGTACTGGCCACTTCCAGTTCAGACGCACAAACGGACCACCAGGATTCGCGGTCTTTCTTCAGGCTGGCATGCAGTTTTGCACTAAAGTTTTTGCGAGTCTCACTGTGTTCGCTTCCAGGATGAGTGTATTGGTGATCATTAATAAGTTTCAGAGACTGAAAATAGACCAAATATCCATATTGGTTATTAGACTTACCATATGAGGATTTATCTGCTTCTAATAAGGTCTGATGAACATGCGACCATCATCATCATCATACACGTTAGCTAGAGGTGCGGAGCACCTCAGCTACTGTGCGGCAATACATAGAAAAAAGGAGAAAAAAATGCAACTGGTGCAAACCGGCTGAGATACCGGTAACGGATGGGCATCGTTCCGGTAAGCTACCAGCCGGCTACCGTGCATCAAAAAATTCTATGCAAAGATATAAAATGCTAAATAATGAGATCGTGGTTGGAGGGAGAGACTAAGAGGGATGGGGTGGGACAAAGAAACTTACAGCACGAACGCCACTGAGGTCGGCTCCTAGCCATATCAGCGAGTGTGTCTAACCAAACGTGCTGATCGTCTTTCGGACCCCAACCAGGGAGCCGAGACGCTCCAACCGGGGCCAGCTCAGAAGTGAGGGCTTTCATTCCTCTCGACCAATTCATCGCCTGGCCACCCCTCCTCTTCTTCCATCCATATCCAATGCGAGCAAACAACGCACGTCGCGGGAGTCGGTGGGCTGGCATGCGTAACACGTGGCCGAGCCATCGGAGCCTTCGCTTCCGTATGTACAAGTGGGCATGCACCTACGCCGAGCTTGACTTGTGCAGCCCCTACCGAACTCGAGGGCCTTGATTGCGACCAGTGCCCTTCAATTGTCTCCAGTGAGCACTTACTCAATTCGCATGTCAGCGTACATTGATACACATTCATGACAGCTGACTTGTCCAAATGACTGGTCCCAATGCGCTCATAGCGTCCTCGTGGGCGTCCGCCAAATTGCATCCACAGGTCAGCACCCACAAGTGCATGATCGGTGTCCAAATATGTGCTCCAATTAGAGCGAAATTATGGGTGCAGCCTCTCATGCCGTAACTGTTTACAATGTGATCGATTTGCTTCCATAGCTTGTAGGAATCAAGTCACTCGCCAAAGGGCGCTGTGTCAGAAACTAGTGCTTGCAAGAAATAATCGAGCATCTTCACACAAATGAAGTAACCGCTCACCGTAATCACTACAGGAGCCTACACCAGGTTTGCCGCCCAGATGCAGTTCATTAGTGGATAATTTTCCAACTTGGGCGTTCAGATCCCTAACCAGCACTGAATACCGAAATACTGAGAATAGAGAGTGAGATAAAATTCTGCGTCGCTCCATCGTAGGTGGATCGATCAAATGCGGAGAATCCCGTCACTGATTACTTCGCGGTGGCAGCATATTGCAGCTGTACTACATCTTATCCGGGTGCGCTGTGCTCCCTATACCTGTAGTCCGCAAAGTGGGTGTCAAGGGATCTCTTAAATTCTGACACCGATTCGGCCTCGACTAGCGTGTCCGGTAATTTGTTCCAATATTTCACCACTCGACGCTCAAAGCGTAGTGGGTGAACGATGTGCTTTAAATCCGGTGCCACTAATTTATCCGGTGTCCGCGTGTGCTGCTTGGTGCGCGAGCGTGCAGCAGTGGCTTCAAGATAGGGAAGTGGTCCAGGCGCAGTATCCGGTGCTTCATAATGAGATCCAGTCGAAGCCGACGATATGGCAGGATATAAAGCCCTAGTCTCCGACATCGGTCCTCGTACGATAAATCCCGTAAACTGGGGATGAGCTGGGTAGCTATATGCTAGACCAGTTCCAGTCTCTGCGCCTCCTATTGTGATCTGGCAATAGGAGAGTGAGCCGTACTCAAGCACCGGTCTTATTATGGAAGAGAACAGACGGGTGGCAATCCCTTCAGCCCAAGTGCAGAAGTTGCGTCTAAGTGCCAAAGCAGGCGTAGTCCGTTTGCGTACAGTCTGTTGTCGACAGACCTCCGATCACAACGTGAGGGTAAACCTAGATCTTTTAAGGAACTGGTGGGATGCAGCGCGTGGCCGGCCAGGGTGTACGCACGCCCATTATTACCTCTCCCCAGGCTCATAAAGGAGGACCTGGCCTGGTGGACCGGTAGGTCAACTTCTATAGACCAATGTGACAGGCGGTCGAAGTCCTACTAAAGGACGTCACAGTCGCCGGGGGAATCAGTTATCCTCCGAATCTTAAGGTCACTCGCAAATAATACGCACGGTGAACGAAGAAGCTGACTTATTTCGTTGATATGGACCAGGAATAAAATGCGCCCCAGTACTGCGCCTTGGGGTACGCCGCTAGTGGACAGGTACCAATCCGTTAGATGGTCATCCATCTGAACCCGCCATCTTCTCACAATAAGGAAGTCACTGATCCACTGGTGCAGTGCTCCACCAAGATCACACATCCTCAGGTAGTGGAGCAGGACCTCATGGTTCACTTTATCAAAAGCTTTACTGAAATCAATGTAGATAACATCCACTGACCTCTCCCGATTCAACGCTTGCAGCCATTCCTGTAATGTCAACAGCAGGTTGGTGATGCACGAGCGGCCCTTCATGAAGCCGCCGTACCAGCGTAAGGAGATCTTTCGACTCCAGCAGATGGAGAAGACCCCTTTTCAAAATCCTCTCGAGCGCCTTTGCCAAAACAGAGGTGAGACAAATTGGCCGGTAATTGTCCGAATTGTGTGCGTCAGCACTTTTTGGAATCGACTTCAGTAGCGAGCATTTTCAGTCGCTCGGCAATACACCCTCCGACAGTGATCTGTTAAACAGGTCCGTCACGGCAAGCGTGCTGTTGGCCGATAAGGACTAGGAAATTAGTGGGGGAAATCCATTGGCTCCAGCAGGTTTTGTGCTATCATGACTGGCAAGTAAACTGCTCACATCTTCTACACCGCAATCAAGGCCTTAGAGTTCACTGGGGGCTGCACACGCCAAGCTCGGCGTAGGCGTATGCGCACTTGTATATACGGAAGCGAAGTGCTCCGCCAATGTGGACGCAGGTTCATTGCTGGAGGTCAGAGGCTGTCTGCCAGTGTCCCCTAACACAGCTACGTCAGTTGCGGGCCTCAGGCGCCGCTTCACTTAAGCAGAACTCTTCTTGTGGTCGTGTTTGCTGAGGTTGCAAGCTCGTCTTCGAAGAGCCGACGCTCTTGTTTTTTTTTCACTGGTGCATAGATTCCGGTGCCATTTTCATGCCTCATAATCGTCAGCAGAGCTAGAGACGAGGAATTTCTTCCACAATATGCATCGCCGTCGAGCCAATTGACTATACTCGCTGTCGAACTAATGTGGCAGCATTGGTCCAGCTTTCTGATACTTGAGGAGTACGAAATGAGCGCACAACGATTGCACACCCTCTTTTATAACAGACCAACAGGCTTCAACTGATAGGTAATTGTTGAACGGCTCCAGCAGACGCAAGTAGGGCAGCGGCAGCTTTAGGCTGGCCAACACCATCTTGTGGTCACTAGCTGCCAGAAACTTTAGGACCTGAATTTCATGTACACGTTGCTCGCAACTCGTTCGTAGTAGGTTCAGGCACGATGGAGCAGAATGCGGTGTAACGCGCGTCAGTTGGCAGACATGTTGTGCTACCTCAGTTTCAAATGCCATCGCCACCAACTGTGCCCTGACTTCTCAGTGACCCGGGAGAAGTTGAACCTCAGGCCACCGTTTGCAAGGGAAGTGAAAATCACCCCTAAGCAGGAAGCGGGCCCGACTCATGAAGCACGGTCACTGTAGTGTCCGTGTTACTTCTGTTGCGAACGCGCTCATTCAGTTGACCGTAGAAGTCGTCGTACGGAATCATCGTTAGAGTTTGTGGGCGCGTAGGCAGCGGTGATGAATAGACACATACTAGTATTGCACGACTTCGAGGCGTTGAACGAGCCAGCCCATCGGACTGCAAGCATCCGACTACTGCTTGGGATCCAATCAACCAGAGCATCTTCTGCCTGGGGACATAGAGCAATGCCAACACCTGCTTGGCCGGTTCTCGAAGCGACATCGTCACCGAATTGGTGCAATGAGAAAGTACTGCTGGTGTCACCTGAAGGGGATCGTAAAGTGAGCACAGAGCTCGAGTCGCAGACAGATCTCCGGTAAGCAGCATGTATCGATCGGAAGGGTGTCTAATGTTCGGGCAAGTGATGCCCGTTGACCGAGCTGGAGCCATGTGCGTACATTGAGGTATGTCAATCTGAAGGATGATCGAGAGCTCCAAATGGAAGCCGATGAACTGGGCTTGACCGCTTGGTTGGACATGGGCTTGTCGACAGGACAGGAGTGAAGGTCCGCGTTAGCATGTGCGTTGAAGCCAGAATATAAACGCCTATCAAAACATGGTGGGGGCGGGTCGAAGACAGGGGGTTTAAAAACAGGGGGATAAAAGTGAAGTTGGGACGGGACGATAAGAGTGAAAAAGCATAAAAGGGTGAATAAGAAGACTGGAGGGCTCGGGCAGTAACACCCAAACACTATCCACTCTGCTCGATGCAGCAGATAGTGTGCCGTTGATTAGCCTCTGCGACGGCCAGAGCATCAAGAAATTGTTCTAGGAGAAATTCATAGTGTTGGGTGGGCAGGGTACTGTCAGGTCGCCAAGGCTTAGGCGGAAAAAACACTAGGGTTCCCAGCCAAAGCCTCTGGTTCAAAAACCTGACCACAAGGCAGCGGGTTTGGCGTTGGGCCACAAGGAGTTCGTTTTAAGGAATAAGGCACCACCTTCATTCCAACCCCAAAACTGGAGAACCCGGAGGCTGAGTTTTTCTGGCCTCTAACCATTGACCAATCTGGTATGAGTGGCTCTGAAGGTGCAGAAAATGACCACTCAGTATAGCTCAATGGATCTCTGAAGCACGCAAACAATCGCACCACAGTAAGGTCCAGCCTCATTGCGATGAAGTTGTCCACATAAGTCTCCGAGTGACTCCTTGGCATGGCTCTGTGCACGTTTTCGGCGGCCACTAGGCCCCACTGTTTTTGGTAGTTCAAACGTGTCCAGCAGTATATAGAACGGCAACTCGGAAGTAGAAGTGATTGTGTGTTCGATCTGCCGTTTACGTAACTGATTAACGTGGCGTACAAGAAACAACGGTCAGGTAGACACCTCCTACAACCTTTTCTTTTTCGTACCAATGCAGGTTACCAGATTTGGTGGTGCGGTCTTGTATCCAATGCGTACACCGGTTCCCCTGGTAAAACTTCTTCCCACGACTGAAGCGAGTGGCCGTTGGATAACCCTAGGGCGTATTGCATCAATTGGAACCCGAACATGGATTCCGCTGGGGATTTGCCACCTGGTACGGCAGCGTTAGGTGTTGTCCGATAAGTTATCAGGAAGAGCTGTATGATCTCTGTCGGTCCATTCGCCCGCAGTTTTAGAAGTGAACGTTCGAAGGTATCCATGAGTCTTTCTGCTTTCCCGTTGGACTGGGGATGCCCGGAGATGACCGGCAGTGTTTGATACCATTACGCTGACAGAGGGCACCAAATTCGTCGGATATACATCGCGAATCATTAGCGGAAACCAAGATGTTTGGTGAACCGAACTGTACAAATAACTGTTGTTGTAGTTTTTGAACTGTTGTCGTTGTCGTGATTTGTTCATCAGGTATACCTCCGGCCACTTGGTATATGCATCAACCACAATAAAAAAAAACACTGGCCTTGCACGGGACCAGCGAAATAAACGTGAATTCTCCCCCAAAGCCCAGAGACTGGCATCCAGGATTGGATGATTTTGCCTGGAACTTTCGCTGCTGATGCACATTTGCTACATGTGACGACACAATCATGGATAGCGTTGTCAATAAAAGGCCAGTATACTTCTGGCCGGAGCTTTCATCCGTGATATACCGGGGGTAATGTAGGTGCAAATATTTTAATACCCTTGCCTGCAGGGACTTCGGAACAACCACACGCTCACCAAACATAAGAAAATCCTCCATCTGTGCTAAGGAGTCACGACGAGAATAAAATTGTTTAAGGTGTGTATCAGTAATCCGGTCTAGCCACTTTGCGTTTAAAAAAAACGGAAAACGCCAAAAAGCGTTGCCCACCGTGACCCGGTAGCCAAAGGGGTAGTGGTGTGGGCTACTATTCTAATGGTAGCGGGATCGAGGCCTGCTGTCTCCACCTGATGAGATGAAATTACATCGAAACGCGTCGTGGTTGTGCAGTGTTTTCGGGTGGGCAACACCCAATTTCCATCTACTTTGAAAACGGATAACGTTTTGCAAAAAGTGGGTCGAGTTTGGTGTGTTCCCCAAATGTCCACAGAAGTAATTGCGAGGGCTCTGATTGAATTACACAGATTCTGTTTCACGTCCGATGCGAACGCGACTGACGAGACCACCTGGTCTTCTTCTATGCTTGGTTGTTTTGCCATAAGTCGAGACAGCGCATCTGTGTAGCTGAAACCTGAAACACGAGCTATTGTAAAATTATATCCGAGCAAAAGTGTCGCCCAGCGTTAGATGCGATTTGCCGGATACACAGATATACCCTTTTTTGAACTGAAAAAGGCTAAGAATGGTTTATGGTCAGTCTGCAATACGAATTCTCTACCCTACAGCATCCGATGAAACAGCAAAAGGTAAAGCTAGTGTCTCTTTCTCGACCTGGGAGTCGTTTCTTTCAGACTTAATTAAGGCACGCGATGCGTAGGCAACCGATCCCATGGTGATAGAGCTGAACTGCTGACGGGGAACTGCTCCAACACCATAAGTAGAGGCATCTGTGGAGACAATGATATCTGCTTTTGGGTCATAATGTGCTAGCATTAAGTCGGATACAAGAGCTTTCTTAATGAGTCCAAACATGAGTCCTCACATTTGGATGATCAAACCTAGGATCGATTGTTACCCAGCAACTCATTCATTGGCCCGCGAAGTAGATGCATGTCAAGAATAAATGCACTGTAATAACACACCATGTTCAGGAACGATTGTAGCGTAGGTATATCGTGTGGTGCAGGTAATTCCTCGATGACGCGCATTTTTTAAATATCAGTTCTTCGCCTGTCACGATCAACAATAAAACCAAGATAATTCAGTTGAGGTATAAACAAATAACATTTATTAGCTCTCAGACACCAAGCATATTCCCGTAGGCGTTCGAATACCTGCAAGAGGAGACAGCTATGGTGGCTTTTGTCTATTGATGCGACGATACTGTCATCCAAGTATGCACAAGACGATGGTATGATCGCTAGCATAGTATCCATCAGTTGTTGAAGGAGTCCCGGATCAGCGTACATTCCGAATGGTAGCTGATTGTACTGATACAGACCACAGTGAAGGTTAATTGTAAGAACGCACCGGGTGTCATCATCGATTCCCACTTGAAGATAGGCAACCGAGAGATCAATCTTTTGGAAAATGCGATTGCTATTGAGTTTGGGAGAGGATCCTCCGGTAGTAGCAGCGGGTATTGATGGAGATTCAGTGCTGCGTTCAGACCGGTTGAATAACCTTCACATAGACGAATGGTTCCGTTTGCCTTTTTCACTAGCACTATGGGCGCTGCCCAGTCTGAGTATTCCACTTTAGCAATCATTCCTGATTACTCCAAGCGATCAAATTCATTGTCAACTAACTTAAGGAACACATACGGCACCGGTCTTTTGGGTCGAAAAGCAAGCTTTGCGTCAACTTTTAGATACATAGATGCCGTGAACTTTGTGCGACAGCCAAGTGTTGTATTGGACACTTCTGGGAATTGCTTCTCCATATCAATAGCGATTGTAACATTCGACGCTGCGTAGCACTGTGATAACCTGTCCGGACCGGATAGACTTTTTAGTGCCCCAAAAGATAACTGTTATCTTTTGTGCGCAATTTCCCTGATGGCCAATTGTACACTATTCTTCTTTGTTTGAATTTTTCTTACATTACGTCCATGTTGACCTGCACCCGACTCGACACTCGAGCTCTTTGTAAATTCCCGCGCTAACGTGTACCTTCTATCTTGCTTCATCAGTCCGCTTCTTCTTATAGCCCATCGAATACAGTCCACTGTGTCCGACTCCAATTACCTTCTTATATTCGCGCTTACTTTCGCACACTGTCTCGGACTAGTATTTACTAGTCCTACAACTTTCCACGGTTTGATCGCACACAGAGTCAAGAGGAGCGCTCCACAGAAGCAACGCGGTTATCCAATCGATACCAAGTATGTTTACCCCTCGGGTTATCAGAAATGTGACAGATGCCGTTTCGCTTATAGTTTCTGTAAACATTTTCACATGCAAATTTAACATATAGCTGTAGGATATGGTTCGATGCATTCCTTGCTGTATTTTCCGCATTGCACGTTATCGGTCTACCGATAGTCGACCATGTCGGACTAGAGATGATGGTAATATCAGATGCAGTATCCAGCTGTAGACGCACTGAGTGACTATTAACAGTGATAAATTTACAGTGAAAGAAATCCTTCCTGTGCCGTTGCATAAACCACATTAGACCCATTCGATTCCACGTTGTTGAAGCGGTTTTGATTGATCCCCACGATGAGGATGTCGTGTGGTTGATCGGCACTGCGTTTCTTCATGACCATTCTTGCGGCAGACGGTGTACTGATGAGTGATGAACGGACATTTTCTGGAACAATGCCAATCACCACAATTCCAACAAACATGCGGTGGTTTCTGTCGTGCGGTGTTATAGACATCTGTCGGTGTTCGGATAGAAATCGAATCAACCATCGCGATCTCTGACATTAGTTGTCTCGAGTGCAACATTTGTGAATCATTTTGTAAGTTGACCAGACGCTGATACTGCGGTGAGATCCTGAATTGTGAAATCTGGAGATGAGTCCAGTTTGGGTAACAGACTTGTTATGATTTCTGCGTCAGCTGCAGAGGACAAGACAGATTAAAAAAATGAGTGATTTGAACTGATCATCCGTACATGGTTTGAGCTAGAAACGTTCACATGAATGGTTCACTCTGCCCGCGTGGGAAATATAAACCTCGGACTGATTCATCATCAGCTTCAAACACTGATAACGGATGTTAAAAATTGAGGACCGTTCACCAAAAATAGAAGTGAGAGCAGCTACAGTCTCCTGAAAATTGCACTCGCTGGAAGGTTTCGGTAGAATGAAATTACAGTATTGGTTGTGTTCATTTGCGTCCAGCTTCAGTAGCAACAACCGTACTCTGGCCGCATCATAAAACGTGATCGCTTCAACCAGGAAGATGTCTTCATACCGCCCGTACCAGGTTGCAATGTGATGCCGGTCTCTGAGTCATATTAGGAATCTTACATTCCATTTGCCAACGATCCAGCTGAAGTGGATTCCGTTTTCACTGTGGTGGGCGTTAGGTTTAAAGAGGACAATTTCTCAGTGAGTGCTTGGAAGAATAATGTTTGTCTTTGTTCTTGTTGAAGCCTAGCCCGCTGTTGCTGTCTGATCTAATCATACTGATGTTGTAGTAATTGGGTTAGCTGTGAATGCTCAGCCATCTCCATCGCCAGTGTTATAATGGCAGGTAATGGGGCGGTGAGCTTTCAGAACAGAGACTTTCATTGTACCGGACAGTGTATTGACCAGATCTCAAGTCACATGAAACAGGCAAAACCGCCGAAATATAGGTTAAGGTGAGTGTGTCAGATTGTCGGCGGCCAGATGCATATGAAAAACAGTAGACCAGTGGGTGAGAGTGAATTTCACGGTCAGGTGTGTGGGATGAGGTTGTATATTTAAGGCATCGATCGCCTGGTGTAACAATATCGGCTTGGATTTTGACGCTGTTGGAGTGGCCCCATCAACCACGAATAGCCTTTCTAGTGGTCCAATCGTTTCGCATGCGCTTCGCATCTTCAAAGCGCAGGACCATCAGTTACTTGATGACACCTTGGGCCTTGATAAGGAGGAGCTCGAGCTGACTGATGGATTCATTTACCTTGGCAGCTGCAACAGCAACGATGGGAACATAGAAACTGAAGTCACTTCACGCAACGCAAAAGCCAGAAATGTCTACTTGAACCTACAACTGGCGACGGAAATGTGTTTCCCTCCGTCAGAATAGACCAAGTTTACAAGGCCACAGTGAGGGCCGTCTTGCTGTATAGAAGTGAGGATTTTTCTCTTCGGTATGAAGATCTGAGGCGACTTAAAGCCTTTGATCACCGTTGTCTGCGAAGCATTGCTGGTGTCGGGTGACAGCAGCGTGTCCGCAACGATGATGTGCGTACTTGAGTGTTAACCAAAGTGAGTGATAACCAAGCTAGTTCCCTAGAACAACAGGTAGCACTGAACAAGTTGCGTTGGCTTGGGCACGTGCTACGTATGCCTGGTCACCGCTTACCTAGGTGGACCTTATTTAGTCTGTCAGGTGAAGTATTGCGCAAAGCTCGAGGTGGATAAAGGTTGCCTTGACAGCAGGGAATGAAGGCACTGACGACCAAACTGGGTGCCGTTAGTCCGTCTCACCTTTCGGGTTGGTGTCCACATGACCCGCCTTGTGCTTGGTTCGAGACTCTACAGGACACGGCTCGCAGTCGACACCGGTGGCGCGTCTACTGCCGTCTCCTAGTCGGATTGCCAGTTTAAATTGTGTTTGGTGCTGAGTTATCTGCGAGGTAACGGTTGATTATGACGTGTGGCAGTGAGAGCCGCGAGGAAGCAGTCTTGCTTATGCCGCCTTATCTTTGCACGATATCCAGCCGTTTGTGACGGTATGTTTTTAGTACAAGGTATAGGCGCATTGACCCTGATTTTTTACTTAGGCCATTAAGGTATGCAGGTAAGTTTACCTTCTTTCCCTCTTTTTAATCTTTATTCCATAAGACATCATGGTTGTAGAGCAGAGAAGCATCAGCTCCAATGACTGATCTACTGCGAGTGAGGATGATGATGAGCTGCCTCAGAGAGTGGTTAATTTTGCCATTTAGCTTCGACAATAAGGTGAAAACATCGGAGATATTCTATGACTATGATAACGAAAGACACTGTTGCTACTGTGAAATGCCAGCGAAATAAACGTCGGTGACCTAGCTTGTGCATTAGCAGCTTCTCCCCGAAAGTAGCGATTGGTGTGCCATTGGGGGCACGTAGTCCGGTCGGCGATGGTGAGACAATCTCAGCTGAGCCATAGGGTATGAAGCTAACTTCAGCTCTTGTGTCCCCTAGGAGCTCGGTACCGGAAATCAAATCCCTTACTCGGATGTGGTGACTTTGGGTTTGGCTGGTCGTGTCCGTCGCCATTCCAAGCTGGCCGAGAAATTTACACGCTCCTCGGTGAAGGTAGTCTGCTTGGCGCATTCGAGGGATGGGTTACCAAAACGCTACTTTTTAATCTTGGAGGCTTGAGGGTGATTTAAATTGGTGGTGATAGCGACCGCTCATAGCGAGCTGTTGGACTTAACGACTAAGTGTCACAAGTTACGCTTCTGTCATTGAGTTAAGCCGGTAATAGAACTGCCCTGGAACGCGGTTGCGTTCACGCTGCTGGCGTCGGCTAGTAGCTGTGTTCCTTTGATGACTCGGTCCCCCAAATCCTCTAGTTGGGTGGGCGATACGGAGCTAACAATGGGGATAATGGCTTGTGTGTTGCCGGCAGTCAATTTTGAGGCAGCTGCAAATATCGATAAACCCCTATGCTGTCAGAACAAGCCCTGAAGTATACACGCATCTAGCCGTCAATCTCTTCACCTCGTATGCGTGTTGTAACCTGTTTATGTGCAGCGATGTCTAGCCACATCTCCGCTTAGTTCACAGAACATCCATCAAGCGGGTGCGTCATTACCACAGTAACTAAGAACGCTTATGATAAGTTTGCAGGAATGGAACCTGTGGCAAACGCAACTTCCAGCAACGTAAATGAATTGGCGATCAGCTTGGAACGCCCACGGGAAGCGAATCTAAAGGCTGTACTATTGAATTTTAATTGTGGAAGCTATTTTAACTATGAAGGAAAGGGAATAGAATGCTCTCATTGCTGTAAGAAATTCCATCTTAAATGCTCTTTCCTTAGTCTAAGCGGGGTAAAAAAATAACGACCCGTTCCACTTAGTTCTGCATGAACTATACAGCTGTTCCCTTCATCAGCTATATAAATAGGCTGGAATAGAGGTGCGGCAGACTGGCACAGATTGTAGAGTAGCAACTGCCATACAGGATGCAGAAGAATCGGAGACGCTAACTTGATAAATGAATAAAGTTATATTCTCGGTGTTGCACGAGGCACGCCAACAAGGCGTGATCAAATATGTACAAACGAAGCTGTGACAATCAAAATGCGAGCAACTTTGGTCTTGACTTTGGGAGTGAGCAGCTGAGTGAGTTCAAAGAAACGATATAAGTTTGTGCTAACTGTTCGACCCCACATTTGAATCAGTGTTGAAACAGATTGTTAATGCAAATGCAAAAATGTTGATAATCACGTAATGTGATACAGGAATTTGTTCCAAGTAACTGTTGTTCTGGCTCGGTATTGGGGCCATTGTTGTTCGCGATCCATGTAAAGGACTTGCTGGGGGAGCTAGGAGTGTCATTACTAATGTTTACTGACGACCTTAAGCTCTGGAATGTTGTGGATATCCCTGAGGTCCTGAGGCAATTCAATGTGCCTTGGATAGGCTCTTGGAACGTTCTAATTATGGTTGATACCCATAAATAGGGTCAAGTGCTCTGTTCTCCGAACCAGAGCTGCTAATCCTCCCACTCGGTAGGTTGTCGGCGGTGGTGAGATCTCTGCTGTCACTCAGCAGGTTGATTTAGGGGTCGTGGGTTCATCAGCACTGCATGCTGGCGACACTTGGAAGAAGGCTACTTACGGGGGTTTCGTATGATGTGGTGTATCCGCCGCTATTTCGGAATCCTAACGGCCAGTTTGTTTGTGAAGATATTCCCGGCGTTCGTCCGACCTCCCTGGAATATTGTATCAAGGCTTGTCCACCAGGTCTTGTCAGAGACAAAATGGACCTGGAGTGGGTGTTACTAGTGGGCACTCGGTTAGTGCAGGGTCTACGGAGACAAACGTATCCTGAACGTTTGCTCAGTTTGGGGATTACTCAATGCACTACCGAAGGATAAGAGGGGAACTGCTTCGCACTTATCGTATTTTGACAGGTAAGATCGGCCCAGACTTGTCAGGGCTATTTAGTCCCGCTACGTTACCTAATCTCTGCGGCCACCCACTGAAACTGCATAAACCACGGTCTGGTAGGATTAAGATGGAAACTCCTCTGTCGCGCTTAGTTACAGATCGCTGGAATTCGCTTCCAGATAATGTGCTTAGGGAACCTACGGTTAAGGGTTTTGCGCACCAGCTCGATGCTCTTGGGTGGTAAAAGCAAACTTTTCCATTTTCCTAGCTGACTCACCTCCACTTTTCAGTTCTTTTTTAATGATTCAAACATCTTGGTATTCCACTTGCTTACCTCTTTCCACTTTCTCTTGTGCCTTCTGAGTTTACTTTTTCCTCTTTCTTACTTCACGTAACCGGCCCAGCAAGGACTGCTAGTGCAGGATACGTGGGCAGTAATTGGTTGGACAGGGTGTGATGCGGTCTTTGTTTTAGCTCCATCAGTATTTCAAAGTCCGGCAACTCCTGGTTCAACGACCTGCTGCAGCAGGAACACTCACGAAATAATCCTATCGTTTCAGTCCCGCCTGAACTTGAATCGCAGTAGTCTGCTACTTATTTTCCATCCTCTGGCGTATGATGCATGTAGCCGGTCCTCGGGCGTCACGCTACCAGGTAAGAGGTCGAGCAGTTTTCGCTTTCTGTTATCCTTACCTTCTTATTCCACTTCGGCACTTTCCCTTCCCTCTTCCGTGCTTCCTTAGCTGCCTCCTTTACCTCGGCCACTTACTAGGCGGCTCTACCGTACAGCCGTCTACGTGCTATTTATTTTGCATTGCAGCTTGTCTCACTACTTGGGGACGGAAGAGCTCAGAACCCTGGACCGAAGGAATATTACAATGCGTGTAGCGATGTGGCGTGTCGTAGTGTCACCATAGAAGGTAAACAAGGAAGTTGTCGTCGAGCGTAGCCTATATTCTGAGCTTCGTTTGCTGTTTGTTTTCCCATTTCGTCTTCGGTGTTGTACTATCCAACCGTCTTACGCTTTCATGCCATCCACCCAGTCGTCTTGCGCTCGGTACTTTTTGGCAGCTGTGACAGTACCGCCCAGCTAGCCCCTGAGATGTGACACAAGCACATCATCCATCCAGCTCCGACACTCTTGCTAGGTGGTTTTGCAGCCATCTACGAAGTATCTTCTTTTCCTTGCAACCCCATTCGGTTTCATACCACCCTCGTACACCCCGGACCCAAAAATCCACAGAACCCTCGACCGGACGCATAATAACAATGCTTTCTCCTATGGCTAGACTGGGTTTCAATCCTGTCCAGCTGATCGCTGTGTTCAGTAAGACGGTACGTATCCGAATGGCTAAATTTTGGACCATCTAGTTGTTGAAGATTTGCTCAATTACAGAAGAAGTATCTGTGGGAAACTTGGAAGGAAACGCAACGGACGAGAGCACGCCAAAAAGAAATGCCATGAAAATGCACACAAAGAAATGAAGGGAATGCAACAAAACTCCGAAAGTTGAAGAGCTATGCACACTGCGGATTTGTCGTTATATATGTTACATAAATGTGTTATTCGTGTGAATGAAGGACGGAAGTGGAGGTTCGAGATGGGATTGGTGGCCGGTTTGCAGCTATTGCGCTGCGTCGCGCGAGGTTATTGCTTCTAACAGCGTTGCGAGTTGAAGATAGCACAGGCAAGTTAAGTGACGGAAGGCCAGTAGTAAGTTAAGCCGCGGATACGGGTAAATAGAGAATGAAGGTCAGTAGCTACGCGGCTTATGCCCTGCGTGGAGATAATGGGAAGCCAGTGGCAAGCAGAGCGCAAATTTAAGGCAAAGACCAGAGGCGCTGGAGGCGGGTAAGTGAAGTTCAGTTAGTGAAAGAGTAGCAGTCTAAACGGCCATTTACAGCAAAAATCCTAATCTGGGAAATCTGGTAAATGTATAGTGAACGTTAGATGTTGAAAGGTCAGTGCACTGGGTCATGCGTTGTACGTAAGTCTGGAGGACAAGTCTAAGAGATAATATCGTTTGAGAAGTGAGCCCTACGGTAGAAGGGCGACGTATAAGCCAATATTTGTGTGGCTATGGCGCTGCATTGCGCGAAGTTATTAAATCTAACAAGGTAGCGACATGAGGCTAGAAGAGATGAGTTAAGTAATGGAAAGCCAGTTGTATGCTAAGCACAAATTTATGGTAAAGATCAACAGCAGTGGAGGTAGGTAAGTGCAAGGTTAGGTGGCGGAAAACCGCAAAGCTGAGCGGTCATAAATGATCAAGATAATTATCCGAGGAGCAAGGAAATAGGAAGTGAAGGACAAACGCTACATGGCGACAGCGCACCGTCACATGTTGTAGGTGTCTTTACAGTGGACCAAAGGAAGAGCTACACCAATTTGAGGATGTGGGCCGATAAGGGACACCTCATTACAGCGAGGTGACGGATTTTGCTGTCGAATTAAGTGAAGGTCAGTATCTGGGTGGTTAAGGCGTTGCATCGCGCGAGATTATTAAGTCCAGTATGATTGTGAGATGTAGGTAGCAGTCGTGAGTTAAGTATGGGAAAGCCAGCGGCATGTTGAACGCAGATTTATGGCGGAGATCAAAAACAGTGGAGGCAGGTGAGTGCAAGATTAAGCAAACGAAAGCCACTAGCAAGTTCATCGAACATTTTCGGCCGAGGTAATAAGCCACGGAGGCAAGTGAATAGAAGGGGAGCGTCAGAATCTGCATGGCTACTACGCTGTGTCGCACGTTGTGCTGTCGTTCTGGTGGACCAGAGGAAGAGAACTATCGCCATTTTGAGAGTGAGAGCCGGCAGGTGAGCTGGAACATTCAATACAGCGGTGTGAAAAGGCGTAACTGTAGAATTAGATGAACGTCAGTATCTGGGTTGATGGGCACTGTGGCGCACGAGGATATTAAGTCTAACAAGGTTGCGAGCTCAGGGTAGAAGAGGTGACTTAAGAAGTGAAAAGCCAGTAGTATGCAGTGCGAAAATTTATGGTAAAGGCCAAAAGCAGTGAGGCAGTTGAGTGTATAGTTAATTGACGGAAAACCAGCAAAAGGTTTAGCGGCCATATACAATCAAGTTAATTATCCAAAGAGCAAGGAAATAGGAAGTGAATGACAGAAGCCACATGGCTACATCGCGCCGGCATAAGTTGTAGGTGCCGTTCTGGTGGACCAGAGGAAGAGGGCTAACACTAATTTGGGGATGAGAGCCGATAGGAGAGCTAGATGCTTCATTACACCAGTGTAACAGACTTTGCTGTAGAATTAAGTGAACGTCTGTATCTGTGTTTCTAAGGCGCTCCATTGCGCGGGTTATTAAGTCTAACAAGGTTGCGAGATGTGGGTAGAAGTGGTAAGTAATGGCAAGCCAGTGGAATGCTGTGCGCAGATTTATGGCAAAGCTGAAGAGCAGTGGAGGCAAGTAAGTGCAAGGCTAGGTGCTCGAAAGCCAGTAGAAGATTTCGCGGCCGTTTGCCGCAAAGATAATAAGTCGTGGAAGCAAGTAGCAGAGGTGCGTTAAGCAATGGAAAGCCAATAGTATGCTGAGCGCAGATTAATGGCAGAGATCAAAAACAGTGGAGACAGGTGAGTGTAAGCTTAAACCACCGAAAGCTAGCAGCAAATTGAGCGGCCATTTACTGTCAAGTTAGTAGGCTATGTGACAGCTGGGCGAGAAAGCTGGTTGCCAACGTGTTTGCCACAAATCGTGCTTGGGAAAGAGCCTGCGAGCGTGTTGCCAGGGCCCAGCCGAAAGCTGGTGAAATCGCACATCAGACAGCAGGCGTGTTGCCAAGGCCTGACACGAAAATGACGAAATCGCGCGTCAGACATCTCGTGCGTTACCATGCACCAGGTAGGTGGACGGAGACTGGCAGGCCAGAGCAAGACGGTGAAGTGGACAGACGGAGCGGACAAGCACGTGTGAAGCGTGAGCTCACAGCCGAATCCGCCAGGTGATGTTTAAAGAATTGGTGAGACCGACATAAAATATTAGTGTTTTGGGTCCTAATACAACTCTGGTTTGCTGAGTCTTCTTCTGTCTTCCATCCTGTTAGGTTTGCTAAGGAGTCAAACAGAGCAGGCGTAAGGGGGCAGATTTACCAGCAGGCGTGAATCAACCGGTCGATTGCCGACACAGCGATATAACAGGGCCGACCCGAGTACCACCGAACCCAGAAATGACAATCAGTTTTGAACAATTGCATATGCTTTTGCAGCAACAACGGGCGCAGTTTGAAGCATCCCAAGTCAAGTTGATCGTAATGCTAACTCAGAAAATGACAGTGCAGTCAGGTCCAGGGTTAGGGACAAGTGAAGGTGCTCTCTCACCAGAGACCCTGACTCAGCAGATCAGTGAGTTCCATTATGACGCTGATGCCGGTGTAACATTTGTTTCTTGGTTCCACAAGTATGAAGCCATGTTGCGGGTTGATTTCGCCAACCTTCCAGCGGAAAAGAAGATTCCACTAACGCTGCGGAAGCTGAATGCTGCCGAAAACGAGAAGTTCACCAATTTTATCTTACTTAAAAAGAGTACTTATTTGTTGTTTGATGAAGTGGTTGCAGTCCTGTCTCAGATTTTCGGAGAGCAGACATCTTTGTTCTACATCCGGTACAAGTGTCTGACAATAACAAAAAAGACGAAAACTGGGTCGACTATTCCAGCCATGTCAATCGAGAGTGCGAACGGTCACAACTACACAAGATGACCAGTGATCAGTTTAAATGTCTCAAATACGTTTGTGGACTACAGGCATCCGAAGAGGCCGACATTCGAACACGAATACTGGACAGAATTGAGCAGAATCCGGATGTCACATTGTAGCAAGTGACCGGTGAGTGCCAACGGATGACGGATCTGAAGCACGATGCCGCAATGATTCAGCAATTGTCCAACCAGAACGATCAGGATTTGGTCTGTGCAGTCAGCCGTATTCCCAAAAGTAAGCTCCCCCCGTGAGTCCGCCGCATTCTAAACCTCTCTCTGCATGTTGGTTTTGTAGAGAGTGGCATTTTGCTCGCGAGTGCCCATACAAAACTTACACTTGCAACCTTTGCGGCAGAAAAGGGCATAAGGAGTCATGCTGCCTAGCGACTCGTTCAATTTTGGCCAAGAAGATGTGTAACAATGCCAGCTGTTCCCGGCGTCCCAATTTGACCAGATCTATCACCGCAACATTCAAGGTTGACGGGGCTAGCAGGCTCAAATATACAATTGTGAAAATCAACGGCTTCCAAGTCAAGTTACAAATCGACACGGCTTCAGATATCACCCTGATATCTCGCGACACTTGGTGCATGCTGGGGCGACCGACACTCATACAAACGGGCCACACGGCACGGAATGCTTCAGGAGGTACGTTGAAATTGCTTGGTGAACTGAATTGTCAGGTAAACTTCCGCGATAAACAAATCCAGACGACATGTTTCGTGACAGACCAGCCGGGGTTAGATTTGTTGGGGCTCGACTGGATGGATGAACTGAAACTGCTTGATCAATCAGTGAACAGTATATGTCAGCCACCGCAAGTCAATCTGCTGTCGCAACCGTCGACTTCAAGCCCGATGTTTCAAAGTCAGATTACCGAGATAAAACGACGTCACGATGCATTGTTCCAACCTGGTCTCGGATGCTGCAACATAGCTACTGCCGCATTGAACCTTAAACCAGACGCCAAGCCAGTCTTTAGACCAAGACGCCCGGTGCCCTACGCAACCCAGTCCTTAGTGGAAGCCGAGTTAAACCGACTACAATCTGAATGGATAAACGAACGAGTTCACTATTCCGAATGGGCAGCACCTATCGTGGTGGTAAAGAAAGGAAACGGTAAAGTCCGTATTTGTGCTGATTTCTCGACAGGTTTGAATTCTGTGTTGGAAGCTCATCAGTATCCCTACCGGTACCAGTAGACTTGTTCAGCAAACTCAATGGGGGGAAATGTTTCACATAACTTGACCTAACTGATGCGTATCTGCAAATCCTAGTTTCCCATCAGTGCAGAACATTGCTGACAGCAAATACCCACTTGGGACTTTTTCAGTAGAACCAGCTGCCGTTCGGAGTGAAAACCGCACCGGCCATTTTTCAACAAATAATGGATACCCTGCTGAGCGATATCCCAAATACAACAGTATACCTGGACGATGCGTTGATTATGGGCTCAGATCCGCAAGAAGTGATGCAGACGCTGGAGAGAGTGCTTTCGCGTCTCGAAGAAGCTGGATTCCGGTTACGGGCTGACAAATGTGAGTTCCTATTAGAAAGTGTCAAATTTCTTGGGTTTATCATCGACAAACATGGCCGGCGCCCGGATCCCGCCAATATTGAAGCCCCCAAAAGACATTGCAGAGCTCCGCTCGTTTCTTGGGCTCGTTAGCCATTGCAGCGCTTTCTTACCAAGCCTTCACCAAACCAGAGGTCCGCTGAAGCAGCTACTGACAAAAGACAAGGGTTGGAAATGGACGAAGGAGTGCCAGCAGTCTTTGATGCAGTCAAAGCAGCTCTCACTTCTGAACCACTCTTGACT
>OX104068.1:53402403-53433724 GCA_944474145.2 Dicrocoelium dendriticum | reverse complement strand
CCAGTGAGCACTTACTCAACTCGCATACCAGCATACTTTGATAGGCATTCAGAAGAGCTGGCTTTGCCAGTTGGCTAGTGTCAATGCGCTCACAAAGTCGTCGTAGACAACCGTTAAAACGTATCCGCAGGTCAGCACATGCAAGTGCATGGTCGATGTGTACACATGTGCTCCAAATCGAACGACAGTTCTGGACGCAGCTTAACCATCGGTAACTTATGGCAATGTGATCGATTTGTGTTCATAGCTGGAACGAGGCTGTTGGGCTCCAAGTCACTCACAGTGGGTACTGTGTTGGAAATTAATGCTCACAAGAAATAAGCGATCATCTTCACACAAATGAAGTAACCGCTCACCGTAATCACTACGGGAGGCTACACCACGCTGGCCACCCAGATGCAGTTCATTAGTGGATAAATTTCCAACTTGGACGTTCAGATCCCTAGCCAGCACTGAATACTGAATACTGAGAATAGAGAGCGAGATAAAAAGCTGCGTCGCTCCATCGTAGGTGCATCGAGCAAATGCGCAGAATCCCGTCACTGATTACTTCGCGGTGGCAGCATATTGCAGTTGTACTACATCTTATCCGGGTGCGCTGTGCTCCCTATACCTGTAGTCCGCAAAGTGGGAGTCAAAGAATCTCTTTAATTCTGACCCCGATTCCGCCTCGACTAGCGTGTCCGGCAATTTGTTCCAATATTTTAACACTCGACACTCAAAGCGTAGAGGGTGAACGACGTGCTTTAAATTCGGTGCCACTAATTTATACCGGTGTCCGCGTGTGTTGCTTGGTGCGCGAACGTGCAGTATCGGCTTCAAGATAGGGAAGTGGCGCGGGTGAAGTATCCGGTGCTTCATAATGAGATGCAGTCGAAGTCGACGATATGGTAGGGTATAAAGCCCTAGTCTCTGACATCGGTCCTCGTACGATATATCCCGCAAACTGGGGCTGAGCTGGGTAGCTATATGCTGGACACGTTCCAGTCTCTGCACCTCCTATTGTGATCTGGCAATAGGCGGGTGAGCCGTACTCAAGCACCGGTCTTATTATGGAAGGGAAAAGACGGGTGGCAATCCCTTCAGCCCATTGCAGAGGTTGCGTCTAAGTGTCCCAAGCAGGCGTAGTCCGTTTGCGTACAGTCTGTTGTCGACAGACCTCCGATCACAGCGTGAGGGTAAACCTAGATCTTTTACGGAACTGGTGGGATGCAACTGGTGGCCGGCCAGGGTGTACGCACGCCCATTATTACCTCACCCCAAGCTCATAAAGAAGGACTTGGCCTGGTGGACCGGTAGGTCAACTTCTATAGACCACTCGGATAGGAGGTCGAAGTCCTACTGAAGGACGTCACAGTCGCCTGGGGAATCAGTTATCTTCCAAATCTTAAGGTCAAGCGCAAATAATACGCACGGCGATCGAAGAAGCTGAGGCATTTCGTTGAGGTGGAACAGGAATAAAATGCGCTCCAGTACTGTGCCTTGGGGTACGCGGCTAGTGGACAGGTACCATTCCGTTAGGTGGTCATCCATCTGAACCCGTCATCTTACAGTAAGGAAGTCACTGACCCACTGGTGCAATGCTCCACCAAGATCACACATCCTCAGTTAGTGGAGCAGGACCTCATGGTTCACTTTATCGAAAGCTTTACTGAAATCAATGTAGATAACATCCACTGACCTCTCCCGATTCAACGCTTACAACAATTCCTGCCGTGTCAGCAGCAGGTTGGTGATGCACGAGCGGCCCTTCATGAAGCCGCTGTGCCGGCGTAAGGAGATCTTTCGACTCCAGCAGATGGAGAAAACCCCTTTTCAAAATCCACTCGAGCGCCTTCGCCAAAACAGAGGTGAGACAAATTGGCCGGTAATTGTCCGCATTGTGTGCGTCAGCACCTTTTGGAATCGGATTCAATAGCGAGCATTTTCAGTCGCTCGGCAATGTACCCTCGGACAGTGATCTGTTAAACAGGTCCGTCACGGCAGGCGTGATGATGGCCGATAAGGACTACGAAATTAGCGGGGGGAGGGAATCCATTGGCTCCAGCAGGTTTTGTGCTATCAAGACTGGCAAGTATACTGCTCACATCTTCTACACCGCAATCAAGGCCCTCGAGTTCAATAGGGGCTGAACACGTCAAGCTCGGCGTAGGCGCATGACCACTTGTATATACGGAAGCGAAATGCTCCGCCAATGTGGACGCAGGTTCAGTGCTGGAGGTCAGAGGCTGTCTGTCAGTGTCCCCTAACACAGCTACGTCAGTTGCGGGCGTCAGGTGCCGATTCACTTAAGCAGAACTCTTCTTGGGATCGTGTTCGCTGAGGTTGCAAGCTCGTCTTCGAAATGCCGACGCTTTTTTCACTGTTGCATAGATTTCGCTGCCATTTTCATGCCTTATAATCGTAAGCAGAGTTAGAGACGAGGAATTTATTCCACAATATGCATCGCCGTCGAGCCAATTGACTATACTCTCTGTCGAACCAATGTGGTAGCATTGGTCCAGCTTTTTGATACTTGAGGGGTACGAAACCAGGGCACAACGATTGCACACCCTCTTTTATAACAGGCTTCAACAGATGAATAATTGTAGGACGGCCCCAGCAGACGCAAGTAGGGCAGCAGCGGCTCTAGGCTGGCTAACACCATCTTGTGGTCACTAGCTGCCAGAAACTTTAGGACCTGAATTTCATGTACACGTTGCTCGCAACTCGTTCGTAGTAGGTGCAGGCATGATGGAGCGGAATGTGGTGTAACGCGCGTCGGCTGGCAGACATGTTGTGCTACCTCAGTTTCAAATGCCATCTCCACCAACTGTGCCCCGACTTCGCAGTGACCGGGGAGAAGTTGAATCTCAGGCCACCGTTTACAAGGGAAGTGAAAATCACCCCTAAGCAGGAAGCGGGCCCGACTCATTAAGCACGGTCACTGTAGTGCCCGTGTTACTTCTGTTGCGAAGGCGCTCATTCATTTGGCGGTAGAAGTCGTCTTACCGAATCATCGCTAGAGTTTGTGGGGGCGTAGGCAGCGGTGATGAATAGACACATACTAGTATTGCGCGACTTCGAGGCTTTGAACGAGCCAGCCCATCGGACTGCAAGCATCCGACTACTGATTGAGATCCAATCAACCAGAGCATCTTCTGCCTGGGGACTTAGAGCAATGCCAACACCTGCTTGGCCGGTTCTCGAAGCGACATCGTCACCGAATAGGTGCAATGAGAAAGTAATGCTGGTGTCACCTGAAGGGAATCGTAATGTGAGCACAGAGCTCGAGTCTTGCAGACAAATCTCCGGTAAGCAGCATGTATCGATCGGAAGCGTGTCTAATGTTCGGGCAAGTGATGCTCGTTGACCGAGCTGGAGCCATGTGCGTACATTGAGGTATGTCAATCTGAAGGATGATCGAGAGCTCCAAATGGAAGCCGATGAACTGGGCTTCACCGCTTGGTTGGACATGGGCTTGTCGACAGGACAGGAGTGAGGGTCCGCGTTAGCATGTGCGTTGAAACCAGAATATAAACGCCTATCAAAACATGGTGGGGGCGGGTTGAAGACAGGGGGTTTGAAAACAGGGGGATGAAAGTGAATTTGGAACGGGACGATAAGAGTGAAAAAGCATAAAAGGGTGAATAAGAAGACTGGAGGGTTCGAGCAGTAACACCCAAACATTATCCACTCTGCTCGATGCAGCAGATAGTGTGCCGTTGATTTTCCTCTGCGACGGCCAGAGCATCAAGAAATTGTTCTAGGAGAAATTCATAGTATTGGGTGGGCAGGGTACTGTCAGGTCGCCAACGCTTAGGCGGAAAAAACATTAGAGTTCCCAACCAAAGCCTCTGGTTCAAAAACCTGACCACAAGGCAGCGGGCTTGGCGTTGGGCCACAAGGAGTTCGTTTTAAGGAATAAGGCACCACCTTCATTCCAACCCCAAAACTGGAGAACCAGGAGGCTGTTTTTCTGGCCTCTAACCATTGACCAATCTGGTATGAGAGGGGCTCTGAAGGTGCAGAAGATGACCACTCAGTATAGCTCAATGGATCTCTGAAGCATGCAAACCATCGCACCACAGTAAGGTCCAGCCTCATTGCGATGAAGTTGTCCACATAAGTCTCCGACTGACTCCTTGGCATGGCACGTTTCCGGCGGCCACTAAGCCCCACTGTTTTTGATAGTTCAAAGGTGTCCAGCAGTATATCGAACGGCAACTCGGAAGTAGAAGTGATTGTGTGTTCGATCTGCCGTTTACGTAGCTGATTAACGTGACGTACGAGAAACAACGGTCAGGTAGACACCTCCTACAGCCTTTTCTTTTTCGTACCAATGCAGGTTACCAAATTTGGTGGTGCGGTCTTGTATCCAATGCGTACACCGGTTCCCCTGGTAAAACTTCTTCTCACGACTGAAGCGAGTGGCCATTGGATAACCCTAGGACGTATTGCATCAATTGGAAGAGGTATCTCACACCCGAACATGGATTCCGCTGGGGATTTGCCACCTGGTACGGCAGGGTTAGGTGTTGTCCGATAAGTTATCAGGAAGAGCTGTATGATCTCTGTCGGTCCATTCGCCCGCAGTTTTAGAAGCAAACGTTCGAAGGTATCCGTGAGTCTTTCTGCTTTCCCGTTGGACTGGGGATGCCCCGGAGACGACCGGCAGTGTTTGATACCATTACGCTGACAGCAGGCACCAAAATCGTCGGATATACATTGCGAATCATTAGCGGAAACCAAGATGTTTGGTGAACCGAACTGTACAAATAACTGTTGTAGTTTTTGAACTGTGGTCGTTGTCGTGGTTTTTTCATCAAGTATACCTCCGGCCACTTGGTATATGCATCAACCACAATCAAAAAACACTGGCCTTGCACGGGACCAGCGAAATAAATGTGAATTCTCTCCAAAAGCCCAGAGACTGGCATCCAGGATTGGATGATTTTGCCTGGAACTTTCGCTGTTGATGCACAATTGCTACATGTGGCGACACAATCATGGATAGCGTTGTCAATAAAAGGCCAGTATACTTCCGGCCGGAGCTTTCATTGGTGATATACCGGGGGTAATGTAGGTGCAAATATTTTAATACCCTTGCCTGCAGGGACTTCGGAACAATCACGCGCTCACCGAACGTAAGAAAATTCTCAACCTGTGCTAAGGAGTCACGTCCAGAATAAAATTGTTTAAGGTGTGTATCAGTAATCCGGTCTAGCCACTTTGTGTTTGAAAAACGGAAAACGTTTTGCAAAAGTGGGTCGAGTTTGGGGTGCTCCTGGATGTCCACAGAAGTAATCGCGAGGGCTCTGATTGAATTACACAGATTCTGTTTCACGTCCGATTCGAACGCAACTGACGCGACCTTCTGGTCTTCTTCTATGCTTGGTTATTTTACGATAAGTCGAGATAACGCATCTGTGTAGCTGAAACCTAAACAAGAGCTATTGTAAAATTATATCCGAGCAAAAGTGTCGCCCAGCGTTAGAGGGGATTCGCCAGATACACAGGTATACCCTGCTTTGAACTGAAAATGGCTAAGAATGATTTACGGTCAGTCTGCAATACGAATTCTCTACCCTGCAACATCCGATGAAACAGCAAAAGTTAAAGCTAGCGCCTCTTTGTCGACCTGGGATTCGTTTCTTTCAGACTTAGTTGAGGCGCGCGATGCGTAGGCAACCGATCCCATGGTGATAGAGCTGAACTGCTGACGGGGAACTGCACTAACACCATAAGTAAAGGCGTCTGTGGAGATAATGATATCTGCTTTTGGGTCATAATGTGCTAGCATTAAGTGGGATACAAGAGCCTTCTTAATGATTCCAAACATGAGTCCTCACATTTGGAGGATCAAACCCAGGATCGATTGTTACCCAGCAACTTATTCAATGGCCCCCGAAGTAGATGTATATCAAGAATAAATGCACTGTAATAACTCACCATGTTCAGGAACGATTGTAGAGTAGGTATATCGTGTGGTGCAGGTAATTCCTCGATGACGCGCATTTTTTCAATATCAAGTCTTCGCCTGTCACGATCGACAATAAAACCAAGACAATTCAGTTGAGGCATAAAAAATAACATTTATTAGCTCTCAGACTCAAAGCATATTCCCGTAGGCGTTCGAATACCTGCAAAAGGCGACACTTATGGTGGGTTTTGTCTGTTGTTGCGACGATACTGTCATGCAAGTAAGCACAAGATGATGGTATAACTGCTAGCGTAGTATCCATCAGTTGTTGAAAGAGTCCCGAAGCAGCGTACATTCCGAATGGTAGCTGATTTTACTGAGACAGACCACAGCGAAGGTTACTTGTAAGAACGCGCCGTTTGTCATCATCGACTCCCACTTGAAGACAGGCAGCCGAGAGATCAATCTTTGGGAAAATGCGATTGCCATTGAGTTTGGGAGAAGATCCTCTGGTAGTAGCAGCGGGTATTGATAGAGATCCAGTGCTGCGTACAGACCGATTGAATAATCTCCACATAGACGAATGATTCCGTTTGCCTTTTTCACTAGCACTATGGGCGCTGCCCAGTCTGAGTATTCCACTTTAGCAATCCCTCCTGATGGCTCCAAGCGATCAAATTCATTGTCAACTAACTTAAGGAACGCATACGGCACCGGTCTTTTGGGTCGAAAAACAGGCTTTGCGTCATCTTTTAGATACATAGATGCCGTGAACGTTGTGCGGCAGCCAAATGTTGGGTTGAACACTTCTGGGAGTTGCTTCTCCATATCAATAGCGATTGTAAAATTCGACGCTGCGTAGCACTGTGATAACTTGTCCGGACCGGATGGACTTTGTAGCGCCCCAAAAGATAACTGTTATCTTTTGTGCACAATTCCCTGATGGCCAATTGTACACTATTCTTCTTTATTTGAATTTCCCTTACATTACGTCCATGTTGACCTGCACCCGGCTCGACACTCGAGCTCTTTGTAAGTTCCCGCGTTAACGTGTACCTTCTGTCTTGCTCCATCCGTCCGCGTCTCCTCGTAGCCCATCTAATACAGTCCACTGTGTCCGACTCCAATTACCTTCTGATATCCGCACTTACTTTCGCACACCGTCTCGGACTAGTATTTACTAGTCCTACAACTTTCCACGGTTTGATCGAACACAGAGTCAAGAGGAGCGCTCCAAGGAAGCAACGCGGTTATCCAAACGATATCAAGTATGTTTACCCCCCGGGTTGTCAGAAATGTGACAGACGCCGTTTCGTTTATAGTTTCTGTAAACACATTCACATGCAAATTTAACACATAGCTGTAGGATATGGTTCGATACATTCCTTGCGGTATTTTCCGCATTGCACATTATCGGTCTACCGATAGTCGACCATGTCGGGCTGGAGATGATGGTAATGTCAGATGCAGTAGCCAGCTGTAGACGCACTGAGTGACTATTAACAGTGATAAATTTACAGTAAAAGAAATCCTTCCTGTACTGCTGCATAAACCACATTAGATGTCCATTTGGTTCCGCATTGTTGAAACGGTTTTGATTGATCCCCACGATGAGGACGTCGTGTGGTTGATCAGCAATGCGTTTCTTTATGGCCCTTCTTGTGGTACACTGTGCACTGGTGACCGATGAACGTACAGTTTCCGGAACAATGCCACTCAACACAATTCCAACAAACACGTGGTGGTTTCTGTCCTGCGGTGTTATAGACATCTGTAGGTGTTCGGATGGAAATTAAATCAACCATCGCGATCTTTGACATTAGTTGTCTCGACTGCAACATTTATGAGTCACTTTGTAACTTGACCAGACGCTGACACTGCGGTGAGATCCTGAATTGTGAAATCTGGAGATGAGTCCAGTTTGGGTAACAGACTTGTTATGATTTCTGCGTCAGCTGCAGAGGTAAAGACAGATAAAAAAAATGAGTGATTTGAACGGATCATCCGTAAGTTGTTTGAGCTAGAAACGTTCACATGAATGGTTCACTCTGCCCGCGTGGGAAATATAAACCTCGGACTGATTCATCACCAGCTTCAAACACTGATAACGGATGTTAAAAATTGAGGACTGTTCACCAAAAATGGAAGTGAGAGCAGCTACAGTCTCCTGAAAATTGCACTCACTGGAAGATTTCGATGGAATGAAATTACGGTGCTGGTTGTGTTCATTTGCGCCCAGCTTCAGTAGCAACAACCGTACCCTGGCCGCGTCACAAGGCGTGATCGCTTCAACTAGGAAGATGTCTTCATACTGTCCGTACCAGGTTGCGAATGTGATGTCGGTCTCTGAGTCAAATTAGGAATCTTACATTCCATTTGCCAACGATCCAGCTGAAGTGGATTCCGTTTTCACTGTGGTGGGTGTTAGGTTTAAAGATGACAATTTCTCAGTGAGTGCTTGGAAGAACAATGTTTGTCTTTGTTCTTGTTGAAGCCTAGCCCGCTGTTGCTGTCTGATCTAGTCATGCTGATGTTGTTGTAATTGGGTTAGCTGTGAATGCTCAGCTATCTCCATCGCCAGTGCTATAATCGCAGGTAATGGGGCGGTGAGACGTCAGAACAGAGACTTTCATCGTACCGGACAGTGTATTGACCAGATCTCAAGTCACGTGAAACAGGCCAGACCGCCGAAATATAGGCTAAAGGGAGTGTCAGATTGTCGGCGGCCAGATGCATATGAAAAACAGTAGACCAGTGGGTGAGAGTGAATTTCACGATTAGGTGTGTGGGATGAGGTTGTATTTTCAAGGCATCGATCGCCTGGTGTAACAATATCGGCTTGGATTTTGACGCTGTTAGAGTGGGCCAATCAATCATGAATAGCCTCTCTAGTGGTCCAATCGTTTCGCATGCACTTCGCATCTTCAAAGCGCAGGACCACCAGCCAGTTGATGACATCTTGGTCCTTGATAAGGAGGAGCTCGAGCTGCTTGATCGATTCATCTACCTTGGCAGCTGCATCAGCAATGATGGGCACGTAGAAACTGAAGTCAATACACGCAACGCAAAAGCCAGACATGTCTTCTTGAACCTACAACTGGCGACAGAAATGAGGTCCCCTCCGTCAAAATAGACCAAGTTTACAAGGCCACAGTGAGGGCCATCCTGCTGTATAAAAGTGAGGCCTGGTCCCTTCGGTTTGAAGATCTGACGCGCCTTCAAGCCTTTGATCACCGTTGTCTGCGAAGCATTGCTGGTGTCGGGTGACAGCAGCGTGTCCGCAACGATGATGTGCCTAGGTGAGTGTTAGACAGTGATAACCAAGCTTGTTCCCTAGAACAACAGGTAGCACTGAACATGTTGCGTTGGTTTGGGCACGTGCTGCGTAAGCCTGGTCAGCGCTTACCTAGGAGGACCTTGTTTAGTCTGTCAGGTGTAGTGTGGCGCAAAGCTCGAGGTGGATAAAGGTTGCCTTGGCAGCAAGGAATGAAGGCACTGACGATCAAACTGGGTGTCGTCGATTCGTCTCGCCTTTCGGGCTGGTGTCCATGTGACCCGCCTTGTGCTTGGTTCGAGACTCTACAGGACACGGCTCGCAGTCGACACCGGTGGCGCGTCTGCTGCCGTCTCCTAGTCGGATTGCCAGTTTAAAGTGTGTTTGGTGCTGAGTTATCTGCGAGGTAACGGTTGATTATGATGTGTGGCAGTGAGAGCCGCGAGGAAGCTGTCTCGCCGATGCCGCCTTATCTTTGCACGATAACCAGCCTTTTGTGACGGTATGTTTTTAACACAAGGTATAGGCGCATTGACCCTGAAGGTTTACTTAGATCATTAAGGTATGCAGGTAAGTTCACCTCCTTTCCCTCTTATTAATCTTTATTCCAGCAGACATCATGGTTGTAGGGCAGAGAAGCATCAGCTCAAATGACTGATATACTGCGGTTGAGGATGATGATAAGCTGCCTCAGAGAGTAGTTAATTTTGCCATTTAGCTTCGACGATAAGGTGGGAACATCGGAGATAGTCTATGACTATGATAGCGAAAGGCACTGTTGCTACTGTGAAATGCCAGCGAAATAAACGTCGGTGACCTAGTTTGTGCATTAGCAGCTTCTCCCCGAAAGTTGCGATTGGTGTGCCATTGGGGGCACATAGTCCGGTCGGCGATGCTGAGACAATCTCAGCTGAGCTATAGGGTATGAAGCTAAGTTCGGCTGTTGTGTCCACTAGGAGCTCGGTACTGGAAATCAAACCCCTTACTCGGATGTGGTGACTTTGGGTTTGGCTGGTCGTGTCCGTCGCCATTCCAAGCTGGCCGAGAAATTTTCATACTCCTCGGTGAAGGTAGTCTGCTCGGCGCATTCGAGGGATGGGTTGCCAAAACGCTACTTTTTAATCATGGAGGATTGAGTGATTTTAATCGGCGGTGTCAGCGACCGCACATAGCGAGCTGTTGGACGTAACGACTAAGTGTCACAAGTTACGCTTCTGTCGTTGAGTTAAGCCGGTAATAGAACTGCCATGGAACGCGACGGCGTTCACGCTGCTGGCGTCGGCTAGTAGCTGTGCTCGTTTGATGACTCGGTCTGCCAAATCATCTAGTGGGGTGGGCGATACGGACCTAACAATGGGGATAATGGCTTGGGTGTTGCCGGTAGTCAATTTTGAGGCAGCTGTAAATATCGACAAACCCCTATGCTGTCAGAACAGGCTCTGACGCATACAAGCAACTAGCAGTCAATCTCTTTACCCCGTATGCGTGTTTTAACGGGTTTATGTGCAGCGATGTCTAGTCACATCTCCGTCTAGTTCACAGAACATCCATCAAACGGGTGTGTCATTACCACAGTAACTAAGAACGTTTATGATAAGTTTGCAGGAATGGGACCCTGCGGCAACCGCAACTTCCAACAACGTAAATGAATTGGCGATCAGCTTGGAATGCTCAAGGGAAGCGAATCTAAAGGCTTTACGATTGAATTGTAATTGTGGAAGCGGTTTTAACCATGAAGGAAAGGGAATAGAATGCCCTCATTGCTGCAAAGAATTTCATCCTAAATGCTCTTTCCGTAGTCTAAGCGGGGTAAAAAAATAACGACCGGTTCCACTTAATTCTGCATGAACCATACAGCTGTTCCCTTCATCAGCTATATAAATAAGCAGGAATAGAGGTGCGACAGACTGGCACAGATTGTAGAGTAGCAACTGCCGTACAGGACTAGATAAATAAATAAAGTTATATTCTCGGTATTGCACGAGGCACGCCAACAAGGCATGATCAAATATGTACAACCGAAGCTGCGACAATCAAAATGCGAGCAACTTTGGTCTTGACTTTGGGAGTGAGCAGCTGAGTGAGTTCGAAGAAACGATATAAGTTTGTGCTAACTGTTCAACCCCACAATTGAATTGGTGTTGAAACAGATTCTTAATGCAAATGCAAAAATGTTGATAATCACGTAATGTGATACAGGAATTTGTTCCAAGTAACTGTTGTTCTGGCTCGGTATTGAGGCCATTGTTTCTCGCGATCCATGTAAAGGACTTGCTGGGGGAGCTAGGAGTGTCATTACTAACGTTTACTGACGACCTTAAGCTCTGGAATGTTGTGGATATCCCGAGGGGTCCTGAGGCAATTCAGCATGCCTTGGATAGGCTCTTAAAACGTTCTGCCTTATGGTTGATACCCATAAATAGGGTCAAATGCTCTGTTCTCCGAATCGGAGTTGCTAATCCTCCCATTCGGTAGGTTGTCTGCGGTGGTGAGGTCTCTGCTGTCACTCAGCAGGTTGATTTAGGGGTCGTGGATTCATCAGCACCGCATGCTGGCGACACTTGGACGAAGGCTACTTATCGGGGGTTTGGTATGATGTGGTTTATCCGCCGCTATTTCGGAATCCTAACGGCCAATTTGTTTGTAAAGATATTCTCGGCATTCGTCCGACCCCCTCTGGAATATTGTATCAAGGGTTGTCCACCAGGTCTTGTCCGAGACAAAATGGACTTGGAGTGGCTGTTACCGGTGGGCACTCGGTTAGTGCAGGGTCTGTGGGGACAGACGTATCCTGAACGTTTGTTCAGTTTGGGGATTACTCAATGCACTACCGAAGGATAAGAGGGGACCTGATTCGCACTTATCATATTTTGACGGGTAAGATCGGCCCGGACTTGTCAGGGCTATTTAGTCCAGCTACGTTGCCTAGTCTCCGCGGCCACCCACTGAAACTGCATAAACCACGGTTTGGTAGGATTAGGATGGAAACCCCTCTGTCGCGCCTAGTTATAGATCGCTGGAATTCGCTTCCAGATAAAGTGCCTAGGGAACCTACGGTTAAGGGTTTTGCGCGCCAGATCGATGCTCTTGGGTGGCAACAGCAAACTTTTCCTTTTTTCTAGCTGACTCACCTTCACTTTTCAGTTCTTTGTTGATGACTCAAGTATCTTGGCATTCCACTTGCTTACCTCTTTCCACCTTCTCTTTTTGCCTTTTGAGTTTACTTTTTTCTCTTTCTTACTTCACGTAACCGGCCCAGCAAGGACTGCTAGTGCCGGATACGTGGGCATTAATTGGTTGGACAGGGTGTGATGCGGTCTTTGTTTTAGGCTATCAGTATTTCAAAGTCTGGCAACTCCTGATTCAACGACCTGCTGAAGAAGGAACACTCATGAAATAATCCTATCGTTGCAGTCCCGCCTGAATTTGAACTTGAATCGCAGTCGTCTGCTACCCATTTTCCATCCTCTGGCGTATGATGCATGTAGCCGGTCCTCGGGCGTCACGCTAACAGGTAAGACGTCGAGCAATTTTCGCTTCCTGTTATCCTTACCTTCCTATTTCACTTCGGCACTTTCTCTTCCTTCTTCCGTGCTTCCTTAGCGGCCTCCTTTACATCGGCCACTTACTAGGCGGCTTGACCGTACAGCCGTCTACGAGCTATTTATTTTGCATCGCAGCTTGTCGCACTACTTGGAGACGGAAGAGCTCAGAAACCCGGACCGAAGGAATATTACAATGCGTGTAGCGATGTAGTGTGTCGGAGTGTCGCTATAGAAAGTAAACAAGGAAGTTGTCGTCGAGCGTAGCCTATATGGTGATCGTCGTTTCCTCTTCTCTTTAGTTTCCCATTTCGTCTTCGGTGTTGTACTATCCAACCGTCGTACGCTTTCTCGCCATCTATCTAGTCGCCTCACGCTCGGTCCTCTATCGGCAGCTGTGAAAGTACCGCCCAGCTAGCCACGAGTTGTGACACAAGCACATCATCCATCGAGCTCCGACACTTACTAGGTGGTTATCCAGCCGCTTACGAAGTATCTTCTTTTCCTTTAAACCCCATTCAGTCTCATACCACCCACGTACACCCCGGACCCAGAAATTCACAGAACCCTCGACTGGACGCATAATAACAATGTGTCCTCCTATGGCCGGACTGGATTTCAATCCCGTCCAGTTGAATGCTGTGTTCAGTAGGAGGGTAATTATCCGAGTCGCTAAATTTTGGACCATCCAGTTGTTGAAGATTTGCTCAATTACAGAAGAAGCATCTGTGGGAAACTTGGAAGGAAACGCAACTGACAAGAGCACGCCAAAAAGAAATGCCATAGAAATGCACACAAAAAATGAATGGAATGCAACAAAATGCTGAAAGTTGAAGAGCTATGCACACAGCGGATTTGTCGTTATATATGTTACATAAATGTGTTATTCGTGTGAATCAAGGCCAGGAAAACGTGGCGGTTCGAGATGGGATTGGTGACCCGTTTGCAGCTATTGGGCTGCGTCGCGTGAGGTTATTACTTCTACCAGCGTTGCGTGTTGAAGATAGCACAGGCAAGTTAAGTGACAGAAGGCTAGTAGTAAGTTAAGCCGCGGATACGGGTAAATAGAGAATGAAGGTCAGTAGCTACGTGGCCAACGCTCTACGTGGAGGTAAGGGAAAGCCAGTGGCAAGCGGGGCGCAAGTTTAAGGCAAAGAGCAGAGGCGCTGGATGCGGGTAAGTGAAGTTCGGTTAGGGAAAGAGTAGCGGTCTAAACGGTCATTTACAGCAAAAATCCTAAGCTGGGAAATCTGGTAAATGTATAGTGAATGTTAGATGTTGAATGGTCAGTGCACTGGGTCACGCGTTGTACGTAAGTCTGGAGGACAAGCATAAAAGATAATATGGTTTGAGAAGTGAGCTATACGGTAGAAGGGCGACGTAAAAGTCAATATTTGTGTGGCTATGGTGCTGCATTGCGCGGTTATTAAATCTAACGTGGTAGCGACATGAGGCTAAAAGAGATGAGTTAAGTAATGGAAAGCCAGTAGTATGCTGAGCACAAATTTATGGTAAAGATCAACAGCAGTGGAGGTAGGTAAGTGCAAGGTTAGGTGGCGGAAAAACAGCAAAGTTTAGCCGTCATATATGGTCAAGCTAATTATCCGAGGAGCAAGGAAATAGAAAGTGAAGGACAAAAGCTACATGGCTACAGCGCACCGTCACATGTTGTAGGTGTCGTTACAGTGGACCAGAGGAAGAGCTACACCAATTTGAGGATGTGGGCCGATAAGGGACACCTCATTACAGCGATGTGACAGACTTTACTGTGGAATTAAGTGTAGGTCAGTATGTGGGTGGTTAGGGCGCTGCATCGTGCGAGATTATTAAGTCTAGTATGATTGTGAGATGAGGGTAGCAGTGGCGAGTTAAGTAGTGGAAATCCAGCGGCATGCTGAGCGCAGATTTATGGCAGAGATCAAAAACAGTGGAGGCAGGTGAGTGCAAGGTTAGGTGACCGAAAGCCACTAGCAAGTTCAGCGGCCATTTTCGGCCGAGGTAATAAGCCACGGAAGCAAATGTTTAGAACGGGAACGTCAGAATCTGCATGGCTACTACGCTGAGTCGCACGTTGTGGTGTAGTTCTGGTGGACCAGAGGAAGAGAACTATCGCCATTTTGAGAGTGAGAGCCGGCAGGTGAGCTGGACTATTCAATACAGCGGTGTGAAAAGGCGTAACTGTAGAATTAGATGAACGTCAGTATCTGGGTTGATGGGCACTGTAGCGCACGAGGATATTAAGTCTAACAAGGTTGCGAGATCAGGGTAGAAGAGGTGACTTAAGAAGTGAAAAGCCAGTAGTATGCAGTGAGAAAATTTATGGTAAAGGCCAAAAGCAGTGAGGTAGTTGAGTGTACAGTTAATTGACGGAAAACCAGCAAGAGGTTTAGGGGCCATATACAATCAAGTTAATTATCCGAAGAGCAAGGAAATAGGAAGTGAATGACAGAAGCCACATGGCTACAGCGCACCGGCACAAGTTGTAGGTTTCGTTCTGGTGGACCAGAGGAAGATGGCTAACACTAATTTGGGGATGAGAGCTGATAGGAGAGCTAGATGCTTCATTACAGCAGTGTAACAGACTTTGCTGTATAATTAAGTGAACGTTAGTATCTGTGTTTATAAGGTGCTCCATTGCGCTGGTTATTAAGTCTAAAAAGGTTGCGAGATGTGGGTAGAAGAGGTAAGTAATGGAAAGCCAGTGGCATGCTGTGCGCAGATTTATGGCAAAGATGAAGAGCAGTGGATGCAGGTAAGTGCAAGGTTAGGTACTCGAAAGCCAGTAGAAGATTTCGCGGCTGTTTGCCGCATAGATAATAAGTCGTGGAAGCAAGTAGCAGAGGTGAGTTAAGCAATGGATAGCCTATAATATGCTGAGCGCAGATTAATGACAGAGATCAAAAACAGTGGAGGCAGATGAGTGTAAGCTTAAGCCCCTGAAAGCTAGTAGCAAGTTGAGCGGCCATTTACGGTCAAGTTCGTAGGCTATGTGACAGCTGGGCAAGAAAGCTGGTTGCCAATGCGGGCGTGTTTGCCACCAATCGTGCTTGGGAAAGAGCCTGCAAGCGTGTTACCAGGGCCTGGCCGAAAGCTAATGAAATCGCACATCAGACAGCAGGCGTGTTGCCAAGGCCTGAGCGGAAACTGACGAAATCGCGCGTCAGACATCTCATGGGTTACCATGCACCGGGTAGGTGGACGGAGACTGGTGGGCCAGAGCAAGATGCTGAACTGGACAGACGGAGCGGACAAGCAAGTGTGAAGCGTGGGCTTACAGCCGAATCCGCCAGGTGATGTTTAAAGAATTGGTGAGACCGACATAAAATATTAGTGTCTTGGGTCCGAATAAAACTCTGGTTTGCTGAGTCTTCTTCTGTCTTCCTTCCTGTCGGGTTTGCTAAGGCGTCAAACAGAGCAGGCGTAAGGGCGCAGATTTACCAGCAGGTGTGAATCAACCGGTCGATTGCGGGCACAGCGATATAACAGGGCCGACGCGAGTACCACCGAACGCAGAAATGACTATCTGTTTTGAACAATTGCATATGCTTTTGCAGCAACAACAGGCACAGTTTGAAGCATCCCAAGTCAAGCTGATCGTAATGCTAACTCAGAAAATGACAGTGCAGTCAAGTCCAGGGTTAGGGACAAGTGATGGTGCTCTCTCACCAGAGACCCTGACTCAGCAGATCAGTGAGTTCCATTATGACGCTGATGCCGGTGTAACATTCGTTTCTTGGTTCCGCAAGTATGAAGCTATGTTGCGGGTTGATTTCGCCAACCTTCCAGCAGAAAAGAAGATTCCACTAACGCTGCGGAAGCTGAATGCTGCCTAACATGAGAAGTACACCAGTTTTATCTTACCTAAAAAGAGTACCGATTTGTCGTTTGATGAAGTGGTTGCCGTCCTGTCGCAGCTTTTCGGAGAGCAGACATCTTCGTTCAACATTCAGTACAAGTGTTTGACAATAAAAAAAGACGAAAACTGGGTCGACTATTCCAGCCATGTCAATCGAGAGTGCGAACGGTCACAATTACACAAGATGACCAGTGATCAGTTTAAATGTCTCATATACGTTTGTGGCCTACAAGCATCCAAAGACACCGACATTCGAACACGAATACTGGACAAACTTGAGCAGAATCCGGATGTCACATTGTAGCAAGTGACCGGTGAGTGCCAACGGATGACGGAGCTGAAGCACGATGCCGCAATGATTCAGCAATTGTCCAACCAGAACAATCAGGATTTGGTCTGTGCAGTCAGCTGTATTCCCAAAAGTAAGCTCCCCCCCCCGTGAGTCCGCCGCATTCTAAACCTCCCTCTGCATGTTGGTTTTGTAGAGAGTGGCATTTCGCCCGCGAGTGCCCATACAAAACTTACACTTGCAACCGTTGCGGCAGAAAAGGGCATAAGGAGTCATGCTGCCTAGCGACTCGTTCAATTTTGGCCAAGAATATGCGTAACAATGCCAGATCGTTCCCGGCGTCCCAATTTGACCAGATCTATCACCGCAACATTCAAGGTTGACGGGGCCAGCAAGCGCAAATACACAATTGTGAAAATCAACGGCTTCCAAGTCAAGTTACAAATCGACACGGCTTCAGATGTCACCCTGATATCTCGCGACACTAGGTGCATGCTGGGGCGACCGACACTCATACAAACGGACCACACGGCACTGAATGCTTCAGGAGGTACGTTGAAATTGCTTGGTGAACTGAAGTGTCAGTTAAACTTCCGCGATAAAAAAATCCAGACGACATGTTTCGTGACAGACCAGCCGGGGTTAGATTTGTTGGGGCTCGACTGGATGGATGAACTTAAACTGTTTGATCAATCAGTGAACAGTATATGTCAGCTATCGCAAGTCAATCTGCTGTCACAAGCGTCGACTTCAAGCCCGATGTTTCAAAGTCAGATTACCGAGATAAAACGACGTCACGATGCATTGTTCCAACCTGGTCTCGGATGCTGCAACATAGCTACTGCCGCATTGAATCTTAAACCAGACGCCAAGACGCCCGGTGCCCTATGCAACCCTGACCTTATTGGAAGCCGAGTTAAACCGAGTACAAGCTGAAGGGGTAAACGAACGAGTTCACTATTCCGAATGGGCAGCATCTATCGCGGTTGTAAAGAAAGGAAACGGTAAAGTAGGTATTTGTGCTGATTTCTCAACAGGTTTGAATTCTGTGTTGGAAGATCAACAGTATCCTCTACCGGTACCAGTAGACTTGTTCAGTAAACTCAATGGGGGGGGGGGGAATGTTTCACAAAACTTGACCTAGCTGATGCGTATCTGCAAATCCTAGTTTCCCATCAGTGCAGAACATTGCTGACAGCAAATACCCACTTGGGACTTTTTCAGTAGAACCAGCTGCTGTTCGGAGTGAAAACCGCACCGGCCATTTTTCAACAAATAATGGATACCCTGCTGAGCGATATCCCAAATACAACAGTATGCCTGGACGATGCGTTGATTATGGGCTGAGATCCGCAAGAAGTGATGCAGACGCTGGAGAGAGTGCTTTCGCGTCTTGAAGAAGCTGGATTCCGATTACGGGCTGACAAATGTGAGTTCCTATTAGAAAGCGTCAAATTTCTTGGGTTTATCATCGACAAATATGGCCGGCGCCAGGATCCCGCCAATATTGAAACCATCAACAAGATAAAGCCACCAGAAGATATTAAAGAACGCCGCTCGTTTCTTGGGCTCGTTAGCCATTGCAGTGCTTTCTTACCAAGCCTTCACCAAACCAGAGGTCCGCTGAAGCAGCTACTGACAAAAGACAAGGGTTGGAAATGGACGAAGGAGTGCCAGCAGTCTTATGATGCAGTCAAAGCAGCTCTCACTTCTGATCTATTCTTGACTCACTTCAATTCAAAGTACAAAATTGTGGTTGCTACGGACGCTTCCAATTATGGTGTCGATGCCGTTATCTCCCACGTTTTTCTGCATGGAGAAGGCTATTGCGCACGCAGCTGAAAAGAAGTATAGCCAGATTGAGATGGAAGCGCTAGCGATTGTTTTCGTAATGAAACGGTTCCATAAGATGCTGTATGGCAGACATTTCATGCTCCTGACTGACCACAAGCCACTTCTGTCGATATTCGGGTCAAAGAGAGGAATTCCAGTTTTTACGGCAAACCGATTGCAACGATGGGCGACCATATTACTGGCCTACGACTTCAGTATGCAGTTTAAACCGACGCAACTAATCGGTCAAGCGGATGGCCTGTCTCGTCACATAAGTTCACACCCAAAGGAGAATGATGGTTGCATGATTGCAGCTATCAGTTTCGAATCAGAAGTCCAACGAATCCTGGCTGATAATATGAGAAAACTACCAGTAACAGCCGACACTATTCGTATGGAAACATTACGGGACAGAATCTTGGAGAAAGCGATGCAGTGTGTGCGAACATGTTGGCCAAATGGAGGCATACCTACGGAGTTGCGGCCGTTTTACAATCGACGTGGATCCCTGTCAGTCGTGGACAAGTGTCTGATGTTTGGAGATCGAGTGGTGGTGCCAACTAACTTGTACAGGCAAATATTGCAACAGTTCCACAAGGGGCACCCTGGTACCAGCCGCATGAAAGTCTTGGCATGCAGTTTTGTTTACTGACCAGAAATGGATTCGGAAATTGAAACATTCTGCCAACAGTGTGAATCTTGTCAACTTGCAGCGAAGGCCCCTCCCAAATGTCAGTGGCAACCTTGGCCTAAGGCAGCGAAACAGTGGCAACGAATACACTTAGACTATGCAGGACCAATCAATGGCCAATCCTATCTCGTTTTGGTCGACTCATTCACCAAGTGGCCTGATGTGATTCCGGTGAAGAATCTGACTGCACAGCATACTGTCAACAAGCTGGAGAAGTTGTTCCGATATTTCGGCCTGCCAGAGGTGTTAGTGACAGACAATGGAACGCAATTTACCTCGACTTCTTTTCGCGAGTGGTGCAAGGAAAAGGGAATTCAGCAGATATTCTTACCACCATATCATCCGCAATCAAACGGACAGGCGGAAAGGTTCGTAGATACGTTCAAACCTGCACTCTGTAAAGCAGGGCAAAGAAGGGCTTCACAGGATGCGATTCAGTCTTTCCTATGCATGTATCGGAACGCTCCGAATCCAAACTTCCCTGATGGGAATTCCCCCACAGATGTACTATTTGGAAGAAAGATCCGAACGTTGTTCGATAATCTTATACCAAGGAGAATAGAAAAACACGGCAGTAGTCACCTTCACCTCCGGTGAAGGCTTAAAGTGACAGACAGTTTGCCTTTGTTGATGGTGAGCCCGATTCTGGCCCCTATCGATGCCACAGCACTAGTCATGTGCTGCAACTCAGCCACGCTGTGAGCAAACAACGCAGTCGTCAACAAGAAGTAACCTACGGATAGTTGTCTCATTTACTAGGCTTCTCGCGCCGAAATGACGGATGTTCAGCAACCTACCATCAATACGGTGCTCCACACAATCAAGCGCTTTCGATTCCCATGACCTGCAATCAAGATTAAAACGTGAGAGGCTAACTTTGATCATGTCTTGATAACGAAGCTTCGGTTTCACCGGATGCCGCTTCCCAACGCTCAACTGACCATATATTAGCTGCTTCGGTATCCGCGCAGTATCCATACGCCACACATGACCAAGCCATCTCAGGTGTCTCAGTAAAAGTATGCAGTCCACTGCATACATTCCACTTCGGCCCAACACCCCCGTGTCTGCAACCATGTCGCACCAACCGACGCGCAGAATCGGTCGCAAACACTGTTGCTGGAACCGCTCGAGATATCGCACATCCCGCCGGTACATCGCCCACGTTTTGCTGCCGTATAGAAGAACGGACAGCACCATGATGTTATCCACCATCAGCTTCGTCCCAACAGTAAGTGGATGGTTGTTCCACACTCGGTACTCAAGCTTATCGATTGCCAAAGCTGACTTCGGTACTCGGATACGCAGATGACTGCGTATCTGCTGCGCGGTCGACACCACCTCCCAAGGTAGCAGAAGCGGAAGGTGGTTTCCACTACGTCATCACGAACGCTGATTTGCGGCAATATTGTAGATTGCATCTCCGTTGAAGGCTGAAAGAGGCAGACAGTTTTGCTTGTGCTGATATTGAGCCAGAATTTGGCCGCTAGCGAAGCCAGAGCAATAGTCATGTGCTGCAACTCATCCGCGCAGTGTGCAAACAACGCACAGTCGTCAGCAAACAGCAACATACGGCTAGTTGTCTCAGAGCCTATTGTTACCGCCCCGAAACGACGGATGTTCAGCAACCCACCATCAATACGGTGTTCCACACGAATACAGTAAGCACAAGCCGCATCAAAGGCACAAGACATCATGGCATGAAGATATATATTAAACAGGGCAGGCGCTAAGATACAGCCTTGCTTCACACCAGATACAACTGCAAAGTCATCCGAGATCTCTCCACTCAGCTGTACCCTCACCCGCATACCACTGTGCAGACATTCAATCAAACTTACAAACTTACGCGGGCAACCAAACTTACCCAACACCAGCCACAGTGCCTCGCGGTTCACCGTATCAAATGCCTGGTGAAATCAACAAAAAGCGAGTACAATGGCTGGTGTCGTTCTCTGCACTTCTCTTGCAACTGACGAGCCGCAAACACCATGTCTATAGTGCTGCGACCCGAACGGAATCCACATTGCTGTTCCGCCACGTTTGGTTCCCCAACCTGACTGACGAGGCGGTTGAGCAGGATTCGGGCAATCACCTTGCCCACACAACACAGCAAGTTGATGCCACGATAATTCGTGCAACATTGCTTGCTCCCTTTACCCTTGTACAGTGGTAGCGCAAGGGCATCCTTCAGTTTAGGAGGCACCTTCCCTCAATCTGCATGCGTTGCACCAAGTGGTACAACGTAATCACCAACGCAGGGTCGCCGCGTTGCAATACTTCAGGCCGGATCCCGTCGGCACCGACAAACTTGCCGTTTCGCAGCTGAGCAAGTGCTCTCTGCGTCTCATCCAGTGTTGGCGTGTCCGCCAAACTCACCTTCACCTCCTACTGCTTCAGGCCGTTCAAAGTAGGTCAGTCAATAGTTCACCAGCTTATGATGGCATAACAAGCCTAACTTTACAAGACCCACAAGATGGATATGCAAAAGAAAATTAAAAGCAAAATATTCCAACGTGGTACGTGAACTATCAGTGGTTAAACCATTGCACTTATACAAACTGTTGTGTAGCGTTCACTAAGATGAAAGTCTAAGAGTCTTACGAATGTCGCCATGTCTGGTGCGTTCACCACATATTTTGGCAATGCATTCCGGTGAGAACAGATTCTAAGTGAGTAAAAATACTTTCTACAATTCAGACGAGTGTTGCGTCATTAGTTTCAGGCGGTTGCTTCGGCTTTGTTTGTAAGGGGCTAGGGTCAACAGTGATGTATATGGATGCTCGCTTTCAGTTAGTATCCGGTATGTGAGAGTAGGTTCTCGGCGAAGCCGTCGGTATTCTAATGAGAACACACCGAGTACACGAAGACGCCGTTCGTAACTTAGACCAGATAGTGCACGCGTTACCTTGGTGGCTCTTCTTTGGGTTGTTCCAACAGACGAATGTGTCGTTTTAACCATGGACCCCAGGCCTGAATTGCATATTCAACGTGAGGGCGAATATAGGAATTAATCGAGATTGGTACTAGCCGTCACTCAAAGGTGTTGAGAACTCGCCTCAAAAGTCTGAAGCTCAAGTTCGCCATACTTGCTGCTTTCGAACATTGGAGCGAATTTCCAAGACTCTCTTGCACGATTATACCTGTCGCGTTCATTAGTCACTTGTTGCAGGATGTGTTGCCTCAAAAGGTATGTGTTGACGAAGCCGCTGCGCACCGTCAGCAGGTGGTACTTTGCATGGTTCAGTGGGAGCTGCTTCTTTTCTGCGCATTCGTTAATCCGAGTCAGGTCTTCCTGGAGGCAGACACGGTCGGATGCTGAGCGAATTGCTCTCCGTATTTTAGCATCGTCTGCAAGTATTTGCATCGGAGATTGAATTTCTGCCGGAAGATCATTAGTGTAGACTAAAAACAGTAGCGGGCTGAGGACGGATCCTTGCGATACACCACTGGAGACACACAGGCTTGTAGAGTGAGTGCCGGCTACTCTTATCCTGATTGCTCTGTCGTGTAAGTAGTTTTCTAACCAGGTGAGCAAGGAACCGTTGATACCATAGGCGGCAAACTTTTGGAGGAGAAAGCAGTGATTGACGCTGTCAAATGCTTTAGAAAAATCCAAGTAAATCACATCAATGGGGACTCCTTTATCAGCGGCCCTGGTCCATGAGTCTCGAATAAGCAGCCAATTGGTGAGACAAGATCGTCTGCGTCTGAAACCATGTCGGGCATTAGCAATTATCTGTTGACTTTTAAAGGATCGCGTCAGTTCATCTCGAATTACCGGTTCCATCACTTTTGATAAAACAGGAAGGAGAGTAATAGTTCGGTAGTTGGCAGGATCCGATCGCATACCTCCTTTGTATGTTCGAGTGATAATTCTATTTCTGCACTCAGATGGGAGTTTATGGAAGTTAAGCAGACCCTGGAAAATGGATGCAAGTGGTGCTGCTCTGGTGGGCGAAATGGTTTTCAGTATTTTTGGGTAGATCATGTCGATTCCAGGGGCACTGTACTCTCGGAGAGACTGTAATTTGCTTGCAACAGCTGCTGGAGTAAAGGTGACACTGGATAAGCCAACGACATTTGTTGGGAGTTGATAGAGTGAAGGCTCCATGGTATTTGTAGCTACCGAGCCAAAATGCAGGAGTAGAGGATTCGCGGTATCCCCAGCAGGTTGTTAGGCCACTGGCCGTCCTGAGTGGTGGTATTTCGGGCTTAACTTTTCTTTTGCCATTCACAAATCTGTATAGCAGATTGGTGTTACTAGTACATTTCGGCACCGTGGTCTCCTGCCATTCGTACTTATCGACTCAAATGAGCGACGTCAAGTAGTTTCTGATTGCTTTGTAATGCTGCCATGTGATGTCACATGGGCTTAGCTAGCGTTGCCTCCAGAGTTCATCTATTTTGTTGATCCATTTACGTGTACTGCTTCGGATCCACGTATTGGTCCGGCGCAATGCTCGTAATGGTAAAACCTTCGATCTCTGAACGGTTGTTTAAGAGACAGTCAAACCGATATCGGGAGATCTATATTATGTCTGCAGTCTGTGTGCACACAGCACCTGAACTAGCATCGAGCGGTTCCAAACTCGGTCCATACACCGTCTTCAAGGAGTGAAAGAATTTCTTGTGTTGGTGGCGCTCGGCGTAACATTCCATCCGCTTCACCTTCTCCGTCCACCATGCATCTTTAATACAACGGAGCTCTCGAGTCAGTCGCCGTCGAAGTTTGCGAAACTGACTATCCTTCCCCAAGTCACTGGGATCTGCCACATGTGCGGCAAATGCTGCATTCTTCTCCGACACCAATGCACCAATCGTCGCATTGTTCTCATCAAACCAATCGGGCCGCTTACAGTTTGCGCTCGATGGCCCCTTCGGCAGTAGCTGTCACCTGGGTCGCGAATGCGGTACCACAGGTCGCCCGCTGGGGCTATGCAGTCCACATCACACAGGCGTGCACCCATCGACTTCTCCAGCTACATCCTCTTCTCCATAGTACCTAGGGAATGAACGTTGAATTTCCACCAGTTCACAGCAGGAGTGCAATACATAGATTTAGAAAAACATATCTACAGTTTGGTCCCCACTAATTCGTGATCAGTGCCACGCTTAGGTCCACGCAATACGCGTGCCACGCACACTTCACACATATCATGCTGACGTATGATGACATAGTCGAGCAGCTGAGCGTGACCAATCCGTGGGTGCCTCCTAGCAGCAGTATCACTCGTACCCAGTGCAAATAGAATGTTCGTAAACGTCAGGCCGTAAGTGGCACACAGTGAGAGCAGCCGGCCCTCGTTCGCATTCGCTAAACCAATGCCATGCGGACCGATAACATCTGTCCACACCGATGCATCACGCTCAACGCGCGCGTTGAAATCACCCATCAGAAATAGTCAGTCGCTCCTAGGCACAGACCGTATCACGGAGGATAGCTGAGTGTAGAACTGAGCACGCGTGTCATCAGGATACCATCAGCAGGATAACATCATCAGGATAACTTACCTCTCTAGTTGTAGACGTGCAGTCATTAGTCGGGCGTTGATGCCAGTGGGTTCATCAACTAGGTGGCCATTTAGCCGATCGGATATTGCAAATCCGACCCCATGTTCATGTGGTGCTGAGGTGGTACTGCCCACCCAGTAGAAAATATAGCCGGCACCAACTTAATGCAGCTTACCTTGTTCAGTGTGCCGGGTTTCACTGACGGCCGCCAGTTTCCTCGCGATCAGTGCAGTTCATCGCTCAGGGCGCTTACGCGAGTTCCGGTCCAGGAGTGTGCGCACGTTCCAATACTTAATGTTGAGTTTTTTGCGCGCAGACATGCGATTGCATGAGTAGGCAATCGCGCGCATAATGGTGGTTGTGTCTCGGAGGTTCGCTTGAGGGACTCCACCCGGAGCCTTTGGCTCAATAGCATGACCAAGGCAGTGGGGAGCAAGTTCAGCTCAGGAGCCTGATTGCAGAGACAGATTTGGATCTGCTTGAGGTCCGTCATACGCAACCTTTGAAGATCTGGAACAATTCGTATGTACTTTCCGACCGCAGTATGATACACACCTTCGACCACGATCAGACGTAGGAGGATTTTGGCAGGTTTTTATCAAGTTGACCAAGGGCTGCCTGGGTTGAGGCGGGCAGCAGCAAACCACGGAGCACCCAGAGGCGCCCTCCCACAGTCAGAGGCAATGTGCAGAGCTCGTGCTCTGCTCCAATCAAGACGTGAGCTTATAACCCGTGGACCTGTTGTATTTCATGGTTAGGTTTTACGGGAAGAGGGCCATTGACCAGTTTCTAAACTCCGAAAAGGATGGGGTTTGGACTAGGATACTGGCAGGGTGCCCACACCTGACAGGAGAACGACTCGGTTCCTCAGCCAAAGCCTTCGATTAAATGTACACCCGAAAGGCAGCGGGCCTAGCACATCGTAAGTTCACTGACTCATGCGGATGGGTGTGTCCTGGCTCTTCGCTAGAAAAAGTGCCTAAACCAACACCCACCCAGCGGTCGCCACGAAGCGTCCAGGACATGAGCCCATGACACAACAGTAGCAACCGTGCGTAGACCATCTGTCAGGCTCTAGCCATCACCAGCCTCAGCGCACCATAGGCTGTCCCGCCAACCCTCATCATAGTGTACCTAATACAGGCGAAACCTAATCACGCATGGCGCTATCGTTTCCAACTCAGCAAATATGCTAAACTGAGAAGCCACTAGCTCAGTTGCCACGCGGTACAATCGACTTGGTTGTCAACTAATTTTTTCTTCCAGTGTCCCGAACATGGAACTCTCTTGCCACACACACGTCAACTTTTCAAAAGACTCACCCGTTTACATTACTTGACATAGGTCGTTTTATTCGGAGGAGGGAATAAAGCGAACCAAAAGGTGTTAATCAGCCCTCTCTATGACGTGGTAGTGAGGACAACTTCATGGGCGTTCTTGTGAACAACCGTGAGTCACTTAAAATCCGAATTATCCCCATTGTCATTTGTACTTTTGGTGTTGCAATCTTCACACTTGTCATCCCACCTCGTTTGTCAAGCACTCACACTTACGACACTTTGTAGATGATTGTTCATTATTCATAGTACTTATAACTGATGGTGTTCCCTCCAACTCTGCTACTATACACCGAAGGCCTAGACGTCTAGCGTGCTATCACCGCCATGGAGGATCACACAGGCTTACAAGGTAAGCTGGGACAATGGAGCAATGACTTAATACAGGTATAAAGACAAAGCCCATCAACCCAAGTAGGATAGTCATGGTGAATACTGCAGGATATGGACAAAGTGTAAACCAAAACAAGTTCACGCCGGTGGAATTACCGCAGTATGCGTAATATATTAGCTGTAAATCCATAAGTGATGAGGACAAAGGTGACGTTTGTAAAATACGTGTTGCCTGCTGGCGAACACATGCAGGGCTGAAAAAGGTGCAGCGTATTCTGAGGGCTGACCGGCAGTGAAATCTCTAACGAGCACTCGTATTTGGCAGTGGGCAATGAGTCATGTGAGGTGGCTCAGAGAAATGAGTGTACAGTCAACACGAGATTTGAACCCTACTAGCATGGAAGCACGTATGACACGTTCCGGGAGACCACTCCACGCTTGGCAAACATGTGCGAGGAAAGAATTCCAGCGGCATTGCGAACGATTGTATTGTTCAGAATACTGTTGTGACTAAGCTCTAGCAAATGGTGGCACGCGTGGTTGGGATCCCTCAAAATCCGGTAGGTCAAATTAGGGTCCTCCCACGCAGTCATCGTTATCGTCCGATGAAGACTCCGAGCGCTCGTTGCTTTGTTCAGATGGCAAATACTACAACCATTCGACATTCTTGGTTGCCCGGTGTTGTGTTATCTCCAAGGTGGAATGCATTCACTCGGTGCTGCCAGTCTTCCAAGGTGAGTGCACTCAATCGTGATACAAGACCTTCAGACTCTGAACATTCAAGCAGTAACTAGTCGCGGACCGGATGAGAGAAGTGCATCTGCGCACATTTGTTGGTTAGCGACGAAATCATGCGCTTCCTGTTAAGCACGGATGCTGCCATGAAAATAATAACAACGAAGCAGTGTCCGAGAATGTGTACGCAACCTGATCAAGGCTCCCTGCGCATGTGGACCCATCCCAAGCCTCAACCGAGGGGCTTCGCACATTAAAGTGATCAAAGGCAGGTTCTCATATCAGTTGGAATTATTGGTTGTGGAGGAAGAGCTCACGTCGATTCTCAATATTGATTCGATCCAGCGTCTTGGTTTTGTTCATTTTAGCCGTGCTCGTTTTGTGCATGAGGGTCAAGCGGAGACAGCTGCTATCGAGCATAATCCGTCCTTGTATAGCCTAGGGTTTGGAGGTCGGAGGCTCCGCTCATTTATCCCTAGGTCCCTCAATACGACCAACTGCGCTGCCTGCTAGAAGGGTTCCATTTACTGTACGTGATAAGTTTACCACAGGATTAAGTAAATGGAATCAGGTGGGCGTAAGAGCCAAGGTCAACGAACCGACAAATGGCTAGTAAAACCGCAGTTTTACGAAAAATGTACGGTGATTTGCGTCAGTGCATAGATCCCAAGCCGTTGACTGAAGCCTTACGTAGAGAACACTGTACGCAGTCTATGTTAGATATTCTGCCGCGTTCATCTAAGACGAAGTACTTCACCAAGCTTACCCTATCACCGGAGTTCTGTCGTTCTGGTCTCAGATGAAGAACCCACTTTCTTAACAAAGTTTGCGACATCGTAGAGTTTTCTATGTACACGTTTAAGTTGAGTTCGAGTGAAATTTTCAGTAACGGTTATTACAAGCTGTTGATTATCTAGGCGGTGTAAAATGCGGAGCAGAAAATGTGCTAATTTATGGCTCTACCGACCAAGGACATGATGTCATTCTGCACTACATCTTACCGCATTGCGTGCAATTGAAAACAAAAATTAAACTTCAGAAAAATAAGCGACAAAAACCAAAGTTATTTCTAACAGGGATCTTCTAACATTCGAGAAAGTAAAGGTCAATTTCGGAAAAATCAAGGCAGTGCAAGAGGTGCTACAACCTGTGGACATCAAGGCTGTTAGTCGTTTAACTGTCATAGTGAACTAGTTAAGCCGATTCTTGCCAAGACTTGCTGAAATCATGACGCTCGTCTACAGACTGGCTCAAAAAGACGTTAAGTGGAGTTAAAAGAGTGTCGGAAACCGTTTTTACGGCCGTCAAGAATCTTATTAGTTGTACAGTAGTCCTCGGCTACCTCGTTCTAGCTCTGACTTTGGAGGTTAAATGTGACAGTAGTCAGATTGGAACAGGCACCATTCTCCTCCAAGATGGTAAACTCCTAGATTTCCGTAGTCGGGTGCTAACCTTAGCAGAGCAGTGTTATACACAGACTGCAAAGGAATTGCTTTCCGTTGTCTACGAGATGGAATCATTTAACGATCACACCTTTGGAAGGAAGACAACCGTGTATACTAACCATACATCGCTCGTGTCAATAGCCATGAAACCGCTACACAGTGTCTCTCGACATCCTGTTCATTAGATGCCACACAGATCTTGTATACACCACGGGAGGCAGATGTTCGTCGCAGATGCTCTAAAGAAAGAGAGCTCAGTTCCCTAAAGTCGAACACTAGCGGGAGGAACTTGTGGTAGTAAATCTGGTACATCTGGCGGTAACGAAAGATTGGCTGTAAGAAATAAGGTGCCATACGGAAGCAGACGTGACGTGTGCGGCGTTGCAAGACGTGATTTCAAGAGGATAGCCGGACACAAATGATAAACTAGCGAATGAGTTAAAGTTATTCTTCAACTTTCAGAATGAACCCACGGTGCATGGCAGCTTGCTGTGCAAAGGAAACTGCATTGATATCCCGTCAACACTACGCAAGATGACAAAAGGTAATCTGTGAACCCACTCAGGAGTTACCTACAGCATTAACATAGCAGCAAAACGAAAGTTCTGGCCCTGGGTTACAAGGCAAACATGAGATAAGATGTCAAGCTATTCAGCCTGCTGGTCCTACGAGCTCACCAGACTAGGGAATCAATAATGCTACATGAGGTTCCAGATCGACCATGGCAGACCATGGTAGAGTTATTTGGTGATAACAGAGAAGACTATTTATCACAGTAAACTACTACGATTACTGCGAGAATGATCCGCTCACTGGTAAAACCAGGGAAGCAATCTTCAATAAGCTCAGATGTCAGTTCGTCTGACACGGAATACCGGCGAAACTGGTCTCCGAAAATGGACCACAGTTTACAAGTGCTGAATCCTGGACCATGGCAAACAAGTGAGCATTTTCGCATCGACAAACCAGCCAGTATCACAGCCAAGCTAACGGAAAAGTAGAGACTGTAGTCAGATAAGCAAAGAGGCTGTTGTCAAAGCCTATAGCTACTCACGAAGGTCGATATCTGAATCTATTAGAGATTCACAACACGCCATGGTCGAACATCGGTCTCAGTTCATTACAACATCTGTACAGCAGGATAAGAATCCCGGTGTTGGCTGCACTTTTACATCCGCTATCGCAACCACATAAACAACTGCAAAAGAGCAGATGGAAAATGGGTGTTGCCCGCCCGAAAACACTGCACAACCACGACGCGTTTCGATGTAATTTCATCTCATTAGGTGGAGACAACAGGCCTCGAACCCGCGACCATTGGAGTAGTAGTCGAAAGCTCTACCCCCTTGGCTACCGGGTCACGGCGGGCACCGCTTGGCACAACGGTAAATGACTAATTAGAGGGTCAAGTTTGGACTACACGTTGTGTGATTGGATTGCGACGCGCCTCGGCTTTCCTTCAGGAGTACATTGGTAGTTTTAAACATAGCACATTTTGGAACGATTGTCTTGTGTAAAACTCCCTGCACGCTGGTAATAGGTTTACGGGTTCGCTGCACAATTGGCTCGGTTGGTCGGTCGCCTATCTGTTGATCGCAATCGGAGTACCAGCACACTTCTATGGTGTCGAGGGTGATCAGCCAATCGGAGACGTGATTGGTCATACTGTCAATCCGGCGTAAGGAGGTTTCACTACCAAGCGAGCGAGATGACATCTAATTGATTAGTGATAAGAAGCGGATTGGTTGTTTTTGTTGTGGCTACAACGCTTGCAGGCTGTTGGAGGAGAAGCTTTGAAGGCTTACGGGTGGACTGTTTGGCTGTTGTCTTCCTTGCGCGCATGCCTGGCTGGCCACACGGGATACGGTATGCATAGTCAATCGTGCCACTACGAGCAATCTGGAGAATCGACACGTGTGCGAGTTCGTTTAGGAAATGCGTGGGGCTGTCAAAGCAATGTGAGGTAATCAGAAACAATGCAGTAGTTCGTATGAAGGAGGTAAAGCTAGGACTTGTTTTTAAATAGAAATTATAAAGCCTTTACAGCTATAAGCTTCCTGTGCTGTGTTGTTTCAGTTGGCCGTACACTCATGTGAATAATGTAGCTACGTACTGCTGACGTAGTCGGCGAATGGTATACTAAGGTCAAGTTCGCTGGGTAGGTAAGACCATCAGTGGATCTGTAGCCATTGTTCTAACGATGAGGGTTCCTTGTGTGGTGGTGGCACGACATTAGTGAGTGTTCGTTCGTCTGCACACCTGTGGGCCACTTAGGTAATGAGTTACGGCTTCAGTGCCCATGGATCTGTCGTTATGTTAAGGTCGTAGATGCATGTCAGTCCTGCTTTTCAACATGATAGTTACGCCTCACTTCCATGTGATTGATGAGCTTGAAATACCAGGTGACTGTACGGACCTGATATGAGCTACCAACAAGCACCGCATACGCAGTGTAAGCATAAGATTTGGAGTAATTCTCCTCCTTCAACACTTCCTCCGGAATTACCTACTTTCCAATGGTAAAATGTTTCCGAGGAGTTGCTACGTCGATAACAAGGTATGTCATGGCG
>OX104068.1:53356580-53401903 GCA_944474145.2 Dicrocoelium dendriticum | reverse complement strand
TCATGCTCGCCTGTCAATTACCAACAGACGGTGAAAGAATGCAGCGGATTTTCAGTGACATTTAAACGCTGTTACCATATGAAATGCAGTCGTACGGTTAGCACGAGACATTAGCAGCACGTGGTCGTGTCGAGTATGCGAGAGTTAAGGCTGGTGAGTGTATTGGTAAAGTGGGCTGATGTATACTAGGTGCATTACGGTGTGATAACATTCGTACTCATCTAGGTAACTAGATGATTCCATCACTTTGAAAGGCCGAAAGCGCTCGTGAGAGCAGCAGTTTGAAAACTATGTGCTTACTATGGTTTATTTTTGTGCGCTCCTGGATGTGAAGCACAAGCACCGGGCGAATCCTCACTCACCTTCGAGTAAGCCATCTTTGGAGTGATGAGTGTGGGCTACATTAAACGATGTGCTAACTGGCTCCCAGCTGGGTGGTAAAAACATTGAATCGTAAAAGCAATTTTTGAAACAATCACGACCTAAGTCACATGGTAACAGATCTGGATGTACTTATGAATGGAAGGATTTTGGTGAGTATTTTTGTTCGTCGCAATCAGCCGACAATTCAGATATGTCGACTCACCAAAATCCTTCCATTCATAAGTAATACCAATTCGCCCGTACGGATTCCACAAAATGCTATGTCGATTCATAGCTGCCGTAACCGGGAAGTCCTGACGCCGGAAGGCCGACCGCTGTCATCTGCATGGCAGGTGCCTGCATGGCAGTGGAGGATGCGTCGGGCTATATCGCATTTAGCTAACAATTCACGATAGTCAGATACCGTCCTCCATGGCGCAGTTGCATAAGCTGCGGGCTAGTTGGCACGAGCCACTAGCAGTCATGGGTTCGATCCTCCGCAGAGGACCGAAGGATGCGCACCACTGATGAGCCCCAATAGGGCGAAACGGCCGTCTGGTGCTTTTCCGGATAGCTGGTCGACATATCGGAATTGTCGGCTGATTGCGACGAACAAAAATAGATCTGGATGTTTTTGGATGACTGCATGACTGTCGGATAGCATACCCAAATGTAGCATGGTGTCACTTAACCGGATAAGGCCTAGTTGGTTACCGGGGATGACAACTGCACTGATACTTTGACAAACGTTCACCAAGCTGCATTTTCATCGACTCTTCGTATTTGGATACCATTCTCTCGTACCAATGTGGACACAATCCAGTAGGTAGATTACAGAAACTGTTAGTGCATTGTTTAAAGTGTATTGCTTATCCATTGACCTAGAGTAATAAGCAGACTCTTGCGACGAAATGGACTACACTGTCTAACGTGAGGAGTGTGCGGTGGAACCATAGAAAGATGTTCTATTGTAAGTACAAAAGGTGCAAATAACGAGTCCTGCGGGGGGGAAGAGCATAACTAGAAATAAGTTTGCCGGAAGTATAAAATGCACCGGTAAACTGGCAGTACGGCTCACATGTGTACACTGCTTACCTTCTTCATCTTGGCCCAGTTAGCATACAATCCGATTAGACGTAGCGGCTTCTAGTCCAACCTTACCTTCTGTTTGCATTTATATACGCACGCTGCGGAGAATAAGTATGCACACCACAGCACTGCTAGTTATTGAGTCACAGAGCCTACCTCGCAATTGCTGTGACCAGGTAGCCTTACTCACCGACTCACAAGGTGGGGTTGTGAATTCCGACTCCAAGTGGAACAGATAGACTCATCATCATCCTCAAAAGCAGCAGCACATCAGCTAAATGTACTCATGTTTCACTGCCATACAACCATGATGACCCATTGAATAAAGAGTACTGAGAGGTAGAGAAGGTGGACACCGGAAAACCTTAATGCCCCAAGCAAACATTCAAGGTCAAGGCGCCTACGCCTTGTGTTAAAACGTACCGTTACAAACAGCTGATTATCGTGCCAAGATAAAGCGGCATAAGTAATGAGGCTGAATCCATCGCAATGAGGCTGGACCATCGCAATGAAGCTGGACCTTACCGTGGTGCGATGGTTTGTGTGCTTGAGGGATCCATTGCACTATGCTGGGTGGTGCTTTTTTGCACCTTCAGAGCCACTCATCCCAGATTGGTCCGTAGTTAGAGGTCAGACAAACTCAGTCTCCTGGTCCCCCAGATTGGGGGTTGGAATGAGGGTGGCTCCTTATTCCTTAACACGAACTCCTTGTAGCCCAACGCCAAACGCGCTGCGTCGCAGTCAGGTTTTTGAACCAAAGGATTTGGTTGAGAACCCTAATTGTTCTCCTGTCTAGACCTGGGCAATCTGACAGTATCCTGCCCACGCAACCCTACGAATCTCTCCTCAAACAAATTCCTGAGGCTCTGGCCGCAGAGGATAATCAACAGTGCCCTATCTGCTGCATCGAGCAGGGCGGAGAGGGTTTGGATGCTACTGCTCAAGCCTTCCTATCTTCTTATTCCGTCTCTTACGCTTTTTCTCTCTTACCGTCCCGTTCCAGCTTCACTTTTATCCCCCCTGTGTTTCAACCCCTCGATTCTTGGCACCCCCAACCTGCATTGCTAGGCGTTTATTTTCTAGTTTCAACTCACATGCTAACGCGGAGCGTCACTCCTGTCTTGTCGACAAACCCATGTCTAACCAAGCGGTCCATTCCAGTTCATGGGCTTCCATTTGGAGCCCTCGATCTTCCATGCGAGATGCCTCCGAGTTAAACCTAGTAAGGCCAAGTTAATAAACAAACCAGACTCGCTATGGTTTTGTGTGGAATGCACATCAATCCCACTGATAAAAATCGTGCTCTTATTCTCTCAGATGTATGACCAGCTACTAGCCAAGTTCGAGGAAATGGTGACCACCAAAATCACTATGGTTGGGGTAAGCGTAGCAGACTGTGCAACCCAATCCTCTCCCTTAAGTGCTGCTCCTAACACGCGGAGAACTATTAATAACACCGTTAGCAACACGACACATACAGTCCAGAACATCAACAGCTGTCCCAATACCACACGTAGCTCACATTTGACTAAAGTGGTTCCTAGTTCGATCGGAGTAACTACACGTAAGGCTACTTCTAAACTCCCGACGGGGTGCGTAGAAAAAGAGCAAGCCGGTACGAGCGAAATTTGGGTTACGGTTGTCTTCAAGAAGAGCCGTCATTTAAAAGCAACATCACCCCCAACTGGATCGGAAACTGAGGAGCGTAGCGAAGTTCTCCTAGTGCAAACACCACCGGTTTCCTGCGGCAAATCTCCGAGAACTTCAATCAGTAACCGCGACATGTCGAAAGGTGTAAAGAAACAACTACCTGTACTGCACGTAATGTGCTCCAATATCCCAGAATCAAAGTCGACATTGATAAGAGGCAGGCAGTTGGATGACCTCAACCAGTGGGACATTATTAGTAACCTAATCGGAGTTGTACTGAAACCTGTACATGTAATGCGTATTACACGATACCCCAACTCTAAACATTTCGGTGAGCCAAGACTTCTGCGTGTTGTGCTGAACTCCATCACTGAAGTAGAATCAGTACTACTGTCGACAGATAGTCTCAGAAATGAACGCTGCTCCATCCGTATCTTTCTAGACATCCCGTGGGGCTAGCGTTATCGATTTAACCGCACCTTAGAGGGCTACCGGAAGGAAACTTCAACCAGAACCATACTTCTTCACGGGGTTCCTGAAACCGAAGCATGCAATGAGCACGAAATATCAACCCATGATAAAGAACAGTGGTGTTATATTCGTGAAACACTCTGCTTGGATGATGTGTTAGCGAAATCCGTGTCACGACTGCGTACCTCACCGAACTACAAAGGAAGTGGCCCGAGAGTGTTGAAGGTAGTCCTTCAGTCAAAACATATGGTAACACGGATGTTAAAAAGCTGGTACATGTTCCGTTGCAAGCTACCATCTGAGGTTCGGCTGAAGATCATCAGCGATATGCCTCCTAGAGATGATATGTCACTCGAAGAACCAAAAGCGATGGGAGCTATAAAAGAACATTGCACCAGTAGTGTGCCGAATGAGCCCATACAACCTGTAGAAGATGATATTGACCAGACACCTTACACTGTACGTCGAAGATTAGACACGGGACTAACTACACGGACGATGAATAAGACTTTAAACCCTTCACCAAGTACACATCGAAAAAACGATTAGTCGCCGACCCCTCATTGGTCGGCGAAACTTCACGTATGAGTTGTACAACCTCCGAAACATTGCTTAAATCTGAGAAACTTTCATATATGTACACTAACGCCCAAGGGCTTCTCAGTAAAATTACCGAACTTCGACTACGTCAGGTTGCAAATGCTTGGGACCTAATTTCTATTACCGAAACTTGGTTACATCAACAGATGACTGATGCTGAGGTTGAGATAGCCGGAATGTCACTCATCCGGAACGACCGCCCCAGCAGAGGAGGTGGCGTCCTACTCTACTACCGCAGCGATCTACAATGTACAATAGTTGATGATCTGGAAACACACGTTACCGACTCACTCTGGTGCCGTCTCCGATTAAGGCACAACGACACATGTCTCATAGCTATCGTTTACCGCCCCCAACGTCCACTCCAGAAATGGATTCCTCCTTGATCCGTGGCCTAAACAGAGAAACGCGCACTAGGTACAGCCACATTCTCATCTCCGGGGACTTCAATCTACTCAATCTGGAGGTTTCGACATCGCCCAGTAGCAGTTCAAAGCAGACTTGCATGAACTGATCGCTAATAGTCCCTTGTACAATCATGTCACCACGCCCACTAGATTCAGGACAGCAAACAAACCTTCCATATTGGACCTTGTGCTCACGAATGAAGAGCTCATGGTTGACAAGTCATTGATGGATAGTCCATTAGGTCTCAGTGACCATGTAGTAATAACTTTTAACTGTGTGTTATGCAGAGTATCCATCTGAACCCTCGGAACTAACTCATACAATCACACGCTACCACATATTGAAAGAACTCGCCGATGCAGCTGCTTGGGAATTCTCAAACAAAAGTCCCCTTGACAACGTTTGGGCAGAGTTCATTAATAGATTCAGCGACATCGTCAATAGAGCATAAGAGACCAAACCCCTTCGTCCCGCGAAAATGCCTTCAATTATAAGGAGCAGGACTCGCAAATGCCTGGCGATAAGGGATGCAGCATGGCGTGCTTACAAGATTAACCCCGACTCAGAGACTTGGGGCAATTTCCTGACCCATCGCAACCATTGCACTACACTTGTCCGTGAGGACAAAATAACGTATCAACAGTGCCTAGCCAAAAAGTTCATGGCAAACAACAAACTGCTGTATAAGCATGTCAATAAGCTTCGTAAAGTGAAGCATGGAATCCCTCCACTTTTCACCACAGGCGGTAGAGTACAAAGTGTCGAAGAAGCAGCTAATGCCCTGCGGCTACAATACGCTCCAATTTTCCAACTCACAACCTCTACCTGTCCCATAATGTCATGTATATTACCGACACCATTGTTTACAAATGTAATTTTCAGCCTATCAATTGTGCTAAGGAAGTTACTCTCACTGCGTGAGCATAGTTCTCCGGGAGCAGGCAACATCCGCCCGAAGGCACTGAAGGCTACGGCCACCAAGCTAGCTGAACCACTCTCACAGTTCTTCCAAAGGTGCTTTGACGAACAACAAGTTCCCACTATGTGGAAGTGTGGCATTATAACCCCTATTTTTAAAGGCGGTAGCCGTTCCGATCCTGCAAACTATCGTCCAGTGACTCTCCTCCCTGTGCTCGCGAAGGTGGTGGAAGCAGTCGTCGCTGAGGCTTTAATGGATTACCTGGAAAAATGCAACATCTTGGTACCGGAACAGCATGGCTTCCCTCAACACCGGTCATGCACCACCAACCTACTGATTGCACGAGCTAGTTGGACGGAAGTGGCCGATGATGGGGTCGGAGTCGACGTCATCTATCTGGACTTCTCCAAAGCTTTCGACCGCCTTGATCACCGCATCCTACTTCAAAGACTACAAAGTTACGGAATCGGAGATCCTGTACTTGGTTGGATTGGCAACTTCCTTTACCAACGAAAGCTTCAAGTACGTGTTAGGGGATCACTTTCTAACCCAATTGTGGTAGAATGTGGTGTCCCACAAGGCTCAGTGCTGGGACCGCGTTTATTCCTGGTGTTTATCAACGACCTGGCAAGAGTCATCTCCTCAAACTTCCTGCTTTTCGCCGATGACGTCAAGATATGGCGGGAGATTAGGAACAAGGCAGATCAGGATCTGCTCCAACAAGACTTAGATCGCATTTACGAATGGTCAAAGAGGAACAAGCTTCAAGTGAACATAGCTAAGTGCAAAGTGATGCATCTGCGTCACCATCCGGTGAGCGCTTACAAGATTGGAGACCACATCTTAGCGAAGGTCTCTCAGGAGCGTGCCCTAGGTGTACTGGTACAGGAAGATCTCGGATGCTCAAAACAAGCAGAGAGGGCATCGAGAACCGGAACTCAACACTTAGGCCTTCTTCGCAGAGCCTTCGGTCGGTTTGAACCCTCAATATTTCCCCAAATGCTTAACGCCTACGTGCGACCTCACGTAGAATATGTTATACAGGCGTGGCAGCCGCGGCAGCCGTGGATCTCATTGCTCTCGAGATTCCTCAAGGAAAGGTAACCAAGAACGTCAGGGGCCTCTTTCATCTGCCTTATCAGCTTAGACTGAAATCTCTAAGGATGTACAGCAGTCGATATCGGCTTTTGCGGGGGGATCTCATAATGGTTTACCAGATTCTGAAGAACTCAAACCATATTTGCCGTCCGCTGTTGGAATTGAACCACAACACTAAACTAAGAGGTCACCCTCTGAAACTGCCAATTCAGTATAGCAGGCTTGAATGCCGTAAAAGTTTCTTTTCTCTTCGCATGTACCAGCCTTGGACCGCCCTCCCTAATTATCTTGTATCTGCTCCCAATTTGGCGATTTTTAAAAGAACGTGTTGACGATGAATTGTCTCAGTTGAATTTCATTTTATGAGTTGTTAGCCAGGGGCTACAAAACGCAATCAAACGGTGTCTTGCCAAACGCCTAACCAACTGATTTATGGATTTACACGTTTAATACGCGAACATCCGCTATTCCACATAAGTCTATGGTTAGTCCACCACAACGCTTTTCACTTTATCATGCAATTGATTTTCGCAATACTTTCCATCCTAAGGGACATGTTAAGCAATGCTTTTTTACCCGTAATAAACCACTGTTCCATTGTTCAGACTGGCATGCCTCAATGTACCCACATTGCTACAGATCGGCCAACAGGCTGCACTTTCCCGAACATTTGAGACCTTCTCGATCGATATCTGCTGCTTATCGGAGACCCGCCTGCAAGACTGGAGCTCTGTGCTCACTCTGCGATCCCGTTCAGGTGACACCAGCAGTAATTTTTCATTGCGTCTATCCGGTGACGATGCAGCTTCAAGCACCGGCCAAACTGGTTTTGGCATTGCCCTGAGTCCCCGGGCTGAAGCTACTCTGTTTGACTGGATCCTAGTCAGTAGCCGGATATGTGCGGTCCGATTGGCTGGCTCGCTCAAAGCTTCGAAGTCGTACGGACTAACAGGTCTTTATTCGTTATCGCTGCCTACTCGCCCACAAACTGTAGCGATGATTCGATAAATAACGACTTCTACCGCCAACTGACCCAGCTCCTTCGCCACAGAAGAAGCACGGACACTGTTGTGCTGGCGGGGGATCTGAACGCACAAGTTGGAAAGCTGTCCACTGATGAACTGCATCTGGGCGATCAGCACGGTGTAGGCTCCCGTAATGATAACGGTGAGCGGTTACTTCATTTGTGTGAAGATGCTCGCTTATTTCTTGCGAGCACTAATTTCTGACACAGAACTCGCTGGAGGGTGACTTGGCGCCCACTAGCCTTGGACGCAAATCGATCACATTGCAATTAGTTACTGCTGGACAGGCTGCATCCAGAACTGTCGCTTGATTTGGAGCACATGTGTGGACACCGATCATGCACTTCTATGTGCTGACATGCGGATGCGTTTTGGCGGTCGCCTACGACAACGCTGTGAGCTCATTGACACCAGCCAACTGGTGAAACCAGCTGTTCTGAATGCCTATAAAAGTACGCTGTCATGCGATTTGAGTAAGCGCTCACTGGAGACAATTGAAGGTCACTGGTCTCATATTCACCAGTCCTTAATAACAGCAGGCAAATCTTCATGTGGTAAGTCTAATCAACAACATGGAGATTGGGTCTCTTCGCGGTCTCTGGAACTGATTGATTCTCGCCGACATATTCCGGCTGGAAGTGAACACAGTGAAACTCGCAAAGATCTCCGGGCAAAATTCCGTGCTAGCCTGAAGAGCGACCGCGAATCTTGGTGATCTGTTCGTGCGTCAGAGATGGTTGTAGCCACTGCCCTTGATAACCATCGAAAGTTATTCCGTCTGCTACGCGAAACGGGCAACAAGAGACCTGGTGTTAGTGAAACTATACGTGACGAGAGTGGACAGCCTATCCACAATTTGTCAAAACGTTTACAGCGTTGGGCTGAGCATTTTGAAAATCAACTTAACCGGCCGCAATTGTTCGATTTCTTACTGGTCTGTGATTGCCCTGCCCCTTGAACTGTCCATTTGGATCCACCCTCTCGCTCAGAAATCGAACGTGAGATCGGACTGTTAAAGTTGAACAAAGCCGCGGGACCAGATGATCTTCATCCAGCCCTCTTCAAATTCGGGGGACCTGTTCTTGTGGATGATTTACACGAGTTACTAGTGAAACTGTGGGCGCAGAAAACTGTCCAAACCGACTGGAGCCGCTCCGTTATTGTTCTCATCTTCAACCGAGGCTCGCGTTTAGAATGCGGCAACCATAGCGGAATCAGTCTGATCCATATCGCCTCCAAATTGCTTGTCTCTGTCATCCTTCACAGACTGACTGGCACTCGTGAAAGCCAGATTCCTGAGGAGCAAGTCGGGTTTCGTCGTGGTCGTGGCTACATCGACCATATCTTCACCTTGCGTCAGTTGTTGGAGCACCGTCACACATATTGGCGGCCCCCCGTTGTCGTGTTCCTCGACATCAAAGGTGCCTTCGATTCGGTTGATCAATGTGCCCTTTGGATTTGTCTACTCAGGAAAGGTGTGCCCGAGAAATAGGTAAATATTATCCGAGTATTATACGCGCTTAGCTCGGGCAGAGTGAGGGCTTACGGCATGCTGTCGCTGCCTTTCAATATCTCCAGCGGTGTGAGACAAGGATGCCCGCTGTCACCTTTTCTCTTCAACTTCGCTATTGACGAAGCCATGGAGTTTGCATTTACAGGACAAGACTTGGAAGGTGTGGAGCTACTCCCAGAAGAACGACTTCTTGACTTGGAGTATGCAGACGACATTGCCCTAATCTGTGACAGCTTCCAGACGTGCCAAGCTGCACTGGACAGATTAGCACTGACTGTCAGTCGCTTCGGGCTTTGCTTGGCACCATCGAAATGCAAAGCGTTCTTCCAAGATTGGCCTGGACCGCCTCCTGCGCGGACCCTTGGTGGGAATCAGCTGGAAGTCATTCAGAAAGTCAACTACCCGGGAAGTTGTACCAGCGATCTTAGGATCGAAGATGAAATCATAACCTTATAGCAAAAGCTCGAAGTGCTTTTGCTAGCTTTCTCCACCTCTGGCGGCAACGTGACATTACTATCGCCCTGAAGGGTAGGGTGTACAATGCAGCGGTACATTCGACCTTACTGTACGGTTGTGAAACCTGGTCCCTTAGATGAACGGACACAAAGAGGCTAGTTACGTTCGACCATCGGTGCCTTCGCAGTTTGGCTCACATCTGGTGGGAACACCGCGTGAGCAACGAGCGTGTTCGACGCCTTGTTTACGGTACAGGAAAAGGAAATGAACCTCTCAGCACCGTCATTTCACGCACCAGGATCCGATAGCTCGGCCACGTGTTATGCATGTCAGCCCACCGATTTCCGCGACGTGCGTTGTTTGCTCACCGCGGAGGTGGATGGAAGAAGAGGAGGGGCGGCCAATCGATGACTTGGTCGAGAGTATTGAAGGTCCTCACTTCGGAGCTTGCCTCGGTTGGAGCTGACATGGCTGGGAGCCGACCTCAGTGGCGTTCGTGCTGTGAGTTTCTTTGTCCCTCCCCATACCTTTTAACCTCTCCCTACAACAACGATCTCATTTCGTAGCATAATATAATTTTACATAATAATTATTCTTGTTGCCTAGTAGCCGGCTGGTAGCTTTCCGGGACGATGCCCGTCTGTTACTGGTAGCTCAGGTGGCATGCGACTTGTATTTATTTTCTTATTTATGTATTGAACAATGAACAATGATGTATTACAGGTAAAAAAGCGAGTGCTTTACAAGTCTCGTAGGGTGGTTGAAGTGTAAACAAACATAAGTGTAAATTGTCAATTTAAGCGTCTAGTGATTCAGATTCCCTGCTTCATTTAAATATTTTAGCATGCCTGTTGAATTGTTACTGTAGAGTGATATGGGGAAGGTATGTCTTAAGAGCAAAAAAATGACGACGCTTACTCGTGCGCCGCTTTTTTAGACTGGTGTAATTGTTGAATGCAGTTGTAGTATATCCGCACGATATTTCACGGCGTCACCGTGTAAGTAGTAAGGCACAATGGTTGAGAATGAGCACCGTTTGTTCGCGTTTGGTTAACGTAGACATCTCTGATTATATAGCGTAATGTAGAAGGATAAATGGATCATCCAGACGTCTTTTGAATACCGTTAGCGTGAGGAAGAAACAACGTATGCGGAAAGAGCGTTCCAGTGTTCGCATACACGAAGGGAAAAGAAATTCCGGCGGCATTCCAACCGGCTGTATTGTGTGGCCAGCTTTAGATGGTGTCCTCTGAGTGTGGTATCACGATTCAGCTTTAGTAGGTGACGGCAAGAATGGTTTGGATTCCTCAGGATCATATAAGTCATTATCAAGTCGCCACGCAGGCGTCGATATTGTCCACTGTAGACCCCGAGGGTTTTCAGCCTCAATCAGTAAGGGAGATGAAGCAAGCCCTTAACGTTCTTGGTCGCCCTGCGTTGTGGTAGTTCAAGAGCGGTAAGTTCTTGCTTTTGCTATGGCTGCCAGGCGTGAATGGCATACTCAGAATGAGGCCCAATGTAGGCGTTGAGCATCTGAGAAAAGGTGGAAGAATCAAAGCGCCCAAATGCCCTCCGCAAAAGGCCAAAGTGTTGGTTAGCTTTTTTGGAGGTTTTCTCGGCCTGACGGGAACAGCCCAAATCTTCCTCCACTATCACGCCTAGATCGGATTCCGTTGAACTGCACTGCAGTATTTGTTCCTCCAGTCTGTATTCACAAGTGGCTTTATGGCGTATGCTCAACACCTTGCACTTCGTAGCGTTGAAATGAAGCAGGTTCTGAGTCGACCATTACTAGACCATGTCAAGCGCATTTGTGAAGTGCTGCATTGTCGCTGGTTGTTCTATTGGCTCGCCATATCTTGAGACCCTCAGCGAAGAGTAAGGAGTTGGAGATGATTACTATCACGAGATCGTTTATGTAAATCAGGTATAGTCGTGGGCCAAGTACTGAGCCCTAGGGCACTCCGCACTTAACGTCGATTAGGTCAGAGAAGACGCCGCGAACTCTTACATTCAGATGTCGTTGAAGCAAAACGTTACCTATCCAACCAAGATTTGCTTCACCAATTCCACAACACTGCAGCTTGTGAAGGAGGATACGGTGGTTCAGAAGGTCAAAGGCCTTTGAGCAATTCAGATATACTGCATCAGCACCTACGCCGCTGTCGACGGTCTCAATCCAACTGGATCTAGCAAGTAGCAATTTTGAAGTGCAAGATCGGTTCTTGCGAAATCCATGGTGTCCTTGTGCTATGATATTGCGTTCTTCCAAGTAGTTCATGAGCGCTTCAGCAACGATCGCTTCCATGATCTTGGAGAGCACCGGAAGTAGTGTTATCGGGCGATAGGTGGCCGAATCTGTACGAATTCCCCCTTATGGATGGGAGTGATGATACCCTGCTTCCACATTGTTGGCACCCGCATCTCATCTAGGCATCATTGGAAGAACTTGCGCAGTAGGTCTTCCAAGTTTCCTGCAGCCAATTTCAACGCCTTTAGACGAATATTATCAACGCCGGGAGTATGCCCGCGCAGGGCAATTAGCCTTTTTATAACATCCTCAGTCCAGTCGACAAGTCCATGTTCAACCAAGCGGACAACGTCAGTTCATCCGTTTCCCTTTGGAGTCCTCGTGTCTCGCTAAGATTGGCGTGCCTCAACGTGCGCACATTGCTGCAGATTGGCCAACAGGCAGCACTTGCCCGCACACTAGAGACTCTGTCGATCGATATTTGCTGTTTATCAGAAACCCGCCTTCAAGTTTCGAGCTCCGTGCTTACCCTGAGATCCCCCACATGCGACACTGGCGGCACATTCTCATTGCGCCTGTCTGGCGATGATGCAGCTTCAAATGCCGGTCAAGATGGCGTCGGCATTGTTTTGAGTCCCCGGGGTTGAAGCTGCCTTGATTGATTGGATCCCAGTAAACAGTAGGATGTGCGCCGTTAGATTAGCTGGTTCGTTCCGTGCTACGACGTCGCGCGGGGACAAACGGTGCCTGTTTGTCATTGCGGCTTACGCCCCTACAAACTGTAGCACTGATTCGGTAAAAGATGATTTCTATCAGCAACTGCACGAGCTCCTTCGTTACAGAAGAAGCACGGATACTGTGGTGTTGGCTGGTGATCTAAACGTCCAAGTGGGAAAATTGTCCTCTGAGGAGCTCCATCTGGGCGGCCAACATGGTGTGGGCTCCCGTAATGATAATACTAAGCGATTGCTACGGTTGTGTGAAGATGCTCGCCTGTTTCTCGTGAGCACTAACTTCCGGCACAGCACCCGCAGAAGCGTGACTTGGCGGCCACCAGCCTCGGGCCAGTCATGGAGCAAATCGATCATATCGCGATCAGTTACCGCTGGAGAGGCTGTGTCCAAAACTGTCGCTCGATTTGGAGCACGAGCGTGGACTCTGACCACGCACTTGTCTGTGCCGATCTCCTGGTGCGTTTCGGTGGACGTCCGCAACGTCGATGTGAACGGATTGACACCAGCCAGCTGGCGAAGCCAGATGTTCTGAATGTGTACCAAAGTGCGCTGACATCTGGACTGAGTAAGCGCCCACTAAACACCGTTGAAGATCACTGGTCGCATATTCGTCAAGCGTTGCTGTTAGCAGGCATGTCTTCATGTGGCAAAGCAAATTGCCAAACCGGACATTGGGTCTCTACGCAGTCTCTGGAACTTATGGATGCTCGCCGACGTATTCCGACTGGAAACGAATACAATGAGGCTCGCAAAAATCTCAGGGCAAAACTACGGGCTAGCCTGAAGAAGGACCGCGAAAGCTGGTGGTCTCATCGTGCATCGGAAATGGAAACAGCCGCTGCGGTTGGTAATCATCGTAAGTTATCCCGTCTGATACGGGAAACAGGCAGCAGGAGACCTGATGTTAGCGAGACCATACGCGACGAGAGTGGGCAGATGACCCACAGCCTGTCAAAACGCTTGGAGCGTTGGGCTGAACACTTCAAGGCAATTTAATAAACCTGAGTTATCGCTTTCTTCTTCGGACATTGAGCGCCCTTCTCCCTGGGCCGTCTCCTTGGATCCGCCATCACGCGCAGAAGTCGAACGTGAGATCAGGCTGTTGAAATTGCATAAGGCCGCAGGGGCAGATAGAATTCCCCCAGCCCTCTTCAAATTCGGGGGACCTGCTCTAGTAGATGATTTACGCGAGCTGCTAGTAAAACTTTGGTAGCAGGAGACAGTCCCGACAGACTGGAACTGCTCCGTCATTGTCTCAATTTTCAAGGGAGGCTCTCGTTTGGAATGCGGCAATCATAGAGGCAACAGTCTGATTTCGATTGCCTCTAAATTGCTTACCTCTATCATTCTCCACAGACTGACTGGCACTCGTGAAAGCCAGATTCGTGAAGAGCAAGCCGGATTTCGTCGAGGTCAGGGCTGCATCGACCACATCTTCACCTTGCGTCAAGTGTTGGAGCACCGCCATGTTTATTGGCGATCCACTGTTGTCGTGTTTCTTAACATAAAGGTGCCTTCGACTCAGTCGATCGATGTGCCCTTTGAGACTGTCTATTGAGAAAGGTGTGCCTGATAAATATGTAAATATTATCAAAGCGCTGTACGCACATAGTTCGAGCAGGGTGACGGCTTATGTCAAACTGTCGCCACCCTTCAGTATCACCAGCGGTGGGAGACAAGGATGCCCGCTGTCGCCTTTCCTCTTCAACTTCGTTATTGATGAAGTCATGGAAACAGCGTTCGCTGGACACGACCTAGAAGGTGTGGAACTACTTCCTGATGAGCGACTTCTTGACTTGGAGTATGCAGACGATATTGTCCTAATCTGTGACAGCTCCCAAACATGCCAAACAGCACTGGACCGATTAGCACTGGCTGTCAATCGTTTTGGGCTATGCTTTGCAGCTGGGCAGCTATATTAGCACCCGTGGGATTGAAGATGAGGTTACGAACCGTATAGCAAAAGCTTGAGGTGCTTTTGCCAATCTCCGCCACCTGTGGCGCAGACGCGACATTACTCTCGCCCTGAAGGGCAGAGTTTACAACGCAGCCGTCCGTTCAACTCTCCTATATGGCTGTGAAACCTGGCCCATCAGGTCGACGGATATAAAGAGGCTCGTCACATTCGATCATCGCTGCCTTCCCAGCTTAGCTCATGTCTGGTGGGAACACCGCGTGAGCGAAGGGCGTGTTCGACGTCGTGTATTTGGTGCAGGAAGAGCGAGTGAACCGCTCAGCACCATTATATCACGCACCAGGCTCCGATGGCTGGGCCACGTGTTGCGCATGCCAGCACACCGACTCCCGCGACGTGCATTGTTTGCGCGTTGTGGGTGCGGTTGGAAGAGGAGGAGGGGAGGCCAAGGAATGACTTGGTCGAGAGAAATGAAAACCCTCATTTCGAAGTTGGCGTCGGTTGGTGCATCCCGACTGCCTGGCTGGGGTCCTAGGGATGGCGAACACGTTTGGTTGGACACACTCGCTGATATGGCTTGGAGCCGGCATCAATGGCGTTTGTGTTGTGAGTTCCTTTGTCCATCCCCCTCCTGCTTAACATCCTCCTCCAATCATGATCTCACTTGATAGGTATAATATGACTCTCTTTTACGGCAGCCAGCTGTTAGCTCTCCGGAACGATGTCCATCCTTTACTGGGGACTCAGCGGGCGTGCCACCGTTTGTTTTCCTTTTCTTATCTTTTGTATTGCGGCACCATAGCTGTGTTTTCCACCTCCAGCTAACGTGTAATGATGATGATGTTGATAACATCCTCAGTCGTAAACCTGATGTAGCTAAGTCCTAGTGGTGGTGCAACGTGCGGGAACAGTATATGCGGCGATGTCGTGCTCTGGCAGTTCGGTGTGAATTGTTGACCTAGGGCATTGGTCGCCTCGGTTTCCGTTTGTGCGAGTCCCCCTAACGTGTGTAAGGCAGGAATTCCTCGCTGCACTTTGCGGAGCTTGTTAACGTATCTGCACAGGAGCTTGTGGTTTGAAAGGAACTTCTCAGCTAGATTATGTTGGTGCTGTATTTTATCTTCGCGTACCAGGTTTACACAGTGATTTCTTTGGATAGTGTAGGCTTCCCATGTTTCGGCACTCGGTGAATCCTTGTATCTTCGCCAGAGTAAATTCCTCATGACGATACACTTCCGTGTTCTGCTGCGTATGAATGATTTTACTGTCTTCGCTCACCAAGGTATTTTTCTAGAAGTACTAGTTAATAACGTGTTAAACTGGTGAGCAAATTCAGACCAGGCGATATCGGGGGAACGTTCTGCTAGAAATGCCCAGTTTGTAGCATTTATCAGTTTGACTAGAGCACCGTAATCCGTAATGAGCTGGCAATCCTCGGTGTTTTCTGAGGAATACTCTGCATAACGGATGTACTTGAACATGAGGGTTGCATGGTCGCTACGGTCTAAAGGACTCTCTATCGATACCGTTTCGATCATAAGCTCTTCGTTGGTGAGTACGAGATCCAGGAGACCCGGTTTGTTTCTTGTCCTGAATCTTGTGGGAGATGTGATGTGATTGTAGCGTGGTAGTCCACTACCTATCTCCTGTACTTTCATTTTGAAGTGTTCACTGATACAGGCTGGGGTTTCTATGGTATGAATATTGAAGTCACCAACCAGGAGAATGTGGCTGTACGACTGCGAGAGAATGGTCTTCATTGTGGAGGCTAGGCAGTTGTCCATTTCCAAAGTAGCCGACGGAGGGCGATACACCACACCCAACAAACATGCGCCCCCACGGCTTAGGTGAAGACGGCACCAAAGCGCATCGACAATCTGAACCTCTGGGTCATCGATGGGATCAATGTGTAGTTCGCTGTTATAATAAAGTAGTACTCCACCTCCTCTACTTGGTCGATCGTTGAGTAGAATAGACATCCCAAGTAGTGTGATTTCTGCATCAGTGATCGCTTCACTCAACCAGGTCTTGGTTATCATAACGAGGTCCCTTGACATCGAGGCCTGAAGCAGACGAAGCTCCATCAGTCTGCTTAAAAACCTTGTGCGTTGGTATAAAATCAGGATGGTGATTTATATGTTAGAAGGTTGTTTGTGGAGGTAGACAACAGGTTTGAGACTTGGCCGACCCTCTTGAGGTCGGCTGCTACTCGTCTTTTGAATAGTCTTAGGCTGGCAAGTATGACTTGCAATAACTCTCTGCACCATGCAATCGAGTTCAGGATGATGCTGATGGTCACTCACCACCTGACGTTTCTCGCCGGATGCTATGACGGATGTCAGATCAGTCTCTGTAGTGACTCTGCAACAATGGGTGTTCCCACTGAGTTGGTTCTCTCCATGGAGTAACCAGTAGCCTCTGGTCGTAAACCTGCTGCTTTAATTCGAATTGCTGTTGGTAGCATGTTCCGGAATTTACCCCAGTTCTCTAGAACGGTCTGTAAAGTTGGCTCAGATGGTAAAACCAACTTCAGCAACTTAGGACCACACCCTTTGTAATTTGGTGACACGGGAATCCTTATCAGGGAGGTAACAATGACATTTTCTAAAGACAGTGCCTCACGAATGCATCGCCATTGCTCCAGGTCATGTGCCTGAGCTTCTTCAGGAGAGGAAGCTTGGGACTCGAGGACGCCATGAATAATGACGTTTTTCAGCTCGTGTTTTCTACTTCCCTGTTGATTGTTCATATCCATTGGACGTTCTTTCCACGGAATATCCGGGGAGTCACATACTCCGTTCGATGCTCTTTGGTGTCGATTCATAGCGAGCAGAATGGATTCCGTTTCGTCCGCGGAATGTAGTGTTACTCGAAGTAGTCGAGGCTCACCATGGTGTAACGTGTTTGGGTGTTGTGCGATGCGGCTCAGCGTAGTGGGTTCAGCGCGCATGCTGATGGCACTACAGAAGGAATCCCACTGACTACAATCGTCCATCATTTTGCCCCTTATTGTGTTAGATTTGGATTCAGGAACGTTAGTGCACACAAGACTTAAGGCACCATGATTCCGCCTTGTGGTTTGCGACTTAACAGCACTAGGTTCTTTTGCTTTTTGTGGATTTGTGAACCGCACTGGCGATAGCGATCCATATTGAGGCACAGTTTTGACCTCTCCGGTAAGTGGAGTCACAAGTGTCTGACGGCGTTTTCCTAGAAGCAACCGCTGAGTAGGATGTCCAGTTATTTTTTACCGTGGGCTTGCTGGAGTTTTGTGTGTCGAGTATGTCAACTGAATTACTAGTTATTACACCCTTGGAGGACGTAGAAGCAAGTGGGTTGTAAACGACTTTTTCACTTAGTGGGGTCATGAGGCTAGGGGCCGTTGGAAAATGAGATGCGATGGTGAGGTGGGGACGCCTAGCCCTCTTCCTCGGCCTAAACGGGGAGTTTGTAAGTGTCCGTTCAGTTTCAAGTATAGCATTGTTTACTTTTACAGTTGCGATGCTAGCGTTCACCAGTTGCTCAACTGTTTCCGCCAACTTTCACAATTTTTCATTAGGAAGATTACAGAACTAACAACAGGGATGAATTTGCACACCTGGCCGGACCAAAATGCTTCGGTTTTGTTGCTGTATTTTCTAGTTTCCAGTGCACTCATCCCTAAACATTTCGAATGGTACGCTTTTTGACAATTAACGCAAAGTGGACCAGACTTAACAGTTTTTACACATAGGTCACAAAGGACTTTCGAATGGGCCATGTCCATTTGGAGCGTGCACTTTGTTATTGGGACTTGCGCCAATTCCAAAAGGGACTAGATAGAAAAGGAGAGTTCAGAATCTATGTTGTAGATCTACCGCTTACCACTATCTTAAAATGGAATAATTCTACTGATATATGTGGTCACGGTCAGTAATGGGGCAGCGAATTAGGAATGACCGCAGATGGTGATGATATGGCGTAAAGATTCCACACTAACACGATGGAATGGAGCAACTGGATGTACAGTACAACAGGGGTAGCAAGAGGACAGAGATACTGACTTCGCTTCACTTTTCGTTACGTGGCAATCATCGCTAGTTTGAGGTCAGAGGGGTCAGACGTGTCTCGTCCGGATGAGTCACACGTTCTTTAGGGTAGATAGGCGACGTGCGTGCTATTGATCCAGCCGGTAAGTGGATAGACAGCGATGCAGCATAGGATTGAGGCAAAGCAGGATGACTTGGAAAATACTGTCTCATGACGACATTGGCTGCTCCAAGGACGGAACAAATTGACAACTATCGCTTTGGACAGCGACTAGAAGGAAAGGTAGTAAGATGTTCGGATGACTCTCAAAAAGAGCTTTAAAATAAGACCACAAGAGTTCTTGTGTGACGAGAGGAAAAATAAAATAAAATTCAAGCAAGCTTGACTTCGAAATTACAAAAGCAGTTTCCTGGTGATCCGCGAAGGACAGATCAAAAAGAGGAACAGTGGTAGGAGGAGCTCGCGGAGCCAAATCGAACGATAGTACGTAGGGCTTTGTGAGAATATATCCGAAGATTTAAAGGCGAATAACGCAGGAGGACACATATTTTGCGACCGCTCGGTAGCAACACTTGTATTTTTACACCTCTAGCTAACGTGTATAATAAGGATGACATATACAAAACGGCTTCCTTGCGGCTCTCACTGCCACACGTCATAATCAACCGTTACCTCTCAGATAACTCAGCACCAAACACACTTTAAACTGGCAATCCGACTAGGAGACGGCAGCAGACGCGCCACCGGTGTCGACTGCGGGCCGTGTCCTGTAAACTCTCGAGCCAAATACAAGGCGGGTCACGTGGGAACCAGCACGACAGGCGAAACGCGTCGACGGCACCCAGTTCGGTCGTCAGTACCTTCATTCCCTGCTGCCATGGTAACCTTTATCCACCTCGAGCTTTGCGCCACACTACACCTGACAGACTAAACAAGGTCCTCCTAGGTAAGCGGTGACCAGGCTTACGCAGCACGTGCCCAAGCCAACGCAACTTGTTCAGTGCTACCTTTTGTTCTACGGAACTAGCTTGGTTATCACTGTCTAACACTCACCTACGCACATCATCGTTGCGGACACGCTGCTGTCACCCGACACCAGCAATGCTTCACAGACAACGGTGATCAAAGGCTTGAAGGCGCCTCAGATCTTCAAACCTAAAGGACCAGGCCTCATTTCTATACAGCAGGACGGCCCTCACTGTGACCTTGTAAACTTGATCTATTTTGACGGAGGGAAACTCATTTCTGTCGCCAGTTGTAGGTTCAAGAAGACATTTCTGGCCTTTGCGTTGCGTGAAGTGACTTCAGTTTCTATGTGCCCATCGTTGCTGATGCAGCTTCCCAGGTAGATGAATCGATCAATCAGCTCGAGCTCCTCCTTATCAAGGGCCAAGGTGTCGTTAAGTGGCTGGTGGCGCTGCAGCAACGCTTCGCGGTTTGAAGTTACGAAGCGCATGAGAAACGATTGGACCACTAGAGAGGCTATTCATTGTTGATTGCGCCGCCCCAACATCGTCAAAAACAGGACCATATCGCCCGCATAAACAAGATCAAGTAACCTTTCACCAAACAGGACCTCAACGCCTACATCGTGAGATTCCGTAGGGAAACACTCTATGATAGAGTCCACGACGAAATTGAACAAAAACGGGTATATCGGACAACCCTGACGAACACCACTTGTGGTTTGAAATCTATCCGACTGGTCACCATATACCCTGACGCGACCTGTATTGCTCAAGTATAGAGCACGTAGGATGTTCACATATTTCGTGGGAACACCTTTCCGCGCAAGTATTTCGAACAGACTGCATCGATCTACTGAATCGAACGTGTTCTTGAAATCGAGGAACATGGCTATTGTCGATCTGCGGTATGCGTGGCGCTGCTCTAGCACCTGCCGCAAAGTGAATATATGGTCTATACTTCCACGTGCTGGGCGGAAACCCGCCTGCTCTTCCATAATCCGTGATTCCCATTCCACAATGAGGTGATGAACGAGAATCGAGGCCAGCAGTTTTGGCACAACTGACGCTAGGCTAATACCCCTGTGGTTAGAACAGTCTGTGCGACTGCCCTTCTTGTATATTGCTACTATAGTCGTTTCACTCCAGTTAGCCGGGACACTCTCTTCCTTCCAAGTGCATTCGAATAGGGAGGTCAGTGCTTTGCAGAGGACTTCACTTCCATCCTTAAATAGCGCAGATGAGAGGGAATCCGGGCCAGCGGAACGAAAACGCTTGACGGCTGTGATTGCCTTTCGGACCTCGGCCTCCGACGGAGGCTCGAAACTGAATGTCCATGACACGTCCTGCATCACCTGAATATGAAGAGGTCCGGGAACAGGAGGCAATCTTTTTTACATTTTTACTTTACTGCGACTATCTCCTGTGACAAGATGAATGTCGCGGATTGCAGCTGCCCAAGCGCGACGGTCGGCGACCTGCTCCACGCAGATACTTATCCAATGATTCCTCCAGCTATGAGCACCATGCACAACATGGAATCCCAGAATATCGACATCCGATTTCACTGCAGTGAGATATGTTTTCAATTTTTCACCAACCAACCCTGGCAAAGCGAGGATGAAACCACGGCCCTAGTGAAGTTAGTGTCTGGTCCGCGGAGGACGTTACCGAACCACTGAAGTCTGCGGCGTTGGATGAGCGCTGAGAGCTTTAGAAGACCGTAACAGCGCTTACGGATTTCGTCATTGGTGATACGCTCATGCCACTGTGTTTTCAAGATAATCCTTAACCCCAGTGGTCGAAGACTTTCAGCTTCCGGGTGTCTTCGGATCGAAGCGGCCATGTTTCGCAGCCATAGAGTAAAATGGCATGAATGGTTGCTGAGAACACTCGGATCTTCGTTTTCAGACTAATTTCCGTCCTTTGCCACAATGTGTTTCTCAGTCGTAAGAAGGCTGTTTTAACGCTGTCAATACGCTTCCGGATTTCGGATGTAACATGACCATTGGGGATTATAGTGGATCCAAGATACTTGAACTCAGGAACAGATTCGATGAGTTGTCCATGTAAGGAGAGCGACGGGGCGGACCGGGTGGCTAACAATGAGAAGTACTTCGTCTTGCTGATGTTAATTTCGAGGCCGATCACAGAGGCTGATTAGTCGACCCGATTTAGCAGTGACTGTAGTGACATATCATCTTCTGCACGGATAGCGATATCGTCTGTAAATACTAAATCTGACAGCCAGAATTCAGTGCTAACTTGGACACCACGACCATACATAACCCAGTCGACTGCGAAGTTCAACAGCGCTGGAGCAAGTTAGTAATTCTGCCGGACTCCACTATTAATATCAGATTCCTTTGTTACTTCTCCAAAAACCCGAATCCGGGCCTTCATGCAACGGTAATATGATCTCATCAAGTTAGCGAGTTTAACCGGCACGCCATCAGCAAGTAGTATTCTCCAGTGCTTCACGGTCAACTGAGTCAAAAGCAGCTCGAACATCAACGAACCACACAAACGTGGGCTGCTGGAACTGGTACCGGTGTTCGAATACCTGACGCAGAGTGAAGATTTGATCAGTGCAGCCTCTGCCTGGTCGAAATTCACCTTGGTTATGGCGAGTTCGCAGGTTCTTCTTATTGGCAAAGCGGGAAGGCAAGATTCGTACGAAGCTTTTGGCAGCCACATCGATTATACTAATCCCGCGATAATTACTGTAGACAGTTCGGCCACCTTTCTTTGGAAATGGCAGAAGTACAGAGGAAGTCCGCGATAAAGGACAAATTTCGGTCTCCCATATCCAGCAGAAGAGCTCATACAAATGGTCAGGAAGAGCTGGTAGATAAGCTTTGTAGATTTCCGCTGGAATCCCGTCCGCTCCAGGAGCTTTCTTCGGCTTCAGGCGATGAATGATGTCTGCAATTTCTGTGAGAGATGGTGGTGAGCAATCCGCGTCATATCCTGGGTGGGTTAATGCTGAAATGGGTGCGGTGATGTGTAGTGGGCGGTTTAGGAGGTTGCTAAAATACTCTACCCATCTGGAAAGTTTTTCTTCTGTATCAGGGATGATTTGGCCTTCCGAATTGCGCAATATCGACTGTGGTTAATGGCACTTGCCGGAACCTAAACGGACGCGACGAAGGAGATGACCCAAATGGCCAGAATTTGATGCAGCTCTCATGTTGCCTGCGATAACAGACCAGTAGCGGTTGGTATCATTCCATGCTGAGGCGGTTACCACACGTCTCAAGCGATGGTAGCCTGGGGAATTCCTGAGACGCGTTTCTGTCGCTTTAGCGGACAAGCGGATAGTATCCTCAGTGATCCAGTGCTTCACATGCTCAGAGGCAGAGCCCAGGGTAGATAAAGCAGCGCGTTGAACTGACGATTTTAGCCTAGACCAACGAGCGTCTACAGATTCATCTGCAAGTACGTGGTGTGGTGCACTGGCATAACTTGCTGTTTCTGTTGCTGCTTTAAGGAATCGGTAGCAGTCAGTGTTTTCCAGTGGGGCAGTGTTAGTACGCTTTGATGGAAGGGTCTTTCGGCTCGTTCTCAAACAGAGTCTGAATTTGGCGAGCGGAAGTACGTGGCCCGATGTTAGGGAGCTGGCTACTTAACCCTCAGTTTCATGAATTATGTTAGTTGCCTATTTCTTTGTTTGCGCAGTTACCTGCTTCTCTGCTACATTTTGGACACGCCGCTTGCCTCAGCCTCATTCGCAATCGCTCATAGCTAATTTCAGCCGTCTCATTCTGTGGACATTCTGATTGGTTTCTTTTGCTCAGCGTTCCTTAGCTTTTTCACGTGGATGTATTATTCAGCCGACACATATTTATTATACCTGTTTTTATTTTCCTGGTGTGTATCATTCTCACTATCAACTGTTCTGGCATTTGTTTAAACGCATCACTTCTCCACACTGACTGGACGCTACTCGTCGTTTTTAATGGTCGCTCACCAGAAGGTTACCCCCAGGGATTAACTCCGCAGACACTATTTTCTTTGCCGCACTTCATTGGCTCGTAATTTTCGCGATTCTCATTTGCTTGTTCCATTTTATGTTTTCTTCATGCCTGTTTGATCTCATGCGTTTAGTAGCTTGGGTTCGCCCTTGTTTGTAAAGCTATATAACTGGTGCCGTGCTGTACTAGAAAATCTGTTCATCCCGGCTCATCTTGGACTTCTTCCTGCGGTCGTGGGGTAAAGGCGTACTGGGCGTCACAACACCCGAACCACTTTTATTGCCCATTTCAGCCCCTCTGTACGCTCGACAGTCATCGACGGAGGACATCCACCGGGATCGGATTAATATGTAATCTATCTGGCCTGCTGTACGACCATCGTTAGAGTACCACGTCAGAAGATGCTTCCTGGAATGCTGGAAGCGAGTATTGATTACACACAACCGGTTAAGGTCAACGAAGCTGAGCAAATGGTCTCCATTATCACAGCGCACACCAAGGGTGTATCTCCCGAGTATGTGACGTGGCTGACCGTTCCTAGGCCCGGTTCGTGCATTTTAATCCCTAGCAATAGTGAGAATGTCACGTTTTGGAACATGATTCGACACTGTAGAGTATCTTAAAAGTTGTCCTTGTCCCCTTCCGCTGAGGGTAGGGTTGGTGCTTAGACAGAGATTATGGTCAGGTTCATTGGGTGACCTTTGAAGCGTCCAGCTGCTATTCTAGCTGACACTGGCTTGTCTGAAAAGAGAGCGTTGTGTGCCTGGCAACTGAGAACCATTGCGCCCTCACGATTGTCAGAATTATCTTCAGCCTCACTGTGGTAAAACTAATATGAGGTGTCTACACCAGGGATTTTGATTTCTCGAGAGCCATAGCCGGGTATTCGAGATACTGACAGCATGCTATATCGATCTGGTAGTCATGTAATGTACACATCGTCAACGCTTGGCTGCTGACATCCAACATGGCTCTGACATTCCAGCATCCAACGAATAGTGGCTTCCGGGGATTAAGAGAACCAGCTAGCTTTCACTCTGGCTACCGGGTTAGCGCAGAGCGCGCCGCCTACCGGGAACGCCGTAGCATGAGAAGAATCGCGGGTAACGGACATGTCATGCAGTTTCGTGGGGATTATGGGTATGTATGAGGACCCCAACGTCATCCGGCTTTTGTTCGAGGGTGATACGTATTACTCGAGTATTGCTGGATCGCACCTGGACCCTTAGTCCGCGCAAGAAGTGAATAAGAACACACACCGGATGGGACGTTTCCACAACTGTAATAGATAGCTTGTAGGTTACACCAGATGAATAAGTCGAAAAGGAACCAATCAGCACAAGGAAAAAGAGTGGACGAATCAGCTATCGGTCAATCGATCTGTATGTGTCTGTGTTTGCTCATCGGCTCAGCGGTTTAGCGGACGACACGCATGTAACATCCCCTCACGTGACAGATGGAATCACAGTTGTGAAATGTAACGTTCTATCGGCTTAGGTGAGCGGTGCGGTTTTCGATTAGCAATCGGCTGATAGATTTCTTCCGTTTGGTTTTTTTTTGTTTCCTCCAGATCTTCTGGAACCACTTTCTCTTCCCCAGGGTACGGTGTGACTGGGTTGCGGGGCCGGATGAAATCATTGTGCCTGCGTACTGTCTCTCCACTCTCTAGTTGTATTTCGGCCTCCGTTTCTGAGCTCGTAAGCACGGTGCCAGGCTGCCATAACTGCTCATGTGGTAGTTTCGTGTAAACATCACGTTCCACTATCGACTTCTGGGGCTTAACTGGTGCGCGTCCACTTTCATGCATACGTTGTTGCTGGCAACGCCTGGTCTGACGAGGGTCTGGAAAAAGTAGGTCTAGCCTCATACATAGTCGACGCCCAAACATTGCCTCCCCAGGGCTCTTTCCGATAGACTCTAGCGGTGTGATCCGATATGCGAACAAGAATCGGTCACGTTTGGTTCGTAACGAGCCATTACGCTGCTTTAGAAGACCAGCTTTCACGGTTTGGACCGCTCTTTCAGCTAAACCGCTTGAAGCTGGATGGTACAGTGCGGAAGTCATGTGATGAACGCCGTTGCTCTGCAGGTATTCTTTGAACGCTGCACTCGTAAATTGCGGACCGTTATCAGTGACTAATGTTTTCGGTATGCCATGTGTAGATAGACTAGAGCGTACGCCATTGATTGTAGCTTCTGCAGTAGCGTTTGCAACAACATGCACATCAATCCATTTGGAGTACGCATCTACTAAAAGTAGCGACATTTTTCATTCGATCGGGCCAAAGTAATCGGCGTGCACACGTTCCCATGGGCAGTCGTGCAACTGCCAAAGGTGAATTGAGCCTGCTGGATTATCTCTGATATTTTTGGCATGTGTTACAAGAACTCAAAAGTGCTTCGATGTCTCGGTCAATCGCTGGCCACCAGCAGTAGGATCTGGCGAGGGCTTTCATGTGGACAATACCTGGATGTGCATCATGTAATTCTTTCAGTACAGCTGACCTGAGAGTCAATGGAATAACAATGCGAGATCCACGTAGGATACATCCTTCATGCAGGCTCAGCTCAAATCTACAATTGAAAAACGGACGCAGATCACCAGGGGCTCGCGAACCCCAGCCACGCAGCAGCATACGTTTCACAGTTGATAGAACGGGATCCCTGTCTGTAGCTTTCCTAACCATGTCGCCAGATATGGGTGCAGTATTCAGGTGTTGAAAAGTTGAACAAACTCGTAGGGCGCGTCACTTCTTTCCCCCTGTTGGTCAATCTGTGGCAATCTACTGAGCGCAACAGCGACATTATTGTGAGGACCGGCAATGTATCGGATTTGATAATTGTAAGCAGAAAGTAGGAGGGCCCAGCGTACCATTCGGGGTGCGTTAAGTTGTTCTATGCCTCGTTCCTTACCGAGAAGTGATAACAGTGGTTTATGGTCAGTCTGTATCTCAAGCTGGTTGCCCCACAAGTACTGATGGAACCGCTTTACTCCGAATACTACGACCAGTGCTTCCTTGTCTAATTGTGCGTAGTTTTTCTCAGCTGGTTATAATGTGCGGGACGCGAAAGCAATAGGGCGAACTGTTCCGTCGTGGACTTTATGTCCCAGCACTGCCCCGACTCCAAAAGGTGAAGCAACACACTGTAGGATGAGGGGTTTGTTGGGGTCGTAGTGTACCAAGACTGGTGAAGAAGCAAGGAGACCTTTTGCCCTGTCAAATGCTTGTTTCTCTTCCTCGCCCCATGCCCACTTAGAATTTTTTCAGCAAGCTGTGAAGTGGTGCTAGAACAGAAGCAAGATTAGGTAGGAACCGACGATAATGTGAAAGTATTCCAACGAACGAGCGTAACTGGGCTCCGTTACGAGGTGAGGGTGCAGAAATAATGGATTGTACTTTATCTTTCCGCGCGTATAAACCATGCTTGTCCAGTCTATAACCGAGGTAGTCAACTGAATCAACTAGGAAAGCACATTTGGAGCGTTTCAAACGTAAACCGTGTTCAGAGAGTTTATGCAACACCCGGTCCAACGTGTACAAGTGCTCCTTTTCTGTGCGACCCGTGATAAGGATATCATCGCGATATGCGCAAGTCTTCGGTATGTCACGCACGATATTGTCAATTATCCTTTGGAAGATCGCCGGCGCTGAGTTAACCCCGAAAGGCAGTCTAGTGTATTCGAATAGCCCCAAATGTGTACTGATCGTCGGAAGAAGTCGGGAGGTCTCATCCAACTCTACCTGCGAATAGGCGTGACTCAAATCCAGTTTAGTGAACTTGACTGCTCCAGACATGTTGGCATACAAATCCTCAATTTTCGGTAATGGATAACGGCCTATGATGGCATCTAGATTTACTGTAAGCTTATAATCACCACAGATTCGTACGTTACCGTCGCGCTTAAGTACAGGCACTATCGGGGCCGCCCATTCAGCTTGTTGGACTGGTACCATTATACCTTCTCTTTGAAGCCTTTTCAGCTCGTCTTCTACTCTAGGTCGTAAGGAATAGGGCAGTGTTCTGGCCTTAAAGAACTTTGGTGTACTTGCATCTGACATATGGGTTTTTGCTTTAAAATTATTGAGTGTGCCCACTTGCTGTTCGTCAAACACTTCTGGATATCGTTTAAGGACCGATTCTAAGGTATCCCCCCCACGGAGTGGATAGTATTTAGTACTTGTGGTAACATTTTCATCCAATCGCGACCAAGCAAATTGACTGGAGCCTGAGGCATGACATGAAGTACCAGACTGTGTGATCTACCCTGAAGCTGCACTCGTACCTGACACTTCCCAAGTAAATCAATCACTTCTCCTGTATAGGTTCTAAAAACGGTATCAGTCGGTTCCAGGTCGGGTAACGATGAGAGCGCATTTTTACTAATCATTGTCACCGCGGAACCAGTATCCAATTCAAATAAATCAGGTTCGTTATTAACCTGAAGCGTGATCCTATATGGAGACACTTTCGTCATAACTGAGCAGTTTGAAATTATATGGTTCATAAAATTTAGCTGGGAATCTGGGCACTCACCGTCGTCGGAGTTCAATGATTTGGTCGAGACTTGTGACCGTGGGGAACGGCAAACACGTGCCAGTTGGCCAATTTTTCCGCAATTTCTGCACTTTGTGCGAGTATGAGGACACTGGGTGGGAGAAGTGTGCTGATCCCCGCATCGGTAGCAGACGAACTTCCGTACCCTGTTTTCAGAGGATAACCGTTGTGACAGTTTGTTTACACATTCCACAGGCTGAGGAGGGTTGAAGGTGGATAGTCGGGATTTTAGGTTTTCCCTTTGACGTACAAGGTTACACGCCATTTCCCAGGAAAGGGTTTCTTCCTCCTGGGACAATAATTTTTCCCTCGCACCATCATCTGTAACTCCACCAATTAGGCACTGGATTTTCATGACTTCTTCAAACCGACTTGAGGGAATGGTATTGTACCGGCATTCCGGTGTAGCTTGATGAATGCGCGCACTGAAATCATTTACACTTTCTCCGCATCGTTGCTGTAGCATGAAAAACTGATAACGAGCGGAAAACACACTTTGTTGGATTCCCCACAATTCCTCAAACAACTGGATCACGTGCACAATACTGGTCTTAGCCATCAAGCTCATAGAGTCAAAATGACGTTGTCCTTCTGATCCAAGGGCTTGGCGGAATAACATAATCCAATGGGTATCGGGTAACCCGATAGAGGGGTTTAACACAGGAAAGTGAGTCGTTTGATGTTGGAAAGATGTTTTCCACTGTATCCACTACTGTAGAGAGGGTTTTTCTGCATCATCAGGCCACAGACATGACAGTCCCGCAAGAGGGCTCGTAGCAACCGTCGCCATTCTGATACGTATTACTCGAGTATTGCTGGATCGCACCTGGACCCTTAGTCCGCGCAAGAAGTGAATAAGAACACACACCGGATAGGACGTGTCAAAAACTGTAATAGATAGCTTGTAGGTTACACCAGATGAATAAGTCGAAAAGGAACCAATCAGCACAAGGAAAAAGAGTGGACGAATCAGCTATCGGTCAATCGATCTGTATGTGTCTGTGTTTGCTCATCGGCTCAGCGGTTTAGCGGACGACACACAGGTAACAGAGGGTTCACCTCCAGCCTTTGCACAGCCAAGTGTACCTGAAAGGCAGCAGGAATCTGGAAAATTTTCTTAAATTCTGGCCGTTGCATCCGGGGTTGATCTCTTCCGCCCAGTTGCCAAGACTGACACTGCACGCGGGTACGGACTCACCGAGAATAGTATTCCATGCTGGTCTCACTTGATTTAGCCCGTCTGGGTGACGGTTAACCGGGCTGTGGCAGCTGCAGCGTGCAATCAGCTTCTTGGGGCCACGGGTGAGGGCAGAGTGACAGGTTGAGACTAAAGATAGGCGGACTACCGCGGAGGGTAAGCCATGTCCCCTACTAGACGAGCTACTCCTCCGTGGCACACCGGATACCCCATTGGCCAGCTGAAATGATATTGAAAGTGTTCCGCTCAACGAGCCATACGATGCTCCTTATTGTGTATCAGTGCACCCACGCTAACTCTGATTGTCCCATTAACACCAGATTTTCGGGGACCAGTGGTGCGGAGCAGCTGGAAAATCTTGCGGTAATTGCCTGCTGCTCCTTCCTCTTTCATTTCTTGAGCCCGACTGGTACACTAGTCTTCCTTGTCAGAACGCAGACTCCGCTATAGTTCACGCCTAATAGTCCGACTGGTCAAATTGTTCTCAGAGCCAGCTGGGTGGTTTCTTCTGGATTCCAACAGGCTCACCGACCTCTCGGACATCCAGTGACTGGTGTGGTGACGATTGATAGTGCAACAAGCAGATGCTCCTGCGTCGTGCATGGCGGCCGAGATCTTATTCCACTGCAGCTCGGGGTCATTAGGACAAGACAGCGAAAGTTCGGTACGCAGTGCGTCTTGATAGGCTTGTCTGACCGAGGGTTGAGACAAGTTCTCAGTTGCCAATCGGGGAGACGCTTGGTGCGCCTCCCGGTAAAGTTCATGGAGAAACGACAGCGTACCAAGGCATGATCAGAGTCGGCGCAGGTGTTCCAAAGCGAGCGGTAATCCAGCCTGGAACTACGCCACCTGCTACTTATGGCAATATGATTAATTTGGGTCCATCGCTGGCCAGCTACAGGAAGACGGCAAGTGGCACTTTGGCACCCACTGTGTCTAAAAGCAGTGCTCCTAAGAAACAACTGGTGCTCCGCACACAGTTACAGCAGACGCTCGTTGTTGTTAGTCCGTCCGGAGTTAAGCCCATACTTACCACCCAGCTGAGCGTCTGAAGAGTCCAGACGCCCTACTTGTGCGTCCATACCTCCTTCACGTATTATAATCACTGAACTAGTAGCACCGCGTAATAGCGCGTTGAGTTCGTGATAGAAAGTGTCCTTGACAGCATTCGAACTGCAGTCGGTGGGGGCATAAACGGAAATCACAAACAAACAGCGTTTTGTACCACTTCATGACTGGACTTTGGTCGATGTCGTCAAACGGGCTGCACACAAACGGCTGTTCACCGGAATCCAATCAACCAACGATGGTTCAGCCTTGGAGCTGAGGATGATGCCTACCCCAACTTGACTGGGGAGTGCTACATCAGCTTCTCCGGATGCGTTCAACTAATAGCAAGAAGAAAAGCCAGGTGCAGTGAATTCAACAGTGCATTAGGGTCCTTGACCCTAGTTTCGGACACAACCTACGGCAATACCCAGTGTGTCCAACTTATGTGCGAGTGCAGTCTGTTGACCTGTTTGTCTTAGAGTGCGAACCTTGAACGCCGCAGGGCAAACGGTACGGCATGACCTTATAAGAGACTGTTGCCGATGGCATCCGATGGGTGTTGCGGGAAGGTGGTTGCAGATGGTTCTACAGGGGTACTTCGGTTGCTGTCAAGTAAGCTGGGAATTATAGGAAGTTTGAATTATAATAAGGTTAGTACTGGGGATTGGGTGGGGAATAAGAGAAACAGGTCGAATAGAAAGAAGCGAAGCGCCAGCAGTAGTATGTTTTCGCTTATCCGCCCTGCTGCATGCAGCAGATAAGGCGACCCTTGATAATCTGTGCGACGGCCGATGCAATATATAGTTAGCTGTTGGGGAAATGGTCATGGTTCTATGTGGGTTCAGATACTGCCAGGGCGCCCAGACATAGACAGGAGGACGATTAGGGTCCTCAACCAAAGCCTTCGGCTCGAAAACCGGTCCGCATGGCAACGGGGAGATGGCAGTGATTTAGTTTTACAGAAATGGACGCCATCCAATTTCAAACCCCCAACCTGTAGGACCAGGAGACTGATTTTGTCCGACCTCTAACTATTGACTAAACTGGAAGGAGTAGCTCTCAAAGGGGCACGGAGGCGCCAACCACTATGGCTCAATGGGTCACGGAGTTACGCAAACCCTCACACCACGTTAAGGTCCAGTCTCATTGCGAGTAAAACAGATGGACTAGATACTGTTGGTGTTTTTAGCAACGATAGAACACCCGTCCAACGCTCATCCCGATGTATGGTGGCTACCTAAATGTGTGTGACTCTGATAATCCTTCGAAAATTTAATCCAAATCTCTAGGGATATTCCACCTGTAGGTTAGGGCTGTCTGTGATACCCTGCCTTTAGTATATTTAGAGAAATTAACGGCTTTTACTTATCTGCGACTTCAGCGTTTCATGGACTATCGACCAACATGAATCTGGTTTCAAATTTGGCATTGTTGCTATGCCTGTCAACTCCTGTGACTGGTCACGGAAGCGGTACCAATCGAATAAAATAGGTCCTCACGTAATCAAATTAATGCATGTTACCTGTTATTAGTTTAGGGGAAACAAACTTGCAAAAAGCCACCTGTGTATAATTCTACGTTGTCAGTTCAAGTTCCGTGGACGTCGCGCGTAATGTCAATCCTTCGCTGCGTGTGTCAAGTTCGCTTTAGTGTCTTTGGCTTTGACGATCATCTGATTGTGAGTCAGGAGAAGTTCACACGTTTCAACATTCTGCTATATAAACATTATTGCCGTTTCATCCTTTCGGGAGTCGTCAGCAGTACGCATTCCATCTGACCTTTGTAGGGCTGGAACCCACAACTCGATTGTTGCCCGTCTGTGGTTACGACCACTGAGCTACGGAGGACGGCAATGACCGTCATGACTAAGTTAATAGATGTGATATGGCGTCACCCGCTATTCCCTGACATGTACGTTACTGCCGTGCAGAAGGCAGGGTAGCCCTCTCACCAAACTCAGGCCTCCAATTGACTTACGGCATTATTAGCAGTTTGGTCTGCTTGCTATTACAAAAGAATTTCTACCTAATCCATTCAACTCGCTACATTACTTGTTTGTAAACAGTACGTAGACGAAACTTCTTATGATGCCTTAAGTCAACTGGCGGCTACGCTTGGTAAGTTCGCCGCTTGGTGAGCGGCTACCCTGTCCCCTGTACGGCCGTACTATGCATATCAGTGAATAGCGAACAGCGCTGTATCACATGTAGTAACAGTCACGTCAGTCATTGCCGTCCTCCGTAGCTCACTGGCCTCAACCACAGACTGGCAGTTGTCGAGATGCAGCTTCGATCCTTTTTTAAACACGTGAGCTAAAGGTGGGAAACACATCAGCCACTGTGCAACAATACATAGAAGAAAAAAGGGAAAAAACGCAACAGATGCTAGCCAGCTGAGCTACCGGTAACGGATGGGCACCGTTCCGGTAAGCTACTAGCCGGTTACTATGCAGCAAAAATTACTATGCAAAATTATACAAGGCTAACTAGTGAGATCGTCGTTGGAGCGGGGAGGCTAACAGGGATGAGGTAGGACAAAAAGTTCACAGCACGAACGCCACTAAGGTTGGCTCCTAGTCATATCAGCAAGTGTATCCAGGCAAACATGTTCATCGTCTTTCAGACTCCAACCAAGGAGCCGAGACGCTTTGACCAAGGCCAGCTCCGAAGTGAGGGCCTTCATTCCTCTGGACCAAGACACCGCTTGGCCACCCCTCCTCTTCTTCCACCACACCCCCGGCGTGCAAACAATGCACGTCGCGGGAGTCGGTGGGCTGGCATGTGTAACACGTGGCCGAGCTATCGGATCCTGGTGCGTGAAATGACGGTGCTGAGCGGTTCATTTCCTTTTCCTGTGCCGTAAACAAGGCGTCGAACACGCTCGTTGCTCAGTCGGTGTCCCCACTATACCATTTTGCACGCATGTTAGCGCATCGTACCAAGCTTTTAGCGTGGCACCTTTTCTAAATCCCATGCAGTACCTTCAAGTTAGCCAGGCTAAGAAAGCTGTTTTGGCGTCGTTGACACTCTCATTGGTCATGGGACGGTAGCCAATGGGACACCGGTTGGAAGCCCCGAGCATAAGCGACAGACAGTTCAATGAAAGTGGTCGAGCACCACCTTCTGTTCTGTCTTGATGCCCATCTGAAGTAAACCTCGATGATTGATCTCCAAACTGAAACCGTCCAATGGGCAACTTGTGATGCCTGTCTACGGAGGAGATCCTAGCTACCACATGATCCGAAGCTTACGCCGTAACCAATGCGGACAGACATAATAACCAGCACACGAAACGGGCTATACTTAGTGATCGCTAGCGGCTACCTGGTGGTGGCTTATTCAGCGGCCTAACCATGGTGGCGTAGACAGGCAATCTCCTAACTGGTATTCCGCAGTCCTTTAGATCTGAAGGAGTGAGGCAGGCCTGTATTTGTGGTTGGTCTGGCATGCGCCGTGTCTTGGACACTGCGCACACAAACCTGAATCAGCACTGGCTGTTAGGTGGTTAGATAATTTTGTGCGATTGTTATTGCGACGATCATGGGGGACATTGTTCCCATTGAAGTTGTTAGAGCAACCTGAAGCTGCACAACGAATGTTATATGGGTGCTTACTTCTATCACAGTTGATGAGTAAACACAAACTAAGAGGATTCCAAGTGTGGTGTTAACACGACTTTAGTGAGTGCTCGTTTGTCTCCACACCCATGGATGACTTTGTTAATCAGTTGTCGCTTCAGTGTCTCCATGTATGGCGTTATTTAAAGGTCATAGGAACCTACGTATCCATAGGATAATTAGGCTTTACTTCCATATAGTCGCCCATATTTGTTGAGACGCTTTGACAAGTGGCTCTCTGAATGGCACCATTAGAAGCACAGTCAATGTAGTGGGAATCTCCCTATAACGTGCATGAACTGGAATGCTATTCTCATGAAATTGGCATTACTCAACAAAGAAACACCTAAAGGGACTACAATGACTACCGTATTTATACATGCCACATCGTCCTGCTAGAAAAAACGCAAGGCCGATAATTAGTGGCGACGCACGCATTTTACTCTGGTAATTCAGGTGAGTACTTGGAACAGACAAACAATGTTGTCTCACCCACGGGCGTTCCTACAGCATATTTGCAATCATTTACAAAGGCGATCGCGCCCACTAATCCTGCTATGGACCACTGTTTCAGCTGTCATGTGTGCACGCCATGGTTGGCGGCATCCGGTTTCGGATTTGCCTGTCACTGTGGCAAGCCACAGGACACCTGCGCCTACAGAGGGACCATGGATGGCTTGTGCTGCACCACCCACAGCTCCAAACACAAACCCATTTCCAGTGTAAACCCGAAGGAATAAGACCGGGAGGCATGCGGATGGGAGCCACGTTTCATCAACGGAGCCGGCCCACACTCCTTCACAGGCAAACACAAATACACTGTATTTGGGGAATCAAGCGCACACAAGGCGGTGGCTGGACCGTAGTCCGCTCCACACTGAGTGCATAGAACCACTCTTCGAGCCTAACACGGCCACAAGGACCGTGCACCCCGTCCCCTCCAGCAACGACCAACTGTCTCCTGGAGCCAGTATGGACGACGTAGTGGGTAATAGACAGGTAGGCACCTTGTCAACATGCATATCCAGCGCAGCCACACCGGAGATATCAAACAACAGCCAATCACTTGAGAGAGAGAAAGAAAAAGAGAAAAACTCGATTAATGCATAAGTAAACGGTGACATAAACCTTAATTAAATAGCATGCGTAATAAGTTGTTTACAAACACATCCTAGCTAAGTGCACGAGGTCAGGAAGTATAGTTCGCGGTATGCCACGAACACAAAAATGTTATGGAAATCGGATACAATTGGCTGAAGCGATGTGTGAAAGTTAATGGAATAGAGTACAGGGATATATTTATATGAGAAAGAAAAGCAGTAAGATTAAAACTGTAAACCCACCACCTGAAATAAAGAGACAGCATGCAAGCACGCGGTTATTAAATCGAATTCAGCGTGCCTGCAAACGCTGCGCCGGCTCGTCGTAATTCTCTGCAGGACCCGTCGTCGCTTCTGTAGTGGCCCCAAAGGACATAGCTCATGGCCCACTAGATATTTATAGGAGAAAGAAAAGAATTAAGAGAGAACTGAAAACCCACCACCTGAAATAAAGAGACTTGGCATGCAAGCATGCGGTTAGTAAATCGAATTCAGCGTGCCTACAAACGCTGCGCCGGTGCTGCCTACGTTCACTGCGGGACCCGTCGTCGCTTCGGCAGTGGTCCCGAGTGACCTCTCTCATGGCTCACTAGGCCTGCCTGACTAAGGCACTCGCGACCACATGTTCTACAGCACAATGCGCTCGGTGTCGATGGAGTACAATTCATCGGTGCTTGCCGCTTCCGCAACTGCCGCTTCTTCTCTGCATGCATGAGGGATTTCTCCCGCACCTCAGCAACTGCCTTCGTGATTAGATCGCGCCACGCACGCCGATCAACCGCCTTCGATTCCCATGATCTGCAATCAAGATGAGAACGTGTGAGGCTCACTTTAATCATGTCCTGGTAACGTAACTTTGGTTTCCCCACGTGCCGCTTCCCCATACTCAGCTGACCGCCATGACATACCTTGTTATCGACATAGCAACTCCTCGGAAACATTTTACCATTGGAAAGTAGATAATTCCGGAGGTATTGTTGAAGGAGGAGAATTACTCCAAATCTTATGCTTACACTGCGTATGCGGTGCTTGTTGGCAGCTCATATCAGGTCCGTACAGTCACCTGGTATTTCAAGCTCATCAATCACATGGAAGTGAGGCGTAACTATCATGTTGAAAAGCAGGACTGACATGCATCTACGACCTTAACATAACGACAGATCCATGGGTACTGAAGCCGTAACTCATTACCTAAGTGGCCCACAGGTGTGCAGACGAACGAACACTCACTAATGTCGTGCCACCACCACACAAGGAACCCTCATCGTTAGAACAATGGCTACAGATCCACTGATGGTCTTACCTACCCAGCGAACTTGACCTTAGTATACCATTCGCCGACTACGTCAGCAGTACGTAGCTACATTATTCACATGAGTGTACGGCCAACTGAAACAACACAGCACAGGAACCTTATAGCTGTAAAGGCTTTATAATTTCTATTTAAAAACAAGTCCTAGCTTTACCTTCATACGAACTACTGTATTGTTTCTGATTACCTCACATTGCTTTGACAGCCCCACGCATTTCCTAAACGAACTCGCACACGTGTCGATTCTCCAGATTGCTCGTAGTGGCACGATTGACTATGCATACCGTATCCCGTGTGGCCAGCCAGGCATGCGCGCAAGGAAGGCAACAGCCGTACAGTCCACCCGTAAGCCTTCAAAGCTTCTCCTCCAACACCCTGCAAGCGTTGTAGCTACAACAAAAACAAGCAATCCGCTTCTTATCACTAATCAATTAGATGTCATCTCGCTCGCTTGGTAGTGAAACCTCCTTACGCCGGATTGACAGTATGACCAATCACGTATTATGTCTCCGATTGGCTGATCACCCTCGACACCATAGAAGTGTGCTGGTACTCCGATTGCGATCAACAGATAGGCGACCGACCAATCGAGCCAATTGTGCAGCGAACCCGTAAACTTATTACCAGCGTGCAGGGAGTTTTACACAAGACAATCGTTCCAAAATGTGCTATGTTTAAAACTACCAATGTACTCCTGAAGGAAAGCCGAGGCGTTTTTTCTGAAGTCAGACCGTCCAGTCGACATGATCGAAAACGTCCATACGACTGCACGTGCGCACACCGTCACACTTGTTAGTCTTCCCTTTGGTGTGGCCGCAGACTCGACCCCAAAGTGCATCGCGTGACACGCAGCGGACCAATGTGGTCCAGAGCACACGAAAACTTGACTCGCCTACGAGTGTGGACGAATTGGATACGGTCCCAGTGATCACAGTGACTAAGGTTCACTTCAATGTGAATCACGGTCCATTACATGGAGATTGCGCGTCGCAATCCAATCACACAACGTGTAGTCCAAACTTGAACCTCTAATTAGACATTTACCGTTGTGCCAAGCGGTGCCCGCCGTGACCCGGTAGCCAAGGGGGTAGAGCTTTCGACTACTACTCCAATGGTCGCCGGTTCGAGGCCTGTTGTCTCCACCGAATGAGATGAAATTACATCGAAAAGCGTCGTGGTTGTGCAGTGTTTTCGGGCGGGCAACACCCATTTTCTATCTTCTCTTTTGCAGTTGTTTATGCGGTTTCGATAGCGGGTGTAAAAGTGCAGCCGACACCGGGATTCTTATCCTGCTGTACAGACGTTGTAATGGACTGAGACCGATGTTCGACCATGGCGTGTTGTGAATCTCTAATAGATTCAGATATCGACCTTCGTGAGTAGCTATAGGCTTTGACAACAGCCTCTTGGCTTATCTGACTACAGTCTCTACTTTTCCGTTAGCTTGGCAGTGATACGGGCTGGTTTGTCGATGCGAAAATGCTCACTTGTTTGCCATGGTCCAGGATTCAGCACTTGTAAACTGTGGTCCATTTTCGGAGACCAGTTTCGCCGGTATTCCGTGTCAGACGAACTGACATCTGAGCTTATTGAAGATTACTTCCCTGGTATTACCAGTGAGTGGATCATTCTCGCAGTAATCGTAGTAGTTTACTGTGATAAATAGTCTTCTCTGTTATCACCGAATAAGTCTACCATGGTCTGCCATGGTCGATCTGGAACCTCATGTAGCATTATTGATTCCCTAGTCTGGTGAGCTAGTAGGACCAGCAGGCTAAATAGCTTGACATCTCATGTTTGCCTTGTAACCCAGGGCCAGAACTTTCGTTTTGCTGCTATGTTAATGCTGTAGGTAACTCCTGAGTGGGTTCACAAATTACCTTTTGTCATCTTGCGTAGTGTTGACGGGATATCAATGCAGTTTCCTTTGCACAGCAAGCTGCCATGCACCGTGGGTTCATTCTGAAAGTTGAAGAATAACTTTAACTCCTTCGCTAGTTTATCATTTGTGTCCGGCTATCCTCTTGAAATCACGTCTTGCAACGCCGCACACGTCACGTCTGCTTCCGTATGGCACCTTATTTCTTACAGCCAATCTTTCGTTACCGCCAGATGTACCAGATTTACTACCACAAGTTCCTCCCGCTGGTGTTCGACTTTAGGGAACTGAGCTCTCTTTCTTTAGAGCATCTGCAATGAATATCTGCATCCCGAGGTGTACACAAGATATGTGTGGCATCTAATGAACAGGATGTCGAGAGACACTGTGTAGCGGTTTCATGGCTATTGACACGAGCGATGTATGGTTAGTATACACGGTTGTCTTCCTTCTAAAGGTGTGATCGTTAAATGATTCCATCTCGTAGACAACGGAAAGCAATTCCTTTGCAGTCTGTGTATACCACTGCTCTGCTAATGTTGGCACCCGACTACGGAAATCTAGGAGTTTACCATCCTGGAGGAGAATGGTGCCTGTTCCAATCTGACTACTGTCACATTTAACCTCCAAAGTCAGAGCTGGAACGAGGTAGCCGAGGACTACTGTACAACTAATAAGATTCTTGACGGCCGCAAAAACGGTCTCCGACACTCTTTTAACTCCACTTAACGTCTTTTTGAGCCAGTCTGTAGATGAGCGTCATGATTTCAGCAAGTCTTGGCAAGAATCGGCTTAACTAGTTCACTATGACAGTTAAACGACTAACAGCCTTGATGTCCACAGGTTGTAGCACCTCTTGCACTGCCTTGATTTTTCCGAAATTGACCTTTACTTTCTCGAATGTTAGAAGGTCCCTGTTGGAAATAACTTTGGTTTTTGTCGCTTATTTTTCTGAGGTTTAATTTTTGTTTTCAATTGCACACAATGCGGTAAGATGTAGTGCAGAATGACATCATGTCCTTGGTCGGTAGAGCCATAAATTAGCACATTTTCTGCTCCACATTTTACACCGCCTAGATAATCAACAGCTTGTAATAACCGTTACTGAAAATTTCACTCGAACTCAACTTAAACGTGTACATGGAAAACTCTCGAACGATGTCGCAAACTTTGTTAAGAAAGTGGGTTCTTCATCTGAGACCAGAACGCCAGAACTCCGGTGATAGGGTAAGCTTGGTGAAGTACTTTGTCTTAGATGAACGCGGCAGAACATCTAACATAGACTGCGTACAGTGTTCTCTACGTAAGGCTTCAGTCAACGGCTTGGGATCTATGCACTGACGCAAATCACCGTACATTTTTCGTAAAACTGCGGTTTTACTAGCCATTTGTCGGTTCGTTGACCTTGGCTCTTACGCCCACCTGATTCCATTTACTTAATCCTGTGGTAAACTTATCACGTACAGTAAATGGAACCCTTCTAGCAGGCAGCGCAGTTGGTCGTATTGAGGGACCTAGGGACAAATGAGCGGAGCTTCCGACCTCCAAACCCTAGGCTATACAAGGACGGATTATGCTCGATAGCAGCTGTCTCCGCTTGACCCGCATGCACAAAACGGGCATGGCTAAAATGAACAAAACCAAGACGCTGGATCGAATCAATACCGAGAATCGACGTGAGCTCTTCCTCCACAACCAATAATTCCAGCTGATATGAGAACCTGCCTTTGATCACTTTAATGTGCGAAGCCCCTCGGTTGAGGCTTGCGATCGGTCCACATGCGCAGGGAGCCTTGATCAGGTTGCGTACACATTCTTGGACACTGCTTCGTTGTTATTATTTCGATGGCAGCATCCGTGCTTAACAGGAAGCGCATGATTTCGTCGCTAACCAACAAACGTGCGCAGACGCACTTCTCTCATCCGGTCCGCGGCAAGTTACTGCTTGAATGTTCAGAGTCTGAAGGTGTTGTATCACGATTGAGTGCACTCACCTTGGAAGACTGGCAGCACCAAGTGAATTCATTCCACCTTGGAGATAACACAACACCGGGCAACCAAGAATGTCGAAGGGTTGTACTATTTGCCATCTGAACAAAGCAACGAGTGCTCGGAGTCTTCACCGGACGATAACGATGACTGCGTGGGAGGACCCTAATTTGACCTACCGGATTTTGAGGGATCCCAACCACGCGTGCCACCATTTGCTAGAGCTTAGTCACAACAGTATTCTGAACAATACAGTCCTTCGAAATGCCGCCGGAATTCTTTCCTTGCACGTGTTTGCCAAGCGTGGAGTGCTCTCGCGGAACGTGTCATATGTGCTTCCATGCTAGTAGGGTTCAAATCTCGAGTTGACTGTACACTCATTACTCAGAGCCATCTCACATGACTCATTGCCCACAGCCAAATACAAGTGCTCGTTAGAGATTTCACTGCCGGTCAGCCCTCAGAATACGCTGCACCTTTTACAGCCCTGCATGTGTTCACCAGCAGGCAACACGTCTTTTACCAACGTCACCTTTGTCCTCATCACTTATGGATTTACAGTTAATATTACGCATATTGCGGTCACTCCACCGGCATGAACTTGTTTGGGCTGACACTTTTTCCATATCCTGCAGTATTCACCATGGCCATTCTACTTGGGCTGACGGGCTTTGTCTTTATACCTGTATTAAGCCATTGTTCTATTGTCCCAGCTTACCTTGTAAGCCTGTGTGATCCTCCATGGCGGTGATAGCACGCTAGACGTCTAGGCCGTCGGTGTATAGTAGCAGAGTTGGAGGGAACACCATCATTTATAAGTACTATGAATAATGAACAATCATCTACAAAGGGTTGCAGGTGTGAGTGCTTGACAAACGAGGTGGGATGACAAGTGTGAAGAATGTAATACCAAAAGTACAAATGACAATGGGGATAATTCGGATTTTGAGTGACTCACTAGGTTGTTCACAAGAACGCCTGTGAGGAGGTTCTCCTCACTACTACGTCATAGAGAGAGCTAATTAACACTCTTTGGTTCGCTTTATTTCTTCCTCCGAATAAAACGACCTATGTCAAGTAATGTAAACGGATGAGTCTTTTGCCAAGGTGTCTTCGGAAAAGTATTAATGCATGGGTAACTTGACGTGTGTGTGGCAAGAGAGTTGCATGTTCGGGACACTGGAAGAAAAAATTAGTTGACAACCAAATCGATTGTACCGCGTGGCAACCAAGCTGGTGGCTTCTTAGTTCAGCATATTTGCCGATTTGGAAAAGATAGCGGCATGCGTGATTAGGTTTCGCCTGTATTAGGTTCACTATGATGAGGGTTGGCGGGAGAGCCTATGGTGCGCTGAGGCTGGTGATGGCTAGATCCTGACAGATGGTCTACCCACGGTTGCTACTGTTGTGTCATGGGCTCATGTCCTGGACGCCTCGTGGCGACCGCTGGGTCGGTGTTGCTTTAGGCACTTCTTCTAGCTAAGAGCCAGGACACACCAATCCGCATGAGTCAGTGAACTTACCATGTGCTAGGCCCGCTGCCTTTCGGGTGTACATTTAATCGAAGACTTTGGCTGAGGAACCGAGTCGTTCTCCTGTCAAGTGTGGGCACCCTGCCAGTATCCTAGTCCAAACCCCATCCTTTTCGGAGTTTAGGAACTGGTCAATGGCCCTCTTCCCGTAAAACCTAACCATGAAATACAACAGGTCCACGGGTTAAAAGCTCACATCTTGATTGGCGCAGAGTACAAGTTCTGCACACTGTCTCTGACTGTGGGAGGGAGCCTCCGGGTGCTCAGTGGTTTGCTGCTGCCCGCCTCAACCCAGGCAGCCCCTGGTCAACTTGATGAAAACCCGCCAAAATCCTCCTACGTCTGACCGTGGTCGAAGGTGTGCATCATACTGCGGTCGGAAAGTACATACGAATTGTTCCAGATCTTCAAAGGCTGCGTATGACGGACGTCAAGCAGATCCAAATCTGTCTCTGCAATCAGACTCCTGAGCTGAACTTGCTCCCCACTGCCTTGGTCATGCTATTGAGCCAAATGCTCCGGGTGGAGTCCCTCAAGCTAACCTCCGAGACACAACCACCATTACGCGCGCGATTGTCTACTCATGCAATCGCATTCCTGCGCAAAGAACTCAACATTAAGTATTGGAACGTGCGCATACTCCTGGACCGGAACTCGGGTAGGCGCCCTGAGCGATGAACTGCACTGGTCGCGAGGAAACTGGCGGCCGTCAGTGAAACCCGGCACACTGAACAAGGTAAGCTGCATTAAGTTGGTGCCGGCTATATTTTTTACTGGGTGGGCAGTACCACCTCAGCACCACATGAACATGGGGTCGGATTTGCAATATCCGATCGCCTAAATGGCCACCTAGTTGATGAACCCACTGGCATCAGCGCCCGACTAATGACTGCACGTCTACAACTAGAGAGGTAAGTTATCCTGATAATGTTATCCTGCTGAGGGTATCCTGATGACACGCGTGCTCAGTTCCACACTCAGTTATTCTCCGTGCTACGGTCTGGGCCTAGGAGCGACTGACTATTTCTGATGGGTGATTTCAACGCGCGCGTTGAGCGTGATGCATCGGTGTGGACAGATGTTATCGGTCCGCATGGCATTGGTTTAGCGAATGCGAACGAGGACCGGCTGCTCTCACTGTGTGCCACTCACGGCCTGACGTTCACAAACATTCTGTTTGCACTGGGTACGAGTGATATTGCTGCTTGAAGGCACCCACGGATTGGTCACGTTCAGCTGCTCGACTATGTCATCATACGTCAGCATGATATATGTGAAGTGTGCATGGCACGCGTATTGCGTGGACTGAAGCGTGGCACTGATCACAACTTAGTGGGGACCAAACTGTAGATATGTTTTTCTAAATCTATGTATTGCACTCCTGCTGTGAACTGGCGGAAATTCAACGTTCATTCCCTAGGTACTATGGAGAAGAGGATGTAGCTGGAGAAGTCCATGGGTGCACGACTGTGTGATGTGTAATGCATAGCCCCAGTGGGCGACCTGTGGTACCACATTCGCGACCAGGTGACAGCTGCTGCAGAAGGGGCCATCGAGCGCAAACTGTAAGCGGCCTGAGTGGTTTGATGAGAACAATGCGACGATTGGTGCATTGGTGTCGGAGAAGAGTGCAGCATTTGCCGCATATGCGGCAGATCTCAATGACTTGGGGAAGGATAGTCAGTTTCGCAAACTTCGACGGCGACTGACTCGAGAGCTCTGTTACATTAAAGATGCATGTTGGACGGAGAAGGTGAAGCAGATGGAATGTTATGCCGAGCGCCGCCAACACAAGAAATTCGTTCACTCCTTGAAGACGGTGTATGGACCGAGTTTGGAACCGCTGAGGACCCTGCTCGATGCTAGTTCAGGTGCTGTGTGCACGCAGACTGCAGATATAATATAGATCTACCGATATCGGTTTGATTGTCTCTTAAACAACCGTTCAAAGATCGAAGGTTTTACCATTACGAGCATTGCGCCGGACCAATACGTGGATCCGAAGCAGTATACGTAAATGGATCAGCAAAGTAGATGAACTCTGGAGGCAACGTTAGCTAGGCCCATGTGACATCACATGGCAACATTACAAAGCAATCAGAAACTACTTGAGGTCGCTCATTTGAGTCGATAAGTACGAATGGCAGGAGACCACGGCGCCGAAATGTAGGAGTAACACCAATCTGCTAAACAGATTTGTGAATGGCAAAAGAAAGGTTAAGCCCGAAATACCACCACTCAGGACGGCCAGTGGCCTAACAACCTGCTGGGGATACCGCGAATCCTCTACTCCTGCATTTTGGCTAGGTTGCTACAAATATCATGGAGCCTTCACCCTAGCAGCTCCCAACAAATGTCGTTAGCTTATCCAGTGTCACCTTCACTCCACCAGCGGTTGTAAGCAAATTATAGTCGCTCCGGGAGTATAGTGACCCTGGAATCGACATGATCTACCCAAAAATACTGAAAACCATTTCTCCCACCAGACCAGCACCACTTGCATCCATTTTCCAGGGTCTGCTTAACTTCCATAAACTCCCATCTGAGTGGAGAAATGGAATTATTACTCCAACATACAAAGGAGGTATGCGATCGGATCCTGCCAACTACCGAACTATTACTCTCCTTCTTGTTTTATCAAAAGTGATGGAATCGGGAATTAGAGATGAACTGACGCGATCCTTTAAAAGTCAACAGATAATTGCTAATGCCCAACATGGGTTCCGACGCAGACTATCTTGTCTCACCAATTTGCTGATTAGTCGGGACTTATGGACCAGGGCGGCTGATGAAGGAGTGCCCATAGATGTGATATACCTGGATTTTTCTAAAGCATTCGACAGGGTCAATCACTGCTTTCTCCTCCAAAAGTTTGCCGCCTATGGTATCAACGGTTCCTTGCTCACCTGGTTAGAAAACTACTTACACGACAAAGCAATCAGGATAAGAGTAGCCAGCACTCACTCTACAAGCTGGTGTGTCTCCCGTGGTGTACCGCAAGGATCCGTCCTCAGCCCGCTACTGTTTTTAGTCTACATTAATGACCTTCCAGCGGAAATTCAATCTCCGATGCAAATATTTGCAGACGATGCTAAAATACGGAGAGCAATTCGCTCAGCATCCGACCGTGTCTGCCTCCAGGAAGACCTGACTCGGATTAACGAATGTGCAGAAAAGAAGCAGCTCCCACTGAACCCTGCAAAGTGCCACCTGCTGACGGTGCGCAGCGGCTTCGTCAACGCATACCTTTTGGGGCAACACGTCCTGTAACAAATAACTAATGAACGCGACAGGTATAATCGTGCAAGAGAGCCTTGGCAATTCGCTCCAATGTTCGAAAGCAGCAAGTGTGGCGAACTTGAACTTGAGACTTTTGAGGCGAGTTCTCAACACCTTTGAGTGACGGCAAGTACCAATCTCGATTAATTCCTATATTCGCCCTCACGTTGAATTTGCAATTCAGGCCTGGGGTCCATGGTTAAAACGACACATTCGTCTGTTGGAACAACCCCAAAGAAGAGCCACCAAGGTAACGCGCGCACTATCTGGTCTAAGTTACGAACGGCGTCTTCGTGTACTCGGTGTGTTCTCATTAGAATACCGACGGCTTCGCCGAGAACCTACTCTCAC
>OX104068.1:52954136-53356480 GCA_944474145.2 Dicrocoelium dendriticum | reverse complement strand
TATTCCATTCTAAGCTAATGGTAAGCAGATAAGTGAGAGATCTACAACCTAGATTCTGAACTCTCCTTTTCTATCTAGTCCCTTCTGGAATTGGTGCAAGTCACAATAACAAAGTACACGCCTAAGTGGATATGGCCCATTCGAAAGTCTTTTGTGACCTATGTGTAAAAACCGTTAAGTCTGGTCCAGTTTGCTTTAACTGTCAAAAAGTGTGCCATTCGAAATGTTTAGGGATGAGTGCACTGGAAACTAGACAATACAGCAGCAAAACGGAAGCATTTTGCTTGTGCCAGGTGTGCAAATTCATCCCTGTTGTTAGTTGTGTAATCTTCCTAATGAAAAAGTGTGAAAAGTTGGCGGAAACAGTTGCGCAACTGGTGAACGCTAGCAATGCAGCTGTGAAAGTAAGCAATGCTACACTTGCATCTAAACGAACACCTACAAACTCACCGTTTAGGTCGAAGGAGAGGGCCAGGCGCCTCAACCTCATCATAGCACCTCAGTCTCCAACGGCCCCTAGCCTCATGACTCCACTAAGTGAAAAAGTCGTTTGCAACCCATTTGCTTCTACGTTCTCCAAGGGTGTGATAACTAGTAATTCAGTTGACATACTGGAAACACAAAACTCCAGCAGGCCCATGGTAAAGAATAGCTGGGTATCCTATGCAGTGGTCACTTCTAAGAAATTGCCGTCAAAGAAACCAGTGACTCCAATTACTAGAGAGGGCAAAACCTCGCATTAACATGGACGCTATCGCCAGTGCGATCCAAAAACCTACAAAAGACAAAAGAACCTAATGCTCTTAAGTCGCGAACCACGAGGCCGAATCATGTTGCCTTAAGTCTTGTGTGCACTAATGTTCCTGAATCCAAATCCAACACAATAAGGGGTAAACTGATAGACGATCGTAGTCAGTGGGATTCCATCTGTAGTGCCATCAGCATGCGCGCTGAACCCACTACGCTGAGCCGCATCGCACGACACCCAAACAACTTACACTATGGTGAACCTCGACTACTTCGAGTAACACTACATTCCGCGAACGAAACGGAATCCATTCTGCTCGTCGCAAATCGACACCACAGAGCATCGAACGGAGTATGTATCTTACCGGATATTCCGTTGAAAGAATGTTCAAAGGATATGAACAATCGACAGGGAAGTAGAAAACACGTGCTGAAAACCGTCATTATTCATGGCGTCCCCGAGTCTCAAGCTTCATCTCTTGAAGAAGCTCAGGCACATGACCTGGAGCAATGGCGATACATTCGTGAGGCGCTGTCTTTAGAAAATGTCATTGCTACCTCCCTGACCAGGATTCCCGTGTCACCAAATTACAAAGGGTGTGATCCTAGGTTGCTGAAGTTGGTCTTGCCTTCTGAGCTAACTTTACAGACAGTTCTAGAGAACTGGGGTAACTTCCGGAACATGCTACCAACAGAAATTCGAATAAAAGCAGCAAGTTTACGACCAGAGGCTACTGGTTCCTCCTTGGAGAGAACCAACTCAGTTGGGACACCCGTTGTTGCAGAGTCCACCATAGCTGACAGCCGTCATAGCATCCCGCGAGAAACCTCAGGTGGTGAGTGACCATCAGGATCATCATGAACTCGATTGCATGGTGCATAGAGTTATTGCAAGTCATACCTGACAGCCTAAGACTATTCAGAAAAATGAGTGGCAGCCGACTTTAAGAGGGTCGGCCAAGTCTCAAACCTGTTGTCTAGATCCACAAACAACTTTCTAACCTATGAATCATCATCCTGATTTTATACCAACGCACAAAGTCTTTTAAGCAAACTGACAGAGCTTCGCCTGCTTCAGGCCACGATGTCAAGGGACCTCGTTCTGATAACCGAGATCTGGTTGAATGAATCGATCACTGATGTAGAAATCACACTACCTGGGATGTCTATTCTACGCAACGATCGACCAAGTAGAGGAGATGGAGTACTGCTTTATTAAAACAGCGAACTATACCTTGATCCCATCGATGACCCAGAGGTTCAGATTGTCGATGCGCTTTGGTGCCGTCCACCTAGGCTGTTTGTTGGGTGTGGTTTATCGCCCTCCGTCAGCTACTTTGGAAGTGGACAACCGCCTAGCCTCCACAATGAAGACCATTCTCTCGCAGTCGTACAGCCACATTCTCCTGGTTGGTGACTTCAATATTCATACCATAGGAACCCCAGCCTGTATCAACGAACACTAACATGGAAGTAAAGGAGATAAGTAGTGGACTACCACGCTACAATCACATCACATCTCTCACAAGATTCAGGACGGGAAACAAACCGGGTCTCCTGGATCTCGTATTCACCAAGGAAGAGTTTATGATCGAAACGGTATCGATAAGGAGTCCTTGGAGCCGTAGCGACCATGCAACGCTCATGTTCAATTACAGCTGTTATTCAGAATATTACTCAGAAAACACAGAGGAGTGTCAGTTTAATATGGATTACGGCGCTCTAATAAAACTTATGCTACAAACTGGGCATTTCTAGCAGAACGATCCCCCGATGTCGTCAGGTCTGAATTTGCTCACCAATTCAACACGTTAGTAACTAGTGCTTCTAGGAAAAGACCTTCGTGAGCGAAAACAGTAAAATCATTCATACGCAGCAGGACACGCAAGTGTATCGTCACGAGGAATTTACTCTGGCGAAGATACAAGGATTCACCGAGTGCCGAAACATGGGAAGCCTACATTATCCAAAGGAATCACTGTGTAAACCTGGTACGCGAAGATGAAATACAGCACCAACAGAATCTAGCCGAGAAATTCCTTTCAAACCCCAAGCACTTGTACAGACATGTTAACAAGCTCCGCAAAGTGCAGCGAGGAATTACTGCCTTACACACGTTAGGTGGACTTGCACAAACCGCAACCGAGGCGGCCAATGGACTAAGTCAATAATTCGCCTCGAACTTCCAGAGCACGACATCGCCACATACACTGTTCCCGCACGTTGTACCACCACCAGGACTTAGCCACATTGTGTTTACGACTGCGGATGTTATGAAAAGGCTAACTGCCCTGCGCGGGCATACGTCTCCCGGCGTTGATAATATTCGTCCAAAAGCGTTGAAATTGGTTGCAGGAAACTTGGCGGACCTACTCTGCCAATTCTTTCAACGATGCCTCGATGAGGTGCGGGTGCCAACAATGTGGAAACAGGGCATCGTCACTCCCATCCATAAGGGGGAATTCGTACAGACTCGGCCAACTATCGCCAGATAACACTACTTCCGGTGGTCTCCAAACTCATGGAAGCGATCGTTGCGAAAGCGCTCATGAACTACGTGGAAGAACGCAATATCATAGCACAAGGACACCATGGATTTCGCAAGAACCGATCTTGCACTTCAAACTTGCTACTTGCTAGATCCAGTTGGACTGAGACCGTCGACAGCGGCGTAGGTGTTGATGCAGTATATCTGGACTTCTCAAAGGCCTTTGACCGTCTGAACCACCGTATCCTCCTTCACAAGCTGCAGTGTAGTGGAATTGGTGACCCAATTTTCGGTTGGATAGGTAGCTTCTTGCTTCAATGACATCTGAATGTAAGACTTCGCGGCGTCATCTCTGACCCAATCGACGTTAAGTGCGGAGTGCCCCAGAGCTCAGTACTTGGTCCACGACTATTCCTGCTTTAAATAAACGATCTCGTGACAGTAATCACCTCCAACTCCTTACTCTTCGCTGAGAATCTCAAGATATGGCGAGCCAATAGAACAACCAGCGACAACGCAGCACTTCAGGATGCGCTTGACAGGGTCTAGTAATGGTCGACTCAGAACCTGCTTCAGTTCAACGTTACGCAGTGTAAGGTGTTGAGCATACGCCATAAAGCCACTTGTGAATACAGACTGGGAGACCAAATATTGCAGCGCACAACAACGGAATGCGATCTAGGCGTGATAGTGCAGGAAGATCTGGGCTGTTCCCGTCAGGCCGAGAAAGTCTCCAAAAAAGCTAATCAACACTTTGGACTTTTGCGGAGGGCATTCGGGCGCTTTGATTCTTCCAACTTTCCTCAGATGCTCAACGCCTACATTCGGCCTCATTCTGAGTACGCCATTCACGCCTGGCAGCCATGGCAAAAGCAAGAACTTACCGCTCTTGCACTGCCACAACGCAGGGCGACCAAGAACGTAAAGGGCCTGTTTCATCTTCCTTACTGATTGAGGCTGAAAATCTTTGGGGTCTTCAGTGGACAATATCAACGCCTGCGTGGCGACTTGCTAATGACTTATATGATTCTGAGGAATGTAAACCATTCTTGTCGTCACCTAGAAAAGCTGAATCAGAATACCACACTCAGAGGACACCAGCTAAAGCTCGCCACACAATACATCCGGTTGGAATGCCGCCGGAATTTCTATTCCCTTCGTGTGTGCCAATATTGGAACGCTCTTTCCGCATACGTTGTCCCTTCCCCCACGCTAACGGTACTCAAAAGAAGTCTGGATGATTCGCTTATCCACTTACATTACACTATATAATCAGAGATGTCTACGTTAACCGAACGTGAACAAACGGTGCTCATTCTCAACCTTTGTGCCTTACTACTTACGCGCTGCCGCCGTGAAATATCGTGCGGATATACTACAACTGCATTCAACAATTACACCAGTCCAAAAAAGCGGCGCACGAGTAAGCGTCGTCGTTCCTTTTGTTCTCAAAATATACCTTTCCCATATTACTCTACAGTAACAATTCAACAGGCATGATAAAATATTTAAATGAAGTAGGGAATCTGAATCGTTAGACGCTTAAATTGACGATTTACACTTATGTTTGTTTACACTTCAACCATCCTACGGGACTTGGAAAGCACTCGCTTTTTACCTGTAATACATCAGTGTTTATAGTTCAATACATAAATAAGAAAATAAATACAAGTCGCATGCCACCTGAGCTACCAGCGACGGATGGGAATTGTCCCGGAAAGCTACCAGCCAGCTACTAGGCAACAAGAATAATCATTACGTAAAATTATATTATGCTACGAAATGAGATTGTTGTTGGAAGGAGAGGTTAAAAGGTATGGGGAGGGACAAAGAAACTCACAGAACGAACGCCACTGAGGTCGGCTCCTAGCCATGTCAGCAAGTGTACCCAGCCGACCGTGTTCATCGTCTTTTAAACTCCAAACAGGGAGCCGTGAAGCTCCAACCGAGGCCAGCACAGAAGAGAGGGCCTTCATTCCTCTCGACCAAGTCATCGATTGGCCACCCCACACCCCCGGCGTGCAAAGAACGCACTTCGCGGGAGTCCGTAGCCTGGCATGCGTAACACGTGGCCGAGCCATCGGAGCCTGGTGAGTGAAATAACGTTGTTGAGCGGTTCATTTTCTTTTCCTGTGCCGTAAACAAGACGTCGAACACGCTCGTTACTTACGCGGTGTTCCCACCAGATGTGAGCCAAACTGCGAAGGCACCGATGGTCGAACGTAACTAGGCTCTTTATGTCCGTTCATCTAAGGGGCCAGGTTTCGCAACCGTACAGTAAGGTCGAACGTACCGCTGCATTGTACACTCTACCCTTCAGGGCGAGAGTAATGTCGCGCTGCCGCCAGAGGTGGAGAAGAATAGCAAAAGCACTTCGAGCTTTTGCTATAAGGTTATGATCTCAACTTCGATCCTAAGATCGCTGGTACAACTTCCCGGGTAGTGGAATTTCTGATTGACTTCCAGCTGATCCCTACCAAGAGACAGCGCAGGTGGTCCAGGTCAATCTTGGAGGAACGCTTTGCACATCGATGGTGCAAAGCAAAGCCCGAAGCGGCTGACAGCCAGTGCTAATCTGTCCAGTGCCGCTTGGTACGTCTGGGAGCTGTCACAGATTAGGGCAAAGTCATCTGCATACTCCAAGTCAAGAAGTCGTTCTCGTGGGAGTAGCTCCACACCTTCTAAGTCGTGTCTACTGAACGCGATCTCCATTACTTTGTCAATAGCGAAGTTGAAGAGGAAAGGTGACAGCGGGTACGCTTGTCTCATACCGCTGGAGATATTGAAGGGTGGCAACAGCTTGCCATAAGCCCTCACTCTGCCCGAGCTACGCGCGTATAACGCTCGGATAATATTTACACATTTCTCAAGCACACCATTCCTGAGTAGACAGTTCCAAAGTGCACTTCGATCAACCGAATCGAAGGCACCTTTGATGTCGAGGAACACGACTACGGTGGGCCGCCAATATGTGTGACGGTGCTCCAACAACTGACGCAAGGTGAAGACGTGGTCGATGCAGCCACGACCCCGACGAAACCCGGTTTGCTCCTCAGGAATCTGGCTTTCACGAGTGCCAGTCAGTCTGTGAAGGATGACAGCTGCAAGCAATTTGGAGGCGATGTGGATCAGACTGATTCCTCTATGGTTGCCGCATTCTGAATGTGAGCCTCCCTTGAAGATGAGAACAATAACGGAGCGGTTCCAGTCGGTTGGGAGAGTCTCCTGCTCCCACAGTTTCAGTAGTAACTCATATAAGTCATCCACAAGAGCAGGTCCGCCGAATTTGAAGAGGGCTGGAGGAAGGTCATCTGTTCCCGCGGCTTTGTTCAACTTCAACAGTCCGAGCTCACGTTCGAGTTCCGAGCGAGAGGGCGGGTCCAAAGGGACAGTTCAAGGGGGCAGGGCGATCACTGGTCAGCAAGGAATCTAACAATTGCGGCCGGTTAAGTTGCTTAAAATGACTTTATGTACAGGTAGCCCGGGTTGATCGTTCTTGGGTTCAATTGTTCGCCGAGCTTCGTAATTGGTATGCAGACGTTTCATCACCATGCGAGGTGACTTCCTCAGTGCGCTGTAGGGTCAAACGTAATCCGCTGGTTTGGCCGTCGATTTGTGATTGATTAGCAAGTGACTTTTGAATTGGCTCTCTCAATCTGTGCCCCGTGACCATTCGTCTACCCAGCTTCTCTGGTGAATATGGACGTTCCATAGGATGGTTTTGTCCCGGTTGTTGCTGCTGTGTTATTAACGGGTCTGTTAACTGCTTTCGACGGTTTTTAAGTTGTTTTAATTCTCTCCGTCTTATCGTTTCGTAAACCGGGTCGATCTCGACGTGCATGTTTATCGAGTGCTTCGTCGAGTACCATGCCTCGAGGAACTCTCTTCCTTTTTGTGTCTCTCCTTGTGCTAGGATTTCTGCGTTGTTCCAGTCGAAGTGATGTCCTTCTTCGTCTGTATGTATTGAAACAAGTGAGAGAGCATAATGGTTCTTACAAGCTCTTTTATGCTCTTGTATTCTTGTAGACAGTTGTCTTCCTGTCTGACCCACATAGTTCTTATCGCAATCTTGACACCGTATCTTGTACACAACATTTCGTCTTTCATGTGCTTTAGGTCTAGCTTTGGGTTTCGACAGGGTTCTTCTCAATGTGGCGGTTGGTTTGTGAGCCACTGTAAGACCGTGCTGTTTGAATAATCTTGCTGTCATCTCGGAGATGTTCTTTACATAAGGTAGAACAATTCGCTTTGTTGTCGTTTGTGCAGGCGGAGAGGTCGTAGCTTTGTTGTTTAGACATCGCCGGACAAAGCTGTGTGGATATCCATTTAGTTGGAATGATTTGAATAAGTATAGCTCTTCTTTCTTCTTCGCCTCAAGAGTGCTGCAATGTGTTTCAATTCTACGAAAGAGAGTCCGCACGCAGCTTATTTTGTGACATTTCGGGTGATTACATGAAAGACGAAATGTTGTGTACAAGATACGGTGTCAAGATTGCGATAAGAACTATGTGGGTCAGACAGGAAGACAACTGTCTACAAGAATACAAGAGCATAAAAGAGCTTGTAAGAACCATTATGCTCTCTCACTTGTTTCAATACATACAGACGAAGAAGGACATCACTTCGACTGGAACAACGCAGAAATCCTAGCACAAGGAGAGACACAAAAAGGAAGAGAGTTCCTCGAGGCATGGTACTCGACGAAGCACTCGATAAACATGCACGTCGAGATCGACCCGGTTTACGAAACGATAAGACGGAGAGAATTAAAACAACTTAAAAACCGTCGAAAGCAGTTAACAGACCCGTTAATAACACAGCAGCAACAACCGGGACAAAACCATCCTATGGAACGTCCATATTCACCAGAGAAGCTGGGTAGACGAATGGTCACGGGGCACAGATTGAGAGAGCCAATTCAAAAGTCACTTGCTAATCAATCACAAATCGACGGCCAAACCAGCGGATTACGTTTGACCCTACAGCGCACTGAGGAAGTCACCTCGCATGGTGATGAAACGTCTGCATACCAATTACGAAGCTCGGCGAACAATTGAACCCAAGGTTAAGTTGCTTTTCAAAATGCTCAGCCCAACGCTGCAAGCGTTTTGTCAAGTTGCTGATAGACTGTCCACTCCCACCATAAATTGTTTTACTAACACCAGGTCTCTTGCTTCCCGCTTCCCGTAGCAGACGGAATAACTTTCGATGGTTACCAAGGGCAGTGGCCACTTTCATCTCTGACGCACGAACAGACCACCAGGATTCGCGGTCGCTCTTCAGGCTAGCACGGAATTTTGCCCGGAGCTCTTTGTGAGTTTCATTGTGTTCGCTTCCAGACGGAATATGCCGGCGAGAATCAATGAGTTCCAGAGATCGCGATGAGACCCAATGTCCATGTTGGTGATTAGACTTACCACTTGAGGATTTGCCTGCTGCTATTAAGGACTGGCGACCATGCGACCAGTGACCTTCAATTGTCTCCAGTGAGCGCGCATTCAACTCGCATGAAAGCGTACTTTGATAGACATTCAGAACAGCTGGTTTCACCAGTTAGCTGGTGTCAATGCGCTCACAGGGTCGTCGTAGGCGACCGCCAAAACGCATCCGCATGTCAGCACATACAAGTGCATGGTCGGTGTCCACACATGTGCTCCAAATCAAGCGACAGTTCTGGATGCAGCCTCTCCAGCGGTAACTAATTGCAATTTGATCGATTTGCGTCCAAGGCTAGTGGGCGCCAAGTCACCCTCCGGCGAGTTCTGTGTCGGAAATTAGTGCTCGCAAGAAATAAGCAAGCATCTTCACAAAAATGAAGCAACCGCTCACAGTCATCAATACAGGAGCCAACACCATGTTGGCCACCAGATGCAGTTCATTAGTGGATAATTTTCCAACCTGTGCATTCAGATCCCTCGCCAGCACAACAGTGTCCGTGTTTCTTCTGTTGCAAAGGAGCTGGGTCAGTTGGCGGTAGTAGTCGTTTTTTATCGCATCATCGCTACAGTTTGTGGGCGCGTAGGCAGCGATAACGAATAAACACCTGTTAGTCCCGCGCGACTTCGAAGCTTTGAACGAGCCAGCCAATCGGACCGCACACATCCGGCTACTGACTGGGATCCAAACAACCAGAGTAGCTTCAGCCCGGGGACTCAGGGCAATGCCAATACCAGTTTGGCCGGTGCTCGAAGCTGCATCGTCACCGGATAGGCGCATTGAGAAAATACTGCTTGCGTCACTTGAAGGGGATCGCAGAGTGAGCACAAAGCTCGAGTCTTGCAGGTGGGTCTCCGATAAGCAGCAGATATCGATCGAGAAGGTCTCAAATGTTCGGGTAAGTGCTGCCTGTTGGCCGATCTGTAGCAGTGTGCGTACATTGAGGCAGGCCAGTCTGAACAATGGAACAATGGTTTATTACTAATGCCAGTTCGTTGATAAACACCAGGAATAAGCGCGGTCCTAGCACTGAGCCTTGTGGGACACCACATTCCACCTCAATTGGGTTAGAAAGTGATCCCCTAACATGTACTTGATGCTTCCGTTAGTGAAGAAGGCTACCAATCCAAACAAGTACAAGATCTCCGATTCCGTAACTGTAGCCGTTGAAGTAGGGTGCGGTGATCAAGGCGGTCGAAAGTTTTGGAGAAGTCCAGATAGATGAGGTCAACTTCGACCCCATCATCAGCCAATTCCGTCCAAATACTTCGTAGGTTGGTGGAGCATGATCGGTGTTGACGGAAGCCATGCTGTTCCGGTACCAAAAGGTTGCATTTTCCATGTACTCCATTAAAGCCTCAGCGACGACTGCTTCCATTATCTTCGCGAGCACAGGGAGGAGAGTCACTGGACGATAGTTTGCAGGATCGGAACGGCTACCGCCTTTAAGAATAGGGGTGATAATGTCATACTTTCACATAGTGGGGACTTGTTGTTCATCAAAGCACCTTTGGAAGAACTGTGACAGTGGTTCAGCTAGCTTGGTGGCCACAGCCTTCAGTGCCTTCGGGCGGATGTTGTATGCTCCCGGAGAACTATGCTCACGCAGTGAGAGTAACTTCCTTAGAACAATTAATGGGTTGAAAATTACATTTGCAAACAATGGTGCATGACATTATGGGACAGGTAGAGGTTGCGAGTCCGAAAATTGGGGCGTATTGAAGCCGCAGGGCATTAGCTGCTTCTTCGGCGCCTTGTACTCTACCGCCTGTGGTGAAAAGTGGAGGGATTCCATGCTTCACTTTACGAAGCTTATTGACATGCCTATATAGCAGTTTGTTGTTTGCCATGCATTTTTTGGCTAGGCACTGCTGATAAGTTACTTTGTCCTCACGGACAAGTGTAGTGCAAAGGTTGCGATGGGTCAGGAAATTTCCCCAAGTCTCTGAGTCGGGGTTAATCTTGTAAGCGCGCCATGCTGCATCCCTTATCGCCAGGCATCTGCGAGTCCTACTTCTTAGAATTGAAGGCATTTTCGCGGGACGAAGAGGCTTGGTCTCTGATGCTTTGTTGACGATGTCGCTGAATCTATTAACGAACTCTGCCCAAACGTTGTCAAGGGGACTTTTGTTTGAGAATACCCAAGCAGCTGCGTCGGCGAGTTCTTTCAATACGTGGTAGCGTGTGATTGTATGAGTTAGTTCCGAGTGTTCAGATGGATACCCTGCATAACACACATAGTTAAACGTTATTACTACATGGTCACTGAGACCTAATGGACTATCCATCAATAACTTGTTAACCATGAGCTCTTCATTCTTGAGCATAAGGTCCAATATGGACAGTTAGTTTGCTGTCCTGAATCTAGTGGGCGTGGTGACATGAATGTACAAAGGAATATTAGCGATCAGTTGACGCAAGTCTGCTTTGAGCTGCTCACTGGGCGATGCCGAAACCTCCAGATCGTGTAGGTTGAAGTCTCCGGAGATCAGAATGTGGCTGTACCTAGTGCGTGTTACTCTGTTTAAGCCACGGATCAAGCAGGAATCCATTTCCGGAGTGGATGTTGGGGGGTGGTAAACGATAGCTACGAGACATGCGTCGTTGTGTCTTAGTCGGAGACGGCACCAGAGTGAGTCGGTAACGTGTGTTTCCAGATCATCAACTATTGCACATTGTAGATCGCTGCGGTAGTAGAGTAGGACCCCACCTCTTCGGCTGGGGCGATCTTTCCGGATGCTTGATATTCCGGCTATCACAACTTCAGCATCAGTCACCTCTTGGTGTAACCAAGTTTCGGTAATGGAAATTAGGTCCCAAGCATTCGCAACCTGACGTAGTCGAAGTTCGGTAATTTTACTGAGGAGCCCTTGGGCATTAGTGTACATACATGAAAGTTTCTCAGATTTAAGCAATATTTCGGAGGTTGTGCAACTCATACGTGAACTTTCGCCGACCAGTGAGTGGTCGGCGAATAATCGATTTTTCAATGTGTACTTGGTGAAAGCTATAACGTCTTATTCATCCTCTCGTAGTTAGTCCCGTGCTTAATCTTCTACGTACAGTGTAAGGTGTCTGGTCAATATCATCTTCTACAGGTTGTATGGGCTCATTCGGCACACTAATGGTGCATTGTTCTTTCATAGATCCCATCGCGTTTGGTTCTTTGAGTGACATATCATCTCTAGGATGCATATCGCTGATTGTGTTCAGCCGAACCTCAGATGGTAGCCTGCAACGGAACATGTACCGGCTTTTTAACATCCGTGCTACTATATGTTTTGACTGAAGGACCACCTTCAACACTCTCAGGCCACTTCCTTTGTAGTTCGGTGAGGTACGCAGTCGTGACACGGATTTCGCTAACACATCCTCCAAGCAGAGTGTTTCACGAGTATAACACCACTGTTCTTTGTCATGGGTTGTTATTTTATGCTCATCACATGCTTTAGGTTCAGGAACCCCGTGAAGATGTATGGTTCTGGTTGAAGTTTCCTTCCGGTAGTCCTCTAAAGTGCGGTTAAATCGATAACGCTCGCCCCATGAGATGCCTGGAAAGATACGGATGGAGCAGCGTTCATTTCTGAGACTACCTGTCGACAGTAGTACTGATTCTACTTCAGTGATGGAGTTCAGCACAACACGCAGAAGTCTTGACTCTCCGAAATGTTTAGAGTTGGGGTGTCGTGTAATACGCATTACATGTGCAGGCTTCAGTACAACTCCGATTAAGTTACTAATACTGTCCCACTGACTGAGGCCATCCAACTGCGTGCCTCTTATCGATGTCGACTTTGTTTCTGGGATATTGAAGCACAGTATGATCAGTACAAGTACTCGTTTCTTTAGACTTTTCGACATGTCGCGGTTAGTGATTGAAGTACTCGGCGATGTACCGTAGGAAACCGGTGGTGCTTGTACTAGGAAAACTCCGCTACGCTCCTCAGTTTCCGATCCAGTTGGGGGTGATGTTAATTTTAAATGACGGCTCTTCTTGGAGGCAACCGTAACCCAACTTTCGCTCGTACCGGCTTGCTTATTTTCTACGCACTCCGTCGGGAATTTGGAAGTAGCCTTACGTGTAGTTACTCCGATCAAACTGGGAACCGCTTTAGTCAAATGTGAGCTACGTGTGATATTGGGACAGCTGTTGATGTTCTGGACTCTAGGTGTCGTGTTGCTTACGGTGTTATTAACAGTTCTTCGCGGGTTAGGAGCAGCAACCAAGGGGGAGGATTGGGTTGCACAGTCTGTTATGCTTACCCCAACCCAGTGATTCTGGTGGTCACCATTTCCTCAAATTTGGCTAGTAGCTGGTCATACTTCTGAGATAATGGGAGCACGTTTTTCATCAGTGGGATCGATGTGTATTCCACACAAAACCATAGTGAGTCTGCTTTGTTTAATAACTTGGCCTGACTAGGTTTAACTCGGAGGCATCTCGCATGGAAGATCAGGGGCTCCAAATGGAAGTTCATGAACTGGAATGGACCGCTTGGTTGGACATGGGTTTGTCGACAGGACAGGAATGACGCTCCGCGTTCACATGTGAGTTGAATCTAGAAGGTAAAAGCCTAGCAAAGCAAGGTGGGGGAGGGTCAAGAATTGGAGGGTTGAAAACAGGGGGGAGGGTAAAAGTGAAGCTGGAACGGGACGATGAGGGTGAAAAGCGTAAGAGGGGGAATAAGAAGACGAGAAGGCTTGAGCAGTAGCATCCAAACGTTCTCCACCCTGCTCAATGCAGCAGATAGGGCACCGTTGATTATCCTCTGCGGCCAGAGCATCAGGAATTTGTTTGAAGAGAGATTCATAGGATTATGTGGGCAGGATACTGTCAGATTGCCCAGGTCTAGACAGGAGAACAATTAGGGTTCTCAGCCAAATCCTTTGGTTCAAAAAACCTAACCGCGAGGCAGCGCGTTTGGCGTTGGGCTACAAGGAGTCCGTGTTAAGGAATAAGGAGCCACCCTCATTCCAATCCCCAACCTGGAGGACCAGGAGACTGAGTTTATCTGACCTCTAACTACGGACCGGTCTGGGATGAGTGGCTCTGAAGTTGCAAAAACACCACACGGCATAGCGCAATGGATCCCTGAAGCACACAAACCATCGCACCACGGTAAGGTTGAGCTTCATTGCGATGGTCCAGCCTCACTGCGATGGGTCCAGCCACATTGCTTATGCCGCCTTATCTTTGCACGATAACCAGCTGTTTGTAACGGTATATTTTTAACACAAGGTGTAGGCGGCTTGACCCTGAATGTTTGTTTGGGGCATTAAGGTTTTCCGGTGTCCACCTTCTCTACTTCTTAGTACTCTTTATTCCATAGGTCATTATGGTTGTATGGCAGTGAAAAATGAGTACATTTAGCTGATGTGCTGCTGCTTTTGAGGATGATGATGAGTCCATCCGTTCCACTTGGGGTCGGAATCCACAACCCCACCTTGTGAGTCGGTGAGTAAGGCTACCTGGTCATAGCAATTGCGAGGTAGGCTCTGTGACTCAATAACTAGCAGTGCTGTGGTGTGCGTACTTATTCTCCGCAGCGTGCGTATATAAATGCAAGCAGAGGGTAAGGTTGGCCAATAAGCCGCTACGTCTAATCGGATTGTATGCTAACTGGGCCAAGATGAAGAAGGTAAGAAGTATACACATGTGAGCCGTACTGCCAGTTCACCGATGCATTTTATACTTCCGGCAAATTTATTTCTAGTTATGCTCTTCTCCCCCGCAGGACTCGTTATTTGTACCTTTTGTACTTACAATAGAACATCTTTCTATGGTTCCACCGCACACTCCTCACGTTAGACAGTGTAGTCCATGTCGTCGCAAGAGTCTGCGTATTACCCTAGGTCAATGGATAAGCAATACACTTTAAACGATGCACTAACAGTTTCTGTAATCTACCTACTGGATTGTGTCAACATTGGTACGAGAGAATGGTATCCAAATACGAAGAGTCGATGAAAATCCAGCTTAGTGAACGTTTGTCAAAGTATCAGTACAGTTGTCATCCCCGGTAACCAACTAGGCCTTATCCTGTTAAGTGACACCATGCTACATTTGGGTATGCTATCCGACAGTCATGCAGTCATCGGAGAACATCCAGATCTGTTACTATGTGACTTAGGTCGTGATTATTTCAAAAATTGCTTCTACGATTCAGTGTTTTTACCACCGAGCTGGGAGCCAGTTAGCACATCGTTTAATGTAGCCCACACTCATCACTCCAAAGATGGCTTACTCGAGGGTGAGGGAGGATTCGCCCGGTGCTTGTGATTCACGTCCAGGAGCGCACAAAAATGAACCGTAGTAAGCACACAGTTTTCAAACTGCTGCTCTCACGAGCGTTTTCGGCCTTTCAAAGTGATGGAATCATCTAGTTATCTAGATGAGTACGGATGTTATCACACCGTTATGCACCTAGTATACATCAGCCCACTTTACCAATACACTCACCAGCCTTAACTCTCGCGTAGTCGACACGACCACGTGTTGCTAATGTCGCGTGTTAACCGTACAACTGCATTTCATATGGTAACAGCGTTTAAATGTCACTGAAAATCCGCTGCATTCTTTCACCGTCTGTTGGTAATTGACAGGCGAGCATGATTATGAGACCGCCTCCAGGCGACTAATTCTTGGGCGGCCTTGGTGAGTTACTGTGATACTGAGGGTTACATTGTTCATAAGATGATGACACATTAACAGAACTTTAGATCGCTCCTTGCAATCGATACGGTAAGCGTAGTTGTGAGGTGATTTCGAGCAAGCAGCACTAATAAAACCCCATGGCAAACAAGTGAATAACTTTTATGACTTACCGGAACGCATGGTCCTCGACTGCCTACGTCGATCACCCCAGAGACAGTGGATAGCATAGTGTAGAGGGGCCGCTTCCAAGAATGCCTCGGGGGAGCTCTTCGGAGCTAGCTGAGAGCGGATCGCGAAAGACGGCCAGCGACGAGCCTGGGCCCGGAACTACGGAGCGGGAATATGTGGACAGCGCAATAAATCAGACAAATACGCCGCTAGCGCAGCCCACAGGACCGAGGCCGAGCCGATTGACACAGCCCAGAACAAGCAAGTCGAGAGCTCTCGAACGACTCCTGACCGATCCAAATCGGGTACAGAGAAGTGGAGATCGAGGCGAAAACAGGAAGACGGGTCTTCCAAGTCAGAGCTCCCGAGGCGAAAGGACCGGCTCGTCTCTAACATCCGTACCTGTGTTGCGTTGTGGGACGGAAATCTAGCCGATATTCGATGGCGCGCGTGAGACCCTGGTGTGCCCATTTTCGATGTGCAATAAACGTCTACCCCCCTGTCGTGTCGTTCTCGCTACAATAGGAGGCGATGCCTCTGACAATCAGATGACAATTTATCATCCACATCTCAGAAGGATCATTCCTCACAGGACAGCGTAGCTTTTGAGTGACAAGAGCTGGCCGAACAACCTCTACGTGGTGCCATCCGGGTGGTCCGGGTTAATCCCGGTCCAGCTAATAGTTCGGCGGCAGTGTTCCAGGACGTGATGGGTTTTCGCCTGGAAAGCGTTCTCCCTATAAAAGGCCACAAATGTCTGCTTAATAACACTGTGATGTGACGGGTATGACTCGCAACTAAATAAAATCACTGACTTGCCATACCGGAGGATCTTACACATTTCGCGAAGGTTAACCACTTGAAAGACTTCATGTAATCCTTTCAAATATTGGCGCATTCACCGAACATACAAATTCAGTGGTAAGAAAAAATGCACACAACACGACGACTTACACATGCACCCACATACATACTACATGTCCATATCCTAATATATCCAGTATGTACGGGTTAAATCGTAACATTGCTGTACCACTACTGATGTTACGCGTTTGTATTACCATGATTTTGCCTTTGAAGGTGTGTCTCGCACCGTCGAGAATAAATCCTTTATTTATGCTATTTCTTTAGTTAGTTGATAACGCGCTGACGTGTCCATGTGGCTCCACATGCACGTGTAGCCGTCAGTAGCAGACCCATAGCTAGTTGGTAGGCAAAAACACTGTAAATCGAAGTACACAGTACTTCGCTAACTTGGCGTTGTTTAGTGCCTCATAAACGCGGGGATTGAAGCAGCAGGAAGCAGCATGATGGACCGTGTGTCAGGCTTTCTTAACAGCACTGTGATCTGAGGATACATTGAAGGGACAAGATAGTGTGCGAAAATAGAAACACTGGGCCATTTACTGGTATGGAAACTGAAGGGACTACGACACCGTCAGCTTTGAGATGACAGACGAGGACATAAAATGAAGGCAATGCTGCCATTAAGTAACGCACCATAGCACGCGCACCTTGGATGTGGGTCATGGGAAGAGACGACGCTAGAAGATCTCACAAAATCTGGGAGCTAGTTTAAGACCATTCGTCTGTGACCCAACAACGAAGTTCTGCGGCCTGTGTTATTGACAGGCGGAGAGAATGGGATTATTCGACGCGATAAGCCACACTGGTGCTGAGTGTAAGTTGATCGTAGCCACGCGAAATGTTTGTACCGGACCAACAAGCTCTTGATGCATTATGTGAACGCACAATGAACCGATAACGATCGGTAATCCAGCAATAGCACAGCACACTTCTGTGATATGGGTAGGTCCATGGGACAACAACGCTCAGCAGAAAACCCAAAAGACCATGCATAAATTCGACCCTAGGTGGGGAAGACGGCTGCTATGCATGCCGAGTTTGAGGTACTGTGACTGAGCTTAAGACTTGAGGAACAGGAATTTGTTGACTAAAATTGGAGAACAAAGACTAAGTGAGGAAGAAAAAGGTACCGGCGGCTGTCTTCACCTCGTAACTGGTTATCAGGAGAGAAAAAACCTAAAATTTCCATGGAAATTTCATTGAAGCCAGGAGAAGGAATTTAGCTATTGGAAATAGCTTAACATGCCCTCAACGCACCAACAGAGGTCGACCGACCGTGCTTCCAAATCAACCCAACACATGGGTTTGGGTCCATTGCATTTGGGCTGATAACATTGTTATGGGTGGTTATTATCGACAAGGTAACCGTGGAATCTAACCGACCTGTCAACATCCGATTGCGAGCAACTACACAAGATTGGTTTCCATTGCATTACCTTGGCTTGGTGTCTGAGTCAGAACGTTGACAAGCTTAGATCGCGATGGTCCCACCGAAATCTTGCCGAATTTAGCAAGCTAAGCGTAGTGTACTTCTCATACCATCAGCAAAGTGGATAGAATGCGAGGCCCCGAAAGAAAAGCGAACCTTTTCCTCGGCAAACAATAACCCCATTCGTGTATTATGCCCATTCAACATTAGAAGAAGAGGAGTTGCTGCGAAGAGATCTCTTTTTGATAATTCTCCTCAGGCATTTACAATTATGAGAAAACTTGATACAACACGAGAAGCTGCAGTAGTGAATAGTTAGGTCACAGTTCAACGGAAAGTCAACGAGGCAGTCGATAGATCAATCAATGCAATCAGGTGGTAAACATAACGCGCTTTCACACCCTAAACACGAAAAGGCAAACATAACAAGAAAGAAATGGTTGGTTTGGCGACAAAGATCACAGTTAGTCCTGGACATGGGTAGGTACAGACGGCGTCAATGGTTCCGGCCAAGGCAGCATGAGCGATTGTACAAGCGTCATCTGCTTGCATAACTCCGGTGGCAGCAGCGTAATAGCCTTTGCTTCCGAAGTAGCCAACAGGCGCTTCCTGAGTCCCTTTGGTTTGCGTTTAGATACGGCGTAGAGAAAGTTGAAGGCGTCATCGGTCCGGATATGATGCCCTGTACTAATCACGTGTGCAAGGACGGCGCTATGTGCATTCTTAACTGTATCGTGCCTTAAAGAGGCGGGACAGTGTTCCGCTATCCTCTTACACAGATGCCTGGTCGTGTGTCCGAGGTACCTGGCAGGTGAACTGGTTTACAACAAAAGATTCGGAACGAGCCGGGAGCATGTCTTTGAGGTTTCTAGTGATAAACGGAACAGTCTCGGCAAGAAGGTGGACTCTTGCAGCCGGATATGTTTGGTTCACAGCGATGGACAATCTTTTGTTAAGTAACTCGTATGCGACATCTTTGAACGGAACCGAAATGAAAAGGTCCTTTTTCTTTACCGTTGGTATTTCTTTATGTTGAGCAGAAACAGCAGAATGCTTGTGGATAAATGTCGTGGGATAACCGTTGTTTTGTAGCGTTGTGAGAATAAAATTCTTCTCGGCATCCAATGTTTCTAGACTGCAGATTTTTGCGACGCGATAGTAAAGACACCGCACAAGGTTTCGCTTATATTTCATGGGCACAAAACTAAGGAAATGCATGTACTGGCCAACCCACATAGACTTGCGGAATACTTTCCTCTCAAGCAATTCGTCAGCTCGCCGCCGCAGTAACACATCCAAAAATGAGAGTTCACCGTCGTTCTCTATTACACAAGTGAATTTTAACGATTGATGCACACGGTTGAACTGGTCAAGTAGGTGGATGCAATCAATCTGTGGGTCGCATACGATGAACGTGTCCTCCATGTATCTTCGATAGAAATCAAGAGACGCGATAGGGTTCCGAATAGGACCGCGCTCAATTTTTGCGAGGAAAAAAAGCGGAAAGTAGTGGTCCTAAAGGGGACCCCGTTGCAACGCCGTCTATTTGTTGGTAGTATTTTCCATCGAATAAGAATTGTTTGTTAAAGGTTCAACGCAGAAGTAATTCCTTTACTCGTTGGACCGGAATACCGATGTCAACTTGCCGCTGTTGTGAATACGAATACGCTGACCGCTACTATGGTCATTTATCAGTTCGAGTGCGTCTGTGGCGCTAGTTACATCGGTCGAACGGCGCGGCAACTGTCGAAGCGTATTATGGAACACCTACCACGTTGGTTGCGTAAAGGCGGTACTGGGGCTATAACTAGCTCTATTTGGCTCATCTTGTTGATGGTGGGCATGAGGTTGACCCAATCCGCGCATTTCGGATACTATACAGCGTCCCTCCACTCCAGTCGAAAGGCTTGCGCCTCCGTACCCTTGGTACTGCCGAGGCGATCAGCATTCGGTTGTATCAACGGCTTTTATGTGCACAAAAGAAGCTAATCGAAGCTGTTAAGCTATTTTAACCAGACAAAACGGATCCTTCTGAGGGCAACTGTAATTGTGCAACTACACCTTTGTCCTACTTTGTTGCTGGTTCCTTGCCCTTGGTCGGCACGTGATCAAATCTCATTTGAACTGATCGAATCCACTTTTACGCCCATCGCTATTTCCCTCATATGATTGTACGGGTCTGAAGATGAAGCATCGAAAACAATTGTTTAGCTTCGGTCTTTTGTTCTTGAACGAGATGAGAAAAACGCTGGCACTCTTTGAACCCCACAAAGATCACCTAACTACACTTGACAACATCAGCAACCCACTGGAAAAGACTGATCCTGTACTAATGGATAAGCAGGGCAGCTAATTGCCCCTTTTGCGTCCTAGGTGGTTGAACGACTGTGTAGAAGAAAAAATGTGATTGGTTTTAATGTTCCGGACAGGATGGGTTTGGGTAAAGTGAAATTAACGATACGGAAAATTTGTAAGATGTCTGATGTCGACTGCAAATGCCAACAATAGTAAAAGAAAATAAGGAAACATTGGCGTGCGTTCACTTTCAAATTTTTAAGCGAGGAAGTCGCGCAGCGATTCCTCCATTGTGGACTCATTCTAGTCCAGCACACCCAGTTTAATGGGACTTTGATTAAACCATATAGTACACTCCTACAAAGGTCCGAACTTGGCCCTGTGCCGCGAACACCGGAAAAGATAACTAGGCTCATCGAGAAATTTCAGTTAAACGTCCAAAACATGAGTGTGGATATTAGTTGCGTTACTGTAGACTTCGATAATTTATCAGCATTGTCAACTACCTCCAAAGCCGTCCTTCCCTGCCCCACTGAAACACCCACAACACAACGAACGGATAAGGCAGAATCTGCTATTTCTGACGACACCCATTATATTTAGCTACTCATGTATAAGAATAGTAGAAGTCTAAGTACTCGAAACTGTGGTGCAATGACAACTCACTGACTGGATCACAATCCGGTCTAAATGACTAAGGCACATCCAAGGATAGACAACCTGATGTAATTCATAGTTCACTTTCGCTCACGGACGACTTATCCAATCCAGGGACCAGTGTCATCAAAGGGCGTATGGCTACGAAATACTCGGTTGCACCCAAAATTCCCTATCAACAAACCTCTTACAACCACCAAAACAAACGACCATGCCTGTTGAATAAGACCAATAACAACTGTCCCCTGGTTAGGCGTAATTATCATCCCACACTCCATAACAATCGTGGAGGTGCACAGATAATGGAAGGACATCGGCTAATAGGACCATGTTATCTCCTGCTCCTTTCCATGTTCCTTCAAACTCTCAAGCGGCTTCTTCCAACAACTATTTTTTAGTGTTGGCAGGAATGGACTCACACATACTCCCACCTCAGATACATCCGGCGGAGGTCAACATTTTGATCCCAATCTTTCTCCAACTTGTTCAGATGACAAAGCTGGTCCATTGCCAAACCAACGGCAGCCTAAGTATGATGTTTCGGCTTCCTTCGTGCCCCCAGCTGTCTCGACATTCACACATGACACGCTGTCCTTACCAACGGAGGTTCTAATGGCTAACTCGGGTCCGCCATACTCACACTTACCTACCACTTGCATCATGCTTGAACGCAAAGATTCAGACGATCACACAACAGACAGCGATAATTCCCCAACACGTAGTATGTTTTCAGTGATTCTGCTTAATGCCAGATCCATAACCAACAAACTTCATTTTATAAACACACTTGCACAGGTTAATGACCCACAAGCGATCTTCGTCACTCAAACATGGTGTTCTTTAGATACACTTGATTCTACTCTGATGATTCCAAACTACCACTTATTTTGAAAAGATTTCTGCGACAGAAAAGGTGGAGGGTGTATTATATACCAACGCAAAACATTTACAACTAAACCTATAGACCACTCACAATCGGAAAATATCCCCGCCTCTATTGCGCTGTCCGTTGCGGGTATCTCATCTTACACACTGCTCGCTTGTATCTACAACCCACCGAATGCGTCTAACGTGAGTACCACCAACATCAATTCTGCATTTGACTTCGCATCAGAGTTGCCACACAGCCAGAAGATTATTGTCGGCGATTTCAACCTACCGAAAATACGCTGGTCATCTCACCCAACGTCAAGCTTGCACGCTGTTTCTTTCATCCAACAGAGCAGGGTGCTGGACACAATGGGTTGCCAGTCCAATCAGGTCTGCTAATGTATTGGACTTAATATTCACATTGGGGATACCCAAGCCACAGACCGAGATCTTAAACAGTCTCCCTGGCAGCGACCATAAAACGATCCGACTCAGGTTCCACATTAAAATGATCACTAAACTCGCCTCTCAGTCGCCACATGCAACCCATAAGATAAACTGGGAATACTTTCATCAGTTAATTCATTTCTTTGAATGAAATGTATTCTTCCTCTCTACCAGTGCGTGCATCGCTGTGGAGAAATGCTATAAACAAATCCACCACGCTATAGCCCTGCTTACTCCACAATGTGCTCATATCCATCATGTCTCCAAACATGCCGTCACTCAATAAGCCAGAAAACTAGAGAATTAGCTGCAAGATACAGAAAGAACCATGACTTTTCACTTATCTTACATGAATTTATCACCAGAGTCAAACATGTGTAGTTAACACGATGAAAAAATGAAGAACACATAGCCCAACGACCAAGCCGTAAAGTAAGGGAGGTTGTCAAAATACTGGGTCATAGAACTAGTGACCGCTCTCCTCTGATTACTGAAACTGTTGACGGTGAGGACAACTTGCTTAATGACTCAGCTGCAATCTGCGAGGCATTCAGTGACCTTTTGCCACTCGCATGAGTCTCGAAGTTAACCCTGTGCCTGTGAGTACAGAGCTTACAGCAACAAACCTCTTAAGCAGAGTCGATATCCCGATAAACGGTATGCATCAAGTTATCAAATTAATCAGGCTGGAATCTGATGGCGTCTCACCAACCACCATTAAACTAGGACGACCTGATATACCATTGCTACTGATGAGCATGTTCACTCTATCGCTGGAATCTAGCCACTTTCCAGAACAATGAAAAACGTTATTTATCACGCCTCGGGACAAAGGAGGTCCCAAACAAACGACTGATAACTACTGACCAGCCCACCACATTCCGATAATCGCTCGGCTATTTGGAAAATTGGTCAGAAAGATGATGAACTTTGTCGATTCTTTTGGTCTGATCACTAATTCGCAGCATGGTCTTATTAGAAAGCGATCGTGCACCACCTGCCAAATGCATTACCTGAACCACATTATAGAATCGATCGATTCCGGCTATGCAGCAGTAATTCCGTCTCTAGACATACATCAAGCCTTCGACCGAGTACCTTACAAGCGATTGTTACAAAAGTTGGAGACCTTTGGGATTCGGGACCCATTACTAGGTTGGCTATCGTCCCACCTGACTGGTTGTCACCAAGTAGTCACCTTAGGTGACCATCACTCTTCTCTACGCCCCAACACCAGTAAGGTCATTCACGAGAGTGTGCTCGGACCTTCACTCTTTCTGCTCTATATCAATGACATCAACACATCTGTAAAATATGCCCGGCCATTTTTGTTTGCTGACGATATCAAGACCGTCTATATGCTTCGGCGTGACGAACTTCGCGGAATTCTACTGCTCATTCAAGATGACTTACATTCCCTTTAGTCATGGTGCCACAAGAGGGTGTTGAACCTCTCGGCTAAGAAATCAAGTATCATGACTTACGGCTGTTCCATTTCCGAAGGATCTATTAGACTAAACAATGAACATATCCCTACACAGTTGTCCACGTGTGATCTCAGAACTAGGTAGTCTCCCTTCAATTTCTCCGAACAGACCCAATACCAAGTAGCAGGCACCAGAAAATTTGTTGAATACATCCAAGAAAATCCACACAACTCTTATTAGAGTTGAGCTTTTTAAGCTGCTCACCCACCTCATCCTCAAATACTGCAGCATAATATACGGTGATATGTGAAAGTGACAGAATTGCTGTGGAGCACCAGCAGAGGTCTTCCACTAAACATCTAATTGCTAAGCACTCTGTTATGAGTTATCGAGAAGGTTGCAATGAACTACAACTCGAACCACTGGATCCGACGACTGAAGTATGTGTTGCTGCTTTTCAACCTGCCACACCAAAAGACCTACCTATACTCGAACTACTATATAGCTCAACTCCAGCGCTTCGTATACTCATGCCAAAGGTCAGAACGAGCATTCGCGCTAATTTCTTCCTGGTAAGATATAACTATCTGTGAAATAAACTACCAATAACACAGGTCATGTGACAACAACTAGAAGCAGACTCACCAATTATATTGATCTAAATACCATAATCACTATACTCACATGGGAAAAATCCCACGAGCTGTTCCAAGAGGGGCCCAAAAACATCTAAACACCAACGTATGCAAAACTAGGCTTTTGCCTCAACCATACACCGGAACGTAACCACATGAAACGCATACCACCAAATTCCACCTATGCATGCCGCCCAGGCAAGAGCATGGATAATTTTGTACAAAGTGCTTTGTGCGGCTACAGACAGATTTTCGCATCAGGAGAAATATACGTAATATTACTGTTATTATTCTTATTATCACTATTATTATTATTATTATTATTATTATGAATCGTTTTCAGACATGCTACGGGAACTTAGGCACGTTTATGAGTGGGTAACATTCCGAGGTTCACGTGCCGTCAAGTGGGCTTGCGGGCGCCGGTCGAGGATGGGTTCAACGCGGTGCACAGGCCGAAATCTCGTTCTAGAGCCAGTGATGGACTGCACACGAAGGCGATCATTCGGAACCACAATTCATTCCTTGTTGATCTCGGTCCACAAATGTTCCACCACAGGTGACAGTCAACGACGCCAACTAATCTAAACGTGGTTGATGCACTCGGCAGAAGGAGGATTTACCCCGACGGGTACCCAACTTGCAATGGTTTGGAAACATGAATTCGATCTCTTACAACTAGGAACGAAATCTCGCTACAGCACGAACCAAATTCTGGTACCAGATATCTATTCCAATAGCTTAATCAAAGTTCCGATAGGATAGGGTCAAAGTCGATGTGGAGCTGACGATATGGAGAATTAGAAGTGTGGCGCGCATGACAGGATTGTAACGCCCAAAATACCCAGTTGCATCGGCGAGATAGAACTGATCAAATTCGTGATGTCACTGAACGCATTTACAGTTCGCAGGTGTGCTGAAGGCCAACGGAACAGGAGTGACAAAAAGCGGTCGCCATCGCACGTAGCTAAATGAGCCAGCCATCGCTTTTCAGCAATTTCCTAAGCAAGAAGGACGAGCCATTTGATGCTTCGGAACAGCATCCTGACCGTGCCCTGTAAACAAGGTCATGAGCTACTTTCAGTCATTTAGAATGGTTTGCTCCTCCAAACACTTTCCTAATTAGATGGACCGACATATTGGGAGGTACTACCACTGGTCATTTACGTTGTGGATATGAATCAGGGCGTACTAGAGGGGAGAAGCAATCGAAGAGCAATGCGGAGACAGAAAATCAGCCTTTTTGACGATGTCATCGGCGTGACTGATTCAATTGTAACTTGGTTATCGAATACGTGGTAATACAGGGCCTACGGCGACTCGCATTATATCCGAAGTATACTTGTAATTGTGCAAGCCACCACCACTCGTAGTGGCTGATCGTACTGGTGGTCTAAATCGGATCAGGCACCTAAAGAATGCCACGTCACACTACCTTGCTTGGATAGCGAGTGTACTCAGTGGCGCTGTTGCTCAGGAGGCACGTCATACTTGCGTTCCATATGCGTCTGTCATACCAGAGTGCTTTATCTCTTTAAACCCCATCTACCTCTTCAACTGCATGAACCACTTGTGGTGACTTCTGTTTTCCTGTGTACAGTGGACGCTTCTCCATGTATTCATCTAAATCTATTAAGGCAGCGATGCTAATTGTAGGTAAACTTAAAGGGCAACCTCCAAGTAGTCGGCTGTAAAACAACATTCAAGCACAAAAGCACGACTTTTTACTGAGTACGTACATACTAGCCGCACATGTTAGACTGCGAAAAGTCTGCACATAGCATGCATACCGTGGGTCAGAAATATGGGTGAGACACGCCATGTTTTCAACATGGTAGATCCTATTACTTGCGTCAATTTCCATACCGGAATGCTTGTTTCAGAATGTGAAACACGGTCTATACCAGCCCTATTCTGATAGCCTTGATCATACCTATCCCTTCTTTGCCTTCCTATTTTCAACTTTTAGGTTTGGAGATCAAAGAGCTCACTATAAATCTCAGGGTATGTACAATGAAGGCCTTGTTGGATAATGGGGAAGTTTCAGTCAGAGCTTAAAAATGTATGCTGACCAGAAACCATGCCAACACGCCATCGGATTTCAGTACTACCTCAACAACAGCTGTTTTAGTGAATAGTGGGAGCAAGCGGATAGTTCTTAAGGCGTGCGTTTGTACTTAATTCATCCCGAGCATTATCGCATGCATCGGGTGTCCTCCGGAAGTGTACTGTTGTAATGGTGTTACAATGATTGATCAATGAGAGAAGGAACGCGTTTTGGAAAGAATAGATCAGACAATCATACAATGAGAAGGCGAAACAGTTTGGACCTTAGTTGTCTACGAGCAGAGGACAAGAAGGAAGAAAAGCCGGAATAAATTCACGGAGATGCAAACGCATACACGTATGCTCATGGTTCACGCGGTTCCGAATGCATCGAATTGGCTGTGGTGGCTTGTGAAGTGACAGAAAAACCGACAATTCGAAGGAGCTCGTAGAGTCATTTAAGTAAGTTAACGGATAAGTGTGGAAGCACCAAGGAGGCGTAGGACCGGAAGCCATCCCTTCCGCGATGACAAAAAAAGTAATGAAAGTAGAGAGGCTGTGAGTTAGAAAAAACAGTTTAACGGGTAAAGGAAGAGAAAGATTAACAGTGTGTCATGAAAGGTTAAAGAATCCGTAGCATGGGAGTCAATATACTGGTTTATCGACCGTGGCATATTGGGTAAGGGCACTAACGGACAAAATAGAATAAAATAATAAATCGTCAGCTGTACGCCGTAACGGCGCTTCGTTACTATGCGACCATCACCAGTCGCGCGCGGGCTGACTATACCGCGAGGACGCCCATCCCTACGCGGATTCGAACCATTGCCTTATGGTTGCAAACCAGGTGGGCAGTCCACTGGCCAGGAAAACAAATACCCCGACGTGATTTAATTCGTCGGTCAATTTTTCACATCACAGGTAGAGAAAAACCCATAGCCGATCCTATTCAAAACCAGACTGAACCACAATATCGCACAATAGCTCGCAAACGTCTTGTTCGACTGAGATGCGCTGATCCCTACTTCCGAATGCGTCAGGACCACCCATTCGAAACAGGTCAACGATTGGATACGAAGCAAAATCGGTTTCAACGCCCCTTTATAGGTTTGGAGAAAGCTTGAGTGCTCGCTTCACTCACACTATTGTGTACTTGCAACGACAACTTACCAGACGGACGACACGTGTCGCCTTCAATGGTGGAACAACACCACTAGTGCTCAATGGGCCGCTACTAATCACCTCAAACAGGGTAGCTCGCAACCAATGGAGTGCAATCAAACTACAACTGAGGGATTTCTCTAATAGCCGACCAGTAAGAGACCGCTTATAACTTAGCAGCTCATACCAACGAAGTGAATCTATGGTTTGTTAAACGATAGACAGCCTTTAATCATGTTTTTTTCGAAGTTCGTTATCTTCCTGACGATTCAACATACGGCGCTGACTCTCATTCCGTGGGAGTTGATGTGGACTGTCTCCAAGGCACATATGTAAGAGAACAGCGTGGCAATGAGTATTAAACCACAACGCTCAGGTGACCATGACGGTAGTTACATTCTTTGAGTTGTTGATGATTTTAAGTGCTGGTACTCTCGATGTCGCACTCAGTGGGAGGACTGCGGGTAATTTTTTCGAATGTATCACAGCGCATACCTGGATGTGTGTAACCCAGCTCCGAAACCCCATCCGTTATTGGCATGCGTCCGAAGAGGTGTCCTTTTATTGCCCTGATGTAGGTCTTTTTAAGCTGGATACATTTCATTCCACTTTATTTGGTTTGTTCTGCCTACCTGAATAATGTTCTATTAACTGGCCACGTTGCTTACGCTAATTGCGCTTATCTTCGGTAATTGTGTTGCGTTTGTAGCATTCGTAAGTAACTTGTGGACATTTCTTACTTATCGCGGATTCGTTGCTAACCAACTTACTTCATATGGTAATTTAGGGAAGAGTTATGCCACCGTATCTGTATGCATTGTTGGATTTATTTTATTTCAGCTTGTCGTTTAAAGTGAATGGCTGTTGCTTGATATCCCCGGTGTGGCTGCGCTTGATGTGCATGTTGACAAGGTGCCTACCAGTCTATTACCCACTACCTCGTTCATACTGGCTCCAGGAGACAGTTGGTCGTTGCTGGAGGGGACGGGGTGCACGGTTCTTGTGGCCGTGCTAGGCTCAAAGAGCGGTTCCATGCACTCAGTGTGGAGCGGACTACGGTCCAGCCACCGTCTTGTGTGCGCTTGATTCCCCAAATACAGTGTGCTTGTGTTTGCCTGTAAAGGAGTGTGGGCCGGCTCCGTTGATGAAACGTGGCTCCCATCCGCATGCCTCTCGGTCTTATTCCTTCGGGTTTACACTGGATATGGGTTTGTGGTTGGGGCTGTGGGTGGTGCAGCGCAAGCCACCCATGTTCCCCCCTGTAGGCACAGGCGTCCTGTGGCTGGCCACAGTGACAGGCAATTCCGAAACCGGATGCCGCCAACCATGTAGGCCCCAACCGGCTATAGCTCATGAGCATTCAAAGTCGGATACTATTGGTAATTCTCATCCCCCTAGATGAAATATTGGAGGTATCTGTGGGACCACAACTTCTGGATGTTATTCCACGAGTTGCCCCTGGCCCAAGTGGAGCCATTCTTTTCGATCCGTACTTGATGTGGATATTGCATCACTGAGTTTTCTGGTCTGCCCAACAGTGCGAGCTCATCACTGTGATCCCCATAGGAAATAACATAGCAGTCCTCTAAAGGTAAACCTTGGCCGATGAGGATCAATTGAGGAAAATGACACGAGTGCGTCAGTATACACAGGTAATCATGTGTGTCTTTGATACACAAGTAGAAGCTATCGACTTATTGGTCATGTTGTCGCCCTAACACGTCAGCTTTAAGTTTTGACTTACGAAGGCAGAGCAATAAGTTTCCGGATACGCAGTACACTGATTAGGTGCAGATGATCTGGCAAGAAAAAGGTGAACTGTAATCCATACTGAACATTGTTCAGTGATTTCAATTCACAGAACCTTATATCAGCAGTCCGGTACAGCTCATAAGTCATAAGGGTTGCTATACTCTGACTTTAAGCATGGAACTCAGTCGATGTCACTGGAGGGTGATGATTTGCTATGGCTACAAATGCGGTTTAAAGCAGTATCATTGTTGAGTGGCCACATGCTGCGTTTGGTGACGAAACGTATTCAAGAACCACTGTGTTTGAGTGATTTGTGGAATTTCGTCGTGGCAGGCGGTCCCTGGATGATAAGGAACGGTGTGGTTGACTTGCGGAGGCCACCATCGCAGACACCGATGCTGTGCGAGCAATGCTAGAGGAGGGCACGCGGATGATTGTGGTACCGCTGGAGAAAGTCATCGAGATCAATCCGCACCATCCCACATGAGAACCTTGGCCTCAGAAAGGTTTGCGCACGCTGGGTACCCCATCAGCTCAGTGACGACCAGAAAGCAGCTCCGGTGAATTGGTGCCGCACCATGCTTGCCACGTTTGATGGTTGACGTTCCAATGCTGTTTGGGAGATCTTCAGTGGTGATGAGGCCTAGGTGTACAGTTTCGACCCAGGGACGAAGCAACAATCGGTTCAGTGGATGGCCGTTGGTGGGGCGCCGCCTCAGAAATTCCGGCGTGAATACTGTGTGACCACGCAGATGGTGGCTGAGTTCGTGGCCAAGACCGGTCATGTGGCTACTGTATCGCTCGTACGGCAACGCACAGTCACGGGAGACTGGTATGCCACCCACAAGTGTTGGAAACTGTAGCCAGACGTCGTGCAAGGACTCGAGCACGTGGGACCTTACGGCATCACGACAACGCACGTGCAAGCAGGTCCCATGTTTAAAGAAAACAATACGAAGACGAGCGCTGCAAGATAGTATCATTTCGTGTTATCTGGTCACTTGCAAACTAATGACACATACACAAAGGGAAGAAAACGATCGTGTTGAATCGGTCAGAAAAAGGTCGTCGTATATTTTCTGGCTATAGAACGCATCCAGGAGGTTGGTCACCCACCCTACAGTCCTGACCTGGCTCAGTGTCAAGCGCATGATGTGTGGAATCCGATACGAGTCTCCAGAAGCTGCAGTAAAGAACTTTATTGTGCTGCTTGAAGGGTTACCCGCATCGGCATGGTCTAGCTGCTTCTTCAAATGGTTTGAACGTATGGAACTGTTCATGAACGCTGGTGGTAGGTACTTTGAGAAAGGGTAGTGTTTATTTTGTTGCAAAAAACGCAACTTCTTGTGCATCCGGAAAGTTATTGCTCTACCCCTGTAGGGGTAACTCGCTAATAAAATCACTTACCTATTTATCTTATTGCGTAGCATGCTGTGATCCCTCTTAAGAGGCTAATAAAAGAAGATCCTTTCATAATTTCCAAAGGTTTTTATAATACAAACCGGTTTTATATAGGTATGTATTGTGACAACGTTTCGGCCTTCACACAAGAGCTTCTTCAGGCCAGGTGAATTAGTATAGACTGCTTGGCTTTTTATAGTAAATTAGAATGATGGTAGCAAGAGATAACCCGGGTCAGTGGATAAAAGTGGTTACAGTTTCATAGGGTCAATCTGGTGGAATAACGAGCATGGAACTATCCCAATTGATCTGTGTAATGGGTCAGTTACATGTGAGGTAGTGTCGATGTTGCTCTTGGCTCTAGTGATGATAGTTCGATGTTTCTGCTCCAACCCAAGTCCGTCCGTCAAAGCTGCTCAGACTGACCGTATCAAGACAGTCCGCCACGCGTTCGATAGTTCCACGCCGTCTTTTCTGTTTACGCACTTAGTGGCCCTGGCGATGTCTAACGCCTCAGCAATTAATGTTTGGCTTGCCGTTTTTGCTCCCCTCCTAATGATCTCTACATTGTCCCAGTCGATTGCGTGTCCCGAGTCGAGCGCATGTACCGCTCCCGCGGCATCTTTCAGTAAAGTCTTGTATTCATGCTCGTTTCTTGGTGTACGCAAAAGGTGATTCTTGTTTTCTGCTATCCTAGTGCGTAGTTCTCTCGCTATTTGGCCTATGTATACTTGCGCACTGTCCCTGCAGCCAATTTTATAGACTTAATCAGTCGTCCTATCTTTCGGAAATGGATCCTTCAAACATACCAGTGCAGAACGGAACGTTTGAGCTCTTTGGAAAATCACTCTTATCTTCTCCTTGTTTAGTACCGGCATCGGCCGCTTCAGAAGTTAACCCCTTATAAGGGATTACCACCGTCCCAATCCACTCCGTCGTACATCGTTAAGATGGGCTTAGCTCTTGTCAATTGACAGTTAACTAACCGCCTCGGATATCCACTATCTGTTAACTTGTTCAATGTCGCTTCCTCCGTGTCCTATGAAACAAAGGATGATAAATAATAATAACATACAGGGTCAACACGCCTACACCTTGTGTCAACAACAGCCTCAAAAGCAGTTGGCTATCGTGCAAAGAGAAAGCGCCATCGGTGAGACCGTTTCCCAGCGACTTTCACTGCCCCGCATCATAATCAGCCAGTACCTCGCCGATAACTAAGAACCAAACACACTTTAAATAGGCAATCCGACTAGGAGATGACAGCACGTCACCGTTACCGACTGTGAGTCATGTCCTGCAACATCTCGAGCCAAGCATAAGGCGGGCTACGTGGACTTTAGCCTAGAAGGCGAGACGGACCAACGGCACCGAGTATGGTAGTCAGTGACTTCATTTCGCGCTGCTAAGTTAAATTTTGACCACCTCAGGCCTTGAGCCACCCTACATCCAACAAACGAAACAATGCCCTAATCAGTAAACGGCGACCGGACACACGCAGTACATGCCCAAACCAACGCAACTTCATTAGTGGTATCGGTTGTTCTAAGGAACTAGCCTGATTATCACGGCCTAGCACTCGCCTACGCACAAGATCGTTGTAGACATGCTGGCGCCATCCGACACCAGCAATTTTTCGCAGACAACGATGGTTAAAGGCATGAAGGCGCCCCCGGTCCTCAGATCGAAGGGATCAAGTCTCACTACCACAGAGTAGGACGGCCCTCAATGTGGCCTTGTAAACACGTCCTTTCAAACAGAGAAAACCCCTTCCTGACGCCACAGATATCGAAGATAAGAGAAGGCAGTTCTGGCTTTTGCAATACGTGAACTGACTTCAGTCGTTGTGCATCCATTGTTGTCGATGCAGCTTCCAACTACCTCGAGTTCCTAGCTATCAGGGGATCACCAAGTGGACGTTGGTCTTTCAGCAACACTTTGCATGTTGAAGGTGCGAGGTGCAAGCCAAATGATGGAACCATAGTAAAGTGGCTATTTAGGGTTGTCTGGGTCGCCCCAAGATCATCAAACAGCAAGACAATCTCGTCCGTTGAACACAAATGGGGAAATTGGGCAACCATGACTAACGCCATTTGTTATCGAAAAGATATCCGACAGGTCACCGTAGACCCTGACGCAGCCTGTAGTGTTCGAGTATAGAGCACGTAAAATGTTCATGGAAACACCTTACCGCACAATTATTTCCAAAAAAGTGGATCGATCGACCGAGTCGGACGCACTCTTGAAGTCGAGGAACATAGCTATTGTCGGCCTGCGGTACGTGTGGCGCTGCTCTAGCACCTGCCGCAACGTGAATATATGGTCTATACCGCACCGTCCTTGGCGGAAGCTTGCTTACACTCTCCTAACCCGGGATTCTCGATTCGCAGTGAGGTGACCAACGAGAATTGAGGCCAAAAGTTTTGTCACCACCGACGCTAGGCTAATACCCATGTGGTTGGCACAGTCAGTGCCACTCTAATCGATTCAACCCAGTTAGCTAAGATGGTATCTTGCAGACATGTTCGAACAGGGTAGTCAGTGTTTTGCAGAGGACCTTACGTCCATCTCTAAATAGTGCAGGTGGCAGCGAATCCGGACCAGCGGCATGAAAATGATTGGGGGCTGTGATCGCGTTTCGGACCTGCGCATCCGACGGAGGCTCTAAACTAACCGTCTAACCGTTCATGATCTCTGGGATGTCCAAGGACTGCTGCGGTGACGACTGATAGTGCCACAAGCAGAGGTATTTGCATCGTGCATGGTGGCAGAGATCCTATTCCACGGAAGTTCCGTACGTACGACATCCTGGTAGATTTGCCTGATTGAGGACTGAGATAACTTCACAATTGCCAATCGAGGGAGACGTTTGGTATGCCTTCAGCTAAACATGGAAAAACGAGTATCAAGGCATGATCAGAGTCGACGCAGGTATTCCAGAACGAGCGACAGTCCAGTATGGAACCATATCACCTGTAACTTATGGCAATGTGATCTATTTGGGTCCATCGCTGATCCGCTACAGGTGGATGCCAAGTAACACTTCGGCGCCCAGTGTACCTAAAAGCTGTGCTACTAAGAAATAGCCGGCGCTCTGCATACAGCTGCAACAGACCCTCCTCGATGTCCGTCCGTTCTGAGTTAAGTCCATACTTACCACTCAGCTGAGCTACTGAAGAGATCAGACGACCTACTTGTTTATTCATATCCCCTGTAAGAACTATTATGTCTGGACTGGTACGATTGTAGTGGCGTGTTCAGTTCGTGGCAGAAAACGTTTTTGGCTGCATTAGAACTGCAGTCGATGGGAGCATAAGCGAAAACCACAAACAGCGTCTAGTTCTACTACGTCAATCAACCTCGATATCGTCAAACGGGCTAGTCAGAGGAATCCAACCAAGCGATGATGTCTCAGGCTTAGAGCTGATTACGATACCTATCCCAGCTTGACTTGTGATAGCTGCATCAGCGTTTTCCGATGTATGCATCCAATAACAAAAGACAAGCTGGGCACAGTTAATTCTGCAACCCCATAAGGGCCATTGATCCTAGTTTCGGATATGCAACACACGTAAATACCCAAGTGCGTGCGAGTGCAGCCTGTTGAGCTAGTTGTCTTAGAGTAGTGTTGAACGCCACCAGGACAGCGTGGTCTTATTAGGTGTTGTTGGCGTTCAGTGGGTGGTGCCGGAAGATAGCTGCAGTTGGTTCGACTCCAGTGGCATTATGGCTGCAGTCAATTAAGCCGGAAATTACGGAAGGAAAGTTAATAATGGGGGGCAAGAGGGGTGTAAGAGAAACAGGTGGAATGGAAAGAAGGGAGGCACCAGTAGTAGCATGTTTTCGCTTATCCGCCTTACTGAATCCAACAGATAAAGTGACGTTTGGCGGCAGATACAGGAGACAGTTATAGTTGTACGTGGTCTGAGATATTGCAAGAGCGCCCAGACCAATACAAGAGAAGGATTGAGTCCTCAAACAGCCTGTGCACAAGGTAGCGGACGCGATGATGATGAGGTTGTACAGAAATGGACGCCATCCCATTTCAAATCCCCAACCTGGAGAACCAGAAGACTGTTCGTCTGAGCTCCAACTATTGACCAACCCAGTAAGAGTAGCTCTCAAGGGGCCCGAGGACCCACCCAATATAGCTCCAAGAATAGAAGAGGTATGCAAACGGTCGAACCACGTTAAGGTCCAGTCTCGTTGCGACGGAACCACACTGAGTGAGTGCTTGTCCACCATGCTCTACTCATTTGTAATATCCCCAATCCGTGGTATGCCAGTGAAACTTTCTCAGTCAATTGCGTCCCTAGCGTTTTCAAATCCCTCCACACATCTATCAAGATGGCCCTAACGCTACCAAATTGCATCCAGCGAGCGTGAACGGTCCTAAATGCTACTGTACATTGATTGATCCATCCCAAATCAAACAAAAGCTTCCCGCTCTATGTAGCCATCTGTGATACTATCGGTTGATTCGGGAGTGGTCACACTGAGTGAAAAGTAGCATTTTTGGTAGGAGGGTATGTTCCCGTTTGAACGGAATTGACAGCTTTGATGGCCATGTTGAGAGATCGGTGATGAAATATGACTTTCGTAAGGACAAATTTGAAAGCGTCATTGATACGATTTGCTGAAAATGGTATAGAATCCATGTTCGCGATCCCGAGCGTTGGAAAGCATGTAAAATCACTGACCTACCGTCTGGCAGGGAAGAATCTACCGATTGTCATAAACGCACCGTGAATTGCCGAGGAGTTCTAACGGCCGTCCGGAGATCCAATCGGATCTCGCACGATACACTAAGCACCAAGCGCGGCGTCTGCGTACCGCAATTAACACAGCGCTTCACGCGATGAGGTGCAGACTAGGAATACTTGAACGATCGATACATTCTGGTCAGTGTTTGAGGACAGAATGTTTCGCGAAAAACTGGTTACCTGGGGGCTCTGTACTGACCGATGTTTAGCCGTAGCGCTGAAGGAACCGTTACGTACAGGGTCTACTGTGGTAAAAAAAATGGACATCGTGTTGGCGGACAAACGTATAAGTGGTGCACAACTGCTGCTATTTCACCACAACCGTGTTCCCATTAAAGTAGACAGACGGATGTGCAAGTGAGAAGTAAGTTTCGATGTGCCCGTAGTTGTGGCAAAGGTAATGTCAAAACACAGTTACAGTGGGCAAGGCAACAGACTGAAAACTAGCTTTCAAAGAAGCAATGTAGGAAAAAAGCACCAGTTTCAACTGGACCTTTCACATTAGGAACAATAAGGATTTGGTAGTATTTCGCCTTCCTGTTAAGTGAGACAGGTTCTATCTGGAATTTCTCTTTCCTAAATAACCTACGATACTTAAAGGTTACCCGGTTGTTTCAGTTCAGTTTAGTGCAGTTGATAAATCATGATCCGGGCACCAAAGTGTTGTGGATGCAGTTGCCACGAATCACGTCGCCAGAGTAGCAAAAATAAAGAATGATAAGTAAATGCGTTTGGAGTTAAATATGGTATTAGCAGAATGGAAGCAAGAACGAGGTGCATGAAGCTAATCACATTGAAGTATGAACAGCTACACGCAAGAGAACGAATCCAGGGGCAGCACTGATTCCGACAATGCGCCACGTCCGATAGAGTCTCTAACCATTGGTTTGGACTAGCACGAGACTCCCATCTACGAAGACGGCACGTACCTGCTTGACCAAGTCTCTCGGTCAATTTCAGAGTGAAACATGCGGAATTTACCATAGTTTTATCAGGGCATCATTATCATACATACTAATAATGACAGTAAAAATGTATTAATAGAAGAATGCAGTGAACCCCAATGTATCTGTTCTGTAATAGTGAGCAATCTGAGAGTGCGCAGTCGACCTCGCTTTTAACGTTTCTACACTGAAATAGATATGACAGAAAACACTAGAAAACTTGAACCCATCGTCTGTGCAAGTCACTGAAAAATACCAAAAACGATCGTGGCCCTAGAACATAGCCTTGAAGCATACCACATTCGACTTGTATGGGGTCTGATAACGAGTTTCGAACTCTAATCACCAGCTGCCGTTGTAGGAGAAAGTTGTCAATTCAGGTGAAAAGAGGGTCACTGATGCCATAATACTGCAGCTTGGAGAGAAGAATCCGTTGATCCAGGCGGTCGAATGCCTTCGAGAAATCATAGTAGACCACATGGACGTTTTCTCCAGCGTCACCTGACTCGGTCCCGCTACTCCGGGTTATCAGTAAATGCGTTTTGCATAATCGCTGACGACGAAAGCCATGTTGTTCGAGAGCAATGGTAGCACACCAATGCATCGGCAATGATGGACTCCGTGACTTTGGACAGTACAGGATGAAGTGATATCGCTAAAGGACTGAGCCAACGGTTCTGCCAGTTGTCGTGACGTTGTTCCCAGTGCTTCTGGGCGAGTAATATCGACACCAGGGGAGCTGTGGTTGAGCAGAGACGTAAGCTTTTGCAGGACAGCTTCCTTGGTAAAAGTGATGTGCTTGAGTTCCTGCGTTGGGGTAACAAAATCTAGAAGATCATCTGGTGGCAAGACCAACTTAAATGTAGATTCATATTGCGTTCGTGGATGTTGTTCCAGTGTGTGACAAAGCTATACTTCGGAGAACAACTGCGATAAGGCCGGTGCTACTGTATGCATCTGAGACTTGACCAGTCCGTACGGAAGACATCAAACGGTTGACCATCTATGATCATCGGGTCTCATGCAGTATTGTACACATCTGGTGGGAACACAAGGTGAGCAAGGTTGAGGTCCATCAGTTGTTTTTTTACAAGAATCTCTCCGGTGCCTCACTTCAGTGTCTGTTGAAGTTGAATCGCTAAGGTTGGTTAAGTCATGTACTTCGTACACCAGTTAACCGAAAAAGCATCGAAAACTGGTAATCAACACTTCGGACTGCTGAGACGGGCATTCGGTCGATTCGAAATCTCCATTTTCCGAATTGCTTAAGTGCGACCTGATAATGGCATACCTGATTATAAACAACCCGAATCATGTGTGCGGAGAGAATGACTAATGTGTTAAAAACGATAAGTCCATCCGTTTTACAGTAAATTAGCGACTGCCATGTTGAAGTACCTGCCTGACCAAGTCTCTCGGTCATCTGGGTAGCAACCCACAAAGGTAGACATGGCGGAGCAAAATATGGACCACCGATGTTGCATAGACTAGGCGCATTAACACGGATCGGTAAGCTGCACGGAACCCAAATGGAGGCCTCTGCTACAAGCAAGAAGCTCGGTGTGTAACAGCACCATGACCGATAAGCAATTTGTCTATAAACGACGTATCGGATCCCCCAAAATAATCTCTTACTTATGGCTCCGGTGTGGATTGGAGAACATTTGCGCAAACGGCGCCAATATGTTGTCTCTATTCCACGCATCCGATACCCCCAAATTATCACGGCGTTCGAACTGGCGCAGACTACTGAAGAAGCAGGCAATGCTCATAGAATTAAGTTCGCGTGCAATAGATTCTTGCTACATATATTTACAGAAGCAGGGTTAGACGGACATAGATATCATGGAAAATGTTAAAAGTGTCCACCTGTATTCTGACTACAGTACAGAAATCGCTTGATGCAGTCAGCAAGTACTTTCTGCAATGTCACAGTAGTGATGGCGTGGCATTCATTCACAATATTCCGCTGCAATTGCTCGAGGGAAATCGGCTTGTTTCTGTAAACCCTTCGTCTGTTTTTAATAGAAAAAATACAAGAACAACCCGGTAACCTGTCATAGCTATTTCAGTGTAGAAACCTTAAAAGCGAGGTCGACTGCGCACTCTCAGATTGCTCACTATTACAGAACAGATACATTGGGGTTCACTGCATTCTTCTATTAATACATTTTTACTGTCATTAATAGTATGTATGATAATGATGCCCTGATAAAACTATGGTAAATTCCGCATGTTTCACTCTGAAATTGACCGAGAGACTTGGTCAAGCAGGTACGTGCCGTCTTCGTAGATGGGAGTCTCGTGCTAGTCCAAACCAATGGTTAGAGACTCTATCGGACGTGGCGCATTGTCGGAATCAGTGCTGCCCCTGGATTCGTTCTCTTGCGTGTAGCTGTTCATACTTCAATGTGATTAGCTTCATGCACCTCGTTCTTGCTTCCATTCTGCTAATACCATATTTAACTCCAAACGCATTTACTTATCATTCTTTATTTTTGCTACTCTGGCGACGTGATTCGTGACAACTGCATCCACAACACTTTGGTGCCCGGATCATGATTTATCAACTGCACTAAATTGAACTGAAACAACCGGGTAACCCTTAGGTATCGTAGGTTAATTAGGAAAGAGAAGTTCCAGATAGAACCTGTCTCACTTAACAGGAAGGCGAAATACTACCAAATCCTTATTGTTCCTAATGTGAAAGGTCTAGTTGAAACTGGTGCTTTTTTCCTACATTGCTTCTTTGGAAGATAGTTTTCAGCTATTGGCTTGCCCACCGTAACTGTGTTTTGACGTCACCTTTGCTACAACTACGGGCACATCCGTCTGTCTACTTTAATGGGAACACGGTTGTGGTGAAATAGCAGCATTTGTGCACCACTTATAAGTTTGTCCGCCAACACATGTCCATTTTTTTTTACCACAGTAGACCCTGTACGTAACGGTTCCTTCAGCGCTACGGCTAAACATCGGTCAGTACAGAGCCCCCAGGTAACCAGTTTTCCGCGAAACATTCTGTCCTCAAACACTGACCAGAATGTATCGATCGTTCAAGTATTCCTAGTCTGCACCTCATCGCGTGAAGCGCTGTGTTAATTGCGGTACGCAGACGCCGCGCTTGGTGCTTAGTGTATCGTGCGAGATCCGATTGGATCTCCGGACGGCCGTTAGAATTCCTCGGCAATTCACGGTGGGTCCATGACAATCAGTAGACACATCCCGGCCACAGTGTATTGTGTTGGGTCATGCGTCCAGAATATTTGCCTTTCTCTCAAACTTATACCCAGTGAGGATGGCTGAATGTGACCGCGGCGCTTTGTCCGGAATGAAGTTTCAACAAATAACCGACAGTAAAACGTGGACTAGGCTGCTAAGATGGCCGATCAGTCGATTAAACTGTATATTTGCATCACCCTAGGGTGAAAAGCCAATGAAACGCATACCCGTGGGACGTAAAAGGGTTTCCAGAGCCTTATCACCTATTGAAACGAAGCGGCGTTATATTATAAGTTAAAATTGCGTTGTACAACCAAGAATCTCAGTCAGTGTTACCCTGTGGGCCGCAGCTATTGCCAGTGTAAGTCGAAGAAATATTTATCGTTGTAAACGTCTTCTGTTTACGAAGGAGCTGACTGTGTGTGGCCGTAGGCGCGTTAACTCCACATGTCGGTTTATATTCCTCCAGGCCGTCACAAGGATTGTCTGCACCAGTGCAATAGTCATGTAACGCAGTTGAACATGAAGAATGTTCTCGGAAACGTCATGAGCGAACAGGAAACCACAACAACGGCGTACAAAGGTATTTGCGGCGTGTAAACCGATCCGCGCCCCACGAAATTGGACGAAACGAACAGTGGCGATGATGAATGAGAGCACTACGATCGCTACACGGTAAATCGATTTCACAAGCAAACGCCCAGATGTCACGGATGACAATATGAGTAGCGATCAGAATGGAGCCGACGGATCAGCGCGACAGACGGGGAACTGTAATTCACATAAAAAGGTGGTTAAAAGCGATCTTCCTCTCACAGTTATCCGAAGTGTCACTTAAGCTTCGAAAAGCCTGCAAGAGACCGGAGTCAAACCCATGACAGAAATTAGTGGAGGTGGTAAACTGAAACAAAACTGGTGGCGCTTCTGGCTTCTCTTGCTTAGGGCAACGATTAGAGGTCCCAGAGGATGGGGGTTCTCCTGATGTTATGTTGTAAAAATAAAGCAAGTGAGTAATGGCCATGATGAGTGTCAATCATAGAGTTTGCACAGGAAGGTGCCGACATGGCCGAGGCAAAGTGCGGAAGTGACTAAGCATGTTCATTAAAAATACACCCGAAACACGCAACAGGGGAAGTCGGAATCGGGTTAAGTTCGACATAAAGCATAAATTACGCGCCATTAAGGTGGTTGTTGTTGTTGAGAGAAGCGTTCAATAGAAACAACGCTGCGAGCGATCTAAGCAAAGGGGAGATACCTGTATTCCAAAAAGAAATAAACAATGCTAATGCGCCGAAGACAAATAATTCTCGTGTCTATTTCAGAAAAACCACCCATCAAAACAGCGCTGTTCTCCTGCAAACAATCCGCAGGAATGGTGGAAAGCCAGAATGCCTAAAAGTCTCTATACTGCCGTCGTCTATCCGACCGAGGCAGAGAGTAGATAGGTCGGGTCACAAGATTTGTGGCGCCTTAGACAGTGTGATCCAGCCAACATAATACAAAGCTTAGTTGGATTATGAAATTTCACCCGTTCTCTAGTAGTGTTACCGGACAACATCAACATCAGATTTTGGGAGCAACATGGTGAGAGCGATTAACCTATCGCGTGGTGTACATGAGAGTGAGTAGAAGCACCCGCGTCAAAACCTGTTTTCGGGACACCAATGTGATGAACTCTCGCTAATGATGACACACGCGTTATACGCAACGAACAATGGTGTTTGTTGAAAAGTTGTCGGAAATATCAACGGATCACTTTCAGAAGGATAGACAGGGGAATGGACTCTCACATTCCAGGCACGGCTGTATTCACTAGGGGATGTGGGTCTCAGAAAGATGTCACCTGCGACATGCGAAATCAAGAAGTGATGTCTTGGTCGAGCTGAAAATTCCATCCGTTCATATTTTAGCGTAGTTGAAAGTGTGCGAGCTTACTGAGGACGCATGTGAGGAAACGGATTCAGACAGAGAGTAGACTGAAAAGATATCGGGTCATGCAGTAAGTCTTTGCTCAGGTCTGCACTGTGGATCTGTAATGCGAAAACCGGCGGTTACATAATAAAAGGCCTACTTGTTATTAACGGGAATTCATCTGTATGGCACAGGACAAGTAAAGTGGTCTCGTTAAACGCGAAGTTGGCCGCCTGGCCCTCGCCTGGACAGTCGATGAGTGCACGAGTACTGCTGCGCAATCTGAGCGAAAGATCTTAACCGAGGGACAGAATCATGCGTCAATCCGATAAGATTTGTAAAAAATGTTAAAACCGGTGGCTCTCTGGACGCACACAACGCAAAACCTACGGCGACGTCGAGGTGGATGACAAAGCTATAGCACATGTCACGCAATTAGTTCGTCATATCAGGCAGGAACTAATGGCGCGCCTCTCCTCTTTAGCATCATGTATCCTGAGTAGTTCGTCTGGGCCGAAAAACCATCACATGGTAACGCAGTGAAAAACTGGCGGAAGAAGTGTGCACGGAAATAAACACAGTCTAATGAGAGGCTGACGCGACAGAATATACAAGGGGACTTGGCCCGCCGCAATGTGTGTGTGAATGTGTGTCCAAAAAATATCTTCCGAAGAAGACAGAATGGCGGGGAGAAAGTCAACGACAACAAGCAATGGGGACTGGAAAAAGAAAAGAAACAGACAAATAGGGTGAGTCGTAACCGAGTCGAATGAAGGAAACAACGCTGTGCGCTGCTACGCCACAGAAACGGTCTCATTAGGAACAGGCACCGATGTAAACAATAAACTATGGCTGCAAATCGATAAGAACGATCGGCGAGCAACGATAACCGAAGCACAGGACCAACAAGCTGCACCGACTAAAGAAGGTATGGATGCCGTTGAGAGGACGCCGTTAAAAACGTTCAGGAGAGGAAGAGAGGGTACAACCTGTGCGTTCGAAATTGGACACGAAAGAAACTTCTGGCGAAAGTATACTACGGCTTCGTACGTACTCTGAAGGTGGCGTCCATGGTCCTCCCTTCGACATATACGATTCACTGCAGATGAAGGCGTGTCGGATCACATTAAGGGATGACAAATGCTCGCCGCCATTTACACCGGAATTCTTCGAGGTAACCCGTTTCTACTTTGAGTGCGCACAACGAAGTTTCCCACATCTTAAACTCGGTCCTCCTAGTTAGTGCTTGGTCAGCTATCGGAGTAAAGGTTCCGGAATGACATCGAAGAATGGTGGCTGCAAGTGGGAGTATCGGCTGATCGTTCGTTCCCCTCATGAGTAGCGGGCCGGGCGGACACAGTAGCGTTGTTTGAATTGCCGGTACGACGAATTCTGTTGGTGTTGGTCGTAACGCGAATAGTTCCGGACGCGGACGAAGCGTTAGGCGCGGTCGGTTCATTTTCCATTTCAACGCATGCCGCCGCACCAGAGTGCAAAGCATTATAAGAGGACAAAGTAACATTCTGAAAGATGGGCATTAATGAAGTACACGGTGTCGACTGGGATGGATGACTAGAGGTATTTGTTGGTCCCCTAGTAGGGGCGCTAGAAGGACCCGGTGAAGTTTGGACGTGTGAGTTGGAGGCAGGCAGACAAAGACACTGAGCTTGTGATGCCAATGCAGTGTGGATTTCATCATCGAACCCATCATCGTGTTCCTCCGTTCCCGCAGAAGGTCGAACAAAATCCCATATCAAAATGGTGTCGTCATGAGAAGAGGAAACAATCTGGAAGTCGTCGAACTGCAAGCGAAACACTCGACCGGTGTGCTGTTGAAGCGTGTGAATACATAGCTGACTGGGCTTCGCTCGTGGATCCAACGCGTGCTTTAGGCTCCAGACTTTAATTTTGCTGAAAAACAAAGCAAAACTGATGAAAGCTGAGTAATCATCAAGTCAAATAAAAGCAATGTGCGGATAGGTGGAACTTGGCAATTCAAATGTAATACACAACAGTAATTTCAGAAAGCAATCACCTGGGTCATCACATATCCACGAACGGAAATCGAAGAAAGGAAAGTGGGAGACTCACCCATCATACGCCCCAGAGACGATGTGCTTGGAGTCGAAGCGGATGCAGCGAACTAATTCTTCGTGGCCTTCCAGAACCCGGAAGCACACACCAGTTTCTATGTCCCAAATGCGGATGGTGTTGTCTGAACTTCCGGACACTACAAGGCGATCACGATACTGCAAACAGGCGATCCCTCGACGGTGTCCAGTAAGGGTCCGGACATATGCACAGGTATCAGTGCACCAAACCTGTGAGCAAAGTCAGAGTAGAGATTTTCATATGACGTTGACTCGAGTAGAAACATGAGCATTCGGGTCTCTGGTGAATACCACTAAATAACGCGGCAAAGTATGTAGCCAGTAGAAAAAGGGAATTTCAACTACTATTAACAGTTTCTGCCCTGGTAATGTCCCAAGCCATTATACAATTGCCTGTACTCGCGTGGCAGTGAAGCCTTAGTGTGAAAAAGGTATCAGCAATAGTACGTCGCACCGACGCTTCGCTGCTACACGGCTACCATCAGTCGTGTCTGGGTTAGGGATTTCATAAAGCTGCTCGAAACTACGCAACATTAAACCGGTGATCTCAGGCAGATGCTGCTTTATCCCTTCGGACATCGGTCAGCATTAATCGGAAGTACTGATGTCCTGTTGATGATAAATATTTTATAGTCAAGATGTGACAAGTTATGTTAAAAACCATGGAAGGCAAAAGTGCGTAATCATAACGAATGGAGTTGGGAACCGCGACTCAGTGAAATCGGAAAACCGGACAAGTGTTACTAGACATTGACAAGAGAAGTGAATAGTTCAGAGACGGGTCACGAGCAACCAGAACGCAATGCCGTACATGCCTTGATTGGCCTCTCGCATTGCCGATAATAAACGCTTATTTAATTATAACTGTCCCCTTGATCTGGTAAAGAGACGTGGTGTGATACATGTGAGCACTTTAAGTCAATGGGGTCCATGCTCTGAAGAATGAAGGTAACTCATGTAAACCTGAACTAGCGAACGAGCACTTTGAAGAGCGCATCAGCAGAGGTACAATTAGAATTTCACAAGCCGTTACAACCCCCCAACATGAAGTAGTCGCATAAACAATGCGCACACGACATCAGTGCAGAGAGGAATCCGGGTTTTCCGAAGTCGACAGACCGAAAGACATGATCACATTTGAAGTAGTGGATTGGGTCGAAGATTTCTAAAGAATGTGGATCGAAACTTTCAAAAGACATGGGACAGCTCGACTGGAGTGCATAACGGTTGAAAGGCGCAATAATTTACTTGCTTTCCTCGGACCATTATTTTCTACACAGCTTCCGAGACATTGGACGGAAAAGTGCTAACCCCACGGGTCAACGGAGCAGTTCAAGTATGACATAACAGGATCAATTCATTTTAAATCAGTTTTCGAAGTGCGAAAATGATTCGTTAACCAGCGCATAGAAGTCGATGCACACATATGATATACAGTGGAGGTGTCGTTGGCGAATGACGATGGCGTTGCCTCCAAAGGAATGCGACACAAAAGGATCAGTGAATGATAGAGCCTAATTTAAGCATCAATGGTATGACTTCTGTGGATAAAATGTGAACGCTCGACAGCTGAATCTGCATTTAATGCCATAGATGGGAAGCAAGAAACATATGACAGACAAGCGGGGGGGGGCAAAGGTGAGAAAAGTTCGGGGAGGAAAGTGTGCGCGAAATGAAACGAACGCAATTGATCGCAGTGAAATGAACGGAGCACTGACAAACCTTGATGGTGCGGTCACCACTGGCAGAGACGATATATTTGTCATCAAAGTCAACCACATTCACCGCGGCGCGATGACCAACAAGAACTTGACGTAACTGGACATCACGAGGCCAGGGTCCCATGTCCCATACTGCAATGCTGCGGTCCTGGAGGGAAACAGGTAGCGTGATTAGACGAAGCCAGGTTCGAAACAGACGCGATACATAACAAAAGGTGAAACAATGAGGTGCTGCAGATCAGAGTTCACGTCAAAAGATGCCTCATGTACTCTAACTAAGTCTCCGCAATTACGTACTAGCTAGGCGGGTTTTGCTTACCCACTGATAGTGGATCGTAGACGACCTCGTGACATCAGCAGAGGGCATCACGCCTTGAATCTCCGATGGAGTACAAGAGAACATGCGTCACGAGGCTTGGAATCACTGGCGGTGTGTGTGTGTAGAAAGCACCATCAAGCTAGAGCAGTGGTTCTCAACCTGGGATTAGCTACCCCCAAGGTGGTAAACTGAAATTTTACGGGGGGGGGGGTAAATATAAGTACGAGGATTGAGTCATAATCTGTTGCCAAACAAAATTAAAAACAAAAGCTTATGTATCAAGATACGTAACTAACTACTTAACCACCACTTATTAGCCATGGTTGACTAATCATTAGTGAGTGGCTAGTGAAGCAGAGAACTTTCGCTATAAATTTTATTATCTAAAACACGAATACAAGCCTGTAAAGCAGCACACCTAGATGGTGCATCTATCGGCTTGTTTGTCGATCGTTGTTTTTGTGGATTCTGGCAGTCGTTCGTGGGGTCGAATTACAGAGTTGGGTAGACACTAAGGTAGGAGCATGGATCGGCTGACCAGGAAAAGGAGCGAGCGAATGTTCACAAGGTGGAACGGAAAAATCAAATGATTAGTTTTCAGAATGTATCGATACAGAAATGCAACGGGAAGCTGTCCCCCAGGAAGGAATTGGAAGGGATGGTTGAAACAAATGAAAAGCCACTGATATATCGTCGTGTTTGATCAGAGATCACACACCAAAGTAAAGGACCGAATGAACTTGGAGCATCGGCTGAAACTTCCCCAAATATAATAGAAATTATTAGAACTAATCAATAGCAACCTTATTATTAACGCATATGATCTATTGATTGGTCATACATTGCACAAAAATGAGCGTTTTCTTGCTGATTAATTGAAAGTAAAAATAATAATGTTTCGCAAGTTAAAGAAAAAATGCAATAGTTAATAAGTAACTAGCAATTAAAAATAAATTTTTGAGGGGTAATTGTTTGTAGTGAAGCTGATTTGTGGGTAACAGCCGCAAAAAGACTAAGAACCACAGAGTTAGAGCGAAGAACGTGACTTAAAAGCATCAAAAACCGCCAACATCCAACAACTAATGGTTGGATGACGAAAGATGGTCGCTGAACTCATCATCATCATCCTCACGATCATCATGATCATGATCATGATCATCATGATCACCATCATCATGCTCATGCTCATCATCATGATCACCATCATCATGCTCATCATCATGCTCATCATCATCCTCATCCTCATCATCAGCAGCAGCAGCAGTGGTGGCAGTATCACCATCACACGTTAGGTAAAGGTGGGAAATACCACAGCTGTTGTGGCGCAATACAAAAAATAAATATATGAAAAACTGTGAAACAGTATAGAATGAGAAACCATGAAGGAAAGACAGTATAATGTTTAGTAACACTGAATTATCATGGCGACACATTGGTGCTCTGACTAAGACAACTCAGGTCATGATAGAAAGAAGGAAGAGAGATTACTAAATTCAGTTGAAACGAATTTAACTAGTGAGCAAGCACAGGATACGTCCGATAGCTATGTACAATACGCTGAGGTCGATGAATCATAAATTCGGAAATCAAATATCTCGAAGCAAACTGGGAACTGACTGGAAATTCAGGCCTGGGGTACAAATTGATTTTGTGTGAATGGGAATGGTGGTAAAGTTTCGCTCTTGATGAAACTAATACCACAAGTCAAACGTGGCAAATATCGTGAACTCATAGACGTTTATAATTTTAAAATAAACCGTGTCGAAGGTAATGGAAGCAAGAAAATGTTACTAAATGATGAGGAAGTTGGTTACGGAAAATAGATGCACTGGCCGGTGTGATATCGTCTCTCCGAAAAAGTTCTGAATGACAAACAAACAACTGTAGAAATGTAGGGGTTCCGGCCAAACAGAATGACGATTAAACTCACCTTAGAACACGTGACAAGCACGTTGTTACGAAAGCGCAAATGCAACACAGCTTCGGCGTGGTGGTTGATCACATTCAAGCAACGCCCCATGGATAAGTCCCAAAGGCGTACTGTGGTGTCACTGGAACCACTGATTAGCAAATTGCCAATGTACTGCAAACACAACACTGAGCCTGTATGTCCTTCGAGAACCTGGAATACGAAAGTTGTTCTCAGGTTAATGAAACGAATCAACTATGGCAAATGGTTAAGGTGCATGACTCGAGTGTAACGTTGGCTGGTCGATTTTGTAAAACCATCTGTAATGCGTTGTTAAGCAAGTAGCTCACGAACCGGACATGCGAATCGGTTTGAAGAGATCAAACTCAAAAGTAGTACCTGAGTGCAGTGGTAACCATCGCTTCCGACATCCGTTGCGAAACCCTCGCCGCCGGCAACGGCAACGGCTTCCATAGCCTCGTCCGCGGGGCGGTCCACTGCAGGTCTGGCTTCGTCTGCTCCAGGACAGGGATCATTGTTTCCGACGGCTGCAACAGAAACGTTAAGTGCAGCGGATGACGGTCGCGGGACAACGGGTTGTGCAGTTCGAGTGATTGTGGGCCGCGGTGAGTTGACATCGAACCGCCTCCACACTTTGATGGTGTCGTCCCGCAGCCCACTTACGATCTTCTCTTTGTCATACTGGAGGCAGTACACGCCCTTGGTCACGTCACTTCGGCAGGGTATGCGAGTGAGGTGATAATTCCCCCGAGACCAATTGTCCTCCACACGCTGAGATAGTGAGTGAGAGAGAAACTTTTAGCCACAGGAAATCGGGTGAAGCAAACAATTTAAAAGAAGTCCGATGTTACATTATGACAAACGGTAGCGGGCGAGCGAGTATTACCAAATGAAGCTCCCGAGGTCAATATAAAGAATGCCTGAAACAAGACTCATAGCCATGAGGACAGCTCACAAGAGCGGTACAAGTATGGCACAGGATGGTAGACAAGTACAACGAGCACTATGTAGCAAAATTGTGCGGGAAACGAGGAAGCTAACGATAATGAAGAGCAAGAAAAAACAACATTTCAACGGTGTTCCGAATTCAGTTAGTGTGAAGTATTCAATTCACGGGCCGTCTGAAAAATACCAAGCCACGTTCGTATACAGAGATTATGCACCTTAATACTCGGTAGACGGATGACACATACGTCGTCATTAACACTGCTTAGCAGTTAGCCCACTCACGATTGAGAACTAATCCGATGGCACCTTTTATTTCCCACTATTCTTTTCCCATAGTTAGCAATAAATGTATCCAGATAACCATTAGCCATGACTCTGTAGTCCCGCGTCAATCGAGTCTTCCAAACAGATCCGTCAGGCTCTCACAAAACAGATACGAACCAACCACCGTAGTACCCAGAACAACAGCTGTTGGAGTTTAGGTACCACTCTGACTAATTCGGTTCATAATGATACATCGATCTGATGAGTGAGCCATTATAGCTCCTCCTCCGCCTCCTCAAGGCAATATCCAAGAAACGGAACTTGTCTGATAACTCGTTTTCCAGGTGCCGGACTGAGAGAAACCTGTCGACCCGGATTTCGGAGCACACTCCGCAGAAACTAGCTTTGACTAGTGCAAAAGAACCTGCTAACCCAAGTACCACGCCCTGGCCGAATGTGCGGTGTCAAAACCCCAGCATTCAAGGGTTTTAGCAGACAAATTAATCCCCCAGCGTTTGTAATAGAGACGCAAGCGGAGCATGTAGGCTGTCTGCTACATACAAAGGTCATCAGCATGGGCGTGGTACGAGCTTTGATCTTTCCGCCGAATTTGGAAATCGAATCGGTATTGATCGGCCAGCAAATACAAGCCCGCGTCAAAGGAATAGAACTATTCCGTCAGTATGGTAAACCCGTGGAGCGGAATTTACTCACACTGGCTGAAAACCAGACGCAGAGGAGTGAGTGACGAAATCCAAAGTTATCATGTTTCATTTACCAATAAATATAATTGATCAATCCTGTAGATATACTCTCTGTCTACCGAGTTCTGAAAATTTGTATTCCCAAGGTTGGACGGGCGCGTGACTCAGCAGGCAGACAGTCGCAGTCACACAGGGCAGCAAAGCAGGAGTACAATAGTTTGTTACACTTAGTTTGTTCGCATTCCATTCTTTTGAAATTTGGCAAAGTGGATATGGAAAAGTTATTGCTGCTACTTTCCCGAATAACTCAAGTTCTCTTTTCATTCAGGTATTTAAATGGAAAATCTATGTAAAAAGAAAACCTATTTTCGACACTTGCGTTTGTTCGTGTTTTGTAGTAACCAAAGAGCAACCGAAACAACTCGGAAGATTTTTCGTTCACGGTATAACCCGCGTTAGGACAGCTCTAATGTGGTTTACAAAATCCTGAAATTGCCACCGAGCAAAATGCGACATGTATTGTGCTGGGTGCGATCTAATGAGCTCGACAAAGCCCATTTTAAAATGATGTTGAAAAAGAACGGTCATTATAAGTGCGGGGAATTGGCTGCGGAAGTCAAAAATCACCAGTGGTACACAGGCACACTGCGCACACTTCGTTGTCACGGTCGCGCGTGGGCTGAGCGTACCGCGGGGTTGCCCACACCTACGCGGATTCGATCCGGCGACCTCCGGATTACGACTCAGGCTCGCAATCCTTCCGGCCACCGGCCGAGAAGACGAAAAACAATGCAATGACGACTTCCTGATATTCTAAATCAATGGGTTTTACTCAAAAAGTCAAAACTTGGGTGTCATAGAGCTTATTCAAAACGAAGACAATCGACTGCTCAACATTTTACCCAAGACAGAGCAACACGCGGCCACAATAAACGATTCTTGTACATAATTGTCATGGGGGGCTGAGAAATGGTGTATCTAAGTGAATGTGAAACAAAAGAAGTGGCTTTAAGAAATGCACCAAAGCTAAACGTTAGGCGAAATCCCCATCCTCAAAATACTATGATATGCGATTGGTGGGACTGTGGTCTTGTGTGCAGATGAGCTAGGGAAAAACAGAAGATGACCGGAACCTCTATATAGCCCGATTGCGCAGTGTAAATGGGACGATGCAGAAAGAAAGACCTGACCGACAAGGCCAAATCATTCTGCTTCACGACAATGGTGGGCATCATGTTGTATGCATTGTCCAAGCGGCCCTCCGAGAGCTCGATTGTAAGGCTTTTAGACACCCACCCTTTTACAAGAAACCCGGGCTGACGAATTACCATCTTAACGATGAGAAGACTGGCCTAGCTTTTCCGGCGATTTCTGGTGGCACGGTATTGGCAAACTGGTCGAGAGTTGGGAGCAAGTTGCAAACAACGACGGACAGCACATAATTGATTAAGCTATTATGATGATTGTTTTGAGTATCAATAAAGCTTTACTGTGAAAAAGAGGTGGGATTTGTGTAAAAACATGATAAGCATGGGTAGCTTGAGTAATGGTTCACCACGGGTGGCACTGACGTAATATACAAATGCTGGAACGACCTATAAGAACAGTTGGAGCACATAGACGGACACATTTAACATACGAAAGCCAAACAAATGGACTACGAAAGCACCACAGAGAAGAGACCGGTCCAACACAATAATCGGGCTAACTAAGCTATGAACCCCTAGCGTATCGTATGACAACTACCATTTTGCTCACTCTTTAAGGCTTGTAAACGGCTTCCATGGATAACGATCCACATAGTGCCCTCGAAATCAAGGCGGAATAGGAAAACAGGATCAAAACAAGAAGAAAATGCAACCTTTTCTGTCTAGTTTCACACGGAGTCTTCAAGTTTCTTGTACTAGTTTGTTTTGGTAGGGAACGGAAAGGAAATCACAGCAACAAGCAGGAATACACGTCCGTCAGTGACCTCGATCTTGAGCTATGACTTCCAGGGTCTCCAACCAGCGACACTCCGTATCTCTGAAATCACAATTAGAGAATCCAGAACAACCGACTGAGACCAACTGTTTGGTCAGCTTTTTCATGCCATCACTCCAAGTCGTAGCTTGTTCGCTGTGGATATACGGCCTGGTCTAAACATGGTCTACACAACGTCTACAATCAATAAACCCGATTATGATAAGATGGATAATGCATCACAGTGAAGCGTTAGGCTACTATATATGATGACTTTATTGACGCCATTTAGACTCTACACGTCGGGTTGATCGATGCGCAGTGATAAGTGGCGTAAATTTTGAGGTGCTCTATTTCCAAAGACACTTAGGTCTTCGCAACCTGTCAGAAAATCCATGCAACGGTGTTGCTTTTTCTCTGCCAGTCGAACCCATTACAATGCGGCGACCAGACTATAGTAGAGTAACTGAAACGAACCGATGATGCCCACAATGCCAATCAGCGAAAGCAATTCTGGGTTACTCAGTGCGTTGTGATAAATGCTCAAACGAGTCCTGCCAACAACTATGATGAATAGAGAGAACGAAAGATCCGTTGTACTTAATAGGAATTAACAAGGCGTCGTTTCAGTTGGTTTAAACAAAAACTTCCAGCCCATACCTCTCATGCGGCCTTTGAGGATAAAGAGTGAATAACACCCAGCTTGTGCTCGTGGTAATCCTGCAGCGTTGAAGCCAGTCAACTGGTTGTTCCCTCTCCGCTAACGCCAAGTTATTATGAACGGATTAAGCTCTTACTCCTGTTTAACATGCATTGCAACCAGCGTAACACTAAGTGTCAGACGAATGCAACAGCACGTATGTAGGCAAATCGAAAAGTAAGCAAAACGGAGAGCGCAACTCGAAGCAAGAGTACAGAGTGCGGATGGGATTTCGATGACATTCCATTTGATGACTTTAGAGACGGGGTTCTCACGACGATGGATTATAAGTTGAGACGTCGGTTGAAGTATTCGGGTGCAGTCACGTGACAGCCAATTTCCACAAGCTAGCCTACATACAGCAGGTGATGTGCCCTCCGCACGTGATAGTTTTAAGTCGCTTGGGTTTGGTCACGAATGCAAATGTCTGCTGTGGAGACGGATGTGATCGCTTGATGAACAAACAGCTTAACCTTGTTCAGATTGTTACAATCTTTCTTGTATTAATTACATATTATTCGCCTATCGAATACCCCACATGAATTTCAGTTAGTTCTTGTTCAGAAATTGTACAACGAAAAACTATCTGAATGTACAGGAACTGTCTGTCGACCAACGCTAAAGGACAACCAAATGCACCTGCCTAGAAAAGCGTACAGACCTTGTTCATTTCGGATTTTGAGCTGTTCTCCGAGCTGAGTAATTATTGGGCAGACGTTTCGTTGCCTGACTAGACAATATCAACAGTGCAGCCTCAAAGGCCTGGTTCGCAGTGCCTCGTAAGCAACATCAATATCCAAGTGCTTAGTGATCGAGTTCCGCTTTGAATGCCAGGCTTCAGTGAACTCACGTGCTTGCCGGATATTGGTCCTTCCGAGGATGCTGACGTGCTCCAGGTCGAATTGATGGTTCTCAGCATCCATATACACTGACTTTAACGAATTCTGATCGTGGCGACGAATGACTAGGCTGTGTTCGTGTAGCCATGTGCCAAGCTTTCTTCCAGTCTGTCCCACGTAGTATTTGTTGCAGTTCCGGCAACAGAGCGTATAAATCACACCAGTTGCTTCCTCTTTGGTAAATTTATCTTGCACTTTGGAGAGTTTACTGCTAATTGTTTCCGTTGGCTCGTGTGAAACTTTGACTCCAAAAGGTAAAAAGCCCTTGCCGCCATTTAAGAGATTCCGTTGATATAGGGCAGAGTTGCTTTCTTTGCAACCGTTGTACTTGTCGAGGTGGGTTGAGCAGCCTTTTGTGGTGCGAGGCAGCGTAGAATGAAGCCTTTTGGGTACCGTTCCGTTTGAGCAGATTAAAGAGATGGACTTCTGTCCGTCTCAGCTGCGGTGTACTACAATGGGTTTGTGCTCGTTTAAAAATGGTTCGTACGCAGCTGCGTTTGTGCGCTGCCGTAGTTGAGGATCCGGTCCATATGCGTAGATTTTTGGTACACTGTTTTTTCCAAGTGTCCAGCACCAGTCCGTCGTATGAGAAGGTCTAAGAATGGTAACTGCTCGTTGTTCTCCTCCCTGGTGAATTGGACGCCATCGAACACATTGTTGATTAGTTCGTGTGTTTGCTCCAATTTGGAACCTTTGAGGATGACGAAGGTGTCGTCTACGTATCGTACCCAAAGTTTTGGTCTCGTGATCGGAAGTGTTATTTGTTCCAGCGCCTGCATCACTGCCTCCGCTACCAGACCAGAGATCGGCGATCCCATTGGTGTGCCTCTTATCTGCTAGTAAATTTGGCCATTGAAAGTGAAATGTGTTGTTAGACAGAATTCCAGTAACTCCACCATCTGTTTGGCGTCGAGTTTACTGCTTGTATCAGATGACGTGTGCTCCTCTAGCAGGCGCGCCATGGTTTGCTTCGCCAAGCTGATGTCGATTGAGGTGAACAAGGCGATAACATCAAAAGAGACCATTATTTCGTCCCGTTCCATGGTTGCGATTTTTCAAGGAACTGTTCTGCCGAGTTGATCGAGTGTTCCGATCCTGCGATTAGGTGTTTTAGCCGTCTACAGAGCTCCTTTGCAAGCCTGTAATTGGGTGCTCCAGGTAACGATACGATGGGGCGAGATTGCACTCCATTTTTGTGTACTTTAGGCAAACCATAGAACCCCGGTAGTACCGAGCCTTGTGGTCGCATCATCTTGTGTTCCAACTTAGTGATTTTCCTCATTTGTTCCAGTTTTTGCAGTGTGTCTGGTGTTGCCTTCTAAGCGTTTTGTCGGGTCTTCGTTTATCGGCTGATATGTGTTGGTATCATTGAGTTTAAAGATCAGGTTGAAGTCGCCCGTAGCAACGGTAAAGTATACTTGATCACTAGTTCGACGGTATCTATACCATTCGAAACGGATTGCCATTAACCTGCAATTCATCTTCAAATGAGGGAAATCCAGAAGTTCGAGAACAATGCAAATCAACGCCCGGAGATGGACAAGATAGCAGTTGAAGAGCCAGGTTGGTTCGTGAAGTGGGAAAAAATTTCGATCCGGGCGAACCCAGAGAGTGCCAAAGACGGATGAGACGAAATTCCACACCAGCTTTGAGGCTGAGTGTGGTGAGGACCGTACAAGTGTTGGTGACAAGACCACTCAAAGTGTTCATACACCAACCATCCAGACAGATCTGAAATTTCTTTACATGTTCATCTACGCACGAGCAGCAGTTAGTTGGAATGTCACAAACAAGTAGGCAGTGCTGGTAACAAGCGAATATTGTGCGCGTGTGTGCGCAACTGCATCTGTTTGGCGTCGTGGCAGAGAATAACTGCGGAGATTACTGACTAGAATGACGAAGCGACGTCATGGATGAAATGCAGTGCACAATTCTAGGATTCCGTTGGCGCGTTTCTACACTCTGACGATGCACAACTGCCGGTTGGTTGCAACCGAAACAGGGTTTCGGAATTATAGGGAAATGCGTAGTAGGTTGGAGTAACTTTATATAGGCATTGAGTCCCAAAATTATACATAAAATGCCATCCAGAAAACCTAGGTAATTAGTGCATGACTAGCGATCAAAACGCAAGACATCTCATGCGTAGGAAGATGGGCTAGTGGGCGGGGGAAAAAGCCCAAAATGATAAAGCATAGTTGATGGTGACGGTCCGATATTTTTCGGATATACCCGGAACGATTAGGGTGAAATGTATGGGCTGCTCAAAGACAAGTGCTGTTAGGGAGAGCGGAGTTTTAATCAACTGGCTAAACTCAGATACATGTTGGAAAACAAGGCACATTACTATCCGATTAAAGACGTAACTGAACAACCCAGATAGACCAAACGATAAAAAAGCAAAAGCGGCTCGAACGAATGCCAAGGTAGGTGCGCTCTTGCGTTGCTGCACCGAAAGAGCATAATGACAAGAGGGACGATGATGTCAAATCAAAACATGAAGGCCGGAGTAGAAGAGTATGTGGAAAAAGTAGGCATCAGCAGTACCGAGGCTTCGATGCCGCGCCACCAATACAAGTAGCACGTGGGCTAAGGAGGGTCGCCCAGTCCCTACGCAGGTTCGAACCCGCGCCCTCAGTTTGTGATCCTTAAGGCTACGGACCGGTTGAAGAGTATGGGGGCACAAAAATGACTTGATTAGATGAGAAACCAGTGACTGCGAGATGATACAAATGCTTTGGCAAGTCGCAAAGCTGGAGTACTGTCAGGGTTAAAGTGCGATGTCTTTCTCAGTTGGTTATGTGTCAGATTACGTCAAACGAATCGCAATCTCTCAGCTGATGCGCATATGACTTAAAATGGGAAGTCTATGTACTTACGCATCACCGGTAAACCTGTAGACCGCTGCCAGCTAGATCATGGTGATGGTCCTGATCCGAGGTCAGGACAGATAAATATCGGGGTAATAATTAAGAACCCCGGGAGAAATCAATCTCTCACACACTAGCAACGGACTAGTAGTAACTCACGAGGAAGCAATTGAACTCAGATTCTGCTCCATCGTCCTAGGGAAAAATGAAAAAGTAAGATATGCCTTTTCGTTCTAAGCCCTTAGCTCTGACATGTGTGACGGAAATAAAGGTTGAAGTGCTGCTGAAATAAACAAAATCGTCTTCGAAAATTCTTATGGTAAAGACAGTGTTCTTGGTAATGAAGTCGACTCACTGCATTTGTTTTAATCTCATGTACTGGAACTTATGAATCTACTCTTACTTTGTCAAAATAAATCTTTGATCAGATTGTAATCGTCGCATATCTGCTTGTACATATAACTGATCATGCCTTTTTTTAGTGTGCTTCGTGTTACACGGAGAATATACAGTTTTTATTTTTAAGCTGCAGATGCGAGACATGCGTTGGGAATACCATGCGTAGGTAGCGCGCTTTGCCTGCATTAATCGTGCACACGAATATCGAGTTCAACAGTAATACCATGTATATAGATCACGTAGGTAATTCGTGGAGTTCGACGATGGGCTAAGACAAATGCCATCATTATCGTGTCAGTGATGAGAATACGGGATGATGAGTGACATCGGTGAGGATGCGGCGGGAAGTTAACGAATGCGAGTATTGACCACATCTGGGTTTAACAACGTATTCTAAACACATATAAGGCAGCCCGGTTAATGTACGGTGGACGTATGAAGCTGTGGATTTTTGTTTAGGTAGTGGTTTGTCTAACATGTGCATTTCGATGCTGATTTCCAGTTAGTCACTGATAGGTGATGGGAGAAGGCATTACTAGACATGATAGTAGTCGCCTTCATTGAAGATTGTGTGTAAGTCTGCGGAATTTCGTGCCACGTACCAATTGGTGATTAATCCCGTTCGATACTGACTGGCATGAAACAGACATCACCGATGTGTCTTCGATATGATTAGCCCCATTTAGGGCATGTCAGTGATATTATGGCTAAAGCCGGTGGGCAAAATGATTCACCGATAGGTTTGGGTAGCTGTACACGCAGGGCGTGTAACTGTCATACACGAATGGAACAGTTGTACTCGTTCAGTCATATGCAGGACACTCATTTCGCATTGTTCGCTTCTTACCATAGTTTAGCGACACGTTAAATGAATCGAGCGCAGTGCCAGGAGTAGAGTCGCTCTCGAATGAGTTTGCTACCAGGGGGGTTTCTTTGTGCTCCGAGTTGAGGAGCAATAGTTGCAGTCGTTTCATCATCTCAAATGAGATGATATGTCCAGTATGCAAATACTGCAGCTCAAACAAACTCAAAAAGAAGATAACAAGCTAGTCACTATTATGCAAGAAATATGTCCCTTGGACTTGTGGTGAAGTGTCCGAAAGAAAGTTGCCAAGCTAGATGAAAAAATCCAGATGTAAACAGCCAACCATGTATACCGGTATTTCGCTTCACTGCCAAGTCTACCATTATTTCAGTACGATTCTTCTTCCCCTTTGCTACAAATACACGAGAATCTGCTACATCTACAACGTCTAACCCAAACGACCAAAATCAAAGAAGAAAGTCGGATACTTAGAAATCCTAAGAGAGTACGTACATTGATGTAGCTACTCAAAAGAAGGAACCCTAAACCACATCAGGAAATTGAAACGTTGGCTCTTGACGATGGTTCCATTACGCGCGACATCTGCATATGCGAGGCTATCAACTGTAGTTTTGCCTCCTGCTTTGTCCCCAACACAGCCGTTTATCCTCCACTTCCATAAACGACGACCGAACTATGCTGTAATCACCCCGTGACGTTGAAAGAGGTGCAAAGTGCCATCGCATCCATAAAAACATCAACTCGTCCAGACTCAGATGGCATCTTGCCAAACGTTATAAAGCTCGGAGGAAAAAACCTCGCTTCACTATTAATAAACATCTTCACACTTTCTCTCACTACTGGTTGCTTTCCATCTCAGTGGAAGCAATGCATTATAATGCCTAAGCACAAGGGTGGCCCGAGAAACAAAGTGTCAAGCTACCGTCCAATAAATCACACCTCCGCTGTTTCCAAACCCCCAGTGAGAATAGTCGAGAAGAACATCGTTCAATATCTGATCAACCCCTCACAACATGGCTTTCTCTCAAAAGACTCCTGCGTCACGTGCCAGCTACAATTCCTCGATCACGTCACGACTATGATTGACAGAGGAATGGCAATTGTTATAATTCTGTTGGACATGCAAAAGGCGTTCGACCGCGTGCCGCCCAAGTCACTGCTGTCTGCTCTAATTATATGGAATTGGAAATCCTCTGCTTAACTGGTTCGACTCATACCTAAACCGTCAAACCCAGGTAGTTAGAATCAGTCAGCAATATTCTACACAGAAACAAAGAACCAGCGACCTCTTCCAGGGAAGTGTGTTAGGACCACTACTTTTCCTAGTCTACGTAAACAACATATGCGACCTGATCAAATATGGACACTCATTTATGTTTGCAGATGAGGTCATTACATCCAGACTAATTAGAAATGTGCCTGGGAAGCATCTGTGGAGACCTATCCGCACTAGATATAGCTAGTGAAGGTTTATTAATGAAGTTCTCCGCAGTGAAATCCCAAGTACTTGGGTACAGATGCCGCATCCCAGAAGACTCTATCACACTTGCCGGAAATGTGGTCCCAACGTCTGATTCAGTTCGGGACTTAGGAATTAGGTGCTCCAACTCTTGCAATTTCTCTGAACATGTGCTTTATCAGGTTGCAAAAGCAAGGCAGTTATGCGGATATCACCAGAACTTTCTCCTTACCTGAAGCACGACTTGGATCATTCAAGACAAGAGTACGACTGACTCTGAAATACTGTACTATCGTTCACAGCCAATGGAAAAAAAGACAGAACGGCTCTGGAAAATGTCCAACGATCATTTAGCAAGCTGGTTATGGGGCGCTGCTCAAACCTGAGTTATTATGATCGCTGTCGAAAACGCCAACTGGATCATCATTGGCTGAGACGGCTAAAAAACAACCTCGTTCTCTTCTACACCATTATAAACCAACGAATTTACACAGACAGCCCCGCATTTGAACTACAAAAGACTGCAGTCTATCTCACATGTAATGGCGGCTAATTGCTACACACAAAGCTTGCAAGTCATAAAACCCGGTCGAATTTTTTCTTAGTGAGATACACTGATCTGTGGAACAAATTACCCCTACAGATACGCATGAGCGCAAGCTATGTTACATTTCGAAATTCCCTACAGACGTTCCTCACTAAATCAAATGTGTTAAAGATTTTTGACTCACAGCAAACTCTAGAATCATTGACAGAGGCTGTTATAAAAATGATATGAGCAGATAGTTGCTTACAACTAGCTTGCCCACTACATGTCATTACCTACAATGCCAATCCTGTGTGTGTGCAGCCTAATATCCTGTCCCTTTTATTATCTACCCCTGAGCCCCACAAACTAAAAAATGATGATACAAATATCGGCAAACTCTACATATTAGGTGCTCGGGTCTAGGATCCGAGGAAAAAAAACATAATCGGAAATGCTATTAGTTAAATTTCCTTTACTATTATGATTTACGCCGCATAAAGCATGAAACCAAATCACTATACAAATGATCGCTCCCCCTTATGGAGCATTGTACCGTTTGTCGATAAATATACAAATTTATTTATTTAAAAATACAAAACCCGCTTACGCAGTGTACGCCAGGGTTCAGAGCAGCTACATTTGGTTCACCTTCAACCGGGTCTTAGCCAAAGTCAGGTCCCCCTGCAAACGACGTATCATTTTGAAGGTAAAATGTATCAGCAGTGCGCCGGTACATTGTACCGACGCTTCGCCACCAGTCGCACACAGATACGCCTAATTGAACCGGTACCTTGTGGATCTACTACCTGTTCATAGTGAGAGATCTCGATCCTGTTTTATAATCGCAGGTGGGAAAATGTGAGGGTTCCCCGATTTAGCTGGTTACGAACTAACGTGATTTGATGCGTTTCGACTAAACTGATGAGATCACGTGTTACGAATGCCGGTTCACATGTTGTGTATCAGCATTCTGGGTAGGCACTGACTGGAGGAAGCGAGGATGAATGCGAGTGGGGACTAGAAGTGTGAAGGCCATTATGGTGGGACTAGTATCGACAGGTCTAACAAGAGTATCGGATTGGAGTCCAGAAAATGACAACCGTGGTTGGCATCTATGACCCAAAGTCCAAGCGAAGTAGCGTATCTGTTGTGGGCAAATGTCTTTCCCATGTCAACAATTTCGTTTCCTACTCGGATACAATATAGTGGGTCGTCTGGATGCAGGTGCCCCACACTTTGTGTCTAAACTTTGCTAGCCTCAACCAATTGCATTGAATCGCACTACGAAACCGAGAAATCCAACCACAAAGGCAACAGGATCGATGATAAATTAACGATCAGTAGAGGGTGCAGGAGAAGGGCGAGTACATCGTCCGTGGTACGATCACATGGGTGAGGCGGGTTTAATGCTCAAGGTAAGAAAAAGCGAACGGGAACGAGACGAAAAAAAAGGCCCGATGAAAAGTAGGTTGACCTAAAAAGCGAAATGGTTAGAGGAGTGAAGTGTCAGGTTCAGCTCAGCTCAGTTGATCAACTATGATCGGAGCACCGAAGCACGGTGGATCCAGTTGCCATGTCTCGCACCGCAAGAATAATGATAACAACAGCAAGATAGTGGGGCTTAAGGTAAATAGAATGTAAAGAAAATGAAAGCAAGAGGGAAGTGAGTTAAACAAATCAGAGTGGAGCGAAAATTAACAACCAGGTGCAGGAAAATGTATGCAGGAACACCACTGACTGAGTGACTGCGCCATGTCTGATACGGACCCCAACCAATGGTATGGACCATACCATTCAGCCTGATCAATTCTTGCTGTCAATTTCTTCATTACACTATGGTTTTGTGATAGGGCGTGATACTACCCGGTTGCCCATGCCGAAGTAGGGAGTTGAATTAGAGGACTGCACCACGAGCATTTGGCTAAATAACCTAAACGCAAGGCAGCGGGGCGAATTCCAAGAATCGCGCCCATTGGGAGGCGTTAACTGTATGTTCAGTTCATGCGTCTTTGTTTGGTAGATTACCAAACAGGGGCCCAATACTCCCGTTAAAGTCAGCACAACTGCCGGAATACAATGATTCACGGAGGTGGAACATTGTCGCCGAACACTTTGCTGGAACGGGGTACACCCGAACCACCCAGCTGGCAGCACGAGGAAGTAGTTCGGTAAGCCATGGAGTGTATTACAACGTGCTCATCAGCTACCGGTTCTGCTTCTCACAGTCAAGTGACTTCATCACACGCCAACTGTTTGATTCTAAGAATCCTCACTTTCCGTTACCCGATTCATGTGTTCAACAATCTGGCTGCGTTTCCGGTTGCGCCGCAGACCAAGGAGTTCAACCTATGGCTCTCTTTCGTCCCCGATCCTCGTTACGTCTGGCGTGGTTCAACGTTCGGACACTCATGCTGAATGGACAGTAAGCCGGTCTAGCGCGCACCCTAGAGTCCCTAGACATTGATGTCTGAGGCCTTTCAGAAACCCGATTGCAAGATCCCAACACTGTGCTTACATTGACATCCCCCACTGACCATGAAGCCAGATATCACCTGCGTCTGTCTGGAGATTCAGAAGCAGCCTCAGCGGGTTTGGCTAGTGTAGGTATAGCACTAATTGGCAACGCCGAGGGGGCACTATTTGACTGGTTCCCGATTAACAACCGACAAAATGCAGTTCGGCTTCGGGGTTCATGTAGAATAAACAGGCACCATCAAGAGAGACACAACTTGTTTGTGATCTCCGTGAACGCTCACAATGACTGCAGCGGCAATTCGGTCAAGGACGAATTCTACCGGGATCTACAACAGCTCTTGACTAATGCTGGCTTACCGAACAACCTCCTCGTGGTGCCAGCTGGGTGGTTCGGGATTTTCCCGTTCCAGCAAATGGTTCGGCGGCAGTGTTCCAGGACGTGGTGGGTTTTCGCCTGGCAAGCGTTCTCCCTATAAAAAGCCACATATGTCCGTTTAACAACACTGTGACGTGGCGGACGTGACTAGCCACTAAATAAAGTCACTGCACCTTGCTTCATCCTGGCGAAGCATTGTATTCCAACAACCTTATGCTGAACTTCTGGGGAGCATTGGGCCCCTGTTTGTCAAAGGAACAAACGAAAGGCCTATGAACTGATCACTCAGTCACCGGCTCCCAATGGGCGCGAATCCCTGAATTCGCTCCGCTGCCTTGCGGGCAGGCTATTCAGCCAAAGGCTCGGGGTGGTGTGCCTTAAGTCAACACCCTATTTCGACTTGGGCAACCGGGTAGTATCTCGCCCTCTGACGAAACCATGGACATTGTTGTGTTGTGTTTTATTTTACTGTTTCTGTACCTTCGTTTGAATCCCATGGTTTCTGATGGCATTATGTCTGTTAGCAGGCTTTTGCAAATATATATATATATATATGTATATGTATATGTACTTGACTAATGCTAACAAGTCGGATGTCGTTATTCTTGCTGGTGATTTTAATGCACGGGTTGGCCGCCTGTTGCCATACGAACGCCACTTTGGTGGTCCCCACGCGCTCGATGAGAACCGCTCCGATAACGGAAAGAGGCTTCACACAGTGTGAAAAAAACCGTCTGTTTCTTTCGAACACTAACTTCAGGCGTACGACATCATCATCATCATCAACATCAAGAGCAGTACATCAGCCATTTGAACTGATGCTTCGCTGCCATACAACCATGAGGACCAATGAAATAAAGAATAAGAAGAGGGAAAGAAGGGGGACTTACCTGAAAACCTTAATGCCCTAAGCAAACATTCAGGGTCAAAGCGCCTACACCTTGTGTAGACAACATTCCGTCACAAACAGCTGGCTATCGTGCAAAGATAAGGCGGCATCGGCGAGACAGCTTCCTTGCGGCTTTCACTGCCACGCGTCAGAATCAGCCATTACCCCGCAGATAACTCAGCTAGCTATCAGTCATCACTAGCATATGCACTCAGTTGCAATCCACCGCAAGAAGTGGAACAACACTGGACTTGCATACAGAAACTGATGACCACTTCCGAATAGTCAAGCTGCTGCCTAACTCGACGCCCCTTGAAGGCTTAGATCTCTGCTCGTTCTCTGGAGCTGTTCGAACACCACAAAGATATCCCCGCGGAATCAGATTGCAACGAGTGGCGCCGTTCTGCCAACCGCCTGCTCAAGCAAAGCCTAAGCAAGGATCGCAAAACACGGTGGTCTGAGCGTGCTTTAGAGATGGACACCGCTACCCTCTCTGGCAACACTCGCAGGCATTTCCAACTCATTCGGCCCACTGGCCTCAGGAAGCCTGGTGTCAGTGAGGTCATTTGTGAGGTGCATGAGTCTCCGATCACCAACCAACAGAGGCGTATGGACCGCTGGGCCTAAAACGTTCACTCGCAGTTCAACTGGCCTCCACCATCCATCAGTACTTGCAGTACACCTTATTGTCCACTCTGGCTAGTCCCACTGAATCCATCCGACAAAGCGGAAGTCTGTCTCGAGATTCGACGCTTGAAGCGCTTCAAGGCTGTCGGCTCAGACGGACTTCCTCCAGAGCTGTTCAAGTACGGCGGCGAGGCGATCAACAACCAGCTGACTTAGCTGTTCGCAAAAATTTGGCATGAAGAGGAAGTGCCTTCCTCTTGGGGCGAATCGGTTATTGTCCTGATTTGCAAGAAAGTCGCTCGCACTTCATGTGCAAATCATCGCGGGATTAGTCTTATTTCGGTTGCCCCTAAGCTATTGGCATCCATTCTGCTTCGCAGACTATCCCCAGTACGTGAATCAAACTATCGTGAAGAACAATCTGGTTTCCGTCCCGGCCGCGGATAAGTGGATCAAATCTGCACGCTCCGCCAGCTCCTCCAACATCGCCACATTTATCACAGGCCCACTATCGTTGCATTCCTAGACATACGTGCCGTTGTTGACTCCGTTGATCGACCTGTTTTATGGCGTTGCTTGCTAAAGAACGGGGTGCCAGAGAAATATACCGCCATCTTACGAGTACTTCACCTTCATACCTCCAGCAGAGTGAGGGCCTTTGGCAACCTTTCCTCGCAATTCGCTGTCCGTAGCGGTGTGCGACCGGACTACTCTATGTCTCTATTCTTCTTCAACTTCGCAATCGAAGTCGTTCTGTTGAGTGCTTTAGGTTTAGAACATTTTAAGCTGCAGCTTCTACCGGATGACCGCGCGACCGACTTAGATTATGCTGATGATATCGCCTTACTTGGTGACGATCCTCAGAGTATGCAACTCATTCTGGATCGTTTGGTGGTTGAAGCATCTAAGTATGGCATGAGCTTCGCCCCATCGAAGGGTAAAGTAATGCTCAAGAATTGGCTTTCCCCTGCTCCCGTGCTCACTCTTGAAGGTGCACAACTTGAACAGGTAGATAAATAAATAAATAAATAAATTGTGTATTCCTCGAAGGTGCGAGAAGCTGTTCTCTATAAGGAACAGATCAAATAATGGTACAACTTTTCCATGACATTTCATCAATACATTTTCAGAGATAAACATTGATGCAATTGCAAATTATGTTACACAGAGTAATCAGAATCGTTCTGCTATTTTTACCTGCCACTTAATCAGGATTCTTCACAATCACATGATAGATATTTGGGCCGAGAGAAAAAAAAGGTAATGAAAGGGGCTGTTGTCCGAAATGTTATGTGTATGTGTTTCAGAAATTTATTCAGACACCATGGATACCGTTTTCGAATGCGTTATCTAGGGACTGTGATGTCCCGAACATCTTAATCACGTTTTGGACGGTTAAATGCTTACTAATAGCAATAGATAGTTTCGTCCAGCTATCAGCAAACAAGTTTCTCTTCGCATCGCTAAAGCTCGATCAGTATTTACCAATATGAGGCATTTGTGGCGTCGTCGCGACGTCTCATTCTCACTAAAGGACCGCGTTTACAGCGCATCAGTTCTCTCAGAATTGTTGTAAGAGAGCGAGTCCTGGCCGATGCGCATGGAAGACATACGTCGTCTTTCTGACTTCGATAACGGTTGCTTAAGGAGGATCGCTCGTGTTTGGTGGCAACATTGAGTTAATAGTAATGACGTTCGACGTCGCATCTTGGGGAATGCGAGTATTCCGTTCAACAAACTGCAGCACGATTCTCCTCTATGAAACGACCAGACCACCAAGATTGCCGAACTAGGTGCAGTCTCCATGGACAACAAGAGCACAAGCACATGAGGAATGTGAGCTGGGTACTACAGGCTACGTAGTTGCATAAAACAGTCCGGGTGGGGGGCATCGCAGAATGCGTAGTCAAGCATCAACCGACGGACACAAGCGGTACAGGTTTGGGAAAAATAATGTAGCATCGAACGGTGGTAGCTTCAACGTAACCACGTCTCTAATTCACACAAAAGCATCGTTGTCTGGCATGCCCCGCACCTGATGGACTCGCTAGCTACTCTCAGAGGCAACTGAAGTTTTAGAGGTGGACGAAGTGTTACTGATGTACGCGATGACATCACCCGCAAGATAAGCAAAAGAGATCATGCAGTTGTTCAGATGAGTGAACCGACTGACCATTTAGAGTGATTAGAGAGAAAAAAGGCAGTCATCAGCAGTACGCCGACACATTTTACCGAGGCTTCGCTGCAACGCGACCACCACTGGTCGCGCGTGGGCCGAGTACGCAGCGAGGACACCCGCGCATACGCGGATGCGAACCGGTGACCTAAGTTTGTAAGCCAAGCGCGCAATCCTTTCGGCCACCGACCGGCTGAGTATCAGAAGTGGCGATCTAGAGCTTCGCATGGTGGTGGCGCATAGCGAATGCGGAAGCGTGCAGCGCTTTGTGTCAATCAAAACGAAAGTGCTTATGTGGAGTCAGGCCAAGCTGCCTGTCTGGGTTGGTCGGTCGGCCACTTGTCAAAACTCACTCCAGTCGAAACGTAGGTAGAGTGAATAATGAAGTGCACACCACATAAATTCACATAAAATGGTCACTGCGATTCACTGGTTGTGACACGGTTCCGCTGAACAAACCGTGATCAGTCACAACAAGAAGACACCTACGGCATCTGAACGAGCGAGCTACGATAGTGCTGGGGTTGGTAGACAGGTGAATCGCTGATATAAATCACCACATCAAGTCCAGTTTTGTCAGGTGTTAGAGAATATAAGGGAGTCAGCTTGTTAGCCGAGAGTGCTTGAAACATCACAGACCTCCCTTGTTCGATTATCATTGAACAGTGAATGTAGACAAAACAACTACTCGGATGAGAGGATCAACCTATGTCGATCACCTTAGTGGGCTCTCGGAATGTGCTGGACATACCACATTTTCAAAGGTCTGTGTAGGTAGCGTACCAAAGACGAACAAAGAAAAAAGTGTAATTCCATCAAGAATCACCGACGTAAAGAAAGGTGGTACCAGTCGATAGCACGCAAGAGGACTCATCAGCATCATCATTATACACGTTAGTTAGAAGTGGGAAACACTTCAGATACTGTGCCGCAATACCCAAAAGAAAAAAGGGAATAAAATGCAAAAGGTGCAAGCCAGCTGAGCTACCGGTAACGGATGGGCATCGTCCTGGTAAGCTACCTCCTGGCCACTATGCATAAAAAAACTATGCACAATTTTATAAGGCTAAATAGTGAGGTCGGGGTTGGAGGGGGAGGATAAGAGGGATGGGGTGGGACAAAGAAACTCACAGCACCAACGCCACTGAGGTCGGCACCTAGCCATATTAGCAAGTGTATCCAGCCAAAGATGTTCATCGTCCTTCGGACCCCAACCAAGGAGCCGAGACGCTCTAACCAAGGTCAGCTTCGTAGTGAGGGCCTTTATTCCTTTCGCCCAAGTCACCGCTTGGCCACCTTTCCTCTTTTTTCATTCGCACCCCCGGCGCGCAAATACTGTACGTCGCCGGAGTCGGTGGGCTGGCATGTGTAACGCGTGGCCGAGCCATCGGAGCCTCATGCGTGAAATAACGGTGCTGAGTGGTGCATCTCCTTTTCCTGTGCCGTAAACAAGGCGTCAAACACGCTCGTTGCTAACCCGGTGTTCCCACCAGATGTGAGCAAAATTGCGAAGGAACCGGTGGTCAAATGTAACTAGCCTCTTTATGTCCGTTCAAGGGCCAGATTTCACAACCATACATTAGGGTCGAAGGTACCGCTGCATTGTACACTCTACCCTTCAGGGAGAGAGTGATGTCGCGCCGGCGCCATAAATGGCGAAGGTTAGCAAAAGCGCCTCGGGTTTTTACTATACGGTTCATGATCTCATCTTCAATCCCACGGGCGCTGACAGCTTCTCGGGTAATTGAATTTTTGAACGACTTCTAGCTGATCCCCACCAAGGGTCAGCGAAGGAGGGGGTTCAGGCCAATCTTGGAGGAACGTTTTGCACTCTGATGGTGCAAAGCTAAGCCCAAAGTGACGGACAGCCAGTGTTAATCTGTCCAGTGACGCTTGGCACGTTTGTGAGCTGTCACAGATTAGGGCAATATCGTCAGCATACTCCAAGTCACTCTTACTGTCCCGTTGCAGCTTCACTCAAGAGGACTGAAAACAACGTAATCAAGAGACCAACGACAGTCGTCAAAAGTGGCGAGATCTTTTCTCTTAACCCAGAAACGATTGCTCGAACGAAGGAAAAATAGGGCTGATAATCGTCATACAAACGGCAGCACGAAACACAATTTTCCGGTAGGGAGGATTCTCAAGTCCATTGTGATGCTCAACCTGACCGATACAAATTCCGACGCAGTGTACACTAGCGCACAAATGTGTCAGGCCTGAGAGGGCCACCCAGTGGGAGCAGTGTGTATTTCAGACATATACGGGCAAAAAGATGGCTGGTGCGGGCAGTAGTTTTCAAGTAATTACAGTAGAAAAAGCAAGAGAATCATTTGGGTGCGAATAATACGATATGTGTGCCACTCAGAAGGCAGAGTGAGTGACTGGTGATGCGCCTCTATGGTTCCCTTATAGTCAAGGGATGCAGGCACCGAAATCAAGGCAAGCACCGTTCAATGTCGGTCCGTAGCCTAGAGATAACGAGCTTGTCTCGTAATCTTGCGTCGCGGGTTCAAATCCGCGTAGTGGTGGGCGTCCTCGTGGTTTACTCAGCCCACGTGCGACTGGTCGCACGGCAGCGAAGCGCCGTTACAGCGTACAGCTGGCACATTATTATTTATACTGTTCAATGTAACAAGGAGACCCATCTTCCCTTCCAGCACAATTCATCGCAGGAGCACCTGAGCTCATGAAAAGGAAAACTCGAGAGTAAGAGTTGCGAGCCAGATCCTCAAACCATGAGACCATGCAATGTGCAAAATCAAATGGGTTTATTTGCTAGCCTATTGTTGACGGCCTTTAAGGGTGAACAGACGTTGCATATTTTAGAAACAGAGGGAGGACAATGGTATGTATTGGAGAATTATCCGAATTAATCGAAGTAAACAACTGGAACGCACGCGAGCACACACACACGTATATATATATATATATATATATGTATATATATATACATATATATATATATATGTATATATATATATATATATATATACATATATATACTTCGCGGATGATCCCATGATGCGCTGAAGCTAGTGGTGTCTAGATCCTGACAGCTCATTGACCCGCCGCTCCCAATGTTGTGCAGTGGATGTATGTCCTGGACGCCTCGACGTGGCGACCGCTGGGTGGGAATCACACCCTTATTCTAGCAAAGAACCAGAACACACAATCCCGTGTCAGTCGGTTAAATGATTCATGGCGCAAGGCCCGTTGACTTTACGGAGTACATTTTATCTAAGGCTCTGATTGAGGACCCGAGCCTTTCTCCTGTCAGGTGTGGACGCCCTGGCAGTAAACCAGTTAAAACGCAAACTATGAAATACACCAATACTGATAATATCATGCTGCATCGATCGTCGAGTAGCGGTGGGGGAGCGAAAAGAGTGGCCTTACATGCTGCACACAGCCGCCCACGCTCGCTTTCTTCCTTGGTGGCTTGCCGAACGACCTCCCCGTGATGCCAGCTGGATGGTTCGGGTGTACTCTGTTCCAGCGAAGTGTTCGGCGACAGTGTTTCACATCGGTGGGGCATTGCACTCCAGCAACTGTGCGGATTTCATGGGCAGCACTGGGCCCCTGTTTGATGATCGATCAAATGAAAGACGCATGAACTGAACATTAAGTCAGCGACTCCCAATGGGCATGATTCTTGGCATTCGCCCCGCTGCCCTGCGGGTAGGTTATATAGCCAAAAGCTCGGAGTAGGGTCCCCTAAGTCAACTCCCTACCTCAGCTTGGGCAACCGGGTAGTATCACGCCTCTCACAAAGCCATGGACTGCAGTATAACGTGCTCATCAGCTACTGTTTCTACTAGTCACTTTCACGCGACTTCATCACACGCCAATTGTTTGTTTGCTAACAATGCTCACTTTCCGTTACCCGATTCACGTGTTCAACAATCTGGCTGCGATTCCGGTTGCGCCGCAGACCAAGGAGTTCAAACTATGGCTCTCTTTCGTCCCCGATCCTCGTTCCTGATTCCTCTCTCCAGGCGAGCTATCAGTCTTCACTGGCATATGCACTCAGTTGCAATCCACCGCAAGACGTGGATCAACACTGAACTTGCATACAGAAACTGATGACCACTTCCGAATAGTCAAGCTGCTGCCTAACTCGACGCCCCTTGAAGGCTTAGATCTCTGCTCGTTCTCTGGAGCTGTTCGAACACCACAAAGATATCCCCGCGGAATCAGGTTGCAACGAGCGGCGCCGTTCTGCAAACCGCCTGCTCAAGCAAAGCTTAAGCAAGGATCGCGAGACATGGTGCTCTGAGCGTGCTTTAGAGATGGACACCGCTACCCTCTCTGGCAACACTCGCAAGCTTTTCCAACTCATTCGGCCCACTGGCCTCAGGAAGCCTGGTGTCAGTGAGGTCATTTGTGAGGTGCATGAGTCTCCGATCACCAACCAACAGAGGCGTATGGACCGCTGGGCCTAAAACGTTCACTCGCAGTTCAACTGGCCTCCACCATCCATCAGTACTTGCAGTACACCTTATTGTCCACTCTGGCTAGTCCCACTGAATCCATCCGACAAAGCGGAAGTCTGTCTCGAGATTCGACGCTTGAAGCGCTTCAAGGCTGTCGGCTCAGACGGACTTCCTCCAGAGCTGTTCAAGTACGGCGGCGAGGCGATCAACAACCAGCTGACTTAGCTGTTCGCAAAAATTTGGCATGAAGAGGAAGTGCCTTCCTCTTGGGGCGAATCGGTTATTGTCCTGATTTGCAAGAAAGTCGCTCGCACTTCATGTGCAAATCATCGCGGGATTAGTCTTATTTCGGTTGCCCCTAAGCTATTGGCATCCATTCTGCTTCGCAGACTATCCCCAGTACGTGAATCATACTACCGTGAAGAACAAGCTGGTTTCCGTCCCGGCCGCAGATGAGTGGATCAAATCTGCACGCTGCGCCAGCTCTTCCAACATCGTCACATTTATCACAGGCCCACTATCGTTGCATTCCTAGACATACGTGCCGTTGTTGACTCCGTTGATCGACCTGTTTTATGGCGTTGCTTGCTAAAGAACGGGGTGCCAGAGAAATATACCGCCATCTTACGAGTACTTCACCTTCATACCTCCAGCAGAGTGAGGGCCTTTGGCAACCTTTCCTCGCAATTCGCTGTCCGTAGCGGTGTGCGACCGGACTACTCTATGTCTCTATTCTTCTTCAACTTCGCAATCGAAGTCGTTCTGTTGAGTGCTTTAGGTTTAGAACATTTTAAGCTGCAGCTTCTACCGGATGACCGCGCGACCGACTTAGATTATGCTGATGATATCGCCTTACTTGGTGACGATCCTCAGAGTATGCAACTCATTCTGGATCGTTTGGTGGTTGAAGCATCTAAGTATGGCATGAGCTTCGCCCCATCGAAGTGTAAAGTAATGCTCAAGAATTGGCTTTCCCCTGCTCCCGTGCTCATTTTTGAAGGTGCACAAGTTGAACAGGTAGATAGTTTCGTCTACATTGGAGCTATGTTTCCGCTGACGGCACTATCAACAAAGAAATTTCTCTTCGCATCGCTAAAGCTGGATCAGTATTTGCCAATTTGAGGCATTTGTGGCGTCGTCGCGACGTCTCATTCTCACTAAAGGACCGCGTTAACAGCGCATTTGTTCGCTCAGTAATGTTTTATGGCCGATGCGCATGGAAGACATATGTCGTCTTTCTGCATTCGATAACGGTTGCTTAAGCAGGATCGCTCGTGTTTGGTTGCAACATCGAGTTAATAGTAATGACGTTCGACGTCGCATCTTGGGAAATGCGAGTATTCCCTTCAAAAAACGGGTTTTGTTGCGCCAGTTAAGATGGCCCGGTCACGTCCTACGCATGGCACTTGAGCGTCTACCGCGTCGCGCCCTATTCGCTGGTCAAGGACCTGGCTGGAGGCAACCGCGTGGTGGTCAGCCTTCCACTTGGCGACACTTGTGGGGAAAAACTGATCGCCCAAATCCTGCTCAAGCACATCGTCACACAGGTCGTTGTACCGAACGTGGATTCCGTTGGCGGCTTCTCAGTTGCAGGAGAAGTGTAGAGAGCGACACCCGCCACTGTACTCGAGGTTTACTGACTTCACCAAAGCATTTGATACGGTGAACCGCAAGGCACTGTGGCTGGTGTTGAGTAAGTTTGGTTTTCCGAGTAAGTTTGTAAGTTTAATTAAATGTCTGCACAGTGGTGTGCGGGCGATGGTGCAGTTGAGTGGACAAACCTCGGACGACTTTGCTGTTGTCCCTGTTATGAAGCAACGCTGTCTTAGCCCCTGTTCTGTTTAATAGTTGCTTTCAAGTAATGATGTACTTTTGATGCTGCGTGTGATTACGGTGTCTGTGTAGAGCACCGTGTTGATGTTAGGTTGTTGAACATCCGTTGTTTCAGTGCAAGAACCCTAGTCTGTGAGACAACTACCCGTATGCTGCTATTCGCTGACGAATGTGCGTTGTTTGCACACAGCGCGGATGAGTTGTAGCACATCACTAGTGCTTTGGCTTCGACAGCGACCAAATTCGGGCTCATAATAAACACAAGCAAGACTGTCTTTTCCAATCTTCACCCGAAAAGTAGTCCGTGGGCTTGCCCCAAATCCAGACCGCTCATGACGTGTTAGAGACAGCATCGAAAACTTCATACCTTCGGAGAGTAATATCAACCGGCCGGCAGATGACGAGCGAGTTTCACATCCGCGCATCGAAGGCGGCTACTGCAGTTGACGAAATGGAATACCGTGTGTGGAGGAATCCCCAGCTTGCGGTAGGGACGAAGACGAATATATACCGGCCGATGATGTTGTCCGCGCTTCTGTACGGCAGCAAAACGCGGACGCTGTGCCGAAAAGATGTCTGTTAAAACGCTTACATCAACATCGCTTACACCGTATTCTGTGCATCGGCTGGGGTGACAGAGCTGCTCCGCTGCGATGGCATGTATGTAGTGGACTGCGTAGTTCTGCAGTGGCACGTGAAGTGGCTGGGGCATATCAGCCGCATGGATTCGACGCGAATACCCATGCAGCTCTTATATGAACAAGTTAACGCAGGGAAGCGGCACCTTGGGAAACCGAAGTTACATTACCAGGACATGATCAAGGTGAGTTTATCACGAACTAATGTTGATTTCAGATGTTGGGAATCAAAGGCAGTTGATCGGCGCAAATGGCGTGAGCTGATCAAGAGGGCGGTTGCCCAGGTGCACGAGGAGGTAGTATTGCATGCGAAAGAGAAACGCCGGGTATGGAAGCTAAAGGCGCGGATGGAGTCAACCACATATACGCCGAGCGCATGATGCTGTAACACATGCGGTCGTGAGTGCTTGAGCCAAGCAGGTTTGGTGAGCCATCAGCATTGCCAGGATACGAAAGGCGACGAGCCGACTGATTATATAAGCATAATCAGTGCAGCGATTGGTAGTTGCGTTGTGCCCACTTCCATTCGACTTACTAACCCAGGCCAATTAGGAGATGATGTGGTACCTGTGCCGCAAGGTCGTTGCAGTTAGTCTGTACGTGTGCCCGCGACGTTAAGTTCGTGCATTTCGGGGACTGGTTGTTGATTGATATCCCCGGTGTGGTTGCGCTTGAGCTGTATGCTGACAAGGTGCCTACCTGTCTATTACCCACTACCTCGTCCATACTGACTCTGGGAGACAGTTGATCGTTGCTGGACGGGACGAGATGCACGGTCCTTGTGTCCGTGCTAGGCTCGAAGAGCGGTTCCAAGCACTCAGTGTGGAGCGGACTACGGTCCAGCCACCGCCTTGTATATGTTTGATTCACTAGATACAGCGTGCTTGTGTTTGCCTGTGAAGGAGTGTGGGCCGGCTCCGTTGATGAAACGTGGCTCCCATCCGCATGCCTCCCGGTTTTATTCCTTCGGGTTTACACTGGATATGGGGCGTGAGGTTGGAGCTTTGGATAGTGCAGCGCAAGCCACCCATGTCCCTCTGTAGGCGCAGGCATCCTGTGGCTGTGCTATGGAGACCACAGTGACAGGCAAATCCGTAACCAGATCCACCAACTATATATACAATTATGTGAGCCGATACAAATTCAAAGGTTAAACAAGCGCATGAGTGCAAATGCGAGGATGCGCAGACAAAATAAGGCCTTTCAGAAGACGCCAGAGTGATAATGGGGTAAAAAGGGCGTGATATAATTTGGATATATAATTTTGGATATCTCTTAACTTAATTCAGTCAGACTGTCATCAGACGTCCGGATGGATACTAGAAGTCCGTCTACGCTTCTGGGGACTTTTCTGCAGTGTGGCCTTCACCAACTCTATGTAGGGTTAAAACCCGCAACCCGACTCTTACGAGTCAGTGATCAAGACAATCGGGCAACAGAGGACTGCAACAACCGACGTAACTGGGTCACTAATTAGGATACAGCGCAGTTTGCCTCCCACTGATTGGAAGGGATAGGGTGGCCTTATCGAGCAGCGGCTTCCTAGAGTTACACCACCGGTCAACCTATGACGCTGCGAATGGGTAGAGTATTGAGTACACAAGAGTTGTCCACCGGGGAGTTTTATGGAACGTACCTTGATTTCTTTGATGATACGAGGATATAACTGTTTGTAAAATCTATGGGCAAACATGATGGCGTCGAAGGAGGCGTCGTCGCGATCTGTCTCCAGTGTGAACGAGTGGTTCACACGGGAACGACCGTTAGGCGTCTCTGAAGTGCCGATGGGCGCAGGGCTGGATGGAGCAGCAGAAATCGGTGAGTCCAGTGAGACTTCGCGGCAACGGTTTGCGGTGTAAGGTGCAACATGGACAGAAGCCACAGTGACATCACGGGACTGAGGGGTGCATCGAATGTGATTTGTGATGGGATTGTTTCCATCTCCATCTCCGTGACAATGACAACAAGGGTCTTGGTGTTGGGACTTTGTATCCTCTACACAAGGCTTGGAGACTGCGTGGCAAGCGAACGGGCCACTGAAGAGAGGAAGATCAGACATCTTTTGGCGCAGTCCCAATGAGATGCGTCGCTGTTCGAGTGCTGCGGGAAGTTGATCTGGATCTGTTAGGTAAACTAGTTGTAGCCATCTGCGACGTTCGGCGAGGCCATGCCATACAGCGTCGGTCCCAATACGGCGAACGATCAAGCGGCGCCACAGCTGATATTTCGCAACGCTCCATTGCCATCCACGGGAAACCAATTCAACGGATAGTAAACTTAACGCGTCTAATTGTGTGAGGATTTGTTCTGCCAGATGAGGAACGCCGTGTGCTAGAAGAGAACAGAAACAGTGAAATCTATAAAACAAAGCAAACGTTAGACTCGGCAACACATCAGACACAGATATGTCCACGAATCGATATTTCAACGGTATACTTCGTGGTGGTAGATAAGGAATTTGTGGTACGCCAGAACTTTTGCAACAGCTACAAACACTGAATGATTCCGCAACACAGAATAGTGGCTCGTGGAGTGTCAAGGTCGTCCTAGAGGTGGAAGTTTTCGGACAGTGAAGACCAAGTATACGATACAGGATGTATCAATGGTACTTAGTGTCTAGTATGCAGGCGTTGAGAGCTGGCGTTGGAGAGGCCGGCCGACTAATCAGGCAATCACATGCGCGTAAGCTTTCAAGTAATGGAACAGCGTGCTCAGCACTAATTTGAATCATCCCAATGGATTTGGAACACAATACGCACCCGTTCAGATGCAGATTCATATAAACACACGCACAAGTGGTCTGAGACAGTAAGCAAACGCTGGGGTGGGGCACAACACATGGCTTTCCTACGTCAGCCGCGTACTTATCGGCTGTCGCGAGTGGACGAAATGCCACCAAGCTGCTCATGCCCAAGCCTATGTCACAGTGGCGTCGAAACAAATCTGATTGGCTTGCCGGCGCAGCGAGCTAAGCACTACGATGGGAAAGCACAATTGCCGTCATATCGACAACGAATGTCAATTGATTAAAATTTATTAAGATCATTACAAGTGTAGGCGACGAAGCGCTACTATCAACAATGGTGTTCAACGAGGATCAGCATAACCATAAATGGTTCACCTGACGCAAAAGGGATGCGGAGAGAACGAGGGGAGTACTAACCTAGTAACCTACTGACTACCCCTGTGGACAACATCGGTGTCACCGGATAAATCTTGTTACTCTTTATTGGTGCAATGAGTAGGGTTTCCGGATTAAAACGTCGCAATGCCTTAAGACAACGAATAGTTGCTTTGGTTTCATCAACTATACGGAAGTCTAGTTGAAAGGCTTAAATCGGTTAATGATATTCATCACAAATGGGTTTGGGCAGGTGGCCATAAAAGCCCACAAAAGGGACCGGACGGTTGCTAGTGTGAAGTGCCCCGACTCGGTGAGGAGTTCGAAATTGTGTCCCAGCGTTTTACAAGCAGGGATGTCAGGTCCCAGCGGACATCGGTGGCCCACATGATTACATAACCAGGTGGGAGATAATGCGACTTGCTGTCCACTGCTTCTCACGTCACTGCGATGCACGGGTTGGCCAAGAACAAGTCCGAGAACGTCAAAAAAGGCGCATCAACAGTACGCCGGTACGTGGTAGCAACGCTTCGCTGTCGCGCAACCACCGCTAGTCACACGCGGACTAAGGATACTCTGAGGGTCTCACAGTCCCTACGTAGGCTAGAACCCGTGACTTTGGATTACAAGGTAGGCTTTTGATCCGCAAGGCTACGGGCCAGCCTAAGAACATCAAGTTCGCCATCGAACTGGGAAAGTACAGTTAATCACCGTTCAAAGATGTACAGGTTTAGAGGAATACCGACAGAACACCTCAAACTTGTGTGTATCGGAAGAAGACGCACACGGAGCAAATAGTGAATCACCACAGCAACCATCGGATGAACCATAAAAAGAGCTACGTACGAGGTCTACTAAATGGAGCGGAAGCACACTGCAACACAATGAAACTGAGGGGAAAGAAAAAAACCCACTGTGCCCAGGAGTGCAAACCAGAGGGTGTCGGAGAAACGATGCCAGAAGCCTGAAGAAGAGAACACCACAGTAGTCGCAACAACAGCAAGAACATGTAAATAAACCGGCATTGCTTGCACACACTTAGGACGTTTCTGAATTAACGGCGAGATTTCTACAAAAGCACAGAATCACAGTAGCCCATAAACCAAATGCAATTCTGAGAGGATTCATTTCGAGACCGAAAGAAGTCCACGAATATGTACGTCACTAATGGATACCTACCCTAACAATTCTGCGTGTCCTGAAACCCGCAACTGATTGGACGAATGTCGACCTCCAAAAAACGTGACCGGAGTGTGTTCAACACTGTACGGAATGCATAATGGCACGCGCGTCCCGTGCGGCAGCGTTGTTATTCCGTTCGTTAGGCGTATGCCATGCGTGTTACAAAGGCCTCTGCAGATGGGCTTATATATATATATATATATATATATATATACCGATTACAATATAGTTGGCTGAGTGCCCCAACACATAAGAAGAAAAAGAGCATGAAAGAGAAGAGAACTATTAGAATAGAAGAGTCTCACAGCAAGTGCGCCATTGCGTACGGTCCTTGGCCATATCCTCCAGCGTTTGCAACAGGGTGTGCTTGGGGTCCTTTGGTCCCCAACCCGGCAGTCGGGAACGCCCAACAACAGGCAGCTTCAAGGTTTGCACCTTAACACATTGGATCCAAGTTTTATATTGCCCTCCTTTTCGTCGCTTCCAAGCCACGCTTGTGCTCGCAAATAGGGCTCGTCGTGGTAGCCCCTGGGTAGGCATGCGAAGCACATGGCCAAGCCAGCGAAGCCTCCGCAGTGAGATAATGCTATCAATCGATCGGCGGAGTTCGTTAGATCTGAAGACTCGCCGACGCAGATGGGCTTACTGCGTTTCCTACGACACAATAAACTATATGGGGCAAACCTGATGACAACGTTCCACACGAATCATCGAGCACAAGACAGCCATAAGGAAGCAGGCCAAAAATAGTGATATACTTAGAGCTAACCGAGAAGCCATGAGTTCAGAGGGGGGTGGAGAACAATCCGTTGGCGTATTTGTTGGGCAACGCTTCGCTATTGACACAAAACCATCGTCAGGCCAGTGAAGAAGTATGCAATTGTAGCAGAATTTTGTAGCGAACAGGAACGACAGTCGTGATAACAGACATAAAGTAAGAAGTTATAAAAATAGCAGGGTATTAACAAGGCATTGTGGTTAACTCTCCAGAGGTTGATTACGGAAGCGTTGGAAAATGCCAAATCGGACAGTTGTGTGAATAGAATGGAAAATACAAAACATCCAAATGGTTTCGCACAAAACTTCGTTTACAGTTGGCTTTTGCCGCCAATGGATCGGATCAGGCGAAAAAGCTTTCGGAAACTCCCCGAGCTGGCCGCCTACTCCATATCCACGACCCGCTGCGTCCACCATGCCTCGCAATCCTCCCAAAAGAGCTGTTTGAGTTCAGTGTTAGTGGCCTTACGTAGTGAATGATATACAACGTCAGTTGGAATGGCCAAACGTGCTTCGAGAAGTTAGAGGAATCGTGCAGAGATGCAGTGGTTGATAACAATACTGGTGAAACCACAGACCAGGGCCAGTGGACCAATATGCTATTGAAGCAGAATTTGATAGCGAACAGTAACGAGAATCGTAATAACAGACACGAAGTAAGGAATTATACCAATTGCAGGTTATTAGAAAGGCTTCGCGACTAACTCTCCAGAGGTTGGTTACGGAGGCGATGGAAATTGATAAGTCGCACAGTTTTGTGAATAGAATTGAGGAGACGGAACTCCAAATGTGTGTCGAACAATCTAAATCTGGCCAGTCTGATGAGTGTCGACAGGGTTGGAAAGTGCGAATCGACTCCCTATAGTCACCAGTCACTACCATAAAAGAGCATACATATATATACCACCAACCATATATATATATATATATATATATATATATATATATATATATATATATATATATATATATATATATATATATATATATATATATATATATATATATATATATATATATATATATATATATATATATAGGGTTGGTGGCATCCGGTTTCGGATTTGCCTATCACTGTGGCCAGCCACAAGACGCCTGCGCCTACAGAGGGACCATGGGTGGCTTGCGCTGAACCACACTCCCCATATGCAGTGTAAGCCCGAAGGAATAAGACCGGGAGGCATGTGGATGGGAGGCACGTTTCATCAACAAAGCCGGCCCACACTCTTTCACAGGCAAACACAAGCACGCTGTATCTAGTGAATCAAACATATACAAGGCGGTGGCTGGACCGTAGTCCGCTCCACACTGAGTGCATGAAACCACTCTTCGAGCCTAGCACGGCCACAAGGACCGTGCATCTCGTCCCGTCCAGCAACAACCAACTGTCTTCTGGAGCCAGTATGGACGAGGTATTGGGTAATAGACAGGTAGGCACCTTGTCAACATGCACATCAAGCGTAGCCAAACCGGGGATATCAAGCAACAAGATGAAATAAAATAAATTGGATAATGCAAAGAAATACGGAGACATAATTCTTTACTAAATGGGTGTATAAAAATGATTACGAACGAATCCACAATAAGTTAAAGAAGTCAGAAAATATATTTTAAGGAAATGCCACAAACACGAAAATGTTATCGAAATTAACTAAAATTAGTTTCAGCGACGTGTGCAAGTTTATAAAAGATAGTACAGGTAGACATTAATATGAGATACAAGAGCATTAGGGCAAAATTGAAAGCCCACCACCTGAAACAGAGACTTAGCATGCAAGCACGCGGTTAGTAAATCGAATGCAGCGTACCTACAAACATTGTGCCGGTTCTGCTAACCTTCTCTGTAGGATCCGTCGTCGCTTTGGTGGTGGTAGCGAGTGGCCTCGCTCATGGCTCACTAGGCCTGCCTGACTCCGGCACTCGCGATCGTATGTGCTACAGCACTATGCGCTCGATGTCGATGGAGTACAACCCATCGGCGCTTGCCGCTTCTTCTCTGCATGTATGAGGTCTTTCTCCCGCACTTCGGAAACCGCCTTCGTGATCGGATCGCGCCATGCACGCCGATCAACCGCCTTCGATTCACATGACCTGCAATCAAGATTAAAACGTGAGAGGCTCACCTTGATCATGTCCTGGTAACGTAACTTTGGTTTCCCTGCATGCCGCTTCCCAATACTCAGCTGACCATATAATAGTTGTTTCGGTATCCGCGTCGAATCAATACGTCTCACATGACCGAGCCACCTCAGGTGTCTCAGCAAAAGTACGCAGTCCACTGCATACATCCCACTTTGTCACAACACTTCCGTGTCAGCAACTCTTCGTCCCAACTGATGCGCAAAATTCGTCGCGGACACTGCTGATGGAACCTATCGAGATATCGCACATCGCGCTGGTACATCGTCCACGTTTCACTGCCGTATAGAAGAACGGACAGCACCATGGATTTGTAAACCATCAGCTTCGTGCCAATGGTAAGCTGATGGTTATTCCACACTCGGTACTCTAGCTTCCCGAATGTCGGCGCTGCCTTCGAGACGCGGATACGCAGCTCACTGTGTAGCTGCTGGTCAGTCGACATCACACTCCCAAGGTAGCAGAAGCGCCAAGGCTGATTCGCGGTAATATTGAAGATTACACTTCCAGTGAAGGCTGAAAGAGAGCGTTTTGCTGGTAGTGATGGTAAGTCCGAATTTGGCCGCTGTCGAAGTCAGAGCATTAGTCATGGGCTGCAACTCATCCGCGCTTTGTGCAAACAACGCATAGTCGTCAGCAAACGGCAACATACGGATAGTTGTCTCACAGACTAGAGTTCTCGCACCGAAACGACACCAAGCCACCATCAATACGGTGCTCCACAAGAACACCGTAAGCACAAGCCGCATCAAAAGCACTAGACACCATTGCATGAAGAGAAATATTAAACAGCCCAGAAGCTAAGACAGCCTTGCTTCACACCAAAAACAACTGCAAAGACATCGGAGGTCTCTCCACTCAGCTGCACCCTCGCCAGCATACCACTGTACAGACACTCAATTAAACTTACAAACTTACGCGGGCAACCAAAAACACCCAACACCAGCCACAATGCCTCGCGGTTCACCGTATCAAATGCTTTGGTGAAATCAACAAAAAGTGAGTACAACGGCTGGTGTCGTACCCTCCACTTCGCCTGCAACTGACGAACCGCAAACACCATATCTATAGTGCTGCGATCAGAACGGACTCCATACTGCACTTCCGCCACGTTAAGTTCCACAACCTGACTGACGAGGCGGTTGAGCAGGATTCGGGTAATCATCCTGCCCACAAAACTCAGCAAGTTGATGCTACGATAATTCGTGCAACATTGCTTGCTCCGTTGGCCCTTGTACAGTGGTAGCACAAGCGCATCCCTCAGCTCAGCAGGCACCTTCTCCTTAATCCATACGTGTTGCACCAAGTGGTGCAGTGCAGTTATCAACGCGGGTCCGCCGTGTTTCAATACTTCAGGCGGGATCCCGTCGACACCGGCACACTTGCCGTTTCGCAGCTGAGCAAGTGCTCTCTGCGTCTCGTCCAGGGTCGGCGTGTCTGCCAGACTCGCCTTCATATCGTACCACTTCAGGCCGTTCAAAGTAGGACAGTCTATCTCTGGACGGTTGTTCAAGAGACAGTCAAAGTGTTTTCGCCAGATCTGCATTATGTTTGCAGTCTGTGTAGCGCCTGAACTACCATCGATCAGCATCTTCAGCGGCTCCAATCTCGGTCCATACACCGCCTTCAAGGAGTCAAAGAATTCCTTGTGTTGGCGGCGTTCGGCGTAGCATTCCATCTGCTTGGCGTTCTCCGTCCACCATGCATCTTTAATGCGGCGGAGCTCTCGGGTCAGTCGCCGTCGAAGTTTGCGAAACTGACTCTTCTTCCCCAAGTCACTGGGGTCTGCAGCATGTGCAGCAAGTGCTGCATTCTTCTCCGACACCAATGCGCCAATCGTCGCATTGTTCACACCAAACCAATCAGGCCGCCTACAGTTTGCGCGCCCAATGGTCTCCTCGGCGGCAGCTGTCACCTGATCGCGAATGTGGTACCACAGGTCGCCCACTGTGGTTATGCAGTCCACATCACACAGGCATGCAGCCATCGGCTTCTCCAGCTCAATACAAGATGTTTATGTTTGAAGAAAATGTCATGGTTGTATGTGGGCTGAAACTGTCAGGGCGCCCAGACCTAGACAGGAGGACAATTACGGTCCTCAAAGGTTGTTGACAGCCAGATGGCTCATATACTTTCACAGAAGCTGGTGACCATCAAGGTAGTTCATCCACCCTCCGTTGAGTACTCACTTCTGGCCGCAGAAGTGAGTGGTCAGTGACCCTATAGCCGGTCACATTGACTTTGACACAGCTTCTTACCAACTCTTGTGGTACTTAATGAGGAACCAGGTGATCAGCCCAGAACCCCTCACGCTATAGGACACTGCCGCTGATTGTCCGCGACTGCTTATTCATCTCGCCTGCAAACACCAGAAACTTTCTCACAGTTACCTTTAGAAAGGAAGCCGTTCCCCGATCCGCAACCTGAGGATGCGCCCGGCGACGTAAAGCTTCGCCAAAATAACTAGTAGTCAGTTCACTTCCGGGCCATAATACAGAAGGGTACAGCTGGTTGTACCTGTGACTGTAATAATTTCTTGTTTCATTCTGATGTTATCGCGATTTTTGTTGTTGTATGATACAAAATGCCGCCACAACTGTATACTAATTTCTTAGCCTGACAAAGTTTTGTGTCAAAAGCAAAACATTACCCACCAAATACACCAACCGAACGTTCCCAAACCTCTGTGAACTCGAGACGTATAACTTGGTTTCGATGTACGAGGATCAAGAAAGACTGGACTTCGACATTAAAAAGGTGAAGATGCTAACCAGTAGAAGCATGAAGTAAGCGATGGAACATTACAGCTCACAACCAATTCAATCGGCTGACATCTTGAGCTGGATGCAGTGTACGCACGAGTAAAGTATCACCAACTTGATAAACTCCATGGAACAGAATACTAGATGGATGGATTAAACGGTATGGAGAATTTTGGGTGATAGTTTTAGTCGGGAAGAGAAGGGGGAATTTTCAAGGTCACCTGTCCGCCGCCCAATCAGAACGTGGACCGACAAGAAAATCAGGAATACTACCTGCCTAAATAACCAATCAGAACCCGAAAGAATATTTGATGAGCAACACAACGCTTAGCTTCGCCACACGGAGACGCACTGGTGATCTAATCTTGATTGGTGACGAAGCATGTGCAAAATAGCCAAGCTAAGCGAACAGTTCAATCAGCAAATGAGCAACATGAACCAGCAACATTTACTTCAGTAGAATGCCGTGAATAAAGCGGAGTGGAGAGTAAACGAGTAGTACACTCTTCCCACATAGGAAAAACAGTTAGCTGGGTGACGCCAGGAGAGTGGTACCGGCTACGCGACTGCCCTGCGTTTTGGTTGGAATGTTAAGTCCCAGTAGTTTAAATCGACCCACACGATGAAGTGGCTGTGAGTCAGATATCACAAAAGCGCAAGTAGTTTACATACGGAAATTGCAATGACTAACAAAGATACGTTCAAGAAAGCAGTCGAGAAGCAAGCGAAGAAAATGATCTAGTCAGCGTAAATAAGCCGGCATGGCACCCTTAGATCTCTCCAGACATCAGTAACGTTACGCAGACTTCGATGAATGAGGGAAATCGGTTCCCTAGAATCTACATCCCAATGCATTCGGTGAAACTGACCGTGGCTCCAGACAACTAATAATGCGCAGATGTACCAAAAAGACACGCAACCCATACCGATTCGCGCAGGAGGTACAGGTATCTTAGCGAGTGAACCGAATGGCTGTTCGGCAGTCGTGAGAAGCGGTAGTGTGTAGGTCCGACCCCGTAACAGCACCATACAAGATAGCCTTTTCAGGTGCATTTGTATGTGTGCCTTATCACGAGAGCAGTTATAAGTAAGCATTTGGCAGAACTCTAAAATCATGTGAACCAGAAAAGACCGAGTCATTCAAAAGTAGAGTTCAATTCATCCAAAAACTATGATCTAGGCACCGAAGTACGGTGGATCCAGTTATCTGGGCTCGCATGGCCAAGGTGACGCAAGTGAAAACGGTAAGGAAAAGGAGAGAGAACACAAAAAAATTGAAGAATTGGGTAAAATCAAGCGCAGGAGAGCGCCTGAGTTCCCGACTGCGATATATCAGATGAGCATAAAAGAATAAACTCAGAAGTCCTGACAGACTTCTTTCAGAGGTTTGCACAGTTCTGAGTCGCAGTATGGATACTACTGAATAGAAACAGAAAGTTTGGAGAAATTGAAAAAACCCATAGAAGACACCGTTAGCACAATAGGACAAACGAACACAAAACAGAGAAACCCATGGTTTTGTCAGAGGGCGTTGTCCAAGCCAAAGTTTGGAGTTAACTTAAGGGACAACACCCGAGCTTTTGGCTGAATAGCCAACCCACAAAGCAGCGGAGCGAAGTCAAGTAACAGCATTCGTTTGGAGTCGGTGACCGATTGTTTAGTTCATAAACCTTTCGTTTAGTTAGTTGCCAACCAGAGGCAATCTTTTCGATTCAGTCTGCTGGAATACAATGCATCACGGTAAGCCACTCGCGCATGTGATGCTGTGCATGCATACGGTGAGGTGTAAATGTGCGCTCGATACACCACTTGTCGGAGCGAAAGTCAAGCTGGCTTTCACTAGCCTGATTTTGTCAAGGACCAGTTGAGATCCGGAGAACAGTAATAGATGCCTCAACTCTCACACAACATCCTACGGTTCGCCATACGAATAGAGGCAGTTGAGGACTAGTCAATGTATGATATAAAATTTATTAGAACGACTAGATAAACGAGCGAATCGCCACTACTCTTCAGCAATGATAAAGATGCGCTAACGGATTTAAGAGTTACGCTTCGTCTTATTGTGGTCAATGCACATTGGAGCTCACCGAGACACGGGGGGTGGATGGCTAAAAAGGCGGGGGGGGGGGATACAGCTTCTCAGAGTTGATCCTCGAAACGCTTTGTCCAATATTCGACGAATGACAGTGGATCGGCTGCACATTTTCCTAGCGCTGTTCTACTCCCTGTAAGTTATCTTGGTCATATGCACACGGTTGCCACCAACAGATCTGGTCTTCATCTGAAGGACTCTCGTTATCCATCAACCCCCCCCCCCCGGATAAACGATGGCAGTGTTGGTGAGAGGTTGTTTAAGGAAGCTGAAAGTGCCAAAGATAAAATAAATAAACGTTTCCAAAAAAACAGATAAGTAGTGGGTGTCGCCCGCTGCATAACCGGTTACGTGTTCGTTTGTACCCCCGTCAGGTGGAGCCAGCGCCACAAACCAGACGTAGAAACGCCATCCGAAGCCTTTACCATTAACGCACTTCTAAGAGTCAGCTACAGTCTCAGTAACTAAACTGGTCGACAAGCATTTCAAAATGAATTGCAGTCCTGGTTGAGATAGCGGTACTGCAATTTATTCGACTGACAAATGCTTCAAAATGACCCCTCCAGTGTTTATGCAAGATGTTTACCCTCTATAGTGAGGTCGCAGCAAAATGCAACTTAAAATATGCATAATATGAAACATCACAGGATTAGCGCTCCGAGAGGATAGGGCATAGATCCGCATTTAAGCCAATGTTATGGGTTCCAACAACGAACTAGACGTTAGGATTTAATGCCCACAGTACAATTTGAAGTATGAAGCCAATGTTAGAGCGCATTCACTGCCACTGATATTCCGCATGCATATTCCATAGGCAAGACAGCTGATGGGGGTAATAAATGATCACAGTATCTGGGCGAAAAGTGAGGCGGAAATTTTACCGAAATGATGCAGCGTTTCGTGCTGCGCTAGCAGTCGCAAGCCTATTGTAAACACTCTCACATTCGCTCACTGTTTCTGTAGCTGTGGCAGGTGTGGGATGCGAGACCGAAGCATCGGTGCACCGAAGTGCCTGTCGGTATTAAAACTAAGTACAATTTCCTCATACTCAGTGTAAAGAGCAGCAGTTTGACGACAATGTGTATTAAGCAAACAACTAATCATGTAAAGTGATATCCGACCACTGCGCCTACTTTATTAAAGGTGCAGATAAATCATCGTCCAAAAGGTCGTGATTTCACATGCACGTCAGAAGTGATAAAGATATGGAACACCAAGTAAAGTATCCGAACTAGTTGAGAGTAGAAGATAGGTCCCAGAACGCCATAAAAATTAGTAAACACCAAGGACAACTAATTGGCTTATAGATGAGACAGTTAAACAAATTGCTACTCAAACTCACTTCGGAAAGCAACGATGAAGTCTCGTTTCAGAAGAGGTTCTAAAAGGCTGTTCACTTGGCTTTGTTGAAAATGGGACATCCGAGACAAAATACTGCATATAAAGTCCACCTGTTCGTTGCAGGACCAGGTATCAAACATATCAATGCAAGCTTTTTTTTCCAAAGACACACAGGCACCGGAATTGTGCAGTCTTTTCTTTTTTTGATCCATCGTCATACAGCTGGGAAGAATTTTAGATCGCTTCACGTTGGATATGTGGGTGAAATGTACCTGAAAGTGTATAGGGAGATAGGTAAGGCAAGCTTCAATAAACAAAAACCGGCAGTTTAATAGCACATGAAGAATCTAGTAAAGGTAGCAATAGGCTGTAGTATGAAACAACCGTAGGAAAACGAAAAGAAAGCGTTGAAGCAAATTTCACACGGCATTAATCCGACGCATGGCCCTAGCCTAGAGTGCGGCAGAGTTCGTCGCAAAAGATCTCATGGTATCAAAGCAGAGGAAGGATAGTGTCCGATAGAGAAGTTAGCGGCAAACTGACCGCGGTAAAAATCAGTTAGAGGGGACAGCCCCTCCCTTGTAAAGAAGAAAGTCATCAACCGTACGCCGGTACACTGTACCGACGCTTTGCTGTCACACGACTACCACCGGCTGTGAGGACACCCGCCTCTAGACGGATCCGAACCGGCGATCTAAGGATTGCAAGCCAGGCGTGCAATCCTTTCGGCCACCAGCCGACGCCAGGGTATGATTGGGATTTTGAAGGAGCGTGCAACTTGAAGTAGTGATTAAGATGGGTCATTCCCATTTGAGCAGTTGGTCATTGCAACCGGTGGGAAATCCACGGTTGTGCGCGAAACAAAAAACCGAAAATAAAAGTAAGTGACAAAATATCCTGTAATGCCTTATAACTGCAGGTTCTCAAACCAACGCAAAGTCACCTGTGGATGATGGTGGGGATAGAAACTGTCCCGTCCGAAACGGAAAGACAGACTAGAGGCTAGGGCCTCTTCCTTTGTTACTGAGAAAAACTGTTTGATGAAGTTGACTTCGGGTAGTTATCCGGTGCGATGAGATGCCAGAGATAGCGAACGACCATGTAAGTGAAACGTGATATCGCTGGAGTAATTTCGTATGCACTCCGAGTACGGCTTATGTAATAAGATGAGAAACGATTTTCAGTAAGAAAGATTGGCACTATTAAAGTCACCATGTACGAACCGGACGAGTATGACGGTGGTACCTTGACTACAAGCAACGGAACTCTGTTTGTAGTAAACTTAGCGACTGCGTGCCCAGATTATTAGGCTGACACTGTGTACCGGTTGGCGAACTTCCGTGAGGTGCTGAGAGAAGTTGTGTACAACATATTAAGTGATCACAGTTGTTCAAACCAAACAGGTCAATGACCACGCAAACACAGCTTCAACGTATTTTTGAGTTGGGGAAGTCAGTGAACATTATTTAATACTAAGCCAAGGGAGACAAGCTTAAAGGCAATGAGCTCAGCTCCGGTGGCACAAGACACGAGTACCAAAGGGTGCTTCTGGTAGCAAAAGGGTAATTAATTCTTATTTTTTGCTGCAAGCAGTCTCAAAGTAGAACGCTTGCAAGTAATAAGTAGTAGTGGCAGCAGTAGGATAAGCAGCAGTCTATTAAATAGTCTTATCAGAGCATCATCATCATGGCACATAAGCTGAGGGCGAGCAACACACTTCAGCTATTGTGCCGTAATAAAAGAAAAAACGGAGCACTTTTTGTTAGTTTGTACAAGCCATTTTTCATGTTCACTCGCTAAATATTAAGCATCTAAATCTTTAAAAATGTGTCAGCTGTATGCCGTAAGGGCGCTTCGCTGTCGTGAGACCACCACCAGTCGCACACGGGCTGAGTATATCGCGAGAACGCTTACCCCTACGCGGATTCGAACCTGCGCCGCAAGATTACGAGACAAGCTCGTTACCTGCAAACTACGGACCGACAATAATGTACACAGATCCACCACCGCTGCGATTGCGCGCCATAGCCTGAATTGTTTCCAGCCATCGGCATTCTTCGTCCTTTGGTCCCCAACCAAACATAGATTGATCCAATGGTAAAAAGACGTGAAGTCAACGATTTCATATTCAGTCGCCAGCTAGACGGCTGACCTCCACGTGATCTCTTCCAGACAAATCCTGCAAGAGCGAAAGGCGCAGTAGGGTCAACGTTCAGCTGACATGCGCAGGACGTGACCGAGCCATCTCAAGTGAGGTAGCAAAATCAGCTTCTTGAAGGGAATACTCGCAATTCCTAAGACACGACGTCTGACTCCACTGCTGCAGATGCGCTGTTGCCACCACATATGAGCAATCCACCGCAAGCACCCGCTGTCGAAGACCGAGAGCCGGCGCATGTCGTCTACGCGAACTGACCATGACTCGCTTCCATACACCAACACCGCCCGAACAATGATACTGTAAACACGATCTTTCACCAAGAGGGAAACATCCCGACGAGGTCACAAGTGTAGCAAATAGACGAATGTCGACCAACCTTGGCGATGCGAAGAGAAACTTCCTTTTCAATGGTACCACTAGCAGACATACAGCTGCCTGGATAGACAATGCTATCTACTTGTTTAAACTGTGTACTTACAATAGTGAGCACGTGAATGGGCGAGTGCAAATCCTGAAGCAGCACTTACACTTTGACGGGGCAAAGCATATTCCGTACCTAGATGCCTCAATCGGAAAACGATTTAGGATGATTTGCATGATTTGTGATTCATCACCAAGTAAGGCGATATCATCGGCATAAGCTAAGTCTGCCGTTCCCTTGCCCGGTAGTAGCTGTAGGCCAAAATTTTGGTAACCGTCTAGTGCTCACGATAAGACGTCTTCAATGGCAAAATTGAAAAGGCACAGAGATACAGAGCAGCCCTGTCACACTAACTATTGACAGCGAAGGAGGATGAAAGTCTGCCATAAACCCTCACTTTACCGAAGATGTGGTGGCAGAGTGCGCGTAGAATATCAGTGTGGCATTCTGGGACCCCATTCTTTAGCAAACAACGCCACAGCGCAGATCGATCAACCGAGTCGAATGCAGCACGGAGCTCCAGGAATGCAACGATGGTAGGCCTCTGGTAAAGGTTAATATTTGACTACCACACCCACGGCCAAGTTGTTCTTCGCGGTACTACGATTCACGAATAGACAATAGTCTAAGGAGTAGAATGTATGTCAATAACTTGGAGACAACCGAGATGGGACTAATCCCCCGGTAATCGTTGAATGAAGTGTGAGCACCCTACTTAAAAATCGGGACAATAAGCAACTTGCCCCAAAAAGAAGACACCTTTTTTCATGCCAGATTTTGGAGAACAATGAGGTTAGCTGGCTAATGATAAGTGCGCCTCTGTACTTGAACAGTTCTAAAGGAAGTCCATCTGAGCCAGAAGCCTTGAATCGTCTCACGTGTCGAATCGCAAGACAAACTTCCGTTTCACGGGGCGGATCAAGGGTGACGACCCAGGACGGGCAGATGAGATCGCAGAGTATTCAAGAAGACTGTGAGGGTCAACTGAACTGCGAATGAAAATGTCCGGTCCATCGATCCAAGTGTCTCTGTAGGTTGGCAATCGGCGAACCATCCGCTTCGTACATAGTCACCCTGACACCAGGCTTTATGTGGCCAGTGTACTGAAAAAGTTGGAAGAGCTTACCAGTATTACCAGAAAGGGCGGCAGCCTTAATTACCGAAGCATGCTGAGACCACTAGGCTTCACAATTCTTGTGTAGGCTTTGTGTGAACTACCGAGTGACAGAACGGTGTACTTCATTAGCAGTAGACTCTGCAGGGATATTACTGCGGCAGTCAAACAGATCTAAAGAGCACGTGGAGATACAAGCCTTTCTGGGGTGCTAAGTAAGACAACAGACTAACTGCCCGGAAGAGATCATGGAAGTTTTTATGAACGTCCAGTGTTCATCAATGTCTTGCGGAGAGTCAGAGCTGAGTGCAGAGGCCAGGGGAGCTTAATGGCTCTGCTGAACCGAGAGGGTAGAGAGCTTATTTGTATCCATCTTATAATGCTTCGTTTTGGGAGACCCCCGAAACATGCAGATGTTCACACAGACAGGAGCATGGTTTGAGTCAAGAAAGGTGGACCAGATTGATCTGTAATCTTTTACACTACCACGCCACCTGAAACTGATTGCGATACGATCAATCTGAGACCAAGATTGGGACGCAGAAGGGGGTCGCCAAGTAGCGGAACGTCTCTTCGAATACCGAAAGCTGGTGCTCGACAGAAATAAACGATTGTTTTCGCACAATGTGAGAAGTTTCTCCCCATTATCTGAGCGGCTCTCATCAACCACCGAGATGACTTGCATGGCAATAGACGACCGACTTGTGGGTTGTATCCCCTGCAAGGAAAACAAAATCGGATTTCCGAGCTCCACCCAGGAGCTGATGAAGTCCACGGTAGAAATCGTCCTTGATCGAGTCGGGACTGCAGTCAGTCGGAGCGTAAGCCAAGATCACGTGTTGCGTCTCTTCACATGAAAGCTGCTGCTTCTGCATGAGCCCCGCAGCCGAACTGTACACAGTCGGCTATTAATCAGAAACCAGTCCAGTAGCGCGGCTTCGGCTTTGCTGCTTAGCGCTAAACCAACGCCAACCAAGCCTGCCGCAGCTGCCTCTGTGTCACCAGATAGACGATGAAATATGGCTCAACCGCCATTAGGAGACCTCAACTCAAACACAGTAATCAAGCATGTTTAGGGAAGACAGCAAACATGGATGGCGAGGGATTATAAAGTGCGCGTAAAACCAGCCTGCTGCCCGATCTGCATAAGTGTACGTACATTGAAGCATGTCAGGCGAAAAGAGGGTTGAGACTGAAGGAGGGCGACTGGACGAACCCCGTTGGTATAGACGAAACCATGGGGAGTGGAATCATGGAAATAGGAATCAGCTAGTAACGGATAACAGTTTGGTAACAGGTGAACGGGTGACGTGCAGGTAGCATATGCTAAGGCAGCTGAGCGCGATACAGCCGACAAATAACCCATGGTTTTGTCACTGGGCGTGATACTATCCGGTTGCCCAAGCCGAAGTAGGGAGTTGACTTAAGGGTCCCCACCCCAAGCCTTTGCCTAAATAACCTACCCGAAAAACAGCGGGGCGAATTCGGGGAATCACGCCCACTAGGAGTCGGTGGCTGAATGTTCAGTTCAAACGTTTTATGTTTGGTAGATTACTAAACAGGGGCCCAATCCTCCTTATGAAATCAGTACAATTGCTGGAGTACAATGCCCCATCGAAGTGGAACACTGCAGCCGAAGGTTTCGCTGGAACGGGATACACCCTAACCACTCCAGGTGGCACCACGGGGTTAGTTCGATAAGCCAGCCTACTAAAGTGTAAACCCATTGATCCAAGTGAGTAGCAAACGTGCGCGTCGGTTCAGACATGAATAAAGACGAAGGTCCGATTCATAAGGCTTTACTCATCCGAGAATCAGTATGTATAGAAAATAATGCAGGTATAGCGAATGCGGAAGAAACGCACGACAATGTCATAACATTCTCCCCCATGTAAAAACAATGGTGGTGCACAAGCAATACAATGTGTTACGTGTTACGCAATTCATAGGCATGTACAGATTGTTGTCTGTGTGTTGCTGCGCGCTGTTCTAGATTACAATGCCTGTCAGTTTGTTGGGGAATGTGAGTGGGTTCAGTAGATGAGTTGAAAGATGTAGATGACTCAAGAGATTCCGATGGGCTTATATTGGTTCGTTTACAGATTTGGTTCTGTCATGAGTGTCATTGGGAACACAAGTTTGATTTCCACGTGGAGCCAAACGCTGCAAAGAGACTGTTTCCTCACGTCCGGAAGGTAAGCGTAAATGAGCATAAAACGGATCGCACTCTACCTTCTCCACAACAAGACTGTAGTTAGAGGATCTGTGGTTCTTTCTCATAAGTACCGGACCAGGTGACAGCAACCAAGTTCGCAACGAGGTGCCAGGGGTTGACCTGCGATTAAATGAAAACATCTGTTCGTGCGGATTGGCATTGGTGGCGGTACGTAACAACGATCGGACAGAATGGAGCGCATTCAGAAGTACTGTTTCCCATTGGGTACTGGGGAGACCTTTAGAGTTCAAGATTAAAACGACTGCCTTCCACAAGGTTGTGCTATGCTCTACTTGACCACTGCCTTGCGGATGGTAAGCTGTCGACCGACTGGTGGTTATGTTTTTACTGTGAAGGAACGTTTTCAATTCATCGGACATAAACGAAGCCCGTCGATCGGAATGAATATACAATGGAATTTCGAACAGCGAAAACACGTGAGCCAAACGGTGAATGATTGGATGTGAAGACATGTCCGGGCAAGGGAATGCGAATGGGAACTGAGAATACTCGTCAATTATTGTTAACAAGAACCGGTTATGTGACGTGGACGGAACGGGACTTTCAAAATTTATGCTCGAATTGAGCTGTGGCTTTAATTAGTTTACCATTTAGTGGCTTGTGGAAACAGGGTTTTAATTCGGCGCAAGACTTGCACCTTGAGATGACAAACTTGACATCAAGGGAAAATTTTGGAACGCCCGAAATGGTACAGCCGCTTAATTCCAGGATGATACAACTGGTCATGCAGTTTCTCTAAATCGGCGGAATTCAGATGCAGCAAAACTGGTCCGTCATAACGCATTGGCTGCGGACGATAGATAATGTCAAAGTGAAAACAGGAGAATCCCATACGCCATCTCATAATCTGGTCGTTCTTGATTTTACCGTTTTGCTGATCAGTAACCAGCTTGAAATGGTTCTCGATGAGTTAATGCCTCCACTTACTAAGAGCTTCAACAATGACAGGCTTCATTTTCGATTGCCGGATGGCTTCTCACCCACTGACAAGGATCTATTGAAAAATGCCACCGGTCTACCGCTCTGGTTGAATGTTGCTGCAATGGCAATGCCTACGAACATTACACCACTCACAAAAATCCACAAGTAATGTCAGAAGCATCCAAAACAATTGTGGGATCAAACGTGAACAGCGTTGTTTTCTCCAGCCCCTGCTTCAAGTCGGCAAAAGCCTCCTTAACAGATTCGGGAAACGGAAATGTTGAGTTGTGAACAATACAATGAATTCTATCAGAAAAATTAGGAATCAATTGAAAGTACTAGGCCAACATCCCGACGAGTCGTTGTTGAGACTTCAGATCATGCGGTAGAGGAAATTCACGCAATGGTCTGAATCGATCGGGGTATGGCCTGAGCTTGCCTTTGGATATTTCGAGTCCTAAGACAGTAATTTCCTGCACTCTGACGATACTTTTGTCATGGTTAAATGTCAGCCCATACTTTTGTGCCACAGATAGAAACCGGTCAAGATCGCAATCATGTGGTTCGTGGTTCTCTCCACAAATGATGATATTATTTACATACACAAAAGTACCAGACAGTTGTTTGCGTTCAACAAGACTAAGTATGACTCTCTGGAAACACGCCATGCTGTTCGTACCTCCAAAGGGAATGCGATGAGACGGAAAGAAATTTCCGCAAGCTTCAAAGGCAGTGTATACTTTTCACTTTCGTTTAAAGGTATTTGCGTTAGATCACGTTTTCGCGCTATTCTGAATTAAACACCCAAAAATTGCTCCACAAAAATTCTAGCCCAGCCGAAGAAAAATCAAAAGTCCAACGACGGACCGCGAGAAAGGTGTTAACAAAAACAGCGCCAAACGTAGTTAAAAACGCCGCCAAAACGCTGTACAGCTAGAACAGACCTACGCCAAATATATACCTGACTCAATGACCTTCGGCTTCTAGAAACCAAGGTAAACTGGTAAAATTAGCAGCCTTCCTGCCATAACTCGCTATGCTGGCAATCACGTGAAGGAATGGAAGGTTCCAGAACCTTCGAAACCAAGGTACGATCTAAGATAATAGATTTATCGTTAAGATAATGGGTTTTTATGTTTTTACCTTTTGCCGAATACCTTCTCTCCTGAAACGTCTGCCGCGCTGTATGATGCTAGCATGGGATTAAGCTGAAGCCTCCTGGAAGGGGTTCTATGCCTATCGGTCCATCGCCTTGGCTGTAGTGTTCTGGATTCAAGTTTCGTGCTCTGCGATCTGGTACCATTCGTCTGATGACACGGTTCTACTACGGACTGTTTAGGCAAATCTAATCTGTCCGTCAACAGGTCAAAAGGAAGCTCGGCGGATTCTGTTGCTTGTGGCTGGCACAGTGTTGGTCGCAGTTGGGTTGCATGGCGTACCCATACCTGCGTTCCAACCAGCATGTTGTAAATGACGTTCCCGCGCTTGCCCTGGATCGTGCCTAGCGTCCATTTTGCGTATCCTTCCCGGTAATCACCTACAACTACTGGGTGACCCGGTTTAAACGAACGTCGCTTAGCACCATATCGCCGATTAAAGTCACTTTCCATCTTGAGGTTCCTTTCACCAGCTGTGAACTCTGAGGACGGCGGAACTGCATCAAATGGTATGCGAAGCTTTCTCTTCATCACTGCCTTTGTTAGTGATATTCCATCCGGCGTTTGCGGATTTTGTGTAGATCGGTACAGGAAGCGGAAGCGGTCGATCACCTCATCCATGTCTCCCTCACTCCTTGATTTGAGGAGAGCGCGTTTGAATGTATCCACAAATCTCTCTGCTTGGCAGTTCGATTGTGGGTGGAATGGTGGAGACCGCACGTGTTTGAAGGCGCAGCGTTTGCAGAACTCCGTGAAGGTGGCCGAAGTAAACTGTGCTCCATTGTCCGTCACCAGTGTTTCAGGGCAGCCGAACCTGTTGAAGATTTGCCGCAACCGCGAGACTGTTGCGCCGGTTTTCGTGCTGCTCATGAGGGACCCTTCGCGCCACCTGCTATAAGCGTCAACCACTATGAGAAAGTTCTGGTCATTGCTTGGGCCTGCAAAGTCGACATGAACACGGCACCAAGGTTTAGTTTGTTTAGGCCACGAGTGGAGTTCAGTCTTTAACGGCAGCGCAGTTGCTACAACTATTAGCGAGCTGCTCCAGATGTCTGTCCATAAACGGCCAATACACATAACTTTGGGCAAACGCTTTCATTCGGTTGAGCCCTGGATGTCCTGCATGGAACTGGCGCAGCACTCTTTCTTGCAACGTCTGCGGAATGACTCACTCTGAAAACATGACGCAATCGTTCACAATGGAGAGCGAATGTCTTCCCTGATAGAATTGCTGCATTTCGGCAGATAAACACGAACGTGGCCAGCTGGTTCTGTGAAGTGTGTAACCTTCTTCAGGATAGAATCTCGGAGTGGTTCGGTCTGCAGCTTCGGCCGTAACTGGCAGACCATGTAATGCCTCACTCACCAGGAATCTGACATCAGGTTCGATCTCAACTGAGGCTACGATGGTGTCTTCGTGTTCTTTCTGCTAGGAATTAATGTCGCGTGACAACCCCCATCTGCCTGGCCCATCGAAACCGTTGACTGATAACAGATTTCAAAAGCATAGCCCAGTAAGGTGAGGGCTCATCGTTGGAGTCGATTGGCTGTATAGGCCGGAATTCCCTTCTCCGAGCCGAAAATGGCCAGAAGCGGCTTGTGATCTGGCAAGAGCTTGAAGCGGCGACCATACAGCATCTTGTGAAACTCCTTCTTAGCAAACATTACGGAAAATGTCTCCTTCTCTATCTGACTGTAGTGTCTTTCTGCTTTCGTCAGGGTCCTGGCGGTATGTGCGATCGCCTTCTGAGATCCATCTGGGAATGTATGGGAAACCATCATCATCACCAACAGCAGTACATCAACCATTTGAACTGATGCTTCGCTGCCATACAACCATGAGGACCTGTGAAATAAAGAATAAGAAGAGGGAGAGAAGGGGGACTTACCTGAAAATCTTAATGCCCTAAGCAAACATTCAGGGTCAAGGCGCCTACACCTTGTGTAGATAACATACCGTTACAAACAGCCGGTTATCGTGCAAAGATAAGGCAGCATCGGCGAGACAGCTTCCTTGCGGCTTTCACTGCCACGCGTCATAATCAGTCATTACCCCGCAGATAACTAGGAGACGGCAGCACACGCGCCACTGGTATCTACTGCGAGCCATGTCCTGTAAACTCTCGAGCCAAGCACAAGGCGAGTCACGTGGACTCCAGCCCAGAAGGCGAGACGGACCAACGGTACCCATTTTGGTAGTCAATGACTTCATTTGTCGCTGCCAAGTCAACTTCTGTCCACCTCGAGACTTGCGCCACCCTACACCTGGCAGACTAAACAAGGCCCTCCTAGGTAAGCGGTGACCAGGCATGCGTAGCACGTGCCCGAGCCAACGCAACTTATTCAGTGCTATCTGTTGTTCTAGGGAGCTAGCATGAGTATCACTACCTAGTACTCGCCTACGCACATCACCGTTGCGGACACGCTGGTGCCATCCGACTCCAGCAATGCTTCGCAGACAACGATGATCAAAGACTTGAAGGCGCCTCAGATCTTCAGACCGAAGGGGCCAAGTCTCACTACCATAGAGCAGAACGGCCAATGTATGGGAAACTACGGCACCGATCCCTAGACTCGATACGTCTATGGCAAAGACAATGTCTCGGAACGGGTCAAAGTGAGTCAGGAGTAGGTCTGAAGTCAGCAATGATTTGACCCTCTCGAACGCAGCCTGGCGTCCAATTCCAGGTTTGGCCTTTGCTCAGCGACTTGTTCAACAGGGCACGTAGGCGATGCAGCTAGAGCAGAAATGCGCTGTAATGACTAATTAAGCCACAGAAGGAAAGCAGCGACTGCAAGTCCGCAGGCGGGTGCATCTTGCGAATAGCTCGGATATTTTCTGGAGCAGGGCGACGACCGTCTTTTGAGAAATTGAAGCCGAAGAACTTGATGGTTAGTGCAAAAAATGTACACTTGTCTTCACGGATACGGAAACCATATGACTGGATGCGTTCAGGTACCTCAGCGAGCCGCTCAAATAGTTCTTCTGTCGTCTGACCCATTAAAATGATAGCATCCACGTACGCCGCGGCTCCAGAAACCCGCAAGCATGGTGTCCATCAGATGCTGGAAGATGGTTGGTGGTTTTCACTCCAAAAGGGAGGCGGTTGTACTGGTACAAGTCATGATGAGTGTTGATGGTCAGCAATTCTCTCGAGCTTTGATCAACCTCGACCTGGAGGTAGACATCGGACAAATCAAGCTTGGCGAAACATTTCCCACCATTCAGCTTGGCAAACGTGTCCTCTGATAGCCAAAGGGTACTGATGGTCGTCCAGTGCGGCATTCAGGCCAGTCGAAAAATCGGCGCAGACACGCACTTTACCGTTCGGGTTTCTCACTGCAACGATCGGCGCAGCCCATGAAGAGTAGTTCACTGGTATGATGACACCGACTCGCTTTAGTCGGTCGAGCTCCTGGTCAACTCCTGCCATGGATCCATAGGGTACCGCTTTTTGCTCTGAAGAGTGGCTTAGTTTCTTCGCGAAGGCACAACTTTCCTCTGAAGTTAGTGCAGTGACCGAGACCGTCTTCAAAGTAGGAGGCGAAGTTCTGCTTTAGATTTCTCGTCATGTCTTCTATCGACTATGATACATGGACTGGATCAATTTGGACTCTATTGCAAATCTGACTCATTGGAAGATCAAACAGTTGTAACTTTTCCATCCAGTCAAGATCAAGGAGGTTCAAATTTGGTCAGTCAGACAAGTAGCAAGTTCCGGCCTGTTCCACTCCGTTCAATGCCATTTTACAAGTGATTTCTCCGATCAGTTTCAGCGCTCCACCGGATGCGTCGTGGGTGACTTTGTTGGAATCAACCACCTTCAGCCTCTTTATGTGCTTCCAAGTGTTCTTGGAAATGATGGTTATGTCTGAGGCTGTATCGAACAGCAGCCTGGTTGGGATTCCGTTGATGAACACAGTGATAAATGGGCGGCGTGTTCTAGAATCACTGTGAAAAGTGGCAATCACCGATAGTGATTCTGCGTCAGGCTTCCTGAAGTTTTTCCTTCGGTAGGACTGCTTCACGATTCTTGGCTGGGACTGATGGAAAAAGTCTTCCTTGTGCCAGCGTTTATGGCATTTATCACAAATGTGACGCTTGAATGGATAGTATTGTGCGAAATGCCATTCACTACATGACCAACAAGGTGTAGGCGGTTTGTTCGGCGCTCTGTTGAACGGCTTGTTCGAGCCAGCCTTTCGTACTTTTTGCACAGCATGAACAGTATCGGCAATAGTGGGGTGACTCTTCTCAATCATAACGGTGTTGTGTTTCAAAGTGATCAACCATTTGTATTCGTCTACAAGTAACTTCAATGTCAAATCTGGATCTTGATCCAGCTTAGCAAGGAGCCCAGTGCGGATTTCCGCGTCGCGTGAGAACTGTAAAGCACTGACAAAGATGAGGCACTTAAACTGATCATCCGTCAAAGAGCGTGACTTAAAACTTTCGTATTCACGGTTAACCATGTCTGCTAGTGCCCCATAATCATCCGTTTCTCGCTTAACGATTTTTAGAAATTGGTAGCGAATACTAAAGAAAGACGACTGACCAAAAATTGCTTTGAGTGTTGTCACTGTCACTGCTTCATTGAAAGTGGTCCTTCGGCTCTTTGTGCAGGATGTGATCGACAAATCTTGAATGTTCATGAGTACCGAGCTTGCGGAGCAAAAGACACTTTCCATGAATCATTTTGACGGCTGAAAGTAGTCCGGAACATGTCCCCCCAGCGTTTGAACCACACGTCGAAAGTGCATTCGGAATCAGCAACATAATGAAATTCAGCGACTGAATTCGTAAGATCAAGTGAAACAGTCTGCGTGTCCCGTGTAGCTGTTTCGTTTGACTGTACGTTCAAATACTGCGCCGAACTTTCCATTAGTTTCATTTGTGTTTCCATCTGGGACTGTTGCTGAAGAAGTAGCTTTGGAAAATGTACGGCGAAAAAGTTTGCAACATTTTCGTGCTTGTCCGTCCCCATTGTTAGATCTTCACGTTTTCTCGCTATTCCGAAGTAAAGACCTAAAATTGCTTCACAAAAATTCTAGCCCAACCGAAGAAAAATCAAAAGCCCAACGACCTTGACCGCGAAAAACGTGTTAACAAAAACACCGTCAAAATGCTGTATAACTACGACAGACCTACGCCAAATATATACCTGGCTCAATGACCTTCGGCTTCTAGAAAACGAAGGTCAACTGGGAAAATTAGCAGCCTTCCTGTCAAAACTCCCTATGCTGGCGATCACGTGAAGGATTGGAAGGTTCCGGAATCTTCGAAATCAGTACACGACCGAAGATAAATGATTAATCGCTAAAATAATGGGTTTTCTTTTGTGTTTACCTTTTCCCAGATAATGATATGCAGTTCGCAAGTTCAAAGCGTTATAAACATCATAGTGAGACACCTCAAACAGTTCATCGATCTGAGGTAATGGAAACGCATTAAGATAGGTGAACCAGTTGATAGTCTGGCAGTAATCAATAACCATCCGTCTTTCGTGCCTCTTGTTGGTAGTCACAAGCGCTTGGGTGAGTCATGGAGATTTGGACGGTTCTGTCATCTGCTCATTAAGCATTAAGCAAGTTGTTGAACTGTAGCACGAATAAATTTCTCGTCAACCGCGGAGTGTCGCCATGACTTCGTGGCAATGGGACGAATATCCGGGGCCAAATGTTGGAATAGAAGAGGCGATTCGATGCGCACCGCTGTCAGACCACAGATAGAAATGGGTGGTTTCTTGCCACCAAATGGAATTTCAAGCGTGCATGGAGCCTTAGAAAGTCATGGCCGAGCAAAACATCGACGCAGAGGTTGGGCAACACTGACAGCTTGAACTTCAGGTAAACGTTATTCTTGTGCACCATGTTAAGCAAACAGTGACGCTTGGTGGATGTAGCGTGCGACGTCGGTGTCATAGTAATTTGATTGCAGGAGCAACGATTTTTCCGTTTGTGCTGGTATGCTACTGTGGATAAGACGTAACTCTCAGAGCTACCTGTATCGACGAGAGCTGATAAGGCAACCTTATTGGCTGAGATATTCATCGATGCATCAGAAAGACAACGTGGTACGGCAGCGATAGTTAAAGAGTGGATCATCTACGGAAGACACGGTGCGTTTACCTTGGTCAAAGGAGCGGCGTACCATTTGAAAGTGACCGACTTTACCACAAGATTTGTATGTTGTGTCCTTGGTAGGACATTTTGAAAGTGGATGTCCCTTATAAGTGCAAAAATAGCAAGTTGTGTGGGCAGCAGCAGTTACAGTCTCATCAGGAATTGGCTTTGTGAACAAGTTGGAGTCGGTGGTGCACGCACTGGAACCTACACTGTACGAAAGTGAAACCGGCTTTGAGTACGCCGCGGACTGCGCATGTGCCAGTTCCAAGGATCTGGCTTTGTCAAAAGCGGTTTCACAAGCAAGTGATTTGTATTCCAACAGCCTTTGTCGAATTTCACTTGATGTCATCCCACCGATGAATGCATCGCATATGGGCTCGTTCCGATGAGTTACAGAAGTATGGGCCTGGAAATCACAGTCCTTCGCAAGTAATTTTAGCTTCTGCAGGAAATGATCGAGTGATTGCCCGGAATTTTGTTTTGCGATACACAAGAGATGCCGTGCGTATATCTCATTGTTCGGGCGTATATAATGGAATGATAAGGTCAATATGGCTTAATCGTAAGACGTGCACTCAGTGATTCGTTCAAAGTTGACAGCAAAAATGTAATGAACAAGAGTTTTCAGTTCGTATGGCACTAATGCTTCGATTGCGGACAAAAAATCCTCGAGAGCACAGATCCAATGTTTCCATAAGGAAGCAGCATTGGGACTGTCTGGATCAATATCGCGGCGATCAGGTCGAAGGACACGTTCCATGATAGCTCTTCAGATGAGTAAATTGATACGAGCGAGTAACAAACGTGCGCGACAGTTCAGACATGAATGAAGACGAAGGCCCGATTCATAAGGCTTTGCTCATCTGAGAAGCAGAGTATGTGAGCTATAAAGCAAAAGACGGTATGTATAGAAAATAATGCAGGTATAGCAAATATAGGAGAAACACACGACAAAGTCATAATAGCTATCAGAATTCACCGTGGCCATGGGTGCACTACACTATACGGTGGAACAGATACTTCTAGGTTACCAGCAGTCAGCTACAAGCGGGTCACCTTAAGATCGTGTGAGCACAATGCCGAGATAGGCTTGTTATGCCTCAAGCCACACTACTAATTTAAGTACTCATAGTTGAGTTCCACGAGTGGATTTGCATTCCCGACGCTTAATCACGGGTCAAAGGCTGGATATGGGTAATGTGGGGCAAAATTGTTCCTCTAAAGACATATTTGCAGCAGACTACGAATGGACAACCATTAAAAAACATGGAAATCAAAGGAAGGTAGAGTTGTCATAAAAAGAAAACACAACACAACACAGAAATCTGTGGATGCTTCAGTTGGCACAATACTACCCGTCTGCCCAAGCTGAAGTAGGGTGTTGACTTGGGGGACATCACCTCGAGCCTTTGACTGAATAGCATATCCGCAAGACAACGGAGCGAAGTCAAGAAATTGCACACATTGGGAGCTGGTGGCTGATTACTCAGTTCATACGTCTTTCGTTTCGTCGGTTACCAAGCAGGGGCCCAACCCTCCTTACAATTACAGCAGCCCTTTGCTAGAATACAATGCCCCACCAGAGTGAAGCAAGGGTCAGTGACTAGCTAGTGGCGAGTCACATCCGCCACGCTGTAATGTTGTTAAACAGACATGTGTGGCCTTTTATAGGGAGAACGCATGTCAAGCGATAACCCATTAGGTCCTGGAATATTGTTGTCTAACTATTTGCTGTAACGAGATAAACTCGAGTCATCAAGCTGGCACCACGTGGAGGTTGTTCGGCAAGCCAGCAAGATGGTCGGAGAGTACCGTCTACTCATGAGACGTTGACACTAGTGTTATTTTCTATTGTGCTTTCCATAATTAGTAATTCTCATCTTTTTCATGTATCAATCAAGACAGCCTTACTGAGTTCGTCAATCACACTGACAACGAAACTATAGTTATTTGATCTAAGATTCGCACTTTACAGATTTCTTTAACCTTCACATTTCCTATTATCTAGACAAATAGTTTGATTCCGTATTCCATTGGGCTTAATGCATAATTACAAACAACAATACAAGAATAGATGTGTATATGCTAGGATAAGATACTAATAGCGAGACCTAAAAGCACAACGTTACCAGTGGTGCCGAATATGTAGCTCGCAGTATCCAAGATGTCATGATTGCGCTCAGTAGAAGTGTAAAGAGCACCACTTGAGTGAATAGCCGCAAGTTTGATTGATGAAAAGTCTCATTTAATTGCTTAAGCATATACATCCACTTAACGCGGTTAGATAGTCAGTAAAGACCAATTCGAATGATAACTTCTCATCATCTGCTGCGTAGGGACGGGAATGCAACAGTGACAGTTCCATTGCGACGAGACTGGACTTTAACGCGGTGTGATGGTTTGTGTGCCTCAGCGATCCATTGGGCTATGCTGGGTGGTACTTTTACACTTTCAGTGCCACTCATACCAGATTGGCCAATGGCTAGAGACTTGAAAAACTCAGCCTGCTGGTCCTCCAGGTTGGGAGTTGAAGTGAGGGTGGCTCCTTACTCCGTAAAACGGGCTCTCTGTAGTCGTACCAAAACTCCACTGCCTTGAGGACAGGATTTTGAACCAAAGGCTTTGGTTCAGAACCTAAGTCGTACTTCTGTCTAGGTATGGGCAACCTGAAAGCATCCTGCCCACGCAATGCAACATGACTTCTTCACATAAGCCCTTGATGCTCTGATCACTACACAGGGTAATAAACGGCGCCCTATCTGCTGCATCGAGAAGAGTGGATAGAGGTTTAGATGCTAGTGTTCACGCCTTCCCGTCTTTTTATCCACCTTCGCGCTTTTAATCGTCATCGTCCCGTTCCAACTTCACTTCTAGCCCCTGTTTGCAATCTCCGATTTTTGGCCCTTGCCCATCTTTGCGCAGTAGTCGTCCGTTTTCTAATTTCGACTCACACGCAGTCGCAAAGCGTCGCTCCGGTCCAGTCAAGAAGTTCATGTCTAGTCCAACGGACTACGTCAATTTATCTACCTCTATTTGGAGCCCTCGATTCACCCTAGGACTGACATGCCTCAATATGCGTAATTTGTTGCAAACTGACCAACAGGCAACACCTGCCCGGACACTGGAGACCCCATCAATCGATGGCCACTGCTTATCAGAAACTTGCCTGCAAGATACGAGTTCTGTGATTACTCTCCGATCCCTAATGTGACCGGCGGTATTTTCTCACTGCGTTTGCACGGAAATGAAGGGATTTTAAATGCTTGGGTTGCATCTGCCTTGATCGATTGGATCCCAATGAACAGCCGGTGTGCGCGTTCAGATTTCCTGGCTCGTTCAAAGCATCAAAGTTGCGTGGGGACAACGGTGCTTGTTTGTCCCTGCGGCCTATGCGTTCACAACCTGTAGCACTGACTCGGTGAAGGACGACTTCTATCATCAGTTAAAAGTGCTCCTCTGTCACAGAAATGGTATGGATACTGTGGTACTTGCTGGTGATTTGAACGCCCGTCGGTAAACTGTCCACTGATGAGCTTCATTCGGAGGGGGTCAACACGGTGTAGGCTCCCGTAATGATAACGATGAGCGGTTGCTACACCTGTGGGAAGATGCTCGTCTCTTTCTTGCAAGCACTAAGTTCCGACACAGCGTCCGCCAGAGAATGACATGGCACCTACCAGTCTCGAACCAGCCGTAGGCGCAAACCGATCACATTATCACCAGTTACCGCTAGACAGAATGTGTTCAAAAACCGTCGTTCGATTTGGATCACGAGGGTGAACTCTGATCACGCACCTGTTAGCGCCGACCGTGTGCGTTTCGGTGGACGTCCGCAACAAAACCCTGAACGCATGGATAATTACCAGCTGACAAAACCAGATGTTTTGAATGCGTATCAAATTACATTGGTATTTGAATTGAGTAAACGCCCATTGATCACAGTTGAAGGTCACTGGTCTCGTATCCGCCCGACGTGATTAGCAGCAGGCATGTCTTCATGCGGTAAATCAAATTACCAAGCTAGACATTGGGTCTCGACAGTCTCCGTAACTTCTGGATGTTCGACGATGTGTACCGGCTGGAGGCGAATACAATGAGACTCGCAAGCCTCTCAGGGCGAAACCGCGTGATAGCATGAGAGACCGCGAAGCCTGATGGTCCCATCATGCCTCGGAGCTGGAAATAGCCGCTGTCCTTCGTAACAATCAGAAGTTATTCCGTATGATACGAGAAACAGGCAGCAGGAAACCTGGTGTTAGCGAGACGATACGCAACGAGAATGGGCAGCCGATCCACAACTTATCAAACTACTTGGAACGTTTGACCGAACACTTTGAAAAGCAGTCTAATCAGTACAAGTTGTCAGTTTCTCCAATGGCAAATGAGAGCCCTACTCCATGGAACGTTCCCCTGGATGCGCCTACGAGCGCAGAAATCGAACGTGAGATCAGACGGCTGAAATTAAACGAGGCCACTGGTGCAGATGAACTTCATTTATCTCTCTTCAAATTAGGGGGGCTTGTTTTTTGGACGATTTACATTACTAGCGGATCCATAAGAGCAGGAGACTATCTCGACAGACTGGAGGCGCTCCGGAATAGTTCCAATTTTCAAGGGAGGCTCACGATCGGAATGCGGCAATCATAGAAGAATCAGTCTGATCGCCATCGGCTCCAAATTGCTTGCCTCTGTCATCCTTCATAGACTGACTGGCACGCGTGAAAGTTATATTCGTGAAGAGCAAGCCAGATTTTGTCGAAATCGAGGCTGCATCGACCACATCTACAGATTACACCAGTTGTGAGAGCACCGTCATGTTTATTGGCGACCCACCGTAGCCGCGTTCCTAGACATCAAATGGGCCTTTAATTCGGTTAATCGATGTGCCCTTCGGGACTGTCTACTCAAGAAGGGTGTATCCGAGAAACATGTAAGTATTGTGCGAGCGCTATACGCGAGTAGCTCGAGCAGAGTGAGGGTTTACGGCAAGCTGTCGCCGTCCTTCAATATCCCCAGCGGTGTGAGACAAGGTTGCCCGCTACCGCCTTTCCCCTTTAACTTCGGCATTGACGAAGTCATGGAAACGATGTTCACCGGACACGAGTTGGGAGGTGTGGAGCTGCTCCCAGGTGAACGAATTCTCGACTTGGAGTATACCGACGACATCTCGCTCATCTGTGTCAGTCTCCGGACGTGCCAAGCTGCACTGAATAGATTAGCTTTGGCTGTCATTCGTTTTGGGCTATGCATTGCATCATCGAAATGTAAAGTTCTCCAAGATCGACAGGGACACTCCTGAATTTACCCTTGGCGGTGAAAATTCAAAATTCGTCGAGAAGTTCAAGTATCTGGGCAACTATATCAGCACTAGTGGAACGGAAGATGAGATTATGAACCGTTAAGCAAAGGCTCGATGCGCTTTTGCTAATCTCCACCATCTCTGGCGCCAACGTGATACTACTCTCGCTCTGAAGGGCCGAGTTTACAATGCAGCCGCCCGTACAACCCTTCTGTACGGCTGCGAAAGCTGACCCATCAAGTCGATAGTCATAAAAAGGCTAGCTATGTTCGATCATTGCTATCTTCGCAGCTTAGCTCATGTTTGGTGGGAGCACCGAGTGAGCTATGTACGTGTTCGGTCTCGCGTATTTGGTGCAAGAAGAGCGAGGGAACCGCTCAGCACCGTTATATCACGCACTAGATTCCGATGGCTAGGCCACGTGTTGCACATGCAAACCCAGCGACTCCCGTGGCGCGCGTTGTTTGCGCGCCGCGAGTGTGGATAGAGGAGGAGGGAGGTCAAGCGGTAACTTTGTCGAGAGCGATGAAGTCGCTCACTTCGAAGTTGGCGTCAGCTGGTGTTTCCCGACTGCCTGGCTGGGGACCGAGGGATGATGAACAGGTTACGTTGGATACACGAGGTGACATGGGGAAGAGTCGAGCTCAGTGGCGTTTGTGTTGGGCGTCTCTGTCCCTCCTCTTCCCTTCAACTTATCCCTCCAACAACCACAAAAATGTGATAATAGCATTATGTTACTTTTTTTAAAGATTTTAAGCCTACATTACTTAATGTCTTAGTTTTTTTATATCGCGGCACATTAGCTGAGATGTGGTTCTCACCCTCGGCTAACTTATATTGATGATGCTAATGATGAGTGGCAGTTTTTAAGAATATGAAGCGGGTTGCGCATCGGAAACACGAAACACCTGATGTTTTATAATTGGTAGCCATTGCATCGGCAGTAGCAACCGATAGCTTAAGATATATATTGAACAGCCTACATATCAGTGACACGAACTTCCGACACAAGGCACATACTAGAGCAAGAACAGCCATTTGGATCACATGGCCAGATTTAGACCCCGAATTGCTGGGCTTCAGCATAGCATTCCCCTCCAGCTTCGACGAAGTGCGCCGTTCAGAGCTAGCTATAAAGCAAATGGGCTCGGACGATGAGGCTGAGAAAGTAAGCCCACTGGAACACAAGCAAACCACAATGTACAAGATAAACGAATCGGATGTTGATTGAAAATGTCGCGTATGCGGAAGGAAGAGTTTTTCGCCTGCATAAACTGAAGCATCCTAATCGAGAAAAGAGACTGAGTGCACCGATTAGCGTGAATGAAAAGCGGAAGATAATTCTGAGAAGGGCACGTGTCAGCATCCGAAACATCTTTAAACACCAAACTAAAGGTTATAGAATTGATCGGGGGCGTTGTTAGATAGCATAAGTTCATGAGATGAAAATGGAAAGGGTGATCGTGGTGCACTCCTAATCAGTACTGAGTGTAAAAACGAGGAGGCGCGAGGAAATCAGAGAAATCACGGATCGCTGCGGACGAAGGATGCATGAAACCCAAATCAACCGGACGAAGGACGCGTGGTGCACAAATAAATCACTGATACGTTGTGGGTGAAGGGGCGCAGCGGAACAGTGAGTCAGAAAAGTACCACCAGCTATTACAATATAAAGATGTGGGTTCTGTAATACACAACTCGTCTGCACTACGTTACGGTCTCAGCATTTGGTGTCGTGATCAGCCAGAGGTGGAAACTGAAGATCTCTTGGCCTGAGTCATTTAAGGATGGGGACTTGAGAAAATCCCCAGAGGACTTCGATGTCGCGGAGGCAATCGGAGTGAAACTGGTTGCCCTGCGGAATCTACTCAAAGGCAGGGAAAAGATGATTCTGGAAGCGGAGAAAAGGGGCCCAGTCATGTTGAAATGGGTCGTCGCGCAGGATACGCTGGTTGCGGGGTTCGACACCACAGCCGACTACCTGGATGCGATGGGGTGATGCAAGGCGGCCAGGTTGAGTGGGAGCAGACCCGTTCGTCTTAGCTGTGCACCACAGAGGCTTGCTGGACGGAGCGTTGCCTAAGTTGGACGCCGCGTTAGAACAGGAACGGTTAGTGGAGCAGCTTTTGGACGATCTACCTCCGACGATGGTTGCTAGGTTCCAGGTTGTGAACGCCACTCTAAAAACGTGCGTGGAACTCGTCGGAATGGCAATGGAATTTACACATAAGACAGTCGCTGCACTGAGAGCGGAAGACCAAATAGAGGAAGAGCGATTAGACAAGCTAGAGGAGAGGCTGTAACAGATATGCAAGACAGCGGGACACTTCGAGTTTTCGGGCGGCAGACACGGTCGAAAGGATGATGCTTCTTTTGTGGGAAACTGGGACACTGGAAGCGGCAATGTCTGTCAAGGCGCAGTGCACTCTTTGTAATAAAGAAAAGTTATAAGCCATATCGTTCTCGTGTTGGGAAGTGTATACACAAAGGTGCGATTAAAGCCATGGTAGAGGTGAATGGGAAAAAAGAGAGGTGTTCGGTTGATTCAGGAGCCGCGGTTTCACTAATCAACCACAGAGATGGAGTGAAAACGCAGGCATATTCCATGGTGGTAAAAGATGTCGGTGGATACGATATACACACAGAAGCGTATGCGAGAGCATACGATTGTTATCAGTGGTCATCTTGTTCCTAAACGAAAAACAGACCACCGTAGGGGCAAAATTTCTCCAAGTTAATGAAGAGATGGTCGAGCTGAAACGAGGAGTTGATGATAAAATGCGGTTATACAGTTATGGTCACCAAGATCACACTAGGCCGCGCTGATTGGCTGTTGGAGGAAAACTTGTCCACCCCAATTGGCCGATCAAAAAGGCAGAGTCGATGGTGCGGTTTAATGGCTGCTATACACGAGACGATTATTCAGCGCTGAGTAGCGATATTCATTTATTCGTGGGGTTGATCTGAAGTGGCATGAAAGGGACTCGGCGGCGATCTGTCCATCCTCTGGACTGACAATCAGGTGCAGGAGGTTGGTAGAGTATTGTGATTGTTTTGTTCAGTAGCCTTTCATTGACAGCTTGAACTCATGCAAAGTATTTCAAGAGGTATGGATAAGAGATCTCTTCTGTCGATTGATGTGTATCCCATGAGTTCGTTGGTGTGGCAAATCTATCTGTCATTTGTCACCGCCCACGGCCACTTCATAGCAGATATGGCTATGTCGGTGTTGTTCCGATAGTCCTTTGCCAACGCCTGTCCAATGCTGTAATATCGCGGAATATCGTGATGTTTTCGGTGGTACTGACGTTCCATCGTTCAGTTTCGTTCGGAGTTGTGTCCATCAACCGACCTTATTAGATCAAATTTCGTTCGACGCCCTCCAAGTAGTAGCGATTCTGCTAAAGATTTTCCGCCAGGCGTCTGTGGACTTCGCGTAATCCTGTTAGCAGAAAAGTCTGTAGGACCTCTTGAATTGGTCCGTCCCCTTTAGCCTTGAGCAGAACCCACTTAAAGTATCCACAAATTGTTCAGCTTGCCCGTTCGACTGTGGATGATAAGGAGATGAGTGCAGGTGCTCCATAACGTGTGACGCATTCTCGGATATTAGTGTTTTCGAAAAACCGAACCAACGGAATACTTCCCTGAAGGTATGCATCGATCATCATCATAATCATCATTACACGTTAGCTGGAGGTGGAAAACACCTCAGCTATTGTGCCGCAATACAAAAGGCAAGAAAAGAAAAAAACAAACAAACAGTGGCACGCCCGCTGAGTCCCCAGTAACGGATGGACATCGTTCCGGAGAGCTAACAGCTGGCTGCCGTAAAAGAAAGTCATATTATGCCTAACGGTTGAGATCGTGATTGGAGGGGGATGCTAAACAGGAGGGGGATGGACAAAGGAACTCACAACACAAACGCCATTGGGGCCGGCTCCTAGCCATATCAGCAAGTGTGTCCAGCCAAACGTGTTCACCGTCCTTAGGACCCCAGCCAGGCAGTCGGGATGCACCAACCGACGCCAACTTCGAAGTGAGGGTTTTCATTTCTCGCGACCAAGTCATCACTTGGCCTCCCCTCCTCCTCTTCCAACCGCACCCACAACGCGCAAACAATGCACGTCGTGGGAGTCGGTGTGCTGGCATGCGCAAGACGTGGCCCAGCCATCGGAGCCTGGTGCGTGATATAATCGTGCTGAGCGGTTCACTCGCTCTTCCTGCACCAAATACGCGACGTCGAACACGCTCATTGCTCACGCGGTGTTCCCACCAGACATGAGCTAAGCTGCGAAGGCAGCGATGATCGAACGTGACGAGTCTCTTCATGTCTGTCGACCTGATGGGCCAGGTTTCACAGCCATATAGGAGAGTTGAACGGACGGCTTCGTTGTAAACTCTGCCCTTCAGGGCGAGAGTAATGTCGCGTCTGCGCCACAGGTGGCGGAGATTGGCAAAAGCACCTCGAGCTTTTGCTATACGGTTCGTAACCTCATCTTCAATCCCACGGGTGCTAATATAGCTGCCCAGGTACTTGAATTCCTGAACGACTTCTAGCAGATCACCACCAAGTGTTAGCGCAGGATTGGGTCCCTGCCAATCTTGGAGAAGTACTTTGCATTTTGATGGAGCAAAGCATAGCCCAAAACGACTGACAGCCAGTGCTAATCGGTTCAGTGCTGTTTGGCATGTTTGGGAGCCGTCACAGATTAGGGCAATATCGTCTGCATACTCCAAGTCAAGAAGTCGCTCACCAGGGAGTAGCTCCACACCTTCTAGGTCGTGTCCAGCGAACGCTGTTTCCATGACTTCATCAATAGCGAAGTTGAAGAGGAAAGGTGACAGCGGGCATCCTTGTCTCACACCGCTGGTGATACTGAAGGGTGGCGAGAGTTTGCCATAAACCCTCACCCTGCCCGAACTATGTGCGTACAGCGCTTTGATAATGTTTACATATTTATCAGGCACACCTTTCTTCAATAGACAGTCCCAAAGGGCACATCGATCGACTGAGTCGAAGGCACCTTTTATGTCAAGAAACACGACAACGGTGGGTCGCCAATAAACATGGCGGTGCTCCAACACTTGACGCAGTGTGAAGATGTGGTCGATGCAGCCCCGACCTGGACGAAATCCGGCTTGCTCTTCACGAATTTGGCTTTCACGAGTGCCAGTCAGTCTGTGGAGAATGAGAGGCAAGCAATTTAGAGGCAATCGATGCATCGATAATATGCAAGAAGTTCTGTTCTTGGATTAGCCCAGCAAGATCAAGGTGAACCCTTGACCATGGTTTCGTGGGCGTAGGCCAGGAAAACAGTTAGCATTTTCTAGGCGATTTCACTGCTAGAGTACACTAAACACGAATCTGTTAACTTCTCAATTTGAGAATCCATAAATGACCAGTAAACAACCCCTCGCTAGAGTTTTCATCTTGTTGGAGCCGAGTTATCTAGTATGAAATTGATGAAGGGCTTTGGATTGTGGTTCGGATGGGATGACAACGCGTTCACCAAACAGGATACAGTCTTGGACAAGAGACAATGAATTTCGTCTCTGGAACAATTGTTGTAGCTGTACGTCCGAAGTTTTGCGTGGCCACTGTGCATCGTATAACGTGCTCATCTTTGACAGCAACGGGTCCCATAAAGTGGCGTCTCGAATCAGATTGAAAGATATTGGGAGCTGGCTCACAGTATCCGAGAGCACACAGCTGACTTCCGTTTCGATTGAGACATTTGAAACGACCGTGTCTTCTGGCTGATGTCCGTCCAAAAATCGTGATACCGCATCGGTCTGATAAATTTCGCTTGTCGCTTGATGTTGAAGTCATACACCAACAATATTGTCGCCCATCTTTGCAGATGATTGGTCGTATATACCGAAATCCCTTTCTTCGAGCCGAATATAGCAAGAAGCGGAGTGTGGTCCGTTAGCAAGGTAAAGTGACGGCCATATAGCATTTCGTGGAAATGCTTCACTGCGAACAAAATACCGAGAGCCTCTTCAATTGGCAATAATTTCTTTCTGCTGCTGCTGTCAGCGAACGAGCGGCATTAACGGCTAGCATCTCAGACCCGTTTGGGAAAACGTGGAAGATGACTGCTCCAAATCCGTAGCTGGATGCATCCGATGCCACAATTGTCAGCTTTGGACCTTATGGTTGTCAACCAGACGCGCAGTCCTTGGCTACCGACCGACAAGAAAACGAGTAAGGTCCTCAAGCAGTCTTGAGCTTAAAAGCCTGTTTACAAAAAGTGGATGTGGCAACAACTAGGTTTTACGGAAACAAGCGCCATCCATTTTAAACTCCAAGCTAGAAGAGCAGGAAAATGAGTTCCTCTGACCTCTAACCATTGACCAACGTGGTAAGGGTAGCACTCAATGGGCCGGGGGTCCCACCCCGTACAGCTCAAAGGGTCGATCCGGCCTCAGTGCGACCGTCACGCAAAGAGCAGTGCTAGGGGTGCTGCTATTCGCAGACTAAATACATGAGTTCCCTGAGGGGTTTGAAGTGCCATCGCTCTTATCTGCTGGTAACCTAAATCTAGAGTATATTGTGGACTTCCATGGGGTGCTGAGACTCTTCAACTGGCTCTGTACTCACTCTGAGACTGGTCTATCCTGTGGACGTTGTCTACAAACAAAGCAGTGTTTAGTGCTGCGTATGGAGCGGATGATTCCGCCACGAGTTAGATAGTTGGTGGGAATAAACTACACATAGCTCATAATCTGTAGTCCATTGTTTTATCCTCACTCAGAAGACAGCCGGAGGGCGGTTACCAAAGGATACCGGATGTTGTGGTTCATCTGACGTACTTTCGGGGTCCTAACCGTTGATACGTTCGTTAAACTTTTCTTAGCTTCCGCGCAGCCCCAACAAAAGCATGGACTGTACCGCAACGTGCTCATCAGCTATCGGTTTTGCTTCTCACATTCACGCGACTTCATCAAACGCCAATTGTTTGTTTGCTAATAATCCTTACTTTCCGTTACCCGTTTCATGTGTCCAACAACCTGGGTGCGATTCTGCTTGCGACGCAAACCACGGAGTTCAACCTATGTCTCATCTCTGTCCCCGATCCTCGTTCAGTCTGGCGTGCTTCAATGTTAGGACACTCATGCAGAATGGACAGCAAGCCGGTCCAGCGCACACCCTAGCGTCCCTAGACATGGATGTCTGCTGCCTTTCAGAAACCCGGTTGCAAAATCTCTACACTGTGCTTACATTGACATCTATCACTGACCACGAAGCCAGATATCACCTGCCTCTTTCTGGAGATCCAGAAGCAGCCTCAGCTGGTTTGGCTGGTGCAGGTAAGTGGCAAGGCCGAGGCGGCACTACTGGACTGGTTTCCGATCAACAACCGACTATGTGCAGTTCGGCTTCGGGGTTCATGTAGAATCAACAAGCACCGTGAAGAGAGAAATAACTTGTTTGTGAACTCCGTGTACGCACCAAATGACTGCAGTGGCGACTCGGTCAAGGACGAATTCTACCGGGATCTACAACAGCTCTTGACTAATGCTAACAAGTCGGATGTCGTTATCCTTGCTGGGGATTTTTATGCACGGGTTGGCTGCCTGTTACCATATGAACGCCACCTTGGTGGTCACCACGCGCTCGATGAGAACCGCTCTGATAACGGAGAGAAGTTTCTCACATTGTGCGAAGACAACCATCTGTTTCCCTCGAGCAGTAACTTCAGGCGTACGAAGAAGCGCACCGTAACGTGGCGTCCCATGCGATAACACAACTATGGTCTCAAATTGATCACATTACAATTAGCTTCAGATGGCGTGGCACCATACTGGACTGCAGGTCCTTTTGATCTAGATTCGTTGACTCAGATCATGCACTGGTCTGCGCGAAAAACTGTATGTGTTTTGGGGGATCCCGAAACACGAAGCACCGCAAGACTGATGTAAGCAAATTAACTGATTCCTCTATCCAGGAGAACTATCAGTCTTCACTGGCATATGCACTCAGTTGCAATCCACCGCAAGACGTGGATCAACACTGGACTTGTATACGGAAAGTGGTGATCACTTCCGGACAGTCAAGCTGTAGCCTAACTCGACGCCCATTAAAGGTTTGGATCGCTGCTTGCCCTCTGGAGCTGTTCGAACGCCGCGAAGATACTCCCGCGGAATCAGACTGCAACGAGCGGCGCCGTTGGGCAAACCACCTGCTCAAGCAAAGTCTAAGCAAAGATCGCGAGACATGGTGCTCTAAGCGTGCTTTAGAGATGGAGACCGTTGCCTTCTCTGGTAAAACTCGCAAGCTTTTCCAACTCATTCGATCCACTGGCCTCAGGAAGCCTGGTGTCAGTGGGGTCATTTGCGACGTGAATGAGTCTCCGATCACCAACCAACAGAGGCGTATGGACCGCTGGGCTGAACACTTTCACTCACAGTTCAACTGGCCCCCACCATCCATTAGTACTTGCAGTATACTTTGTTGTCCACCCTGGCTAGTCCCACTGAATCCACCCATCAAAGCGGAAGTCTGTCACGAGATTCGACGCTTGAAGCGCTTCAAGGCTGTCGACTCAGACGGACTTCTCCCGGAGCTGTTCAAGTACAGCGGCGAGGCGATCAACAACCAGCTGACTTAGCTGTTCGCAAAAATTTGGCATGAAGAGGAAGTGCCTTCCCCTTGGGGCGAATCGGTTATTGTCCCGATTTGCAAGAAAGTCGCTCGTAGTTCATGTGCAAATCATTGCGGAATTAGTCTTATTTCGGTTGTCACCAAGTTACTGGTATCCATTCTGCTCCGTAAATTATCCCCAATACGTGAATCATACTACCGTGAAGAACAAGCTTTTGACTCCGTTGATCGACCTGCTTTATGGCGTTGTTTGCTAAAGCACGGCATGCAAGAGCAATATACCGCCATCTTACGAGCACTTTACCTTCATACCTCCAGCAGAGTGAGGGTCTATGACGACGTTTCTTCGCAATTCGCTGTCAATAGCGGTGTGCGACAGAGCTGCCCTATGTCTCTATTCCTCTTCAACTTCGCAATCGAAGTCGTTCTGTCGAGTGCTCTAGGTTTAGAGCATTTGGCCTGGAGCTCCTACCGGGTGAGTTCACGACTGAATTAGATTATGCTGATGATATCGCTTTACTTGTTGACGATCCTCGGGGTATGCAACTCATTCTAGAACGTTTGGCGGTTGAAGCATCTATGGCACGAGCTTCGCTCAAAGATTGGATGTCAGTTGCTCCCGAGTTCACTCTTGAAAGTGCACAATTTGAACAGGTAGATAGTTTCGTCCAGATTGGGAGCTGTGTTTCTGCTGACGGCACTATCAGCAAACAAGTTGCTCTTCGCATCGCTAAAGCTCGATCAGTATTTGCCAATTTGAAGCACTTGCGGCGCCGTCGCGACGTCTCATTCTCGCTATAGGGCCGCGTTTACAGCATATTTATTCGCTCAGTGTTTTCGTATGGGAGCGAGTCCTGGCCGATTCGCGTGGAAAACATGCACCGTCTTTCTGCCTTCGATAACGGTTGGTTAAGAAGTATTGCTCGTGTTTGGTGGCAATATTGAGTTAACAGTAATGAGGTTCGAGATTGCATCTTGGGGATTGCGAATATTCCCTTCGACAAACTGGTTTTGCTGCGCCTGGTGAGATGGCTCGGTTACGTCCTACGCATGGCACTTGAGCGTCTACCGCGTCGCGCTCTATTCGGTAGACAAGGACATAGCTGGAGGCGACCGCGTGATGGTGTCTTCCATTTGGCGACAGCACATGAAATCGCTGACATCGCGTCTAGCCGCAGTTGGATCCGTACGTCTTCCAGGATAGGGACCCAAAGATGAGGAGTGCCAATGGCGTAACACACTTGAAAACATAGTTCGCAACCGGAATCAGTGGAAGAATTGTGTACAGAATTGTATCGATTCACATGTTTAATACATTGAAAAAGACAAAACAGACAAAAATCGGCGAGTGAAAAACAAACTAAAAAGGTTTTCTTCTACTTTTGTTAAAATGTTAGTTCTTCCTGCGGCATAGTAATTGAAGTGCGTTGCTCACCTTCAACTACTATGCCACGATGATTTCCCCTTATCCACTAATTGCCATGGTTTTTTGTTGGCTGTGTCCAGTTGCTAGACTGCTGAGATTCGTTGGCGGCATCCGGTTTCGGAATTGCCTGTTACTGTGGCCAGCCACAGGACGCCTGCGCCTACAGAGGGACCGTGGGTGGTTTGCGCTGCACCACCCACAGCTCCATCCACACACACCATATCCAGTGTAAAGCCAAAGGAATAAGACCGGGAGTCATGTGGATGGGAGCCGCGTTTCATCAACGGAGCCGGCCCACACTCCTTCACAGGTAAACACAATCAAGCGGTATTTAGTGAAGCAAGTGCACATAAGGCGGTAGCTGGACCGTAGTCAGCCCCACATTGAGTGTATGAAACCAACCTTTGAGCCTAAAACGACCACAAAGACCGTGCACCCCGTTCCCTCCAGCAACGACCAAATGTCTTCTGGAGCCAGTATGGTAAGGATAGTGGGTAACGGACAGATAGGCACCTTGTCAGCATGCACATCAAGCGCAGTCACACCTGGGATGTCAAACAACAGCCAATCATTCGAAATGCCGATATCAAATAAAAGATATCGAAGAAAGTTAACGTACATGACGACATAAACACTCGCTAAATAAGCATATGGAAGAAATTGATTATAAGCGAATCCGCGATAAGTACAAAATGTCTGCAAGTTATTTAAAAAATACCACATGATCAAGTTACGCAAGTTTACCACAATTAGCGTGAGCAAGTTAGAAGATTATCAGGTAAGCAGAACAAACCAAATAAAATGAAATGAATGCTATCTACATTAAGAAGACATACATACATACTGTCCAACGCGTCTTGCCCGGGACAAAAGGAAATTGGAAAGAATACTGTGAATCTGTACGAGAATAGCCAAAGCACGGACGCCTATGTAGTTTGGAGATGCACACTAAGTCCTATCGGGGAATTTGTGGGAAATTGATTTTTATCTGAGGGATCCTCAAGGGACAGGTCAGTCCGTTGTCTAGTCTTTGCGGTCACTCTATGAAGCAACACCACGTTCCAATCAGGTAAGGGCAGACAGCCGCCCATCGAACCGTTATCGAACGCCAGAACTCACTTCCAGAGGCCGTGATTGGAGAACAAACTGTACACCTAATTAGAGGGGCAAGTTCGGACTACACGTGTGATTGGATTGCGACACGCAATCTCAATGTAATAGACTGTGACTCACACTGAAATGAACTTTAGTCACTGCGATCACTGGGACCATATTCAAAGCAGATGGAAATTGGGTGTTGCCCAACCAACACCCAATTTCCACCAAACTGTACACCTTTTGAGCCAGCTATACGTTCCTAGATGGCAATGCCAAAGTTGCTTCTTATAAATAATCATCCTTTTGAACTTGCCATTTCACCCTCTTACAAATATTAGTATTGTATTTTTTAACAAATTTCTATTCCCATTCTTCGAAATGCTAGCGTTAATCTAATCTATTTCACTTGACCTACACAGAGAGGGTTGTTAACGCCAGATACGAAAGCGCCAATTGGTGGACCGGGGTGTAGACGGATCGGATTTTATTTTAGGTTCGTCAAGAATTCAAGACACTTGCTATCCCCTGTTTAAAGAAGTACTCAGGAAGACACACTCACGGGCTTTTCGTATCGTTCTAGTGCCATTTGGACCCAAACATCTGGCCGCAAGTACTGTACGCGCTCAGCGAAAACCTTTATCCAAAGCACCGTGACATAAAACTGAGTACAGGGCGATATTCAATTTTTTCAACTAAGTTCAGGTCTGACTCGGATGATTACAGGAGAATCCCGTGAGTGTTCCTTCTTGAGTGGATCGCGGAGCTAGGAACTGATGAATGGATCTGAAACGGAACACGCGTTACACTCTGGTCCACCAATTACTGCCCACCTTTCCTTTACTAGTAGTCCATGGTGTGTCAGTCACGTGGGGTAAGCAAGGGATAGGGAAATAAATCGAAGGTACAGAATAAGGAAGGTCACTTGAAATAAGAGGATAATACCAGTGTATGAAGGAAAGTACAGGAAACAGAATTGAAATATGAAGATTAGAGTTGATCAGGAAAATAGGTTTCATGTTGCCACCCAAGAGCAGCAAGCTGTCGCTCAAAATCCTTAACCGTAGATACCCTCCATTTCGTTTCGTTACCGGCTTTTCTTGAAAATTCATTCTGGTTACTGAATAAAGGGTACAATGTCCTGTAAATGCTTAGATTGTTGTAAGACTGTCACTTCTCGCTCGTAAGTTGTTGAACGTCCCTTCTTCGAAGGGCGACTGCACTTTGCATGTTGTAAAATCGGTCCAGATCTGTACGATCCAGTACAGAGGACCAGTTTCTCAGTCGTCTTTGTTAGTGACCCATGTCGGGCGAGTTTCGAATGGCCTGTCTCCAATCAGTCCATGTCCCTCATGGCTGCATTGTGGTGCAAAATGATGCTCCTCTACTCCCCATCTTACCTTCATCTCCCTCTGACCCAGATACTCTTCCTAAAAAGCAAAATATTGTTTCCTCAATTTCAACTCGTGGTCGGCAGTTTAATGAACACAAGGAAAGGACTTATGTAGTGGTAGCGGGCAGCAGGGTAACTCCGGTAGCCGTGATCCCAAATGCTCCGATAAATAATGGGAAAACGGAGGCTACAAAATCTAGGTCTAACCCGAACACTTCTCAGTCCCAGTTAAAACTTGTCCTGGATAAAATGAATCAGTTAGACAATATGATTAAGGCAAGTCCCTACCCGCCAAAGCCGCATTAACTCGAGGGAAATCGGTTTTCCGCGGGGAAACGATGTCTGGTCATCGTAAATGGCCCTGAGTCTGAAAAGGAATCCTCGGCTGAGATGACATTGGAGGATCAAGCTTCTTGAAGAGGATGGTTGCCTTATGTTCTATGCTGAGGAACAGGGTACAAACTTCGTTTCTGCCTTTCGGCTCGGCAGGAAGCAGGACGACACCTCCAAAGTTCGCCACCCAAAGGTGGCCTGCCAAGATGAACAGGAATGCTAACGTATCCTCAAGCAGAGCTCACGTCTGAAAGGAGAAACATTCTGTTTTAAGAGATCTCTGCCCAGAGTTAAAATGAAGCACGCCGTTGATGAACTACGAGTCCGTCGGGCAGATGGTAAAAGCGAGCTTCGCATTGTGAATGTTCGAGTAGTGAAAGAAAACACGAGGACTCAGTAGAGAACAACCTTCATTCTTCCGGTGCACTGAGAATAAGGAGTGGATTGAGTGTGTTATATGCTAATGTGCCCACTTGGAGAAGCAAATTGGATGAGATTATACTCGACCTCGGAGCAAGAACCCGATTTGATGGCTTTTAAGGAAATTTGGCTATCCTCGGATGTTGCAGGCTCAAGGATATTCCTTTCAGGGTATCAACTATCTCGGGCGGATCGTCTAAGAGGGAGGTCCAATGGGCGGAGTGGTTTTTAATGGACGTCAGACCTTAAAGATCACACATTGGAAGCTATATGTGATCACAACGAAGGATCGGAAATTCTTTGATGCTGGGTTCACGATGGCTTTAGGCCGCTTATGATCGGCGTTATCCACATATTCCCACTGGTATCAGAATCCTATCTTAAGGATAGTATGAGGATACACAGAGACAAAAATTGCTTGATTGTGAGTGACTTCAATGCTCCAGCGGTAGACTGGGACCCGCTTCATTTCAATGCCTCTCCAGATTCTTTTCTTACGCGTTTAGTAGAAAATGGTCCACAAATATAACCTAACTCAAAACGTGTTATCACCCACCTGTATTTTTCAGGCTAAATGCCACACATTCGTGACCTTGTGCTCACACCTGCTCTATCAGACGTCTCCGCTTTTGTCATTCTTCATCCTCTGGACAATAGTGATCACTGTGTAGTCTTCGTTTTGTGGGCACGACAGTTGGCTATCAATGTCCAGGGAGTACATCGACGGAATTTCTAACAAACTGACCCATTCCGCTTAAAATTGGCTGCAAGTCTCATGGTCATAAACATCCCTCATCATTTGAGTATCGTTGCGGCTTGGGACTTTTTGTGCTCCAAGATAATGTTTATCATTGAGCAGGTTGCTCCAAGTGTCACAGAACGATTTTTCTCCAAAAGGCTTCCATGGGTAGATCAGGAAATCAGAGCGCTTGTGCTGAGGTGAAAACTTTGGAACTGGTTCAAGTTCAAGTTTTCTGTCGTATGCATACACTTGCTCCTTTGTACATGTCACATCATAATCAACGCTTGTACCTCTCAACCGATGCACCTTAACTGTTAGACCAGTAAAGCGTATACTACCTACTCTGCGTCATTCCGTCTGTTGTGCATCAATGTATTGGTCTAACACCTCAATGAACCGCTATCTTCGTCCTTATAAATTCGACACTGATTTGAATGTTCTATATGCCTCTAAACAGTGGACATATTGGCTTCGAACGTTCAAAGATTTTCTAAAGCGGGTTCATTCTGATGACTCGGATAATCCGGACATGCGCGTCAACTTTCTGTCTCGCTCCGTGTATCAGCATGTTGCTGAATGCAAAACCTACGAAAGTGCTATTTCGCTTCTTCAGTCTCTGTATGTGCGTTCTAAAAATGTAGTTTTTGCTCGATATCTTTTAACTACGTGCAAGCAGGAATGTGGAAAAAATATCGATCACTTTGTGCAAAACGTCACACTTTGAGCGAAGGACTACGATTTCCTCTCTGTCTCAGCTGACGAATATTGCGATAACGCCATGCGCGGTGGCCTCATAACCGGCTTACAGTAAAACAGCATTCGAACGAGGCTACTGGGGCAGCCAGTCCTGAATTTTCAGACTGCTTATGATATGACAAGGTCGCTGGAGGTTGCTCTGAAACAATCACAGTTTTATGCGACCGAACCCATTCCCTATGCCTCGACAAATTCTGTTCCACGTAGTCATCATCCCTCCATTAATTCTGCTGAGGCTGAACCGATCGTGTCAGCGGTGCCCACGGCAAGTTGCTATTTTTGTGGATATACTAAGCATCCTCGCTTAAAGTGCCCTGCGAAAATGCAATTTGCAAAGCCTATGGGAAAACGAGGCACTTCAAACGTGTGTGTAAATCCAAACCCACTACTTTATCCATCACTTCAGCACTAAAACCACTTTTGTCTGCCGTTTTGATAGTCGCAACTCCAAGCTGGTTGTCTCGGAAAACAACGAGAATTTTCGTAAACAATACCGAACTGCATGCCCTAATTGGTACTGGCAGTTCTGATAGTGATGTGTTTCAATCCGTCGCTTATTCCCACCACTGGAAAATGTATCCTTGTGACTCTGAAATCACTATGGCTTCCACCGCTGTCATGCGCCGTTGCTGGATATTGCAACATTCGCCACCAAAGCGTTGTATACAATGACATGCGGCTTTTCGTTCTGCAGAATCTATGTTCTGGTCAAAACTGTCTTAGCTTGCAGAATAAAGTTGTAATATTATCCGGTGGGGAACGCAATACTTGCTTGCTCACCTCCACTATTTGTCAACATGTCTATTGACTGCAAACCGTTCGCTATAAAGTCTCATCGACATACAATTGATTACGGACATTGTATGAAAGCCGCAATACAGCGATTGTTAAACGACGGCATCACTGAATAATCTAGCTCTCTGGAGAGCACAGGCACTGGTTACTGTAAACACAAATGATAAAAGAAGGATGGTTGTTGATTACACTCAAACGATCAACCGTTTCCTATTGCTAGACGCTTATCCGCTGCCACGAATTGACAAAAGAATAGAAAAGATTTCTCATTATGCCGTATACAGTACAATGGATCTGGAAAATGATTATTCTCAGATGCCGATCGCTAAGCACGAGAAGCCGTACACCGTCTTTGAAGCATGAGGTAACCTTTTCCAGTTTTGTCGTATCCCATTTGGAGTCACCAATGGTGTGGCTTATTTCAAGCATACTATCGACAGGATACTAAAAACGGAAGGTCCCAGTGATACATTTGTTTATATAGACAATCTTACTGTGTGTGCGATTTACTTCAGCAGGATCTCGACCGCCTCTCGACATGGTCTGTAGAGGTTAACCTTCCGATCAACCCTGCTAAGTCGCAATTTATGAGGTTGGGTAAGTGTGATCACGGCCGAACGTACACAGTGGCTGGTCAACCGTTACATCCCGCTCCTTTCGTGCGCGACCTCGGTGTACTCTCACGCTGCGACCTAAAGTCCATTGACAATACGAATAGGCTGTACCAAAACAGCCTTCGTATGTTTTGGGCTCGCAGGCGCAGCTTTAGCACTTGGTCCGAAGAGATTGCTTCTCGCCTCTTCGTCTCGATAATACGACCAATGCTGGAGTACGGCACTCCCGCATACTGTCCCATCACCCGGGGCGAAGTAGAAAAGCTTGAGCGGGTGCAGCATGTAGCCACCAGGCTGAGCCCCAACTTACGAGGTATGCCATACGAAGACCGATGTAAGAAACTAGGGTTATACACCCTTTCTTATCGTCGGCTGAGAGTTGACCTCATCATGACGCACCGGATATTACATCTGGGTGATTACCCCATGTTGAGACAACTACTTCATCTGCGCACACCAAGCTGCACGAGAGGACACCGGTACAAACTTATCGTCCCGGATTTGAAGCGGTTCGCCCATCAACTCTGTTTTGAACGCAGAGTGGTGAATGTCTGGAACGACCTGCCTCAGCATATAGTAGAAGCCAACACAGTGTCTCAATTCAAGATGCTACTAGACCGACAATTTGCAGAGGCAAAGTACAGAGAGCGAAACGATAAATAAAGAGTTCATGTCCGAAAACGACGAATGATGCAGCTACACAGAGCAACCTCTACTCGCTGCTTCGCACCAGTTCTCAGTTCTCTCAGTTCTAGGGACGATCATAATCAAAACTACTAAAAGTTCTCGACAGCTGTTGCTAACTATGGCATAACTTTAATAGACGTTAAAACCATCACAGCCCGTAAGGAAATGCATCTCCTCGGTTACCGAACATATAAGGGCGAAATCAGGACCGATACAGAGCGCATGAAACCTCTGCGTCAAGTTCCATCTCCAACTAATCTGTAAGCTCAACGTCGCGTTGTTGGCATGTTTGCCTATTATTCACAATTGCACTTCCTTCTCAGACAAAATCAGTTCCCTCGTAAAGAATCAGATCTTCCCCTGTCCATCGCATGTAGAAAGTGCATTCGAAGAGCTTAAAATGGCTTTGGAAGTTGCTATGGTCGTGACAGTTCATTACAGTGTTTCAATGGTTGTGGAAACAGACGCCTTCGACACAGCTATAGCTGTGTCGCTTAGAACAATCACAATCGCCTTTTTCACGTACCTTTTCCCGTAGTGAGAAATATCATACAGCTGTTGAAAAAGAGGCGTACGTTATTGTAGGAGCGGTTAAAAAGTGGCGACATTATCTCCTTAAGAGGCAGTTCAAACTTAGCATTAATCAGCGATCCGTAGTCTCCATGTACGGCGATGATCAAACTAGTAAAGAACAAAATCCAGTGGTGCCGACTGGAACTGTATGCATACCAATACGACATAAGTTACGGATCTGGTAAAGCTAAGCAGGTTACAGACGCACTTTCTCGTATTAGGTGTGCCACAAATTTTAACGGCGCGATGCTACAAGACCCCCACAACGCATTGTTACACAGGAGTAAACAGAATGGTTCATTTTTTTCGTTTTAAAAACCTACCTTCATTCGTTGAAGAAGTCAAAAGCCTGATTTCAAAATGCACTGTTTGTGTAGCTTCAAAACCTCGATTCTACAAGCCACCGACAGGCCGACTCATCAAAGCTACGCAGCCGTTCGAACCGCTCAGTATGGATTTCAATAGACCCTTACCTCCAACGACTTGTAACAGATACTAACCGTCGTTGATAGGTAAAGCAGATTTCCTTTCGCATTTGAATGGCCGGATATGCTTGCTTCAACCATCATCAATTTCCTCTGCTAACTGTTCGCTGTTTTCGGTATGCCGGAGTACATACACACTGATCGAGGATCGTCATTAATGTCTGCAGTTTACCAAGTTCCTACTGGACAAAGGAGTGGCAACTAGTCATAAAGTCTACAACCCACAAGCTAATGGCCAAGTAAAACGTTCTAACGTAAACCTTTGAAATACCAACTCATGCGCTCTACGAGCCAGAAACCTGGCACCTTCACAGTGGGAGTTTGCCCTTCATGACGCGTGGCATTCCATCCGTTCGTTATTTTGTACTGCTACAACCATTACTGCTTATGAACATCTCTTTTGTTTTGCTCAACGGTGGAATAATGGAACTTCCATTCCATCCTGGTTGACGGTCCCTGGCCCGGTGTTACTAAAACGAATGGACAGGTCTTCAAAATACAAACCTATGATGGAGGAAGTCAGCCTCATCAGTTGCAACGCTCAGGACACTCGTTTACGACTACCTGATGGTAGAGAAAATGTCTTCATCAGTTGGGTGGCTCCTCGAGGCGATTTTCCAGTTTTGCTATCCGAATCTCAGGAGTCATCAGATACCCCCTAACCACTTAAACCGGAAACACATCAACCCCAACACCAGAACTCTCAGAGAATGGCTACTCGTGCGATGTCGACCGCACTTTTCATCGTTCATCTTTCCATTCCAATATTCTAAGCGAGCCACAAAGAACACGTCCTCATCATTTAGGAAATAGAGTGGCTTAATTTACGAATTTTCCCCTTGTAACTCACATGCTTGGAAAATTCTTCGATTTTCAGGCAATGGTAAATGTTGTATGCATACACTTGCCCCCTTGTACAGGTCACATCACCATCAACGCTTTTATCCTTCAACTGTTACACCTTCATTGTTAGACCAGTAAAGCGTATACTTCGTACTCCGTGATATTCCGTCTGTTGTGCTATCTCCGCCCAACACATCACTCTCATTACAAAGAGGTCAGAAATTTATATACTGAGAAAACGCAAGAAGCGAGAACTATACGAACAGCATCTAACCGAGAAATCCACAAATGATTCGAAAAAGCTTTCCGCATACCTAAGAAACACCAAAGTTGGCAAAGGTATACCTGCTCTGTATTCAAGCAAAGATGACGCCGTGCTTCAGGATAACATGGCGAAAGCTTGTCTTTTAGCTTCGCAATATTCCATTGTGTATAGGCAGAAGGCGCCATTGGTTACTGAGGATTTCCCTAGTCAACTCTCTCCTTTAGAGCACGCCTAAATTAGTACTGATAAAGTACTGGAACCACCACGATTTGAACCCGAATTCTTTGCCGGATCCTGATGGCTTACATCCCTTGTTCCTCAAGGTGGCGGAGTTCATTGCTGCATTTGTCAAATATTACGGAGCTCACTTGAAGCAAGTCGTCTCCCAAGTAAATGGAAAGTGAATGCTGTGAAGCCAAGGTATAAATGTGGGAATCGTCAAGCTCCAGTGAACTACCGGCAGATTTACCTGTCATCAATCATCTGTAAAACCATAGGATTTTGAAACAGGCATTGCATCTTCACCTTGAGAAATTGGACGGCAACTCTCCTGCTCAGCAGGAATTTCGGAGGACACGTTCCTGTTTGTCGCCCGAGAGGTGTGGGCGAAGTCAGAGGATGCCGCTCATCGAGTTGATGTTGCTTTTGTCGATTTTAGCAAAGAGTTTGATAGGGTTCCGGCAGATTGGCATGGCTGATAATTTTCTCGCCTGGATCGCTGATTCCTTAGATAACCGTAGTATGAGGCTGAAGGTTAACGAAGTCGTCACTGGTCTAGTTTGCATGACCAGTGGGGTTCCCCAAGGCTCCATGCTTGGTCCCGAACTCTTCAAAACCTTCATTAACGATCTCCCGGATATGCTTTAAGTTGACTGCACGAGCTAGGCTGATGATTTTAAACTGTGGTCGGAAGTATCCAGGCTTGAAGATACTGACAAGTTGAACACAACGCTTGATCAGCTGCATGATTGGTCTGTCAAGTGGCAAATGCCTATCAGTCGTGGTAAGTGGTGTTCTCCCGATCGGTACCTACATTTGGTGGTTTTCTGTGGAAGAATGTGAATCCTGAGAAGGATTTGGGGGTAATAGTTTCCCCAGACCTAAGTGTGATGGTAGTATTAGATCAGAGTGAGTGGATGAACCAACCGACCGAGCCAAACAACCAATGGGAGGCGAACATAACGGATTCGATTACTAGACTCGGATTGGACGGGATTCGTGTAAGTGATTCACCGTTTAAAGGAAGCAAAGGAGAAATCACGTCGACTAAGAAAGGTCGTTAGTTATGGACTTGAACCTGCAATTTATATCGAGGAGTTTGACTTACTAAACATGCTGTAATTTTCGCTCAACTGTCTGCCAAATAAATGCTGAGTTCTGCAACACTAAAAAGAACCCATGACACTGGGTGTCATCCGCTAACAGGATGCTCTGTGCCATACGATCTTTCTACAAAATGACACCGGAGACCTTCAAACTCCTGTGTTCCTCTAACCTTGGTCTAAGACTGGTATACGGGCTACCTGCCATACACTCAGGAAATTAGACTGTAAGTTGATCAAGAAGGTTCAGAGGCGCGGGTCTAAGTCTGTGTCCGTGCTAGGTGTTTTACCTTATCTCCTTCGTTTCCAGCGTATGAACTTTTTTCGACTGCCGTCGCCGTGGATTTGATTTATACTGGACGCATTTTAAGGGGTGACTTGAGGAAGGTGCAACAGCTCTTCCAGCTCATCGTAGACTGTTCGACACGAAGCCACAGTCGGAAACGTTTTACACCTCGAAGGCACCATGTCCGGTCCAATGTCACGTTATCCACACGGGTTGTGAATGAGTAAAATAACTTCCCTGAATGCGCAAGGTGCAATGACAGAGGAATGTTTCAAGGAACGGTTGGACAAATAAATGCTGAGTACACCTCGATTCCGCTGGTTTTGCTACGATTGCAACAACCCCTTGGTGAATACAGTTAATGACATGTGTAATTCAGCCCATGAACGGGAGGTGGAGTGATGGTAGCTTACGTGCCAAACCGCCAGCCAACAGCGCGAACTGGTTTCCACCAATCGGCAACACAATCGGAGATCGCAATCAGTTCGCGGCACCGCCAACCAGTGGCGCACACAAGCTACCGATCGGACGAACAGACCAACGGCTCGGCAAAGCGTCTGGCAAACAAGCGTGGTCCGAATATCCAATCAAAACCCGAGACGGCTCGCAAACGAGTAAGCGACGTTAAGGGGATCGAGGACTTGCATCAGACGCCTGACCAATCAGCGTCACGTCAATCCGGTACGCGAACGACCGTCCATAGGCCAGAAAGAGCAGGCACTGAACCGAAACCCATCGGCCGATTGGTTTTTGATCGTCAAGACACAGCATGGGGAACCAATTGTAGCAAATGCCATGGACGAATTACGACCGAACGATTGGAGGCGAAACGCCCAGGATCAAAGGACACTGGCAAATGGAGACAAATGCATGAAAGTGTAGTAGCCGAATAGAAACGGGCGCAGAAAATGGTCATATCTGATATAAAAAGAAAGCAATTCTCGCCAATAAAGATTTTCGTGTCGCCGCCACCTGTTGTTCTTTCTGCCGGAGGGCCGCACGTTTTACATGGCGACAGAGGACAAGAAGACACGCCGAACCCCGCATGCGTTTGGTGGACAACCAACGATTCCGCTGCCAGCTCCGTTGCAAATGACCGAGAGTTCGTTGCCGGAGAATTGGAGAATATGGAAGGCGAAGTGGCTAGACTTTGTAACACTGACTCAGTTGGATTCTCAGCCAATGGCCTATCAACTGGCGATGTTCAGGCATGCCATTGGAGACGAAGCCAGGCGGACGCTGCAAACGTTGGATCTCAGCGATGGAACTCAGGAGATGGAGCTGGATGAAGTAATACGCAGATTCGGCGAGTTTTGCGAAGGTTACACAAACGAAACTTACCAAAGGTATCTGTTTTTCAGCCGAAATCGCCTGCCGGGTGAATCAATCGACGCATACATCACGGAGCTGAAAATTCTGGCGCGGGATTGCAATTTTTGCACCTGTTTACGAGATTCGCTGATCCGCGATCGAATTATAATTGGCATAAAGAATGAGGAACTTTCCAGACGCCTTTTGCGACAGCGAAACCTGTCTTTGGAACATTGCATCGATATCTGTTTTAGCGAATCAAGGACGGCTCAACAGTTTCAGCAGCTCAAGATGGAGTCCACGACGGATCTGTTTGCAGTATCCCGAGGCCGAGAAATTGTATCGAAGTCATCGAGCGCGAATCAACCCAAATGCCAGTTTTGCGGCCGCTCACACCCAAGGCGCAAAGAGGATTGTCCAGCATGGGGCCGAACCTGTATGAAGTGTGCGAAGAAGAACCAATTTGCACGTTGTTGTCAGGCAACCAAAGTCGACTCAGTCGGGCAGGACGATCAGGAAGAGCCGCAGGAACTGGCTATTAACAACATGACAGGACGTGAGAGACCAGTCTGTGTATTCGCAACGTTGCTTATTCAAGGGCGTCCGGTGCGATTCCAATTGGATTCAGGAGCAAGCGTGAACATACTTCCTCACAAATACTGTCCCGATGCAGAATACCGCCAAATACAGACACAGCTCAGAATGTGGAACGGATCAAAGTTACAACCGAAGGGCTGCGTTACCATGAAGGCCATAAACCCGAAGGATGGCTCCGAGCATTTACTTGATTTTCTCCTGGTATCAGGAGATTTAATGCCCATCCTGGGCCTTGATTCCATTCAGAGTTTGGGTTTTGTTTCTTTTAATCATGATCGTTTTGTTCACTCGTGCGAAGTCGGTACAGAGATCGTAGACAACTATCCCAGTGTGTTTGATGGTACCGTGGGAAAATTCCAAGGCGTAGCTCACCTGTCGTTAAACGAGTCCGCTAGACCAGTAGCACTACCAGCGAGAAAAGTACCTATCGCTTTGCGTGAGAAGTTCTTAGACGAGTTGCAGCGTTTGATCAGTTTAGGTGTGATTGCCAAGGTCGATGAGCCAACCGATTGGGTCAGTCAAGTCGCGATAATCACCAAGAAGTCAGGCGATTTGCGTGTGTGCATCGACCCTAAGCCGCTCAACGCCGCACTCAGGAGAGAGTATTTTACACTACCAACGCTAGATGACGTCTTACCCGAGTTGTCCAAGGCCAGATTGTTCACGAAGGTCGACCTCGCTTCCGCGTTCTGGCACGTCCAGCTTGACGAAGAGTCCAGTTATTTAACCACGTTCGGAACGCCATTTGGACGGTTTCGGTGGTTGCGCTTACCATTCGGTTTGAAAGTGTCCAGTGAAATTTTTCAGAAACGATTAATGCAGGCCCTAGACGATCTACCCGGAGCTATTTGTGTAGCAGACGATGTAGTGGTTTTTGGGGCGACTCTGGAAGAGCACGACCGTAACCTGAGCAGATTTCTAGAACGCTGTAAAGACAAGAATATCAGATTGAAACGTGAGAAAATTGAGTTACGAAAAACAGAGCTGGTGTTCCACGGACATGTTTTGAGCGCAGAAGGTCTAAAGCCAGATCCGGAGAAAGTTAGAGCCATAAAAGAGATGCCACCTCCGACAGATGTTAAAGCCGTGAGCAGACTCAACGGGATGGTGAATTACCTCAGCCGCTTCCTTCCACGACTAGCCGAAGTAATGGTTCCTATCCGAAAACTTACACATAAGGGCGAGAGCTGGCAGTGGAACACAGAACAGGAGGAGGCTTTCCAGAACATCAAACAACTGATCGCGTGCGCCCCTGTCCTAGCGTATTACGATTCGTCACTTCCCCTTGAGATCCAGTGTGACAGCAGCCAATTCGGTATCGGTGCCGTGCTAATGCAGAACGGGAAGCCCATCGATTTTCGCAGTCGGACACTAACGGAATCCGAGCGCCGTTATGCACAGATTGAAAGGAGATGCTAGCATTGGTTTATGCCGTAGAGCGTTTCAACGATTACACTTTTGGTCGCCGGACCACTGTATTTACCGATCACAAGCCTCTGGTATCAATAGCCAATAAACCACTGCACGTCGTCCCTCGCCGCTATACAATCGAATGCTCATCTCCGGCATCCCAGAAGTACGACACTACATCGTCATACCTAACCTGGGGGGTCGAGGGATGTACATTGCAGACACACTTGTCATAGGTGCATATCTTTCCGATGTGACCCCAAACGCAAGAAGACCAAGACATTGTCCATGTCACTCAGCTATTGGCCGTCACAGAGGAGCGTTTCCAGCAACTACTACGCCACACGGAAGCAGACGAGCTGTGTAATCGGCTCAAGGAAACGATACTGAAAGGGTGGCCCGATAGTAAAAACAAGCTGCCAAAGGAGTTGACTCCCTTCTTTAACTTTCGGGATGAACTTGTCACACAGGATGGGCTAATCTTCAAAGGCAACCGTATACTCGTTCCAAAGGCAATGCAACGACCCATGCTGGAGCTGATACACGGAAGTCATTCAGGAGTCAATGCTTGCGTGGCGAGAGCTCGAGAGCTAATGTTTTGGCCTGGAATGACTAGTCAGATACGGGATCACGTTTCAAACTGCTTAGCCTGTCGAGCACATGATGTCCGCCAGCCGAAGGAGCCTATGATGCTTCGTGAGGTCCCGGAAAGGCCGTGGCAGAAAGTCGCCCTAGACATCTTTGCACATGACGGAAAGAATTACCTGATCGCTGTCGATTACTTTAGCGACTATTTCGAGATTGATGCTCTCACGTCTACTAGCACACAGGCCGTGATAAACAAGCTACGATCGCAGTTTGCGCGACATGGGATACCGGAAGAGGTAGTGTCCGACAATGGCCCCCAATTCAACAGCGCCGAATTTCGGAGTTTCAGCGAAAAGTGGGATTTCCTTCATCGTTTAACCAGCCCTTACCACAGTCAGTCAAATGGAAAAGCTGAGTCAGCCGTGAAGGAAGCAAAGAAGTTACTCACCAAAGCCAAGGAGACCAAAGAAGATCCTTACATCATGTTGTTAGAACGAAGGAACATGCCATCTGCCGAAATTGGATGCAGTCCAGCGCAACGTCTGTTTGGCCGTAGGACAAGAACCCTGTTGCCGATCGCCAATACTCTGCTGCAGCCTGAAATACCATCGCAGAGCTTGATGTATGAGCGCTTGCGTGAGCGCATGCTTCGACAAAAGAAATATTACGATCGCGGAACGAAGCAGCTTCCACGCCTGTTGCCCGGAGACGAGGTCTGGGTCGCGCCGACACCGGGAGCTAACGGGTCTTGGAGGAGAGGGCGAGTAGAAGGTCTCAAAGGCGAACGAAGCTACGACGTAAGAGTTGGGGATAGTCTATTTCGACGCAACCGGGTGCAGTTAAGGAGACAACGTGGTGAACAAGCACGGCATCGTGCGAAGCAGCCAACGCAGCCGGACATTTCGGTGGATACGGCAGCACACGACCACAAGACTACACGCAGTGGAAGGCGATACAGCGCTTACGCAATCGGACTACAAAAAAACGAAAAAAGGAAGGATGTGATGGTAGCTTACGTGCCAAACCGCCAGCCAACAGCGCGAACTGGTTTCCACCAATCGGCAACACAATCGGAGATCGCAATCAGTTCGCGGCACCGCCAACCAGTGGCGCACACAAGCTACCGATCGGACGAACAGACCAACGGCTCGGCAAAGCGTCTGGCAAACAAGCGTGGTCCGAATATCCAATCAAAACCCGAGACGGCTCGCAAACGAGTAAGCGACGTTAAGGGGATCGAGGACTTGCATCAGACGCCTGACCAATCAGCGTCACGTCAATCCGGTACGCGAACGACCGTCCATAGGCCAGAAAGAGCAGGCACTGAACCGAAACCCATCGGCCGATTGGTTTTTGATCGTCAAGACACAGCATGGGGAACCAATTGTAGCAAATGCCATGGACGAATTACGACCGAACGATTGGAGGCGAAACGCCCAGGATCAAAGGACACTGGCAAATGGAGACAAATGCATGAAAGTGTAGTAGCCGAATAGAAACGGGCGCAGAAAATGGTCATATCTGATATAAAAAGAAAGCAATTCTCGCCAATAAAGATTTTCGTGTCGCCGCCACCTGTTGTTCTTTCGCTGGACTCGATGTAGCCCAGTGCCAATACCTCACTGTTTTGCGATCAGGTTTTTGAACCAAATGCTTTGTTTTTGTACCCTAATCCTTCTCCTGTCTAGGTCTAGGAAACCTGACAGTAGATTACCACACAATTCAATGCTGTGAACTTCTCTCTACATGCTTTCATAATTTCCAAAGTTTTAGCCTACAAATCGGTTTTCCATAAGCTTGTATATGGACAACGTTTCGCCCTTAACGCAAGAGTTTCTTCAATTCAGGTCTCTACATGATTTCTTGATGATCTGGGTGTCGCAGAGGGTAATAAACAGCGCCCCATCTGACGCATCGAGTAGCGTGGATAGGAGTTTGGATGCTACTGCTCAGGCCATCCCGTCTTCTTATCTCCCGTTTCGCTTTTTCATCCTTACCGTCCCACTCTAATCACTTTTATCGCCATGTTTTCAACCCTTCAATTCTTTACCCTCGCCATCTTAGTTCAGTAATCGTTTATCTTCTAGTTTCGCCTCAAACGCAATCGCGGGGCGTCGCTCGGATCCAGTCGACAAGTACATTTCCAGCCTAGCTGACACAGTCAGTTCATCTTCTATTTGGAGTCCCCGATCCTCCCTGACTGACATCTCAATGTGCTCACTTTGTTGCCAATTGGCCAGCAGGCTGCACTTGCTCAGCCCTCGAAAACCCTATACATCGATATCTGCTGCTTTTCCGCAACTTGCCTGCAAGATCCGGGTTCCTTGATTACCATGTGATCCCCAGCGTACGTTACTGGCGGTATTTTCTCATTGCGCTTGTCCTGAGATGAAGTGGCTTCAGGTGTCTTTCAAGCCGTTGTGCGTATTGCTCTTAGCACCCGTGCTGAAGCTGCCCTCATCGATTGGATCCCAATGAACGGCTGTATGTGCGCTGTCAGATTGGCTGACTTGTTTAGAGCCTGGAAGTCGCGTGTGGATAAATGGTATTAGTTTGTCATTGCGGCCTATGTACCAACAAATTGCAGCGCTGACTCCGTGAAAGACGACCTCTATCACCAATAAACGCGCCCTTCCGTCCAAGAAATGGTACGGATAGTGTGGTGCTGGCTGGTGATTTGCTTGTCCGATGACATTCTTCGGGGTGACCGATACGGTGTAGGCTCCCGTAATGATATCGGTGAGCGGTTCGTCTCTTTCTTGCGAACACTAACTTTCCGCAGCGCCCGCCGAAAAGCGAGGTAGCGCCCATCAGCGTCGGATCAGACATGGATGCAAATCGATCACATCGCGGCTAGTTACCGCTGGAGAGAATGCGTTCGAAATTGTCGCTCGATTTGGAGCACGAGCGTGAACTCTGACAAAGCACTTGTTTTTTCCACCTGCGGCTGCTTCTCAAGGGACGTCCGCAACGGCGCTGAGTGCATAGATACTAGCCAACTGGCGTAGACAAATGTTCTGAATGGTTATCAAATTGCGCTGACATCGGATCTGAGTGAACGCTCACTGAATACAGTTGAAGATCACTGGTCACATATCCTCCAGACGTTATTAGCAGGCATGTCTTCATGTGTCAAATCAGATTGTCAACCTGGACATTGGGTCTCCACGCAGTGTCTGAAACTTCTGGAAGCTCGCCATCGTGTTCCGGCTGGAAACAAGCATAATGAGAGTCGCAAAATTCTCAGGGTGAAACTACGTGCTTGGTTGAAGATAGACCGCGAAGCCTGGTGTTCTCTTCGTGCTTCAGAGCTGGAGGCAGTTGCTGCCCTTTATAACCATCGGAACTTCTTCCGTCCGATTCGAGAAACGGGCAACAGTAAACCTGCTGTTAGCGAGACCATATGTGACGAGAGTGGACAGCCGATCCACAGCTTGTTAAGATACTTGGTGCGTTGGGCTGAACACATTGAGAAGCAGTTTAATCAGTTAGAGTTGCCAGCTTCTCCATCGGCCAATAAGCGCTTTACTCCCTGGACCCTTCCCTTGGATCCGCTCTCACGAACGTGAGATCAGACGGTTGAAATTGAACAAGGCCCCCGGAGCAGGTGGACATCATCCAGCCCTCTTCAAATTTGGGGGATTTGCTCTTTTGGACGGTTTACATAAGTTATTAGTGAATCCATGAAAGCTGGAGATTGTCTCGACAGACTGGAGCTGTTCCGTTATAGTCCCAATTTTCAAGGGAGGCTCACACTCCGAATGTGGCAGTCAGAGAGGAATCAGTCTGATCTCCATTACCTCTACGTTAATTGCGTCTGTCCTCCTCTATAGACTGACTGGCACCCGTGAAAGCCAGCTGCGCGAGGAGCAACCCGGGTTTCGTCGAAATCGAGGCTGCATTAGCCACATCTTCACATAACGTCAATTATTGGGGCACCGCCATGATTATTGATGAACCACCGTAGTTGTGTCCCTAGACATCAATGGGGCTTTTGATTCGGTTGATCGATGTGCCCCTCGGCACTGTCTATTGTTAAAAGGGGTCGATAAATATGTAAATAGGTAGAAATACGTCACATCTAGACTCACTCAGACAGCCATCACACGCCCGGAAAAGCACTGTACGCACGTTTCACCCTTTCGGGAATCATCAGCAGTGCGCATTCCATCGGACCCTGGTAGAGCTCGAAAATGCAACTCGACTGTTACCACTCCGTGGCGGTCTGAGTGAGTTTAGATGTGACGCATTTCTACCTATACGATTCAACTCCCCCTATTACTCCTCTGAAATATGTAAATGCCTTTAGATAGCTGTACGCACATACTTCGGGTAGAGTGAGGGTTTACGGCAAGCTTTCACCGTCCTTCAGTGTCTCCAGCGTTGTGTGACAAGGTTGCCCGCCGTCATCTTTCCTCTTTAATTTCGCCATTGACTATATCACGAAAACGGTGTTCGCCAGACACGATCTCGGTGTGGAGCTGCTCCCAGGTGAACGACTTCTTGACTTGGAATATGCCGACGACATTGCGCACATCTGTGACAGCTCACCAAATGCCAAAGTGTACCAAATAGATTAATTCTGGCTGTCAGTCGTTTCGAGCTTTGCTTTGCACCTTCGAAATGCCAGGTCTGTCTCCAAGATTGGCAGGGACCCACTACTGCGCTGACCCTTGGCGGTGATTAGCTATAAGTCGTCCCAAACTTTAAGTCCCTAGATAGCTATATTAGCGCCCGTGGGATCAATATGAGGTCATGGACCGCATAGCGGAAGCTCGAGGTGCTTTTGCCAATCCCCGCCACCGGTGTCGCCGGCTTGACATTACTTTCGCTCTGAAGGGCAGGATTTGCAATGCAGCCGTCCGTCCAACCCTCCCGTACGGCTGCGAGACCTGGCCCATCAAGTCGACAGACTTAAAGAGGCTAGTTACGTTCGATCATCGCTGCCTTCGCAACTTGGTTCATGTCTGGTGGGAGCATTGCGTGAGCAATAAGCGTATTCGGTGCCGCTTATTTGTTACAGAAAGTGCGAATGGACCGCTCAGTACTGTTATATCACGCACCAGGCTCCGATGGCTGGGTCACGTGTTGCACATGTTAACCCACCGACTTCCGCGACATGCGTTGTTTGCGCATCGGTGATGTGGATGGACGAAGAGGAGGGTAGGCCAAGGGATGACTTAGTCAAGAGGAATTAAGTCCCTTACTTCGAAGTTGGCGTCCCGACTCCTAGGCTGCGGTCCCAAGGATGATGAACTCGGTTGGTTGGATACACTAGTTAACATGGCGAAAAGTCAACTTCAGTGGCGTTTGTGTTGTGAGTCTCTGTTTCTCACCTTCACTTTAGCTTCCTCTCCAACATCGATCTCAAATGTGACATTTAGCAATACGTCACTTTTTAGCTTTTTATGCCTGAATTGCTCCATCTCTTATCTTCTTTGTATTTCGGCACATTAGCTGAGGGGTTTCTCACCTTCGGCCAATATGTATTGATGATGATGGATGATTTGCTGGATACACTTGCTGACATAGCTAGGATCCGACCTCAGAGGCGTTTGTGTTGTGAATGTCTTTATCCCTTTCCCTCCTCCTTTGCCACGCCCTCCAACCGCGATCTCATTTTTTGCGGCACAATGGCCACCTGCTAGATTTCCGGCCTATCCATTACTTGCAGTTCAGCTGGAGACAACAACTAAACCTGCTTACTTGTGGAACCGTATGCAAGGTCGTTTATTCGTGGGTCTCTGTTACCAATTATCTACTCAGAAACAGGGACTCCAGTGGATTCCTTTCTGACGGGTTTTCGATTTTGCTGCATCAGGCACTCATGCTTCTACGTGAAATAAATTCCACTAGAGCTACCGGGATGGACGATGTTGTAAGTCCGAGCATGACATTTTAACCATCCATAGGGTAGTGCGATCGTTAAACCGCGATTAAACGGACTTTGTCCCTTCTTCTTCTTCTTCTTCCCCTACCCTTTTGCTTACAGCCATCATCCGTGCTTGTTTTCACCATCCACTTGGCTCAGGCTTGATACCTTCGGCAGTTATGACAACCGCATCTAGCTCGCCACTAGGTTTGTCGGTCGCACCTTACATTTGGTGTGGTCTCTCACTAGGTGGCTCTTATATGGTTGCCATGGATTGGGCTTGTTCAGGAAAGTGGAAATTGTAAGGATACCGGGCTTCAAAATCACAGATGGACAGCCGTATGCACATGATTTTGTTGTCGAGTTTGAATTTCTCTTCACGGATCGAGCGATCCTTGGACATAGTTCATTTGTCAAATGGGATTTTCACTAACCGTGTTGTTACAAATCTCAAGGGAACGATGCTCATCTTAGTAGTAGTGTGCTCTAAGGCTCAGCACGCCGGTGTTTGTAGACATTCTTGATGTCGTTGACTAATAATGCTGATATTCTGTTTACAGCGAAACGCGAAATAACGCCTGGTGTTTCCATTTCAAATGCGTGCAAGTTATGTAAGAATACTTTAATCAGAAAATTAGTGGCTACAAGTTTGTAGAAACAAGTATGCTCTTTGAGTTGATTATATATGCTTTCTCAAATCTCAAACATATGAAGAAAAACTACATAACTAGGGGAGTATATGTTATAACCTGATACTTGGCGGAAATGCGTTGCTGCACGCTGCTCACTAACTTGCTTTGGCAATTTTGCTGTCATCGACTTTATTTCTAGCAATAACTAGACGACTGCTGATCGCAAGGGTTTCAGAACATTGTGGGTGATCCGCAGATTGTTCGGGATATTAATACAAAAATGTTTATTTGTTCTCATCTTTCGTTGGGTCAAACTGCGTTCCGGCCTGGTCTCCATGCTTGATCTGCTGCAAGACGGCAGTTGAACGGCTCATGGAATGTGATTCAAAGTGGTGCACGGGTTAAGACATATTTTACTTTCTAACTGACTGCTCAGGTCGCAAACGATTTTATTATAGTGTAGGCGCCTTCGGGGCGACTTGTTCCTTACGTCTACTCTATTTTGACTTTTTTATCACGCCCGAATGACAACTTCTGGGCCACTCTGAAGTTGCATTGGCCCCGATCTGGTCGGCTTAGCACTGCTCTTCATTTGCCTACAGGGTTGTCACTTAACCCGCAACCCAAGGACATCGGATTATCACTAATGTTGGAGTTTGAACGTCTACTTGCCGTCCTAGGGTTACAGCTTTAAACCCTCCGTTTCGGTTCCTAACTTATATTTTTGTTCCATTGACTTCACATCTTTTATTGCTACTAATACCCAATTTTACGCTTTCGTACTTGCATTCCTCCCTTAACACGTGTGACGGAGAGATGTCTGATGAAGTGAGCTTTGGGGCACTCTAAGTGGCTGTTTATTAACGGTGTTGCCTTTACCTATGTCGTGTATGAATTTTTCCAGCCCCAAATATCGTTAACACATCTGAAATCCATTGCTAGATCGTAATGTCGCACCGAAAAGTTTCCTTATTGACCGAATGTTGTTTCTCATAAGTGTCACTGCGATGGCCAGGGACACGAAAAACGGCCGCTTAGCGGAAGCATTTCGCTTACTCGTACGGACTGGAATTACGTTCTTGTTAAGGACTGGCGATTTACAATGTTTATTGCCGCATTTAAACCTTCTCACTGTTTACTTTATTTTCTGTTTCCATGCGAGTGACCTGAAGACTCAAATGGGACGTCAAGCCTTCCGCCTGTGCAGACGGGGTTAAGATTGCAATCAACTTGTCTGTTTTTCTGCTTTTCCTTCTTTTAGCGTTTACTCTTCTTTCACGTTACCATTACAGCGCGGACTACCAGCACAAGTCATGCGGACATTGATTAGTTGATCATGATGTGAATCCAGCGTTTTGCTTTTTCTATCCTCGGTTTCATATTGATCTCACAAGCTTTGTCCTAGTTGAACGACACACTTAAGCATGAACGTTTATAGGAATTTCTTACTGTTTCCATCCCATTTGCATTTGACCAGCTGCAATTGCATCTTGTACGGCCATATAACTCACAGATGTCCCGTGGTAAGAATATCATTTGGTTTCCACGGCCATGTGTTGACAGCAGTCGCTGTAAACAGCATAGAGCGCGAACTCGTATCTGCGCCGGATACACCCACGAAATCCACTGAACCACGTAAGAAAATTGGTCATTTGTCAACAAATCTACCTTTTCTAGGCTCTACTTTGCTTTCGGTAGCAAACGCTGCTCTTGAGCAATCGTTGTGTGACGGAACGTTACTGGTGAACCTCTGGTTGACGCTATCAACACTGCTATGTAGTGCACAATGTGTTTCTGGAAATGTTTAGAAATGTGCGCAGTTTGCACACTTAATAATGGCAGATGAAGGTTATCGATAAAGCTGTTCATTTCCTTTCCTAATAGACACGTACAAGGCGATGGTGCTTCTCAACATGGAGTTTGGAAAACCTACTTCATGCCGAAAATGGTATCAAATCATTTGTTTTCACCACGTGTTAGGTGGCGTTTATAGCTCCGGTTGGTGGTACAATGTTTCGGAATGTGTTCTAAACATCACTTAGTGGCCTCCCTCACCAACAGCCTTGTTGAAAAACTGTATTGGTGAGATATGAAGGACTAATATCGCACACCCGCTCTGCCTTTTATTTCTCGGTTATCAGTAAGCTATGTGCATATGTATTCCTTCCACTCATGGATTCTATTTTCACTAGAGTTTTGCTGAATGCAAGGATTCCGGCAATAGATCCGACTAGTGAAAGCGCGATGGCGGTACGCCAATGGAAGAAACTGCTGCATTATCCGTTAATATGTAACATACCTTATGTTACTAAGGTGTATTTTCTGCGAAAATGAGTACAGTCGATCGCCAAGCGTGTCGGTGTTTAGCAAGGGAAAAGGGGACGATGGCGCGTTAACGTAGGGGGAAATTTAAGAACATGTACGAGTGAGCGGGGTTATACTGCTAAAAAGCTTTTCTCAGTGACTGACACGTTGCCGAAAAATGTCTCACCGGCACGTTTTCGGTCACATATTGGTCATCCATCGGACGGACTCCAGCCCCTCGTGCTAACTGGACTATCCATCGAGTAGGCAGTTGGAGAAACGCGTGTGTATTTCCCCACAATGTTTTTGCCAAACCTGTCCTGATTGAGTTCGAGAATATGACCTACCGTTACTTGCTTCTCAACCATATCGGCTTGTCAGCAACCCGGACCAGTGTCCGATATCAAGTGATACCGGACACGCTGCTTTTTCTAACCACCGCACCAGTAAATGGGCCTGTTTTTCCGGTTCCCTGTGTCGATGTGTATCAAATGACACGAATGACCATTGACAGTGGTTTCGAGAAATCTTCGGTCGTAGTTAACGTCGCCCCGTACGATTGTTCCACACAATTACCAAAAGACATCATACGTGACCCGTATGGGACTGTGGAAAACTTGGTGATATCAGACGGCTTGCTTTCCATTCCCATGGCCGGGAATAGTAGTGTGATAGAGATCACATACTCTTCCCTGACGAAACGCGAGCAATTAGCATCCGCAACTGCTTTCCCAACCGCGGTTCCACTGACACCCTCAGCAGTTGGGAGCATTTCGGAAACTGAGTGTAAGGGTACGTTGGTTGCTGCTGTGATTAGTCCACTGGCGTTTGAGTTGGTTTTACTGAGAGTTGGTGGACTAAGAAAAGTAGGCTCGTAAGGGTGCCTGTTGTACTGCGATTTTCCTACCCTGTGAGGCTGCGACTGTTTAACTACTCAGTCGCGCCCAGCCAACCGAAGGAATACAAAAGCCAGAACTCGGTAGACAATGTGTCTACAGGATAGATCAACTCTATCTATTGGTAAAGGAAGCATCCTAATTTTGGAGGTCAAGGTCACTCACTCTTCTGTGTCTGGTTTTCAGCCAGTGTGAGTCAATTCCGCTCCACAGGTTTACCATATTGACGGAATAGTTCGATTGCTTTGACGCGGGCTCGTATTTGCTGATCGATCAATTCGCACTCGATTCCCAAATTCGGCGGAAAGGTTAAAGGTCGTACCACGCCCGTGCTGACGATCTTTGCACGTAGCAGACAACCTACGTGCTCCGCTTACGTCTCCATTATCTTCCCTTTGGAATTGAGTATGCCAGCTTACCGTTGGAACTCGACTTTGTTCATAGGTTTTCACTTTGGGATCAACTTGTAGCCATTGTGGTCGTCTCTGCTTTCGGGTTGGCTTGCATTATGTACCAGCTGGTGCTTTCAAGTTCTGTTGTGATCCATGTAGCCGCTCAGCTCCTCCAAAACCAGCGTGTCTACCAGAATGTCCCACGGTAAGGATGGTGGTTTTGAGGAACTTTGAGTCGCCACGATCCGGCCTCAGTTGATTGGCGTGCATGACGCATTTCTCATTTCCTACCATTAGCTCGTAAATGCCGGCCCTTTCTGCGGATCACTTTTCCTGCTGACCACCTCGGTCTTTGCAAATCTCGCTCGAACACCATGTTACTAATTTTGAATTGACGGAGCCTGTCTGTCAGATTTTCCTCTACTGGACAACTACAATGCTTTTCTTTTCCTGCTTGGCACAAGGTTGTCGAACATTGTCTGGATCTTTGGTCCAAATAAAATTTCGGCAGGGGCTATTCCATCTGCATTCCGATACATGCACAGGAAAGACTGGATCGCGTTCTTTGTGACCTTGTTTTGTCCCGCTTTACAAAGAGCACGTTTGAAGGTATCCACGAATCGTTCCGCCTGTCTGTTTGATTGCGGATGATAGGGTGGTGAGAACATCTGCTGAATTCTCTTCTCTTTGCACCACTCGCGAAAGGAAGTTGGAGTGAATTGTGTACCGTTGTCCGTCACTATCATCTTTGGCAGGTCGAATTACTTGAACAGCTTATCCAGCTCGTTGATCGTGTACTGGGCAGTCGTACTTTGCATCGGGATCACAACGGGTCACTTGGCTTTTACCCATATAAATCGGCAGACCCTGACAGGGTTCATTCAGCGTTTGTTAAACTTCTCGGTGATATTCTGCCAGTATCCCTTCTTGGACTTTTTAAGCTATTCTCCCGGAAGTTAGGTTTCCACATGACTAGAAAGCGGCGGCTATTGTCGCCAATCATAAAGGGGGCTCCCAGTGTTCGCTACTGAACTACAGGCCGGTCAGTCTGTCAAGTGTTTCGCTCAACTTTATGGAAAAGCTTATTCGGCACCGATTTTGCGAACACTTAGTTGTTAATAACTCGGTTGGAGCGGAACAGCATGGCTTCACTATAAAGAAGTCATTTTTTACAAACCTGTTGTTTTTCTTGTATGAAATAACTCGTTGTCAGAGTTCCAGTAGAGATCTGATGCTTAAACTTCCGTGCAGTTTCCCTCGGTTAGTCATCGACGTTTACTAGAGTAGCTTTGATATCGTTTGCATCCCCAACTGATGATGTGATTGTCGGATTTCTTCTGTAGCAGGATTTTCAGTGTCAAAATTAGTAAGGCTAGATCTAGCATAGGCACTACTCATAGCGGGGTCACCCAGTGTTCAGTGCTAGGGCCATTGTTGTTTCATATGTTTTATAAATGATCTATATCCACTCCTCGAGAACCCTTGTCATGCGTTTGCGGATGATGTAGAGCTTGTTAGCAGAGGAGATAGGAATGCATTGTCTAAAGATCTGGACACTAGCAACCGGGTCTTAGTCTTGGCACTTGCTGTTGAACGCGAACTTATGTCATTTGTTACCATCAAGTAACGTTGGGATTATGATGCAAATATCCATAGGGTCCCTGACATTGCGGTGTGTATACAAAGTGAAGGACTTAGGCATCGGCGCAGTGTCGACATGCTGCTAACAGAGCGTGCCAGGAACCTTTTCGCTTTAGGAGAGCGTTGCGTAATACTAAACCTGAAGTCTTTCTCCCTTTGTACCAAGCGGTGGTTCGGCTGCACTTAGAATACTGTATTCAGACTTGGGCACCTTATCTTCGAAAGGATGTCGCTTGCCTAGAGAAAGTACAGACTGGCCACCAGAATGATTGAAGACCAGCTTGAAAAGTCGTATATTGACACTCATAGAGTGTTTAGAACCGTTTAAGATTATGAAGGGTCTCAGTGAAATTAAGCCTACCGATATCTTTGAACTAGCTATGGCGGACCACCTGTAGACTCACCATCTGACGCTCACGAAGCAGAGATCCAGACTGGATAACCGGACAAAAATTTTCACCAACTGCGTAGTACGTAGTTTGAATTTACTTCCTCCTGTACTAGTGGAATGTAATACTGTGGAAGCCTTTTAAAGAGGCCTAGCTATGAATTGGTTCACTCTTTTCAGAATTGCACGGAGACTAATGGATTCCAATTAGTACCAAGTATCCTGTGGTTCATTGGATGTCACCAATAGTTTCATGAGGTTATGAGTGGTTGCTGCTACCTTTTTGTCTCTGCGGAAGTGAAGAAGCTTGAACGTCGGTGCGTTGGGCCTTGGATCGCTTACCGGCACAAGAAACGGGACGTTCGTTGGGCGAAGGCTTGTTTTCTCCCAGAACACCTGACCTGACGTCTCCTGTCTGCTCGCAGCAACGCTGATATCAGTTCAGTTCACTTGAACAACTATGGTCCGAGCGCCAAAGTGCAGTGGATCCGGTTGCCACGACCCACTTCGCATGAATAACAATAATCAACAACGGCAAGATGGTGGGTTTGAATGCAAGTAGAACGTAAAGGAGGTCCATCAGACCAGTCAGAATGGAGCGAGAATTAACAACCAAATGCAAGGAACCGTATGCAGGATTGCCACTGACTGCGTTATTGTGCCCTGCCTGATGGGTTCACCAGCCATTGGTGCGGACTATCCCGAGGCCCCCATCCAAGAAGACGACACGCACCACATCTCTCAGTCAGTTTCCTCACGCCTCATGCCACGTCATGTACTGACCACCACGCAGCTTCGCCCAAATTGTTGCAGCCATGGCGTATATTGCACGCCTAGGAAGCCAATCAACGGGCATATGGAGGACATTGCCTAGCCAGCATACGTGATTAAGATTCACCATACACTCGAATGAAGCACCAGAAGGCTTCTTGCCCAAAACCAACTGGCGGACCCCAGGATTGCTTACATGGTGTCTCCACCAGATGTGAGCAATACTCCGTACGCGTTTGGTGATCAAATACGGTCAGGCGTCTACTAATGTCTTCGCCGCGAACTAACCACGTCTCTGATGCATACAGTAAGACTGGCTTTATTGCAGTTTTATACACCCTAATTTTCGCTGACAGGCTGATGTGCCGTCGTCTCCATAGACAGTTGAACCTCTGGAAAGCCACACGGGCCTTGCTGATAATCGAACTAACCTCTCCGAGGATATGACCACCATACATGATGCAGCAACAAAGGTGAGTGTACCGACCCACCACTTACAGTGGCTGTTTGGTGATAGCTACAACCTGACATGTGTCGGTCCAGTCCTGCAACCGTACTGTGCACTTTGAAGGTGCAAAGCACATACCAAGGCATGCAGTGCTACTCGTCAATCTATCCAGTAGTGTTTGCATAGCTAATGCATTCGACCCAAGGAGAGCTAAATCTTCCGCATATTCCAGCTTTGTCGGTCTGTTGAATCACAGTGAAGCGAGTCATTCATGGTTATCTCAATCACAAGGTTGCAGAGAAGGGGATATCGGACAACCCTGACGAACCTCACTTGTCATGAGAAACTCAGGAGATAGTTTCGCGCAGACCCTTGCAGGCCTCAGGAATCACGGTACGGAGACTGCATAATGGAAATGAATTTAGCTGGCATGCAGTGAGGCTGGACCTTACCGCGGTGCGATGGTTTGCGTGCCTCAGAGATCCATTGAGCTATGCTGCGTGGTGCTTTTTTCGCACCTTCAGAGCCACTCATACCAGATTGGTCAATGGTTAGAGGCCAGACAAACTCAGCCTCCTGGTTCTCCAGGTTTGGGGTTGGAATAGGGGTGGCTCCTCATTTCATAAAACGGGCTTTGTGTCCAGTGCCAAAACCCGCTGCCTTGCGGTAAGGTTTTTGAACCAAAAGCTTTGGTTGAGAACCCTAATCGTTCTCCTGTCTAGGCCTGGGCAACCTGACAGTATTCTGCCCACGCAATACAATGAACCTTTCCTCAAACAATTTCTTGATGCTCTGGCCGTCGCAGAGGATAGTAAACGACGCCCTATCTGCTGCACTGAGCAGGGTGGATAGGGGTAAGGATGCTACTGCTCAGACCTTCCCGTCTTCTTATACCCCTTCTTGCGCTTTTTCACCCTTATCGTCCCGCTCCAACTTTACTTATATCCCCCCATTTTCAATCCCCCAATTCTTGGCCCTCCCCCAGCTTACTTCAATAGTTGCTTGTTTTCTAATTTCAAATCACACACAATCGCAGAGCCTCGCTCCAATCCAGTTGACAAGTCCATGTTCAACCAAGCGGACAACGTCAGTTCATCCGTTTCCCTTTGGAGTCCTCGTGTCTCACTAAGACTGGCATGCCTCAACATGCGCACTTTGCTACAGATTGGCCAACCGGCAGCACTTGGCCGCACACTAGAGACTCTATCGATTGATATTTGCTGTTTACCAGAAACGCGCCTGCAAGGTTCGAGCTCCGTGCTTACCATGAGATCCCCCACATGCGACACTGGTGACACATTCTCATTGCGCCTGTATGACGATGATGCAGCTTCAAATGCCGGTCAAGCTGGCGTCGGCATTGTTTTGAATCCCCGGGCTGAAGCTGCCCTGATTGATTGGATCCCAGTGAACAGTAGGATGTGCGCCGTTAGATTAGCTGGTTCGTTCCGTGCTACGAAGTCGCGCGGGGACAAACGGTGCCTGTTTGTCATTGCGGCCTACGCCCCTACAAACTGTAGCACTGATTCGGTAAAAGATGATTTCTATCAGCAACTACATGAGCTTCTACGTTACAGAAGAAGCACGGATACTGTGGTGTTGGCTGGCGATCTAAACGCCCAAGTTGGAAAATTGTCCTCTGATGAGCTTTATCTGGGCGGCCAACATGGTGTAGGCTCCCGTAATGATAATGGTGAGCGATTGCTACAGCTGTGTGAAGATGCTCGCCTGTTTCTCGTGAGCACTAACTTTCAACACAGCACCCGCAGAAGTGTGACTTGGCGGCCATCAGCCTCGGGCCAGCCATGGACGCAAATCGATCATATCGCGATCAGTTACCGCTGGAGAGGCTGTGTCCAAAACTGTCGCTCGATTTGGAGCACGAGCGTGGACTCTGACCACGCACTTGTATGTGCCGACCTCCGGGTGCGTTTCGGTGGACGTCCGCGACGTCGATGTGAACGGATGGACACCAGCAGCTGGCGAAGCCAGATGTCCTGAATATGTACCAAAGTGCGCTGACAGCTGGGCTGAGTAAGCGCCCACTAAACAAGGTTGAAGATCACTGGTCGCATATTCGCCAAGCGTTGCTGTTAGCAGGCATGTCTTCATGTGGCAAAGCAAAATGCCAAACCGGACATTGGGTCTCTGCCCAGTCTCTGGAACTTATGGATGGTCGCCGACGTATTCCGGCTGGAAGCGAATACAATGAGGCTCGCAAAAATCTCAGGGCAAAACTACGTGCTAGCCTTAGGAAGGACCGCGAAAGCTGGTGGTCTCATCGTGCCTCTGAGATGGAAACAGCTGCTGCCGTTGGTAATCATCGTAAGTTATTCCTGGTGTTAGCGAGACCATACGCGACGAGAGTGGACGGGCGATCCACAGCCTGTCAAAACGCTTGGAGCGTTGGGCTGAACACTTTGCAAGGCAATTTAACCAACCTGAGTTATCGCTTTCTTCTTCGGGCATTGAGCGCTCTTCTCCTTGGACCGTCTGCTTGGATCCGCCCTCACACGCAGAAGTCGAACGTGAGATCAGGCTGTTGAAATTGCATAAGGCGGCAGGGGCAGATAGAATTCCCCCAGCCCTCTTCAAATTCGGGGGACCTGCTCTAGTAGATGATTTACACGAGTTGCTAGTAAAAATTTGGGAGGAGGAGACAGTCCCGACAGACTGGAACCGTTCCGTCATTGTCCCAATTTTCAAGGGAGGCTCCCGTTTAGAATGTGGCAATCATAGAGGGATCGGTCTGATTTCGATTGCCTCTAAATTGCTTGCCTCTCTCATTCTCCCCAGACTGACTGGCACTCGTGAAAGCCAGATTCGTGAAGAGCAAGCCGGATTTCGTCGAGGTCGGGGCTGCATGGACCACATCTTTACATTGCGTCAAGTGTTGGAGCACCGCCATGTTTATTGGCGACCCACCGTTGTCGTGTTTCTTGACGTAAAAGATGCCTTGGACTCAGTCGATCGATGTGCCCTTTGGGACTGTCTGTTGAGGAAAGGTGTGCCTGATAAATATGTAAACATTATCAAAGCGCTGTACGCGCATAGTTCGGGCAGGGTGAGGGTTTATGGCAAACTCTCCCCACCCTTCAGTATCACCAGCGGTGTGAGACAAGGATGCCCGCTGTCACCTTTCCTCTTCAATTTCGCTATTGATGAAGTCATGGAAACAGCGTTCGCTGGACACGACCTAGAAGGTGTGGAGCTGCTTCCTTGTGAGCGACTTCTTGACTTGGAGTATGCGGACGATATTGCCCTAATCTGTGACAGCTCCCAAACATGCCAAACAGCACTGAACCGATTAGCACTGGCTGCCAATCGTTTTGGACTATGCTTTGCTCCATCGAAATGCAAAGTACTTCTCAAGATTGGCAGGGACCCAATCCTGCGCTAACGCTTTGTGGTGAGCTGCTAGAAGTCGTTCAGGAATTCAAGTACCTGGCAGCTATATTAGCACCCGTGGGATTGAAGATGAGGTTACGAACCGTATAGCAAAAGCTCGAGGTGCTTTTGCCAATCTCCGCTACCTGTGGCGCAGACGCGACATTACTCTCGCCCTGAAGGGCAGGGTTTACAACGCAGCCGTCCGTTCAACTCTCCTATATGGCTGTGAAACCTGGCCCATCAGGTCAACAGACATGAAGAGACTCGTCACGTTCGATCCTCGCTGCCTTCGCAGCTTAGCTCATGTCTGGTGGGAACACCGCGTGAGCAATGAGCGTGTTCGACTTCGCGTATTTGGTGCAGGAAGAGCGAGTGAACCGCTCAGCACGATTATATCATGCACCAGGCTCCGATGGTTGGGCCACGTGTTGCGCATGTCAGCATACCGACTCCCGCGACGTGCATTGTTTGCGCGTTGTGGGCGCGGTTGGAAGAGGAGGAGGGGAGGCCAAGTGATGACTTGGTCGAGAGAAATGAAAACCCTCACTTCGAAGTTGGCGTCGGTTGGTGCATCCCGACTGCCTGGCTGGGGTCCTAAGGACGGTGAACACGTTTGGTTGGGCACACTTGCTAATATGGCTAAGAGCCGGCCCCATTGGTGTTTGTGTTGTGAGTTCCTTTGTCCATCCCCCTCCTGTTTAGCATCCCCCTCCAATCACGATCTTACTTGTTAGGCATAATATGACTCTCTTTTACGGCAGCCAGCTGTTAGCTCTCTCCGGAACGGTCCATCCGTTATTGTGGACTCAGCGGGCGTGCCACTATTTGCTTTTTTTCTTTTGTATTGCGACACAATAGCTGAGGTGTTTTCCATCTCTAGCTAAGATTTAAGGATGATGATGATGATAGCTGGCATGCCATTCATGGCTAGGCAGTGCCACAACCTGGAGTTCTCAACTGAGTTGAAGGAGGCTTTCAGGTCAAGGAAAACCACTATAGTCTGTCGTTTGTATATGTGTCTCTGCTCTAAAATTTGGCGAAGTGTAAATAGGTGGTCGTTACAACCACGATCGGAGTGGAAGACAACCTGGCTTTCAGTGCTTCGATTTTCACGGGGACCAGTAAGTCTTCGAAGAATGATACCCGTGTGCTTTTTGGGAGTAACGGGAACAAGGCTAATGCCTCGGTGATTTTCGCACAGAGTACCTTGACCCTTCTTGAAAATTGGCACGACACTTGACAGCCGCTAATCTGAAGACACCGCTTCAGTGTTCCAACGTGTCAAATAGCGAAGCGAGTCCAGTCAACAAAGAGTCATCAAAGATGTAAGAAGCTCGTCGGGTATAGGAGCCTTGTTTCCTTTCAAAAGAAAGCTCATGTAGAATCTCTTCTAAAGTGGGAGATGTGACATCTACTTCCCACATTGGCTCAGGTGATTCGGCAAGCGGTAATGTGGCAGCAGACCTGATGAACTGCTCTTCAGAATGTTCCGCCCAACGGGATAGTCGACGCAGCTGAGATTGCATCTTTCTCAGCTCTTATCTCACTAACTGAGGGTTTCTTTTAAAATCCGTGCTTCAGATGAGCTGGAATAGCACTCGTCTGTTTTCAGCAGCACTGGATATCTCCATCTCACTGACTCTTTCCAAACACCAACATTCCCGGTCATTATCGCCACAGACGCGGAGTGGAGTTATCGTCATTAGATTCTTAACAAAGTTCGAGAATTTGTCACAAAGCTGTTATTTTGTATGCGCGTTTCGGAGACATAGCACCCATCAATACCAGGAGGGTGAACAGTAAAACTCAGTGCTACCTGTCGGTCGATCTGACTCAGAGTATGGACGTTAAAAAACCAATGTGAACTTAAACCCTTGGTTTGGGAGAAGAGCTATATGTATTGATAGCAACAACTACGAGGTCAGTGGCAGTCTCTTGCTCAACAAACGGAAAAAGTGAGGAAAGGAAAGACAAGAAGTAATGGCGGAGGGAGTATTGTCAACGGGGTTGAGAGGGCAGCTGATACTCTCCGGCTATCGCAAGCTCTTCCAGCTGATCTGCACTTCTGTTCATGGAAATCAGGCATGTGAGACCATCAGAGACAGTGCGGGGGCACTGATACACAATAAGGAGCGCCGTATACCTCGTTGGGCTGAACGCTGAACATCAGTTTAGTTAGCCTCCTGCTTCCGGAGGTCTTCTTTCTCAGGTGATGGAGGATGCACCATGGACGGTTAGTTTAGGGGCTGCATCAGAGGAAGTGGTCCAAAAGGCGATCACAGCCCCAAACCGTTTTCGTGCTGCTGGCTCGGATTCCCTCCCACCTGTACTATTTAAGGATGGAGGTGAGGTCCTCCGCAAAGCACTGATCTCCCTGTTCGAATATGTCTGGAAGGAAGAGAGCGTCTCGGCTAACTGGAGTTCATCGATTATGGTGGCAATATACAAGAAGGGCAGTCGCACTGACTGGGAATTTGTATAGTTTCTCCCTGCTTTTGTTTTCCCTGTATCAGTCTGTTCCATTGGCCTCATGTGTGTTTCAGAAGCTGACATATATACGCTATCTTCTGCCTTCTGAGCGCGATTGGACCATTAGAGTGTTTGCGAACGCGCTCATTCCAGCTTTGTTTTCGTCTTTCAGTTTCAGCCACTATGCCACAGTAGAGCCGCAATGGTTTCCTCCGGTCAAGTAATCCCAGACTCACCGTATGGTCAATTATTTATTTCACTTTCGTTGTAGCTGGTACTTTGGTGAAATCAGCAGGGAAAAAACTAATGAAATCTTGGTGGACCAACCTGTTGGAACGTATTTAGTCCGTGACAGCACTACCCGTTCCGGGTACGCCTTGGACGTTAAGTAGGCCATATGCGATGACATCCATTCTCCACTAGAGAAGCCAATGGTGTAAAGCGGTATCTTATCTCTTATCTCCAAAATACCAAAAAGTTCCGATTTGGTGAATATCTGTTTGATACTTTCGATGATCTCATTCGACATTATACGGGGACGAAATCAGCTTCCCGGTTGGTTCGGCCAGCTCCAAAGCCCGTTTATATTGGTTTGTATGATTTTCAAAGTCAGGTTGGTTCAAATAATACTTTGCTTCCATCTACTGCGATCCTCTTTCCCATGGATACAGGACGTCGCGGATTTATCATTTAATCGGGGTGATCGATTGTACTTTATTCGCCAGAAGCAACAATGGGTACTATGCAGATCGGAATCTGAGCAAGTTGGATGGGTGCCATCAAACTATTTGGTTCAGGTCAGAACATTTCGTTAGCTTATCTTCGTTCATTTGACATTAACTTAGACCATGTCATGCAAATTAGACGATTGTCAACATAAAGTCAAAAATTTTGTTTTCCAGGTCACTGGCGTATTAATTTCAGTTAGTTCTGTTACATGATGTGTGTTTTTCTGGTTATTTCGAACTCCACTTCCAGTGCACAGAGATGGGTCGTTCGATCGGTGCGCTCATTGGGGGCAGCTCTCCGTTCACACATACGGATACGATTACGGTCAATTTTTACGTTCTTCGGACTACTAACACACATTCTAACTGTAAGGCTGCAGTTTGACCTTGCTTGGATGCCTCGGTTCCTCGCTACTTTTCGGTTTTTCTCTCTTAGTTCCTTTGTCGCACATGCCTGATGCAAACACATCGATGCCACGCACACTTCTTTGTTGTTCGCAATTTTGTACTAGCACACTTCACCTTAGGCTTGAAGTCTGCGGTGTGCCATGCAATCTCTTCTACCTATTATTTTTTATTATTCATGCACTTGCGAAACTTCCCACTCGTGCTTTCATTTGTACATAGTTTTATTGAGACGCAGTCCCTCGGAGATGACGGTCTCTTGCATTGGTAGGAGCCTAGGCCTGTGGATTGATACAGCTTCTCCGTTCTTCTTCAAGTGCACATCCAACCCACAGCATGTTTTCTCACAGCAACGTTTTTGTTGCTGCATGTCTCAACCACCGCACTCTACGAATGATCTCGTCTTACTTTGGGCCACTATCTTGAGATAACCGCTTGTCCGTTGCGACAATACTTGACCTTAATGTGGCGCGACAATTTACGTACCTCTTCGAACCATTGAGCTATGCTGCCTGGTAACCCCGGCAAAGCATCAACAGTACACGTGCACATCGTACCGGCGGGCACCACCGATCGCGCATGGGCTGGGCAAATGGTGAGGTCACCTGCACCTACGCCGATACGAACCGGTGACCTCCCGATGACAAAGCCACCCGCCAACTGGTGCCCCCTGGCCCCTTCAGCTTCTCCTACCAGGTTGATCAATGGTTAAAGGTCAAACAAACTCAATCCCCTTGTCCTCAACTTTTTTGGGTTGGAAGTGAGGTTTTGTACATTTCTATACAACAAAATCGCTGCAATCTCCCCACTTTCTTGCGGACATGCCTTGGTTTGCGATCCTAATTATTCTCTTGTCTATGTATAGGCGCCCTGGCGGTGTCAGCCCACATGGCTGTTTCTCAGAATTGCAACCACGCATTGAATCAGCCGTCGCGCAGGTTATCAACGGGCGCCTTATCTACCGCATACAGCAGGGTGGATAGGCGCAAACATGCTACTGCGGATGCCTCTTTTCTTTTCCACCTGTTTCTCTTACTCTCTGCCCCATCCCTCGTTACTAAGTATTCTATAATTTCCGGTTTATTGGGCAGCAACCGCGGTACCACTGGCAGTATATTATATACAGCTATCTTCCCGCGCCACTCGTTGGACGCAAATCCGTCACAACCCCTTATAAGGCCACGCTATTCCGTTACCCTGGCGGCGTTCAGCCTTCGCACTCTACGACAAATCGGTCAACAGCCTGCACCCGCACGTTGGACACCCTAGTTATTAACTTAGTTGGTGTCCCAATATAGGGTCAATAACTCTCGTAGTCGTTACATTAACTTCGCCCGGCTTGTCTCCCCGCTATTAGTTACACGCATCCGGGACGCTGATGTGGCAACCGCTGGTCAAGTTATGGTGGGCATCTTTCTCAGCTCCTTGGCTGAGTCCTAGTTGGTTGATTGAATTCCCGTAAACAGTCTTTTGTACGCCTTCCTTTTGACGACATCATCACTAAGTAGCGCTAGACGTTATATGTGCTTTCAGCTTATGCTCCCACCAACTGCAGTTCTGGTGCTACCAAGGACACATTTTACTACGAACTAATCACACTACTTCGCAGCGTGACCAGTTCAGATATAGGGATTGTTACTGGAGATATGAATGCAAAACTAGGTCATGTGAGCCCCACAAAAACTGAGCTAGGTGCGAAGTAGGTACTTAACTCCGACCACACGGACAGCGGTGTGCGTCTGTTGCAGCTGTGCGCGGACAGTAGCTCTTGTAACTTATCTACAGGAGCAAGTCCACCGAATTTGAAGAAGGCTAGCTATATTCTATCTACTTCTGTGGCCTAGTACAATTTCTACAGTTTGGTCTCACGTTCGACTTCTGTAAGTGAAGGCGGATCCAAGGAGACGGTCCAGGAAGAAGGGCACTCAACACCTGAAAAAGGAAATGATGACTCAGCTTGGTTAGACTGCTTTGCAAAATCTTCGGCCCAAAGCTCAGCGTTTTGACAAACTGTGCTTCAGTTGTCCACTCTCATCGCGTATGGTCCCGCTAACACTAGGTCTTCTGCTTGTAGCGACCTGGAGATTCCCTCGTATGACTGTGTAAACTATTCTAAAATATTCAAATTATAGCTTTCTTATGTATTAGGGAACCATTCGGTTTGCCTGTTGGAACGTTGTTCCCGTTTGTTAGAAACACGAAAACGATCTCCGCCTTTGGCACGCGACTCGACTGTGAACGACGCTCCGTCTACGCTCTCGACGCCAACTACATTCTCCCTAGCTAGCTCTCTCCGGGTGCCCTATTTTTAGCATTAGCTAACGCTCCTCCCGTCCGATAAACTTCTCCCATAGCTTACTCTTGTGTCTTATACCCATTGCTTTTAGTTGGCCGTCTAGTTGCGTACCGGATATATAGCGCACGATCAACGCGCTATATGCTGCCTGTTTCCCGTATCAGACAGTTTAACTTACGCTGATTACCAACGGCTCGTAACCAACGATGCACGATGAGACCACCAAGCTTCGCTGTCTCTCTTCAAACTGCACGCAGTTTTGCCCTGAGCTTTTTGTAAATCTCATTGTAGCGGAAATACCTCGGCGAGTGTCCAGAACTTACAGTCACTGTATAGAGACCCAATGTCCAGGTTGGCAATTTGATTTGCCACATGAAGACCTGCCTGCTGATAATAACCTTTGGTGGATATGCGACCAGTGATCTTTAACTATATTCAATGGGCGCCTACTCATCTCACATGCCAACGTACTTTGATAGGCATTCGGTACAGCTGGCTTCGTCAGTTGGCAAGTGTCATTGCGCTCACAGCGTCGTCGTGGGCGTCTGCCAAAACGCATTTGCAGGTCAGCACATACAAGTGCATGGTCGGTGTCCACACATGTGGTCCAAATCGAGTGAAAGTTCTGGACGCAGCCTCTCCTGCGGTAACTGATCGCGATATGATCGATTTGTGCCCATGGCTGGTCCGAGGTTGATGGGCTCTAAGTCACTCTTCTGCGGGTGCTGTGTTGAAAGTTAGTGCTCGCAAGCAAGAGACTAGCATTTTCACACAGGTGTAGCAACCGTTCACTATTATTAGTACGGGAGCCTGCGCCATGTTGGCCACCCAGATGAAGCTCATCAGAGGTCAATTTACTGACTTGGGCGTTTAGATCACCAGCAGATACCACGGTATCCGTACTTTTTTGTGACTGAGAAGCGCGTTAAATTGGTGATAGAAATCATCTTTCGCCGAATCAGTGCTGCAGCTTGTGGGCGCGTGGGCATCGATGGCAAACGGGCACCATTTGTCCCCGCGCTATGTCGAAGCTTGAAACGAGCCAGTTAATTCAACGGCACACATCCAGTTGTTGACTGGTATCCAGTCTATCAGGGCAGCTTCAGCTTGGTGACTCAAAACGATACTCACGTCGGCTTAACCGGTATTTGAAGCTGCATCATCTCCAGACAGGCGCAGTGTGAATGTGCCGCCAGTGTTGCATATGGGGGATAGCAGATTAAGGACGGAGCCCTAAGTTTCCAAGCAGGTTTCCGATTAACAGCAACTATCGATTTATAGGGTCTCTAGTGTTCGGGCAAATGTTGCCTGTTGGCCAATCTGTAGCAAATTGAGGCATGCCAGTCTTAACGAGGATCGAGGACTCGAAAGATGAACGGATAAACTGTCGTTGTCTGCTTGGTTGAACATGGACTTTTCGACTGGACCGGGGCGACGCCCTGCGATAGCATGTGGGTCGAAACTAGTAGATAAACCGTTGTTGAACCAAGATGGGGGACGGCCAAGAATTGGGGATGGCAAATAAGGGGATAAAAGGGAAGTTGGAGCGCGAGGCTAATGATGATAGCAAGCAAGGGGGCTGATAAGAAGACGGGAAAGCCTGAGCACTAACATCCAAACCCCTATCCACTCTGCTCGATGCAGCAGATAGGACGCCGTTGATTATCCTCTGCGATGGCCAGAGCATCAAGGCAAAATCATAGTGTTTTCTTACATGTGTAGAAAACTCTCAGGTTGCCCGGGCCTAGAGGGAGAACGATTGTGGTTCTCAACCAAAGCCTTGTATTCAAATCCTGACCGCAAGGCATCAGCGTTTTGGCACTGAGATACACAGCGTCCGTTTTATGGAGTAAAGAGCCACCCTCACTCCAACTCCCAACCTGGAGAACTAGGTGACTGAGTTTGTCTGGTCTCTAACCATTGACCAATCTGGTATGAGTGGCTGTGAAGGTGCAAAACTTGCCACCCAGCTTAGCTTCACGAACCACTGAGCCATACAAATCATCGCACCACGTTATGGTCCAGTCTCCTCGTGATCGCTCTGACACACTGAAGAGCGCTGTATGGATCGTTGGTTGGAGCACTTTGGAGAGCAGTTCATTTCCCCCCCCCCGCCTCCGCGTATCGTCCTACTAAGATTTTGCAGGCTGACTCATGGTCGGTTAGTGTAATAGCGATATTGTAGCCTGAAGTCCGAAACGCGATCACAGATTCGTTTGAGCCAGCACTTTTTAACCTTGGTGATGATATATACTGTGCTGACCGCAGGAGTTTCACCATAACGCAGATGGTGACCAAATTACTTGCCTTCATTCTCGTTCGTTGCCTCATTGCAGAACTGGAGTTTCAAATTAGGTACATTAAGCAGGTTTCTGCCCAGGACGGGTTGTATAAAACGTTCATTCTGTAGCAGGTGCTAAAGCAGCGTCACGCGTACCATGGACCGTCAATAGCTGTGTTCCTCGACTTCAAGAGTACCTTCAACTCGGTCGGTCAATCCCTTGTGTTCGAAATATTGTGCGGAAATGTGTTCCCATGACGTATTTGAGCATATTGTGTGCCGTGTGGTGGAACACCGCTTTTCGTGTCAAGGTCTACAATGACATATCGAACGTTTTTCCGAGAAGAAAAGATATTTGTAAGGGATGTCCAAATTCCCGATTTTTTTCTTGAACTCCACCATGAAGTGCTTCTTTACGGAATCTCCCGATGCAAGCGTTAAAGTTTACCTAGTGGAAAACTTGTTGATCTTGGTCGTGCATACGGTATCATCTTGCTGTTTAACGACCATAAATAATATATCTTGTGTGGTCCCATCATTTGGCATGCGCTTCGCACTTTCAAAATGCTGCTGCAGGACCACCAGCCATTTGATGTGCCCTTGCCCCTTGATAACGAGGAACTCAAGGTTGTTGATCAATTCACTTACCTTGGCAGCTGCATCAGCAGCGATGGGCCCATAACCACTTAAGTCAGTTCACATATTGCGAAAGCAAGAGCTGCGACACATGTGGCTTCCTGAGGGGTTTTTCTTTTGAAAAGCGGTGTTTATAAGGTCACAGGGAGGTCCCTCCTAATCCATGGTAGGAAAACATGGCTCTTTCGGTGAGATGATCTGAGGCGCCCTCTAGTCTTTGGTCATCGCTGCTTGTGAGGTATTGCTTGTGTCGCCAGGGTGTCTGCAATGATTATGTGCATAGGCAAGTGCTTGACGATGGTAATCAGATTAGTTCCTTAGAACACCCCTAGCCCTAGAGGTAACAGGCTTCTCACGTACTTTTGCGGCGTGGGTTCAAATCCTCGTAGGGGTGGGCGTCCTCGCGGTATACCCAGCCCGCTTTTGACTGGTGATGGTCGCATGGCAGCGAAGCGCCGTTACGGCGTACAGCATACACACTAAATAAGTTGCATTGGCTTGGGAACGTGCAACCTATTGTTTTGTTTGCCAAATGTAAGATGGCGCAAGGCTTAAGGTGGTCAAAATTTAACTTGGCAACCTAAAATAAAGTCACTGGCTCCAAAATTAGGTAGTGTTTGTCCGTCTCGCCTTCCAGGCTAGAGTCCACACGACTCGCCTTGTGTATGGCTCGTAGTTGACACCAGTGGCGCGTCTGTTGTCGTCTCGTAGTCAGATTTTCCGTTTAAACTGGGGTTGGTGTTGAATTATCTTCTTGGTACTGGCTGATTATTACGCGGGCCAGTGAAATCCGCATGCGATTGTCTCGCCATCGCTGTCTTTTTTTACACGATACGTGAAACACACTGTCTCCCTTACCAACTTGGTCAACGCAAACAAAAGATAAAAGTTGCGGTATGTTACCATTTCGATTTTTTCTTCATTCACATGAATATTACCTTTGGGAAATAAAGTGACGTATGTACATGTGTCGTATGAGAAGGAACATCGAGATCGCCTGTCGTTTTTAGACATACTCATCAATAGGCTAGCTGGAGTTACACTTTAACGCACTCTCCGCCGTAAATCAACCTGGTGTTGACAACACGCATTTCACTAGCTTCGCCCCAGTTGCATACAAACGCACTCTCGTCAGAACTCTTATTTACAGTACCATGAGTATTCGCGGTCCAGAGATGGTACAGAATGAATAGGATTTCTTATATCGAATTCTTGTCAAACAGGTATCCAGGGAAATTTACCCAGTTTTACAGTAGACCCACTAAAGATGAGTTAGTACAAGCGGTTAAGAAAAAGGATGTTTTTTTCCTACCCTTCAGAGGAGAGCATGCTTCAGATGAAATTGGTCACAAACTTAGGTCTGCTATAATGCAAACTGGTACCATCACACGCCTACGAATCATCCACACCACACGGAAACTTGAGCTCAACTACCGTCCGAACAGTTTGTCAGTTGGTTTGGCCTCGTGTTTAGCCAGTTTATCTGCATCTGCCGGGACATCTATACAAGCAGGACCGACCGGCGACTGGCTGAAAAGTTATCTGAGCACTTCCTAAAGTGTTTAAGGCAAACCCTGGTACAACGTGGAGATGTAAATCAAATAGCGAGTCGGAACCCCACCTTATGGTGACTGGCCCTTACGTGGATTCATCGAAGACTATTGAATTACCGAAGCTCGAATATGCTAGCAATCAGTGAGGCTTTATTGATTGCGGTCAACTAGCCAGTTTTGTGCACCCGAAAGCAACCGAAACATAATCTTATTGCCTTAGTCTTGGTCGTGCAACTTTAGTTCACCCGTGTGTTCTTGTTCCGCATTTGCATACGTTACTTCATTTCCCAAATATCTTGCCTATGTGGCTGCAAAGAGCAATCGCAACATTAACAGATCGCAGATTTTGTCTTCTTTGCACGATAGACGGCTGTTTGTGACCATGTGGTGTTAACAAGGTGTAGATACCTTGGCCTTGAATATTTGCTTGGGCCATTCAGTTTTTACCTTAGGTTACCCTTATATCCCGCTTATTATTCTTCTCCTTAGTTCACTGTAGTTGTTCGGCAATGGAACATCAGTTAAACTGATGATGAATTAGCCTGTGCTTGAACCGTTTGTCTGATTGTTGCCACATTGATTTAATTTATAGGCTGAATGCATGCTACGCTTGTTCCATCATTAAAGTGTATATATGACTTCCAGTATCATTTGTATTATATTGTTTTTTATGCACGTACGTCTGCAAAATGTGGCATTTCAACTGTAGCCTTACTGTAGACTACCGATCTTGTCTTCAGGTTGCGGATTTGGGGCCTTCTTTATGTTGATAACTGTGAATAAGTCTCATGTGCTTCGCATCAGGATAAATAAGCAGTCACAGATAATTCGGCAGCAGTACTAGTAGGCTGGTGAGTTTCGACTTACCAAGCGTCCTCCTTGTAAAAATCCGCGTGTCCTACACGAAAGCACTGTGGCGTAACATATATGACTCACCATTAGGTAACTTCACCGTTTCCGTGTTCCTTGGATACGTTGAGTACCTGCATATTACCGGACAGTTACATTCAAATCAACTACTCATTAGCGTAATTGATTTTCTCTTAAACGTCAGAAATGTTTGATCCCTGGCATGCCGTACAGCCGTCCTAATAACGTGTGAAATGATAACAGTTATCAGCTCCAAACGGACGCAATTCCCTCTTCCTGCGCTGCTTCCTGGTGGGCTGCGTCTTCTTGCTTGAAAATTCGGGTGGTGGCTACCTATAATAACTCCCTATTTCTGCCAAGGCAATCGCTTAGAATCTCTTTATATGTAAATTGTGATGCTTTATCTACTACTACAACGTTTAATCTGCCCATCGCAATGAAACTAAACCTTAATGTGGTGCAATGATCTGCGTGCCTCAACGATCTATTGAGCTGGGGCCTTTTGCACTTTCCGTGCCATTCATACCAGATTGGTCGATAGTCTGATGCCAGACAAATTCATTCTCGTGGTCCTCCAAGGGAATATGAATCCAGAAAGCTCTATTTTTCATCCCTGTCTACTATGCTCGATTCAGCAGACATGTTGCTGTCGATTATTCTCTGCGACGGAAATAGCACCAAGAAATTGTTGAACGACAGAGTCATTGTATTCTATTACGTTGACAGGATACTGTCAAGTTGCCTAGGCCTAGACATGAGTGCGCTTAGGATTCTCAACCAAAGCATTGGCCCAAAAACCTGACCGCAAGACAGCGGGTTTGGCAGTGAGCTACAATGAATATGTTTTATGGAATAAAGAGACCTTCCTTCAACCCCTAATCTGGAAGAGCAGAAGACTGAGTTTATCTACCATCTAGCCAATGACCAATCTGGTATGAGTGACTCTGATGATGCTAGAAACCCGACCCAGCATAGCTCAATAGACCGCAAACCATCGCACCACGATGAGGCCCATCGGGATCAGGCAGCCCTAAAGGTTCTCCTATTCACTGCTTCGCAGAACATATTTCAGGTTATCGGGATTCAGTTTGCGCACTCTGACAGACTAAACAGCAAACGCGTCTTTCGCCGCCTGTCTGATATTCGACCCTGGGATAAAAACATAGTCCATCAGTTATCGTCATTTCTTCGTGTATATAATCGTTTCCACTCCTCTACTCTGTGACGCTGAGTCTATTGTATTTGGGCAAACTGGTATTGGGATCCGTCCTTGATGCTAGAACCATATCTTGAAGACGCCTCACAAGAGCGCGACCTTGGGGTGTTGATGCAAGATGAACTCAGCTGTTCGGCGCTGTCCTTAAAGCCGTCCCAAACCGCGGAGGGCGTTCGGGCGGTTTGACCCCTCCATCTATCCTCAGATTACCAATGCGTATGTAGGGCCCCATGTGGAGTACGCGATTCAGACCTGGCAATCTTCGTTTAAGCGCGATCTGGCTGCACAGGAGACCTTACAACGTAGGGCAACCAACATGTGAAAAAGTCGCTCCACTGCCTTACCAATTTCAACTGAAAACTAGGGCTATACAACGGAAGTTATCGCTGTCTACGAGGCGACCTCATTCTTGGGTACCAAATCTAAGAAAACCCTGGTAACGCTTGCCATAACCTAAAACTCAACCGCAACACTAAAATGAGACTTCACCAGCTGACATTGGTTACGCACTACAATCGGCTTTAATGCCACCGGAATTATTTTTCTCTTCAAATTCTACAACCGTGAAACGCTGCCTAGACTTTTGTCATTTCTGCACCCACGTTACCCATTAAAAAACGATTCGACAATGCTTTACACCATTTGCACTATTAGATTTGGTTTCCGTTCATTGAGTGACCACAAGAGGCAGCAAAGATTGTGCTCACCAACTTCCAAGAATTAAGGTAAACGAATACACATAAGTGTTTACGTGGATAATACAGTGAGTCCTCAAATGCGCGTTTCGATCAAGCGTAACAATCAGTCCCACGGGATTTGTCAAGCTTTGACTTTTTTATCCGTTTTTATGCCATTGTTTCATTGTCACCATCCCTGAGTGAATTTCAAAGTTTGCTTTGACGCTGTGGTGCTCGATGGCTTTTTTAAAAGTTTATATCTTATTTTCATTCCTTGAGATAGGGATAAATTCTGTGTATGCATTCCTCTCAATATGTTAGACACATTTGCTTGATCCTTAAAAACAGATTTATGCTGTCAGTTTTTGGTAGCTCATAAGTTTGTGACTGCTGCTTAGTCACGGTCGACTCGATTCTAAACGTATTCGATCCACATGATTTCGAAAGGATGTCGCTTTACAATTTGTTTTCTTTTCTGCTTATGGTCTTTACTATGACTCAGCCTTGAACGAGACAAACACTTCTCCTCTCGCATCCACCTGGGTCTGTGGAACACACACGTGGAATCAGCACGAAACATTTCAAATTTATGTGTTTTCCTCCCCACTTTTGTGTTTTCATTTAGTTCTCGCCTGAGTTGGCAATTCAACTCAGCGGACAAACTGGTCAAGCTGCCTTATCAAATTGTCGTAAGGCGGAATTTCTGCGGCTTCCTGTCACTGCTCATGTTATCCGCTCTCGTACTCCAAGCATATTCCTAACTGGTCATTTGAAGATTCAAGTAAGTCTACTCTGGTTTGATACCGTGCACTCTTTTTATCTCAGCGTATTTTCGGCATCTGATTAAACGCTAAAACTCGATAATCCCCTTAACTGTAGCTCCATTTGACCTATTTACATGTGACTGCCCGCCTGTTAAATATCTCGTTCAGCATTTACCAGCTATTTTTAGACGCTTGAATGTCTCTATTTTTCATCAAATTACGAGCCAACTTTCAGTGTTTCACATAATGGCTAGTGAAATGATGTCCATGGGCATCCTATAAATAGCTTGTTCCAAGATCGAATTGCATAACGTACTACTTTATAACAAATGACCGCGCAGTCGCTTGCGGTAGCACAAGTTAGAGCTCATAACTCTATAAGTCAGCTGGAAGCACTCCGCGATATACGTCTTCAGTGTGGATAAAGTAGTTGGCTTAAACAATTTGAAGCACTACACTTAAATGTAAACCAAATGTTTCTAGATTCTCTCCATTTTTTCCAAAGACTACCGAGCCACCGCCGCCTAACCAGCTCGAGATAAGAAAGTAAAAGTGGCATTAGCATTAAACCAGTACTGCATACCGATTCTTTGCTGCCGCGCAGCTGCACACTGTGCGCCGGCTGGGACACTGTAGGAGCGCCTAAATACATTCAGTCACAGGGACTCGCACCCTAAAATGTCGAAAGCCATGCGCCCTACCACTATGTGGGGGCATTGCCATGGCAGAGTGAATGGATGGATTCAAAAAAACGAACCGGACAGCCAATGAAATACTAACTTCATGTATTGAGCATTGAACGCAGTAGGCGTAGTCGTCCGTCAACATGGTTCCGCTCGTTGGCTAATGTTCGTATGCCATACGGTGACTTGTAGTTTAGTTAACTAGATCAAAAGATGAACCACAACGGCCCAGCAACTTCTTTGTTTATGGACGTGCACGAACAGTATATCTCGGGGCGTTATGCGGGCCAAGTATGCTATACTATTCGCTCAGCTGCTTTTTCTGAACAAACTGATTGTCTCTGAAGGATGGGATTTTCGACACGCGACGCTGCGGATCGCGCCGAACTGGTGCTACTGATGTTTCGGATGTATCTTGTTCCGTAACTCCTTCGAAATATCACTATTTCCTCTTTTCGTTTCACTTTGCTACACCTGGATTCCTGCGACATACCTGCCTGGAAGCGTGGAAGTCCTGGGGACTGACCTTTTCGTCCACCGGATCTGTGGTTTCATCTTTCACTTCAACTTCGAATCGTTAACTTTGCTTGACATAAATGCCACTTACTCCCACCGGACGCGTTCACAACCCTAAATAGTTAGTTTCAGTAACTAAAGTGCAATAGTGTACGCTGATACTCGGTACCGACGCTTCGCTTCCACGTGAACACAACCAGTAGCTCGGGATGTGGATGTGGGTTTTGCACTGCTCTCCGGGCTGTATGGTTCTTTTGTAGACGTTTCGCTTCCAGACGTGGCAACGTCATCAGTGCGGCTTCAAGGTCCTGTTTCGCAGGGCCTCGTAAGCGACTTCGCTATGTAAGTGCATATTGAGCTAGTTCTGCTTTGGATACCCGGCTTCAATCAACTCACGTGCCTACCGGCTTGTGGCTCTTCCGAAGATTTTGACGTTCTCCATGTCGAACTGCTAACTTTCGGCATCCATATGCACAGACATCAAAGAGTTCTTATCATGACGGCGAATGGCTGTTACCGGAGCCCGTCCATAGCAGCCATCGAAGCTAGCTCTCTCTGTCTGTAGATGCCCGAAGAAGATTGGTTGTATGCCGCCTGTAGCCGATTGGCTAACCAATGGGAGTAAGCCAATAGCATCGTTTTACCTTGAGGTGGACCAGTCAAAATGACCTACCTTGAAGCCCTACAGTAAGCACACTGCTTGCTCAGCCAACAAGCGTTTTGCGCATCTAGTAGTTGCTATAGTCAAGAACTTTCAGTTAGGTGTTTTCTTTCATGAACTATTTATTTTGACCCAATATTTTGGCTGCACCTTCTGTCTTCCGAGTGCTCCATACAAGTTCCGCCAGAGGCCTTTGTTTCCTGGTTTGGAAAGTGGCTGTATCGTGACCACAGTGGCTGCATTGGTTATCCGTACTGTCAGCGGAAACAAGCTTTTGGCGACGCGAGCAGAGTTATTCAAGATGTCAATCTCGGCAGAAGATCTAAAAGCTATTTTGCCTCAACAGCAGCAGCAATTCGACGCGGCACAGCTGCGTATGATCGAGACCTTCACTCGGACACTATCGTTCCAGTCTACATCAGTCCACACTAATGAGAAACCTTCAGTTGATGCAGTAATCAACAGTGTCTTTGCGTTTGTTTTTGATCCCGCTTCAGGCTTGACTTTCGATGCATGGTTCAGACGTTGCGGAGATATTTTAAAGACGGAGCTGGCAAATTTTGTTGATGCGTCAAAGTACGGCTGCTGCTACGTCAACTCGGAATCGGAGCACGACAGGTACATCACTTACATTTTGCCAAAAAGTACTCAAGATTACAGCTTTGATGAAACAATTTCCCGACTTACGGAGACGTTCGGCGATCAAGTATCGCTTTTCCATAATCGGTACAATTGCCTGAAGCTGTGCAAGAGGGACAGCGATAGTCTCATTGCCCATGCAGCAACAATAAAGAGAAAGTGCGAGAAGTCCAACCTGAAATCACTTACTGAAGACCAACTTGAGTGTTTGCTACTGGTATGCAGTTTGCAATCTCCCAAGGATGCCGAGATCCGAACCAGAATACTCGGGTTGTTGGAGCGAGACCCGGATGTCATACTGCAAGCTGTCATTGCAGAGGCCCAACGAATCATCAATTTACAACACGATACAGCTATGGTCGATGACACGAAAGCGCATTCCAATGATTTCGCAGTTCAGCAGATTTCGCGAAACAAGTTTCCGGCCACGTAAGAAGACCCCTCCAGGTAATCCACCATCAGCATGTTGGCAATGCGGCGACTGGCATTTTGTTAGTTGGTGTCCATTCAACAAGCATGTCTGCCCGAAATGTCGTAAACGTGGGCACAGAGAAACTCGTTGCAGATCCAAGCCATTTTTCAAACCGGTTCTTGATGCACGACAAAAAACCTACGGTGGTTTCCTGAGGAGAGTGAATGCCAGTTTTACTGACGATGTTAAAGATCGTAGAAAGTACATTAACATCAACATCAATGGAAGACAGGCGCGTTTGCAGATCGATACAGCCTCAAACATTGCGGTCATATCAGAAGGGCTGTGGAGAATTGTTGGGTCACCAGAAATCAAACCTCCCAGTCAGCTGGCGAAAAGTGCATCAGGCCCCGAGTTGGAATTGATTGGTCAAGTCGATTGTGAATTTCGTTATGCTGACGTTACTGCATGGGGAACGATTTTCTTCACGAGCCACCAGAATTTGAATCTTTTGGGTCTGGACTGGATCGAGCGTTTCATTCTACTTGATGTTTCGATCAATCAGATTTGTGCAAGTGTGCAGATACACAAGACAACATCTTCTAAAACTCTAGCTATCGAGCGCCTACATGAGATATGCAACGGTTTTTCGGGAAGGCCTCGGTAAGTGCACTAAAGTACAAACCACTATCCCTTAGGCCCGATGCTATTCCAGTGTTTCGTACGAGACGCCCTGTGCCTTACGCGGCAACACGAACGGTTGACCAGGACCTGCATCGCTTAGAGAGAGCAGGGGTTATCCACCCGGTGAACTACCGCCTTGGGCGGCACACACTGTGATGGCCAAAAAGCCAAACGATCAAATTCGAATCTGCGCCGATTTCTCGACAGGTCTAAATGCTGCATTGAACGCCCACCAGTACACTTTACCGCTCCCAGATCACTTGTTCACGAAATTGAATGGTGGTAAATATTTCACAAAGCTGTGTCTCTCTAATGCATACCTGCAGATCGAGGTACATGAGGCTTCACGAGGATTACTCACCATCAATACGCATCGAGGCTTGTACCAGTATCGCCGTCTCGCGTTTGGAGTCAAGTCTGCACCAGCCATTTTAGAACAGATCATGGACACAACGCTGTCGATGGAGCAGCCGCATACCTGGACAACATCATTGTTGTCTGAGGCAGTGCTGATAACCTATTCGAAAAGTTGGATCGGGTTCTTGGCCGTGTTGAGGAATATGGATTCAAACTCCGACCTGAAAAGTGTACCTTCTTCATAGACTCGATTACGTTTCTCGGCTATATAATCGACAAGAACGGCAGGTGTCCAGATTCAGCGAACATCGAGGCAATCAAGAAGATGCTGACACCCAAAGATGTTGCAACACTAAGGTCCTTCCTAGGACTCATAAACCATTACAGCCCGTTCCCACCACACATGCATCGCTTGCGTTGTCCACTCACTGACCCGCTGGTCAAGGATACGCACTGAAACTGGTCCGAAAAATGCCAAAGCTCATTCGACGAGGTAAAAAGCCTACTACTTTCCGACCTGCTAACACATTACGATCCAACTTTGGAGATTGTGATGGCCGCAGACGCCTCGAACTATGGTATTGGCGCAGTTATAGCCCACAAGATCGCAGGTGGTTCAGAAAAGGCAATTGTACATGCAGCCCGGTCGCTGTCTGCCGCAGAGCGCGATTATGGCCAGAAAGAGAAAGAAGCCTTGGCGATAGTCTTCGCTGTTAAGTAATTTCACAAAATGCTGTATGGAAGGAAGTTTACACTTCTTACTAACTATAAGCCGCTGTTGGCAGTTTTCGGATCAAAGTCGGGCGTCCCTGTCTTTACGGCAAACAAGTTGCAGCGGTGAGCTACTACGACTTTACGGTAAAGCACATTTCTACAAAGGACATTGATCAAGCTCATGCACTTACCCGGTTAATGGAAAGCCAGCAAGCAGCGCCAATAGAAAGAATCTATCGTTGCAGCAATCTCTCTGGAATCGGAAGTGAATTAAGTGTACTTGGAAAAGCTCAGAGCACTTACGGTAACTTTTGAAATGACGCATCAATGCGGGATCTTGTCCTACAACAAGCGGTCAGATTTCATACTGCATAGTGGCCGAAAGACAATCTAAATGAGGAATTGCAAAGCCTGTCCCGGAGAAAAGACGAATTATCCAACCTCCATAATATTTTACTTTTGACGGAAAGAGTTGTTATCCCTAGTGATTTACAGCAGTTTCATCGTGAACACTCTGGCAGTTACAGAATGAAAATGATTACGGGAGTTACGTTTACTAGCCGAATATCGAATCGGAGCTGGAACGGTTAACGAAATCGTGTCGGAAATTTGCGCTGGTAAGCAAGGCGCCCAGAAAAGTGGAATTGTCTTCTTGGCCGTTGTCAACGAAACCGTAGCAGCGAGTACACGCAGATTTCTTCGATCCCGTGAATCGACAACTGCATCTCATCGTTGTTGATTCCTTCAGTAATTGGCCAGATGTGTTCTGCATGGAACGCATACAAGTGGCGCAGTCATTGGCGTACTGAGAAGACTTTTCACCCAACATGGAATACCAGAGACCCTGGTTGCTGACAATGGCCCTCAGTTTGCATCTTTGCAGTTCGCCGAATACTGTACGCAGAACGGTATCACACACCTACGCTCGCCGCCGTTCCACCCGCAGTCCAACGGGCAAGCTGAGCGCTTTGTTGATACATTTAAACGAACGTTGCTGAAGATGAGGGGGAAGAAACTACCCAAGAGATGTTGGATGTTTTCCTTCTACTGTACAGATCAACTCCGAACCCCCAGGTGCCAAATCAGCCGTCTCCAGCAGAAGCGCTCATGGGCAGGAAGCTCCGTACTCTGGATTCCTAGCTGCTTCCAAAGCGTGTCGCTCCGCAAGAGAGGAACGTGAGAATGGAAAATCACTTCAATCAGCTGCACAGAACGCAAGTACATCTATTTCACCCAGGACAGTGTTTTAGTCAGAGACTATCGTCCTGGAAGACGATACTGGACCACAGGCTCGATCAACTGCAGACTTGGACAAGTGCTGTATAACGTTCGAGTGTGTTCTATGATTCTGACCAGACACGCAAACTAGCTGCGGCTTACCAGCCTTCAGATAGGTACCAGTGAACGATCGCTGCCACTGGATATCCTACTGGACAATTGAGATTGAGACTATATTTAAGGGCAAGTAGAAAGGTTTCTGTACAACTCTGTCGAATTATGAAAAATCAAAAACATTTAGTTGCGAATCGTCAGCGGTAGTGTTTTCTCAGTTAATCGTTTATCCTTGTTCAGTTAGGAATTCGTATTGGTGTCTTTATCTCTGGGTATGCGATGTCTTCTTTTGATATTGTATGTGCATCGTTTCACAAAAGCACTGGTTTCCGGAATAATCGTCGATACGGGTATTAAACCACTTCCGGATGTAATCTGCCCCCACATTTCAGTTGGTCTTGTCATGAAGTAATCTTTTGGCCTCTGTCGCCTTGCCGCCACGACTCACCCACATCGATTTTACTGCTGAAGCTGTATTGCAAGGTTGACGTCACTGCGCAACCACAGCTCCCTGGGTGTCGACATCATTCACCCAGAGACACTGGGAGCAGCAGCAAGCCAACTTTCAGAAGCTTTGGCTCTGTTTTTCCAGAGCTGTTTGGAGCAGAACAAGGTTCCTGCTATGTGGAAGCTTGGAATAATATCTGATTCACAAAAGCGGAAGCAGAACTGAACCTTCAAACTACCGCCCAGTATCTCTTCTCCCTTTACTGTCCAAAATCATGGGATCCATCGTTGCAGATACGCTGGTGTGTTATCTGGAAACCAGTAACATTATTACTTCCGAACAGCACGACTTCCGTCGACAGCGATTATGCACAACGAATTTACTGATCGCACGGAGCAGTTGAACCTAGTCAGATGATGCTGGGGAAGGCGTTGATGTAGTCTAACTAGATTTTTGGAAGCCATTAGATCGTCTAGATCATCGGATGCTCCTTTCCAAGCTCCAGTATTGCGGAACAGGGGACCCTTTTCCAAGTGCGATCGCCAACTTACGCCTTCCATAACGGTTAGTGGTCAGAGTTCCGAGCTCTTTATCGGACCCTACACCAATCGAGTGTGGTGCGCCGCAAGGCTCAGTTCTAGGTCCTCGTCTATCTTACGTGTTTATTAACCATCTCGCACAGGCAATCACTTCAAATTTCCTACGGTTTGCCAACGATATCAAGCTTTGGCCAAGGCTTCAGATGAATGTTGACCAGCATCTGCTTCAGGGTGAATTAGACGCGGTACATCTTCGGTCAAGCAAAAATTGACTGCCTTTCATTGTAAATAAATGCGAGGTACTCTCCATACGACAGCACATAAACTACTCATACATGCTCGCAACACATCTACTGCATCAATCGTCCGTCAAATGTGATATGGATCTGCCGTTTCACAATGGCTTCGGTTGCTTCAGGCAATCTCAAAGGGCCTCGAAGGCCGGGAAACAACACGTCGGGCTGTGGCGACAGGCGTTCGAACGAATTGACATCACTGTTTTTCGACAGATGCTCGTTGTGTATTTTCTCCTTCATGTCGGACACGCCATTCAAGCCTGGCAGCTATGGCCGAAACACGACCTTATTGGGCTGGAGCAGCTTCAACGTCGGGCTTCTAATTATCTACTTGGAATGCGTATTCTCCCATACTATTAGAGGCTAAAACGATTGGGGGTACTCAGAGTGAAGAGAAGGTGGAGCGGTGCCAAAGAGTTGTATATTTAAGAACGTATGTATACATGGTAAAGTGAAGTATGCAGCATTTGCTGCACATGTGGCAGACCCCAGTGACTTGGGGATGAGTAGTCAGTTTGGCAAACTTCGACGGCGACTGACCCGAGAGCTCCGTCGCATAAATATGCATGGTGGACGGAGAAAGCGAAGCAAATGGAATACTACTCCGAACATCACCAACACAAGGAATTCTTTGACTCCTTGAAGGCGGTGTATGGACCGAGATTAAAGCCGCTGTGGTTGCTGATCGATGGTAGTTCAAGCGCTACCTACACACAGACTACAGATAATGCAGATCTGGTGAAAACACTTTGACTGTCACTTGAACAACCGTTCAGAGATCGGCTGGCCTACTTTGAACGGCCTGAAGCATCATGATGTGAAGGCGAGTCTGGCAGACACGCCGATCCTGGATGAGACGCAGAGAGCACTTGCTCAGCTGCGAAACGGTAAGTGTGTTGGTGGTGACGGGATTCCGCCTGAAGTATTGAAACACGGCGGACCTGCGTTGGTGACTGTGCTGCACCACTTGGTACAACACATGTGGATTGAGGAGGAGGTGCCTCCTGAGCTGAAAGATGCGCTTGTGCTACCACTATACAAAAGCAAAGGGAGCAAGCAATGTGCCACGAATTATCGTGGCATCAGCTTACTGATTTGTGTGGGTAAGGTGATTGCCCGAATGGTGCCCAACATGTCACCGTACGTTTTCGACTGAAAATGGCCTGTCTCAGCATTGGAGACATCAGCATCCTGTCAGTTACAATGCAGACTGTCTAGCCCGACTACCGAGGCAATCTTACAACTGGTCAGCCAGGGATGACAAATCCCTACTTTTAGCAGCCTCACGTTTCGCGGTTACGTCTCCTTCCTTAAATATCCTTTTAGAACGACTGAGGCGCGTCTTCCCCTTTCGCACCAGGGACGGTATCAGAAAACGCTTGCAACGACTTAGATGGTTCTTTCATCAGCACCACACAACGTCCACTTCCAGTGCATTTCCGCAACCATCGACTGAAACCAAACATCCAATCACGCCTCCAGATGGAACCGTACGAGCGTCACCCTTCTCAACCATAACGTCCGATGAACTCCATCAACCTCAGTCCACATTAACTACTAACTTGGGTGTGTCTACACAAACCCCTCGAGAATCGTACGAAGGCAATCCTGCGGTGACCACTGCCTCCTCCGACGCTGATTTGCGTTTCAATGTACCATCCCCCACTGCCTCGATAGATTATTCAACCTCGCCTCACTCATCTGCAGCGTTAGTTCCAGAGGCAACAGTATGCCCTCAGGAGCAGTCCTCTACCATAAGTTTCTCTAGCGAAACTTCAGCTGGTATTATGGCCCCTCCGTCCACTACGTGCCCCACGGCCATTGCGGTACAGGATCAACCAGAAGCTTCCAATTCTAATTACGAAGCTTCCATTGCGTCCGCGCCAACACCAGTATTCCGCACTCTGCTGCTAGCTGCCCAACAGCTTCTTTGCAACTGCGCCTCTCCTGCCAAGGAGGAACACCGCATACTTCGGAATCTGGTGAATTCATTCGCTACTGATGGATCGAGGATAGCATTTAGTGAGGCCCCAAACGATGTGTGTGCTACTCTCTTTCCACACAGATGGAGGTCTTCGAAAAAACGTGTACATACCGTTAAGATCCGAAACAATCAGCACCGGCGACGCCTACAATATGGCCATATTCAACGTCTTTATCATACCCGCCCGGAAGACGCTGCAAGTACGGTGATTGACGGAAGATGGCCCACTGCCTTTCTTAATGAGAACGAGAACATTCCAGGTTTCACGGAATATTGGAAGAATGTCCTCTCCAGACCTTCTGCTAATGATGAGCGAGCACCGCGTCGACTCCTTCCAGCTAATGATGACATGGTGAAGCCAATTGTCCTGGATCAGATGCAATGTGTTCTCAACCGGATACGGGGTTCGGCTCCCGGTGTAGACCGCATCAAGCCAGCCGATATTTCAAGGATGGATCCCTACTTTGTAATTTCTTTTCTCAACTGTCTTCTTGCTTCCTACCCATTTCCCATCCACATGAACACTGCTCGGATCACCTTCGTACCAAAAGTTTCCCAGCCCATCTCCCCTGACCAATTCCGTCCAATCGCAGTTTCATCTGTCTTCACACGCCTTCTTCATCGTATCCTCTTTGATCGTTGGGTTCCGACTTTCCCTACCGACCGCCTTCAATTTGGTTTTCTTCGTAAAGATGGCGCTTTCGAAGCCCCGTCCATACTCCATGCTGCTCTTCGCCATTCTCATTCTTCTCGTACCCCCCTTTCATTTGCGGCAGTGGATATCTCGAAGGCGTTCGATTCCATTTCTCATCACTCCTTACTTCGAGCAGCAGCTGCTTTCGGATCCCTCCCGCTATTATTAGATTACTTGGCATCGTATTACAGCTCCGCGTCCTCAATCTTTAATGATGTCAAGCTTCCTCCTGATAGAGGGGTCCGGCAAGGAGATCCGCTTTCGCCTTTGCTCTTCATAATGTCCCTAGATGAAGTTTTACACGGAGTCGCCACTTCGCCTTGGATATCACCGGCTGGCCCGATTGAGTACCTCGCTTACGCGGACGACGTGATCATCATTGCTCAAGACCGCATTTCTCTGGGAGATCACCTTCAGCGGTTCCATCAACGACTGCAGTGCGTCGGCCTCAACATCAACCATCTAAAATCTTTCTCGGTAAATGTAATTGTTGATGGCGCTCGCAAACGAACCATACTGGATACGAATGCTTTGGACTGTGGTCCTATTTTTATTCCCTCCATTCAGCCCGATGAAAAGTTCAAGATGTTGGGCCTGCCTTTTAACTGGAAGGGTAAGCTCCCTCTAACAGTAATCGACGATATTACTGTGCAACTTAACGAAGTTACCAAGGCACCGCTTAAACCACAACAACGACTTGAGATTCTGAGGACCTATCTGCTCCCCAAGCATGTTCATCAGTTAGCTCTGGCAGTGGTTCACCGGAATACATTGAAGCGGTTGGATCGCATTGTCAGATCACACGTCAGAAAATGGCTGCGCTTGCCGTCAGACACCTCCATTGCATATCTTCACGCTCCCATTGCGAGCTTTGGTTTGGGTATTCCGTGTCTGTCAACGAGTATTCCCCTGCTACGGAAGGAGAGGCTGGAACGACACCTAGCCAACTGCCATCCAGTGATCAGTTGGGCGATCTGGGACCCTGCAGCCGCTGCCATCCATCGTCTAGCGCGCTCCACTGTTGCCATCGGTAATCGCGTCGTCATGGATAAAAGCTCAGCTGCGGAAGCCTGGAGAGATGCTTTTTTTGCTTCAGTGGATGGCTCTCCTTTGCGAAATGTGGTCACGTCACCTTCCGCTCACCACTGGCTGAGGGACCCCACCAGGATTTTTCCACGTCTTTTCATGCGGGGTGTCCAACTACGGGGGGGTGTTCTTTCTACCAAAACGCGACGGAGCAGAGGCAGATCTACAAATGACCCGGCTTCTCTCAACTGTCGCGGGAGCTGCGGACAAAAAGAGACTCTGTCACATGTTCTTCAGGCGTGCTGCATCACACATGATGTCCGCTGTAAACGTCACAATGAAATTGACCAACAGATTGCCAGGCAATTGCGGCGCCGAAGCATTAACATTGTTATGGAGCCGAGGATTCCGACAGCCACCTCCTTCATGAAGCCAGACCTGCTTGCGGTTAGAAATTCTACGGTTCACATTGTGGACGTGGCCATCTGTGACGCGTACCGAATGGATTGTACTTATAAACTGAAAGTGGATAAATACGGATCAGGGGAGAATGCCGCAGCCATATCGCGATACATACGGGAACAGTTTCCTGAGACGACAAATATTGTTCACCACCCCGTCGTTATCAATAATCGAGGGATGATATATTCCACCTCAGCCAAACGTCTTACCGCACTCGGGATGACATCACTTGATATTTCTGACCTTTGTGTTTCTACTCTTCGTCTGACTCTGAAGGTCAACGACACCTACATGCGTGGTGCATCATCACGCCTTACATAACATGCACCCAATCCCACACGGTGACAATTGACGCGGTTCCGACCACTGTTTGAAGTTTTTGTATTTCAATCAGTGTTTCCTACTCTGCCGGGACATTTGTCCTCTCTTGGCATATTGCTGTACAGTTCATCCCTCGAGCCATGCATGCAAATGCCAAAAATAAATGTTAATGGCATCAACTTACTGAGTTGTGTGGGTAAGGTGCTTACCCGAATGGTGCTCAACCGCCTCGTCAGTCAGGTTGTGGAACCTAACGTGGCGGAAGCGCAATGTGGATTCCGTTTGGGTCACAGCACTATAGATATGGTGGTTGTGGCTGGTCATTTGCAGGAAAGGTGTAGAGCACGACACCAGCCATTGTACTCGTTTTTTGTTGATTTCACCAATGCATTTGTTACGGTGAACCGCGAGGCATTGTGGCTGGTGTTTGGTAAGTTTGGTTGTCCGAGTAAATTTGTAAGATTGATAGAATGTCTGCACAGTGGTATGCGGGGAAGGATGCAGCTGAGTGGAGAGACCTCGGATGTCTTTGCAGTTATTTCTGGAGTGAAACAAGGCTGTGTCTTGTCTCCTGCTCTGTTTAATATTTCTCTTCATATACTGGTATCTTGTGATTTTGATGCGGCTTGTGCTTACGGTGTTCGTGTGGAGCACCGTATTGATGTTGGGTTGCTGAACATCCGTCGTTTCGGTGCGAGAACTCTAGTCTGTGAGCCAACTATCCGTATGTTGCTGTTCGCTAACGACTGTGCGTTATTTGCGCACAGCGCGGATGAGTTGCAGCACATGGCCAGTGCTCTGACCTAGACAGCGGCCAAATTCGGGCTCACCATCAACACAAGCAAAACTGTCTGCCTCTTTCAGCCTTCACCGGAGCTACAATCTTCAATATTTCTGCGAATCAGCATTGGTGCTGAAGTATTGGAAACCACCTCCCGCTTCTGCTACCTTTGGTGTGTGATGTCGACTGACCAGCAGCTACACAGTGAACTGCGTATCCGCATATCGAAGGCAGCGGCGGCAATCGGGAAGTTTGAGTACCGAGTGTGGTACAACCATCAACTTGCCGTTGCACGAAGCTGATGTACAAATCTATGGTACTGTCCGTTCTTCCATACGGCAGTGAAACGTGGACGATGTACCGGCGGACTGTGCAATATCTTAAGCGATTTCATCAACGGTGTCTGCGACGGATTATGCGCATTAGTTGGTGCGCAGGATTGTGGACACGGTAATGTTGTACCGTACTGGGATGTATGCAGTGAACTGCATACTTTTGCTGGGACACCTGAGGAGGCTCGGTCATGTGAGCCGTGTGGATTCGACGCTGATCCCGAAACAACTATTATATGGTCAGCTAAGTATTGGGAAGCGGCATGTGAGGAAACCGAAGTTAAGTTTCCAGGGCATGATCAAAATGAGCCTCTCACGCTCAAATCTGGAGTGCAGGTCATGGGAATCGAAGGTGGTTGATCGGCGTGCATGACGCGATCTGATCACGAAGGCCGTTGCGGAGATGCAAGGAAAAGACTTCATGCATACGGAGAAGAAGCGACAAATGCGGATGGGTTGTATTCCATCGACATCGATCGCCTGGTGCTCTAGCACATTCAGTCGCGAGTGCATGAATCATGCAGGCTTAGTGAGCCATGAGCGAGGCCACTCGGGACCACCGCCGAAGCGACAACGAGTTCTGCGGAGAACGTAGTCAGACCGGGCGCAGCGTTTATAGGTACACTGCATTCGATTTACTAACCGCGTGCTTGCATGCTAGGTCTCTTTATTTCAGCTGGTGCCTTTTGGTATATTTTTTCATTATTGCCTTCGTAAACTATCTTCCATTTAGTTGCACACATCGCTCAAGCTGATTGTAGGTTATTTCGACAACATTTTCGCGTTCGTGGCATTTTCTTAAGATATGTTTTCCGACCTCTTGAACCTGTTGCGGATATTTTGGTAACCCATTTATTTCAAATGCTCATTTATTAATGAGCTTTCTCGGCATGTCTGGATACATTGTTCGATTTGTTTGATAATGTCGTTTCAAGTGACTGGCTTTTGCTTGATATCCCCGGTGTGGCTGCGCTTGATGTGCATATTAACAAGGTGCCTGCCTGTCTATAACCCATTACCTCGTCCATACTGGCTCCAGGATGCAGTTGTTCGTTGCTTGAGGGGACGCGGTGCACAGCCCTTGTGGCCGTGTTATGCTCGACGAGTGGTTTCATGCACTGGAATGCCTCAATGTACGATCATTGCTACAGATTGGTCAACTGGCTGCACTTGCTCGAACCTTAGAGACGCTCTCTCGATATCTGCTGCTTATCAGAGACCTGCCTGCAAGACTCGAGCTTAGTGCTCACTTTGCGATCCCCTCAGATGACACTAGCAGCACTTTCTCATTGCGCCTATCCGTTGACGATGCAGCTTCTAGCACCGGCCAAGCCGGCGTTGGTATTGCCCTGAGTCCCCAGGCTGAAGCTGCTCTGGTTGATTGATCACAATCAGTAGCCGGATGTGTGCAGTCCGATTGGCTGGCTCGTTCAGAGTTTCAAAGTCGCGCGGGACTACCAGGTATCTAATCCCCATCGCTGCCTATGCACCCACAAACTCTATGATTCGGTAGAAGACGGCTTCTACCGCCACCTGAACGAGCTCCTTACCCACAGAAGAAGTTTGGACACTGTATTGCTGGCGGGGGATCTGACCGCTCAAGTTGGAAAAGTATCCATTTATGGTCTGCATCTGGGCAGCCAAAATGGCATAGGCTCTCGTAATAATAACAGTGAATGGTTGCTACACCTGTGTGAAGATGCTTGTCTCTTTCTTGCGAGCACTAACTTCCGACACAGCACCCGCAGAAGAGTGACTTGGAGCCCATCAACCTCGAACCAGCCATGGGCGCAAGTCGATCACATCGCGATCAGTTACCGCAGGAGAGGCTGCGTCCAGAACTGTCACTCGATTTGGAGCACATGTGTGGACACCAACCATACACTTGTATGTGCTGACCTGCAAGTGCGTTTTTTGCAGACGCTCACGACGACGCTGTGAGCGCATTGACATCAGCCAACTGACGAAGCTAGCTATTCTGAATGCCTATCAAAGTATGCTGACATGCGAGTTGAGTAGGCCCCCTTTGGGTACTTTTGAAGCTCACTGGTCTCGTGTTCACCAGACCTTACTAACAGCGGACAAATCTTCATGTGGTAAGTCTAATCGTCAACATCGACATTATGTCTCTTCTCAGTCTCTGGAACTTATCGATGCTTACCGGCATATTCCGGCTGAAATCAAACACAGTAAGACTCGCAAAGACCTCCGGACCAAACTGTGCTCGCCTGGAGAAGGACCGCGAATCTTTATGGTCTTTTTGTGATTCTGAGATGAACGCGGCCGCTGCTCTTGGTAACCATCGTAAGTTATTCTGTCTGATACGGGAAACGGGCAGCAGGAGACCTGGTGTTAGTGAAACTACACGTGACGAGTGTGGACAGCCTATCCACAACTTGTCAAAACGCTTGGAGCGTTGGGCTGAGCACTTTGGAAGGCAATTTAATCGGTCAGAATTGTCTGATTTATCGCGAGCCACTGACCGCCCTGCTCCATTTGCTGTCTCTGGATCCGCCCTCTCTCTCATAAGTCAAACGTGAGATTGGACTGTTGAAGTTAAATAAAGTCACGAGAACCGATGGTCTTTCTTCATCCCTCTTCAAATTCGGTGGACTAGCTTTTTATAGATGATTTACGAGTTAGTAGTGAAACGAAGGGAGCAGGAAACTGTCCCGACAGACTGCAGCCGCTCCGTCATAATTCCGATTTTCAAGGGAGACTGCCTTTCGGAGTGCGGCAATCAAAGAGCGATCAGTCTGATCTCAATTGCCTCTAAATTGCCTGCTTCTGTCGTTCGCCACAGACTGACTGGCACATGTGAAAGTCAAATTTGTGAAGAGCAAGCTGGGTTTCGTCGAGGTCGGGGCTGCATCGATCACATCTTCCTTTTGCCTCAGTTGTTGGAGCACCATCACATATATCAGCGGCCGACCATTGTCGTGTTCCCCGATATCAAAAGTGCATTTGATTCGGTGGATAGACGTGCACTTTAGAACTGTTTACTTAGAAAAGGTTTGCCCGAGAGATTTGTAAATATTATCTGAACATGATACGCGCGTAGCTCGAGGAGAGTGAGGGCTTACGGCCAGCTATCGTCGCCCTTCAATATCTCCAGTGGTGTGTAGTAAGGATGCCCACTGTCACTTTTCCACTTTAACTTCGCTCTTGACGAAGTCGTGGAGATCGGGTTCACTGGACAGGAGTTAGAAGGTGTAGATCTGCTCCCAAAAGAACGACTTCTTGACTTGGAGTATGCTGACGACATTGCCCTAGTCTGTGACACCTCACAATCGTGCCAAGCTGCACTGGATAGATAAGCACTGGCTGCCCGTAACTTTGGGCTTTGCTTCGCACCCTCGAAGTGCAAAGCGTCCCTCCAAGATTGGTCTGGACCGCCTCCTACGCTGACACTTGGTGGGAATTAGCTAGAAATCGTTCAAATTCAACTACATGGGAAGTTGTATCAGTGCCCATGAGATTGAAGATGAGATCACGAACCGCATAACAAAAGCTCGAAGCTACTTTACTAACGTTCGCCACTTATGGCGCTGGCGCGACATCACTCTCACCCTGAAGGGTAGAGTGTACAATGCAGCCGTATCTTCGATCCTACTGTACGGTTGTGAAACCTGGCCGCTTAAAGCAGCGGACCTGAAGAGGCTAGTTACGTTCGACCAGCGGTGCCTTCGCACTTTGCTTCAACTCTGGTGGGAACACCGAGTGAGTAATGAACGTGTTTGACGCCTTGTTTATGGCGCAGAAAGAAGAAGCGGACCACTCAGCACCGTTATTTCACGCACCAGAATCCGATAGCTCGGCCACGTGTTATGCATGTCAGCCCACCGATTCCCGCGACGTGCGTTGTTCGCTCGCCGGGGGTGTGGATGGAAGAAGAGGAGAGATGGGCAAGTGATGACTTGGTCTAGAGTAATAAAGGCCCTTAGTTAGACGTTCGCTTCCGTTGGAAGCTCTCGGCTCCCTGGTTGGGGTCCGAAAGCCGATGAACACGTTTGGCTGAATACACTTGCTGACATGACTAGGAACTGACCTCAGGGGCGTTTGTGTTGTGAGTTTCTTTGTATTGCCACATCCCTGTTAGCTTCCGCGTCCAACCACGATCTCACTACTTAGTCTTATATAATTTTGCATAGTAAATTTTTTTACTGCATAGTAACTGGCAGGTAGCTTACCTGAACGATGCCCATCAGTTACCAGTAGCTCAGCTGGCTTCCATCTGTTGCATGTTTCCCTTTTTTTCTTTTATGTATTGCGGCACAGTAGCTGATGTGCTTTCCACCAACAGTTGACGTGTATACTGATGTTGATGACTGTACGGCTGTGAAATCTGATCCATTAGATTGGCCGACCTAAAGAGATTAGTGACGTTCGACCACCGGTGTCTTCGCGATTTGGCAAATATGTGGTGGGAAACCGGAATGAGCAGTGAGCGTGTTCGTCGCCTTGTTTATTGCACAGTAAGAGGAACCGAACCGCTCAGCACCGGTATTTCACACAACTGGATCCGATAGCTGAGCCACTTGTTACGCATGCCAGCACACTGACTCCCGTGACGTGCTTTGTTTACGCGCCTGGGGTATGGATGGAAGAGAAGGAGTGGAGACCAAACGATGACGTATTTAAAAGAAATGAATGCCCTTTGTTCGAAATTGGCTTCGGTTGGAATCTCTCGGCTCCTTGGTTGGGGCCCGAAAGACGATGAGCACGTTTGCTTGGATATACTTGTTGACCTGGCCAAGAACCGACCTTCATGACGTTTGTGTTGAATTTCTTTATCCCTTTGTCTAACGCTTGGCACGCCTCTCCAACCACGATCTCATTGCTGAAACACAATTTAACTTTGCGGCCTAATAGCCGGCTGTTAGCTCTCCAGAACGATGCCCATCTGTTAATAGTGGCTCATTTGGCCTGCCGGTTGCGTCTTTTTTCCTTTCTCATGTATTGCGGCACGATAGATGAGATGATTTCCACATCAGGCTAACGTGTATGATGATGCTAGTGATGATTTGACAAATTGTGATTACTTTATCCAACATAGTCACATATAGTTTTGCTGACATTAAGCCTCTTGTTGACTCATTTCATTATCACACAAGAACTTTTGGATTCCAAGGATAGGAGTCTTTTCTGTTTCCGACGCACGATGTGGCCATCAACTTCCCCGGTCTCTCTTCAGCACATGGTTCTACCCTGAGATCTTTGCGAATCTGGGAGTGTTTGCTCCCAGTTAAAATGTCGGTGAGCATCCAGAAGTTTCAGAGACTGCGTAGAGACCTAATGTCCCAGTTCGCTGTTAGATTTACCACATGAATACAAGATTGCTGCCAATACATTTTGACGAACATGCTACCGGTGACCGTCAGCTCTGTTCAATAAGCGCTTACTCAACTCGAATACCAGCATTGAAAACCTTTGGCTTTACCAGTTGATGGGTGTCTATGCACTCAGCGTCGTCGTAGTCATGCACCAAAACGCATCCGGAAATCGTCACCTACAAGTCCGTGGTCGGAGTCGAAACATGCTGAAAATCGAGCGAGAATTTTAGACGCAGCCTGTCCGGCGTTAAAGGATCGCGATATGGTCGATTTGCGTCCATGGTTAGTCTAAGGCGGGTGGGCACCAAGTCACCCTACTGCGAGTGGTATGACGGCATTTAGTACTCGCGAGACATAGACCAGCATCGTCACAGGTGTAGCAACTATTCACCGTTATCAGTACAGGAGCCTGCACTGTGTTGGCCGTCCAGATGCAGCTCATCGTGGACGGTTTCCTAATTTAACCATACAGATCACTACCCAGCACCAAAGTATTCGTGATGCTTATGTGACAATGGAAGTCGTCGACTTTTCGATGGAAGTCATCTCCCATGAATTAACACTACCGTTTGTGAGGGCGTAGGGACTGCTATAAAGGAGGCAACTACTGGGCCCACGCACATCCGGCTACTGGTTTGGATCTGATCTACCGGAGCAGCTTCAGTTCGTGGCCTCAGATTAATACCCACATTGACTTCTCCGACATTTATAAATGCGTTTAGATAGACTCAATGAGACGGTCACCATTGGAAAACGAAAGTGATCGTATGGTGAATGCTGTACTCGAGTCTTGCAGACGGGTTTCCGATAAGCAGCAGGTATTGATCGACAGTCTCTAGTATTCGGGCAACTTCTGTCTGTTGAAGCATGCCTGTCTTAGCGCGGGTCAAGCGTTTCAAATAGAAGCAGTTCCACTGACGTTTTCCGCTTAGTTGAACATGGTCTGACCAACTGGGCAGGCATGACTCTGCAACTGCGTGCTAGTCGAAACTAGATGACGAGTAACTACCCTAGCTAGGTCGCGGAAGACCCAGAATTGGGAGGATCAAAGTTACATTGGAACGGGACGGTAAGCATGAAATGCTCAAGAGGGGAAATAAGAAGACGGGCAGGATTGAGCAGCAGCATCCTCACTCCTGTCCACCCTTCGCCATGCAGCATATAGGACGCCGTTGTTTATCTGCGACGACCAGAGCATCAAGCAATTGTGTGCTGTCGTATTACGTAAGCATGATATTGATACTGGCAGGTTTCCTAAGCCTAGACAGAATGATTAGATTTCCAAACAAACGCCATTAGCTCAAAATCCTGACCGCAGAAGTTTGACAGCGGCCTACAGGGAGTCGCCTGGAGGATCGGGAGACTTTTTCTGGTCTTTGGTTACTGGTCAGTCTGGCATGAGTGACTCCGGAGATGCAGGAGGGACTGTCTAGCACGGCTCACTGGGTCGTTTAGACACGATAACCATCACAGAACGATAATGTCCAGTCTTATTGGTGGTGCTACGTTACATGATACGCTGTGGGTTAACGGTAACTCCATCAACAACAGCAGCAGGAGCATCCTGATCAACAGCAGTACATCAGCCATTTAAACTGACGCTTCGCTTCCATAATTATACACGTTAGCTGCAAGTGGAAAACACCTCAGCTATTGTGCCGCAATACAAAAAGGAAGAAAAAACATGAAACAGTGGCACGCTAGCTGAGTCATCAGTAACCTATGGACATCGTTCCGGAGACCTAACAGCCAGCTATTGTGCCGCAGAGTAGTCATATTATCCCTGATAATTGCAATCGAGTTTGGATGGTAAGGCTAAGAGAGATGTGGCAATACAAAGAAACTCACAACACAAACGCCCCTGAGGTCAGTTCCTAGTCATGTCAGCAAGTGTATTCAGCCAAACGTGTTCATCGGCTTTCGGACCCCAACCAGGGAGCCGAGAGCTTCCAACCGAAGCGAACGTTGAACTAAGGGCCTTCATTACTCTAGACCAAGTCATCGCTTGCCCATCTCTCCTCTTCTTCCATCCACACCCCCTGGCGAGCAAACGCACGTCGCGGGAATCGGTGGTCTGACATGCATAACACGTGGCCGAGCTATCGGATTCTGGTGCGTGAAATAACCGTGCTGAGTGGTCCGCTTCTTCTTTCTGCGCCATAAACAAGACGTCAAACACGTTCATTACTCACTCGGTGTTCCCACCAGATTTGAAGCAAAGTGCGAAGGCACCGGTGGTCGAATATAACTAGCCTCTTCAGGTCCGCTGCTCTAAGGGGTCAGGTTTCACAACCGTACAGTGGGATCGAAGGTACGGCTGCATTGTACACTCTACCGTTCAGGGCAAGAGTGATGTCGCTGCCATACAACGACAGCGACCTACGGAAAGAAGGTGGACTTACCGCGGAACATTGATACCCTAAGTAAGTTTTCAAGGTCAAGGCGCCTACACGTTGTCGATAACGTACCATCACAAACAACTGTTTATCACGCAAAGACAAGGCGGCATCGGCGAGACAACGACCTTGCGGTTTTCACTGCCCTCCATCATAATCAGCCATTTCCACATAGATATTTCAGCACAACACACCTTAAACCGACAATACAAGTATAAGACGGCAGCAGACGCGCCACTGGTGTCGGTTGCGAGCCATGTCCTGTAACGTCTCGAGACAAGCACAAGGCTGATCACGTAGACTCCAGCCTGGAAGGCGCGGAGGACCGACAGCATCCAGGTTGGTCGTCAGTGACTTCCTTTCTCGTTGCTATATCATCTTTTGTCCACCTCGAGGCTTTAGCCAACCTACATCTGACAGATTAAACAAGTCTGTCCAAGGTAAGCGGTGGCCAGGCATACGTAGTACTTGTCCAAACCAACGCAACTTATTCAGTACTACCTGTTATTCTAAGGAACTAGCTTGGGTATCATTGCTTAGCAGTGGCATGCGCACATTGTTGCGGACACTACTAGTGCCACCCGACAACAGCGATGATCAAAGACTTGAAGGTGCCTCATATCTTCAGACCGAAGGCGCCAAGTCTCACTCCCTCACTGTGACCTTGTAAATGCGGCATTTCAGCCGGAGGGAAACTCCTTTCTGTTGCCAAAGATGTCGCAGATTCAAGAAAGCACTTCTGGCTTTTTCACTACGTGTACTGACCTCCGAGGCTATGCGCCTATCGTTGCTGATGCAACAGCCAAGGGAACCGAACTGAGTAACTACCTCGCGCAGTTAAGTTACCCGTGTACCGGCACTGGCTGGATGACCAAGGTATAATAGGATTAGCATAGAAAAAGCGAGACGTAAGGTATTTGCAAACAAGGTGATGACTGATTGAACTGGGCGAGCAGCCTGCTTCCTCTGACAAATACTGAATACTGAAATTAGAGAGGGATTGAGATTCGATGGGGGTTTGTAAACTGAATGAAGAGAGCAAATGCAGTACCACTGGAATATATATATATATATATATATATATATCCTTTTTAAATTCTCTGTTTGTTGTTTGATATCTCCGGTGTGGCTGCGCTTGAGGTGAATGTTGGCAGAGTGCCCACCTGTATAACCTTCCACCTCTATTACTGGCTCCAGGAGACTGTGTATCGTTGCTTGGGGGTGGACGGGGTTCACGGTCCTCGTAGCTGTGCTATGCTCAAAGAGTGATTCCATTCAGTGTGGAGCGGACTGCTGCCCAGCCACCGCCTTGTGCACGTCTGGTACGCATGATTTCCTACGTAGATAGACGGGAATGCTGCTGCTGTGCATGTTGAAGGAGTGTGGGCTGGCTCCATTAATGAAACGTGGCTCCCATTCACATGCCATGCGGTCTTATTCCTTCGGGTTTATACCGGATATGGGGGGTTTGGATGGAGCTTCAAGTGGTGCAGCGCAAGCCACTCATGGTCCCTCGGGCGCTTGATGTGTATGTTGACAAGGTGCCTACCTGTCTATTACCCACTACCTCGTCCGTACTGGCTCCAGGAGACGTTGGAGGGGACGGGGTGCACGGTCCTTGTGGTCGTGCTAGGATCGAAGAGTGGTTCCATGCAGTCAGTGTGGAGCGGACTACGGTCCAGCCACCGCCTTGTGTGCGCTTGATTCCCAACTACAGCGTGTTTGTGTTTGCTTGTGAAGGAGTGTGGGCCGGCTCCGTTGTTGAAACATGCCTCCCGGTCTTATTCTTTCGAATTTACACTGGATATGTGGTGTGTGGTGGTGCAGCGCAATCCACCCATGGTCCCTCTGTAGGCGCAGGCGTGCTGTGGCTGGCCACAGTGACAGGCAAATCTGAAACCGGATGCCCGCCAACCATATCTAGATGTAGCCTAGTGCCCGCGAGCTGACTGAATTTGCACGTGCCGGCGAAACAACTACGAATTGGTGTTACCTTACGAAAACGAAGCTCAACGTGGCCCCAGATTGCGCCGGCTTGAGTTGGGCCAATTACAAAGACCGGACAGGGCGTCCGTTCCTGTGCAGTTGAACTGATGGCATCTACTTGAGCTATGAGCTCTGATCTGTAAAATTCTGTCACTTTGGATTAACGCTTCAAATTTATGTACGAGATAAATTTTCCTTACTGTTCATGACTGACTTTTTGACTCTCATCAGGCTACGCGTCACTGTTTTATATCGGCGAAAGTAGGTCTAATGTTTCACCCTTGTAACGCGCTTCTTTGTTGAGATCTGTTCTAGAACGAATGGAGACGGAACAACTGGTTTTTTGACTTTATGCATTCGTATGCCCATTGCAGATCAAACTCGGTTCAACTAAACATCACTGCCTAAAAACACGTGCTTCCAATTGGACCATATTCGTCTGATATTTTTCTTTACCCGATAATGGCTTCCAGCACACTCAAGACCCTCAAACGCTGATTATGCTCCTCTGTGTCATTCCCTTGCCGACTGCATTTTTGTTCTGTTTACTTCAGATTGGGGATACGGTAAAAGTCATCAGAGTCCTTTCCGACGGGTTTTGCGAAGTGCTGCTGAAAGACCGACCTCCTGGGCTTGTACCTATCAACTGCCTTCAGGTTGAGTGTTTATGAACAACAGTCTTCCCATCCCCAAATCTTGTATGCTACATTGCCCCTCACTTATCGGCGATTGCGATGATACACACAAATATTTTTATTCTTCTTCGGATACTCTGTATCTTATTTTTATTGTGATAATAAATGGTCATCAGTTGTTCTTAACAGTTCAGCACATTTGATGTCCGTTTGGTTTACTAGCGGCCTTCATTCATTTCTGAGCTTGGTTCATTATAGTCAGCTTGTCTGCCTGAAAGCGACTTACCGTTTCGTCTGAAAGTGCTTTTTGCTCACTGTATATTTAATTCTCGTACTTGTTGGGGCACCCGGATATTGAATCTGATAATCACCCAGTGGTGGTCGGAGTATCGTTATTTGTCTTTGCGTGTCACTCCAACTTGGACAGTTATCGTTCATTCTAGTCTACAGAGAATCTCTTCGCATAGGTGACGGTCTTCGCCAATCAAGTCTGGACGGGCGGATGAGTATCTCTCACGGCCGACTTTTCTTGTAGTTTTATCGTCCAAATTGTCACTGGTGCATAAGGGTTTCACTTGTCGACACCATTTCTTGCTGCGCATGATACTTGATATTACTTAGTGACTGAAGGTCGATTGGTCGTCTGCTTTCGATGATCTGTCAATCCTGTTTTTGCACTGAGATGACCATGTTTCGTTTTGCAACCCCTTCTGCACTTTCGTCTTATGGTTCCACTCTCAGTGTGATCGAAGCCTGTTCAGCTTATTCGTGCACCAACACCAGAAACTGTTAACTTTTTCACAAGAATGGACCTCAGTGTGCTCGTGACCAAACTTCGAGCAGCTGACAAATTAAACAGACACGGTTCTCAAAATACCTCTACCTGTTGGGTACGGGACCGGTCGTGGAGTGGTGTTACTAGCGGACGACACCTACCATTTATCTGTAGGTAATGTTCTTCGCTCTGTTTTACTTTACTTCTCTTGGATGATGGTGCTGATGCGCTACTCGTTTTCTTGCCTGTGTACTGATTGTGGATAACCTCAGACACCCTTATTATTTTTTCATCACACGTTCATTTGCTGAAATCTGTATGACAAGGATATTTCTCATGGTTTCAAAATTTCTACCAGAATATTCCAGCAGTTTTCAAAACTACTGCATATCGACTCTATGCTTTCACTGAAGTCCGGCTTGAGAGCTCCTATTCGCGGCTCATTACACCTGCGAAGTTGTCTATTATACTGCTGGTCACTGGGTCTCCGACTAATTGCTCGAATCGCTTATCGAGTGCTTGTGTCCAATGCGCAATTCCCAAAACGCAACTGGATACTGGCTCTTCATTAATACATAAGGCTCTTGAATACAGTATACCAGAGATATGTGAGTAGCACTTTAACAAGCTCTGAACTACCAGCAGCATTGCGATGAGACCTGATTCTAATGTGCTGCGATGGTATGCGTGCCTCAGCAATCCACTGAGCTGTGCTGGGTGGTGTATTTTGCACCTTCAGAGCCACTCATACTATATTAGTCAATGATATGAGGCCAGGCAAACTCAGCCTCTTGGCCCTCTAGATTGGGGGTGAGAGTTAGGATGGCTCCTTACTCCGTAAAACGAACTCTCTGTAGCCCAGTACCGAAATCCTGCTGCCTTACAGTCAAGTTTTTGAACCGCATAGTCAAGAATAAAAGTTTAATTTTTTTTAACGCTTCTCTCTAGGCCTTGGGAACTTGACAGTATCTTGCTCATGCAGTACAACGAATTTCTCTTCAAACAATTCCTTTATGCTCTGACCCAAAAGTAAAAGGCATCAGCCATACGCCGGTACTCAGTACCGACGCTTCACTGCCGCGCAATTGCCACCAGTCGCACGTAGGCAAAGTATACTGCTAGGGTAGCCCTTCCCCTACGCTTGCTCGAACTTGCGCCATCGGGTTACAAGGCAGGTTTGTGATCCTTAAACGTACGGGCTCTGGCCATCGCATAGGATAATTAACGGCGCCCAATCTGCTGCCTCGTGCAGTGGATAGGGGTGAGAACGCTTCTTCTCTGTTCTTCGGATTTCGCCTCTTGTGCCTTTTCTTCCTAATCATCCCGTACTAGTTTCACTCTCATTGCCGCTGTTTTCAACCTCCTGATTCTTGGCCCTACTCCAGCTGTTCCATTAGGCATTTGTTCTTTAGTTTCAATACATGCGCAATAGCAGAGCGTTGCACCGGTCCAATCAGCAAGTTCATGCTCGACCAAACGGACAACGTGAGTTCATTCATTCCTATTTAGGGCCTTCGATCCTCCTTAGTACTTGCATGCCTCAAAGTGCGCATTTTGCTACAGATTAGCCAACAAGCAGCACTTGCTCGCACACATGAGACCCTATCGATCGATATCTGCTGTTTATCGGAAACCCACCTGCAAGATTCGAGCTCTGTACATACTTTGCGATCCCCCACATGAGGCAATGGTGGCAGTTGTCCGGACATAACGCAGCTTTAAGTACCTGTCAACTCGGTATGTGAATTGCTCTGTGTTTCCTAGTTGAAGCTATCCTGATCGATTCGATCCCAATTAAGCGCCGGATGTGCGTCATCAGACTAGCTGGCTTGTTCAAGGCTTCGAAGTCTCTTTTCTTTAAATTCTGTTTGTTTTTTGATTTCCCCGGTGTGGCTGCGTATGAGGTGAATGTTGGCAGAGTGCCCACCTGTATAACCTTCCACCTCTATTACTCGCTCCAGGAGACTGTGTATCGTTGCTGGGGATGGACGGGTTTCACGGTCCTCGTAGCTGTGTTATGCTCAAAGAGTGATTCCATTCAGTGTGGAGTGGACTGCTGCCCAGCCACGGCCTTGTGCACGTCTGGTACGCATGATTTCCTACATAGATAGACAGGAATGCTGCTGCTGTGCATGTTGAAGGAGTGTGGACGGGCTCCATTAATGAAACGTGGCTCCCATTCACATGCCATGCGGTCTTATTCCTTCGGGTTTACACCGGATATGGGGGTTTGGATGGAGCTTCAAGTGGTGCAGCGCAAGCCACTCATGGTCCCTCGGGCGCTTGATGTGCATGTTGGCAAGGTGCCTACCTGTCTATTACCCACTACTTCGTCCATACTGGCTCCAGAAGACAGTTGGTCGTTGCTGGATGGGACGGGGTGCACGGTCCTTGTGGCCGTGTTGGACTCGAAGAGTGCTTCCATGCAGTCAGTGTGGAGCGGACTACGGTCCAGCCACTGCTTTGTTTGCGTTTGATTCCCAACTACAGCGTGTTTGTGTTTGCCTGTAAAGGAGTGTGGGCCGGCTCGGTTGTTGACACATGGCTCCCATCCACATTCCTCCCGGTCTTATTTCTTCGGGTTTACACTGGATATGTGGTGTGTGGTGGTGCAGCGCAATGCACCCATGGTCCCTCTGTAGGCGCAGGCGTCCTGTGGCTGGCCACAGTGACAGGCAAATCCGAAACCGGATGCCGCTAACCATATCTAGAACTAGCCTAGTGCCCGCGAGCTGACTGAATGTGCACGTGCCGGCGAAACAACTACGAATTGGTGTTACCTTAAGAAAACGAAGCTCAACGTGGCCCCAGACTGCGCCGGCTTGAGTTGCTCCAATTACAAAGACGTGATAGGTCGTCCGGAGACAAATGGTGCCTGTTTGTTATCCCGGCCTACGCGCCCACAAACTGCGGCTCTAATTCTGTGAAAGACGTCTCATATCACCAGAAATCGAACTGCTTTGCGTCATAAAGAGTACGAATTCTGTGGTGTTTGCTTGGGGTTTGAACGCCCATGTCGAAAATTTTCCCACACATGAGCTGCATCTGCTCGGCCAACACCGTGTAGGCTCCCTTAATTATTTCGTTAAGGCAGGGAGAAGACAGAGATTGCGATATGTCAACATTTCGATTGTTCTCCTCAGTCGCAAACACAATACGATCAGAAATATACAAGGGATTATATACATGGGAAAAAAGGCACCACCAATCAAAATGTCACAGTCAAGACCATGGCAACCCAATGGATTGCCTCAAGAGTTTCTGTGCACATAGCACAGGTTGATAAGCCTTAATTAACAAAGCCTCACTAATTGCTAGCATTATCGGGTTTTTGTTACGTAATAACACTTTGAACGCTGTCTCGGGGTTTACGTGATGACGGGTTGTCATGAGGTGCTTGGTGATAGACGATGCCGGGCTCCGATTGATTCTCAGATTCGTATTGTGTTTGCGACTGAGGAGAACAATCGAAATGTTGACATATCGCAACCTCTGTCTTCTCTCTGCCTTAATTATAGCGGTGTGCGGTTATTTCAGTTGTGTGAAGATATTCGCCTATTTCTTGCGAGCACTTACTTCGGACACAGCAATCGCCGGAGGGTGACATGGCGCCCACCAGCCTTGGACGAACCATGGACGCAAATCGATCACATCGCGATGTATTACCACTGGAGAGGCTGCATCCAAAACTCGCTCTATTTGCATCACAAGCAAATACTCCGATCACGCGTTGGTATGTGCTGACCTGCGGGTACGTTTTTCGGACGTCCGCAATGTCGTAAAGAGCGCATGGATACCTGAGAACTGACGAAGCCAAATGTTCTGCATTTGCATCAAAGTACGTCGGCATGCCGATTGAGTGATCGCCCCTTGAACGGCGTTGAAGATTACTAGTCCCATATCCTCCCGGAATTATTGACAGCAGACATGTTTTCATGTGGCAAATCGAATCGCAAACCTATGCGTCAGGTCTCTACGCAGTCTCTGTAACTTTCAGACGCTCACCGCCCATTCCGACTGAAAGCGAACACAATGAGACTCGCAAATCCCTCGAGGCGAAACTGCATGCTTGCCTGAAAGTAGATCGCTAATCCTGGTGATCTCGTCTTGCGTCGGAAATGCTGGCAGCCGCTGCCCTTTGTAGCCATCGTAACTTGTTCCATCTGATACGGGAAACGGGCATCAGGATGCTTGGTGTTAGTTAAACTATGCGCTACGAGAGTGGACAGCCTACCACAACTTGTCAAAACGCTTGGAGCGTTAGGCCGAACACTTTGAAAAGCAGTTTAATCAACCAGAGTTACCACCTTCCTTTTCGGCCATTAATCGCCCTACTCCCCGAGCCGTCCCCTTGGATCCGCTTTCGCGCTCGAAAGTCGAACGTGAGATCAGACTGTTGAAATTAAACAACGCCGCAGAGCATATAGGATTCCTTCAGCCTCTTCACTTTCGAGGACCCGCACAACTTATTTGTGAAGCTGTGAGAGCAGGGGACTGTCCCAGCAGATTGGATCCGCTTCGTTATAATCCTAACTGTCAAAGGAGGCTCCCGTTCGCATTGCTGCAATCACAAGGGGTCAGTTTGATCTCAATTGCCATAGACCCACTGGTATTTGTGAACGTCGGATTCGCGTGGAGCAAGCCGGATTTCGCATAACCGCGACTGTATTGGTCACATCTTCACCTTGCACCATTTGTTGGAACACCGCCATAGCTTTTGGCAACCCACCATAGTCGTGTTCCTCGTTATCAAATATGCCTCGGATTCGGTGGGTCGATGTGCCATTTGAGACTGCCTGCACAGGAAATGTGTGCGCCAGAAATCTATGCCATCTTCACTTTAAAGTAAACGTCTGCTAAACACTTTGGACATTTTACAAACAACTGGATGTTTTGCAAAACAAATTGGACATTTTGCAAACCACTGCATTTTAAGCAGAAAATAATAAATTCGCTTGCAATAACTGAGGAGTAAGGCGACTTGACGATGGTCAGACTACATTGTAGTCATGCCAATGCAACCGAATTGTGTAAGCAGCAGGTGCCAGTACAAACCCTTCTCTTGATCGTGAACTTCCATAGTCTCGATCAAAGGCGGTGATTGAGTATCCCTCTATCTCCCCATCTGTCTTCTCGTAGTTTATGTGCTGCTAACTCTAAACATGGACCTGTGTAGCTTTGACTATTGAAAAGTCAGAATCTCCAATCGCATAGTCCATCATGACTTAAACAAATGTTACCTAGCATTGGAGGGTCGTTGTGCAGCACTCGTTTTGAGAATGGTGGATAACGCCAGTGATCGAGAGGAAGGCTTGAACAATCACCCACTGCTTGCATAGTCCCGTTGCATTCGCGCGAGCGCTATGTAGTCTGAATCTTGTCCAGTCATTTTAATCCCCTTTCTTTGATAACGACTTTTAGCAGTAGACCAGTAAAGCTATGCTGTGTTTGGCAGAGTCATTATAGCCTGCACTGATCTAATAATCGAGCAGCTGAATAGATTGGCCCACACAAAATAAGCGAAGGCCCATCAAGTGACAGGGGACAATTGGATCGCCGCCTAACTGCTACATCCGTTACGGTCCAAGTGATCGGATTAACCAAGGTTTAATTCATTGGGAACCACGGTCCATATTGAGATGGCGCATCGTAATCCATTCTCAAAACGAATGCTTCACAACAACCCTCCAATGCTAGGTAACATTTGTTTAAGTCATGATGGACTATGCGATTGAAGAGTGTGAATTTCCAGTAGTCACATAGCTACACAGGTCCATGTCTATACCATTTCTCACTTGCTAACATCCTTAATGCAATCGCTTACATCCTTAATACAGAAGCTATCATTGTTAGTGCAGAAGCCATCATTCTTAGTGCAGAAGCTTTCCTCCTTAATGCAAAGGCTATCATCCGATAATCATCGCACTTGCATCCACGTAACACTGCGTGGATAGAGGCTACCAGCCAATAGAATTCGGTATAGCGTAGAGACTGAACACAGTTACGCGCAGAATATTCACGCTTTCGGAGGTGGGTAGGAAAACTGTGAGACTAGCGTGGTCCAACTCAAATGCACGGCAATTGTGACTTTACTAAACGGAGCTCAGCCGGTGCAGCGTGCCACGCGCCCTCACTGCACAATGGAGGTGTCTGGAACATCCATTGGAGTGCGCACAGTCCCTGAGGGAAGGGAGACGTGTGCGCTCAGAGAACCGGGTATAAGCCTGAAGTGTAGTCAAACCCCATTTGTAAGTGAGCAAAGGAGATGCCTGAGGCTAGGGAGCAAGTGATGCACGCAGGACAACAGTGCACAACGTTGGCTTGGTACTAAAAAGGTGCTCTAAACAAGAGGCTCAGATAGGTTGCCTCGTTTTGGTGGGTATTCAGGCTAGTTCGGCCTGAAAGTTGGAGGCGGAGCAGAAGCTACCGTTTGACCTTGAAGTCAAGTTGTCCGTAACATAAGGAGCGGAACGATCTCCGTTGGATCCACTCGCACCGTATTCTCCACAACTGAATCCCATTGAAGGGATTTGGAGCATCACTAAGGCCTACGTTAAACAGGACGTGAGGAGGAGATATTGGGAAATGCTCCAAGGAGATCCAGCTGGTGTTCTGAGCAAGACTGAGAGGAGGATGAAGTTTTTGGAGCCGGTTGTTGCGGAAGCACTCGCTTGCGTGACACTGCGCCACTGTCAACAAATGGTGCATCATGTAAGGCAAAAGTATGCTGCTGTTTTACGCCTACATAATTTGTAACAACTACAACATCACTGATAAAGTGCACGGTGTGTCACTGTTGGTTTTATTTTTCACATATCTGTTGGCCCAACCTAGGTGGGGTGCACAGTGGCACCCAGTTGCTATTGCTTCCAGTCTTGCGTGGTTTCCTCGGACATGGAGATACTTCGAGTACGTTACGATGACAGTTGTTTCCTGCTGCGTTACTAACAGGTTGTGATCCAGTGGAATCAGCACTTGAGCTCACATATTTAGGTTGTGTAGAAAGTCAGTGCGGTGGCTACATAGATAGACCGACGACAAATGACTACGAATAGTACAACTGGAATCCCGGAAGGAGTACATTCAGTCTATCTGTTCATTCTGTAATTAAGATGTGTGGACATTAGCCTGAGCGTTACCTGTCATAGCGTTGTCTGGCTCGTAAACATGATCTCCTATATTCGGGTTGCACTTATGTCCGCATAGCCCATATGCCGTAACCTGGTCACCGTTATCGCATGGTACATTAGGGTGACGCGTGATTTATGTGCCTACTCAAACAAGTGAGGCAGAAGTATCACTACAACCACTCAAATGATCGCTCCCACTTATGGGGCCGTGTACAGTCTGTCGGTAAATATACCAATTTATTTATTTATTTATAAGCTGTGGGATTAGAGTGGGTCAAAGTGGTATACCGACGGCACTTTTGGTCACCGCTGTGACGTTACACCCAGAGGGTATTCACAGAGCCGAGAGATGTCCGCAGGTATACATGTGGGCGGGATAGACACGAAGTGGTGGGAAACACCTCAGCTACTGTGCCGCAATTGCAGGGGGCGTTAGATGCTTCACCGGCTGCTATCAAAATGCAGACAGATTCAGCCGTTGCCAAATTCGATCTACACGCGATTCGGTAAGCAGCAATCGCGTACGGATACAACATCATAGCATGCGAGTAACACATTAGAATAACTAAGCAAGATGTACCTGCAGCTAATCAGCTCGCAACAAGTCGACTGTCTGTAAGCTCCCGGATAGATACACCTTAAACCCTGTGTAGGACACCTACCAGTCTTGAAGAATGACAGGTTAACTAAACTTTGAGAGGACGTCTAGGGAGTATACTTGTCCATTTGCTGTTGAACGCCATCAGTCCATCAGATGCCAATGCATTGTTTCGGAGCGACGCAATCTTCCCATAGTCCACGAATTTCTAATGCACTGTCATTAAACCGGACATACGGCCAGGAACGGCACGCAAACTCGATCCTGCGTAGTCGCTCATCTAAGTGTTATAATTGCGATTAATAGAGCTTAGGGCCGTCAGAACAAAGACCTTCACTGCACCGGACAGTGTATGGACAAGACAGCCGACTACAAAGGTTACGGTGTGAGTGTTTCGGACTGGAGGCGGCCTGATGGATATGAACCACAGTGGACCATTGGGTAAGAGTTCACGGTCAGGTATATGGGACGACATTGTACATTTAAGGTACCAAATTGTCTATTGTAACATCTCCCTCTTTGAAAACACGTTCTCCAGACTCATACGAATGAAGCGCTGGGTTCACCTGTAAACGTTGCATAGATTTAGTAGGCCGCATAGTTCTCCCAGTGACTCCGTCGCATGGCTCTGCGCACGTCTCTGTCGGTTCAATACGCCCCACAATTTTTGGTAGTTTAAATGTGTCCAGCAATATATTAAACGGCAACTCGAAAGTAGAAGTGCTTGTTTGTTCGGTCCGTCGTTTGCGTCGCTGATAAACTTGCCGTATGACAGAAAACGTTCCGACAGACACCACGTACAGCACAGAGAATTTTCTTTCTCTTGCCACTGCAGGTTGCCTGGTTTGGTGGTTCGGCCATGCGTCCAACGCCTACACCGGCTCCCCTAGTAGAAAACATCTGTTCACGCCTGACGCCAGTAGCCGTTGCGTAACCTTAGGCAGTACTGCATCAATTGCAGGACTTGTCTCACGCCAGAACACAGCTTCCGCTGGGGATCTGCCGCCTGGTAGATCGGGGTTTTGCGAAGGCCACATTACTTAACAGGAACAGGTGTATGATATCCACTGTGGGTCCTTCTCCCCGCAGTTTTAGAAGTGAACATTTGATGGTATCCACGAATCATTCTGCTTACCCGTTGGACTGTGGATGTTCCGGAGGCTACTGACAGTGCTTGATACAATTACACTGGCAAAAAGCACCAACGTCGTCGGAGATAAATTGCGAACCGTTATCGGAAACCAAGGTGTTTGGTGAACCGAACTATGCAAATAACTGTTGTAATTTTCGTACCGTGTCCGCTGTCGTAGTTGTGTTCATCAGGTATACGTCCGGTCACTTGGTATACACATCAATCCCAATTCAAAAACGTGCCTTGAACTGGACCAGGGAAATCGAGGTGAATTCTCTCCCATGGCTTAGAGGCTGGCATCCAGGGTCGGATGGATTTGCTTGGAAGTTCCGCTGTTGATGCACATATGTTGCATGTGGCGACACACTCATGGATAGCGTTGTCCCTAAAAGAAGGCCAATATACGTAACTTTTGGCTGAAGCTTTCATCCAGGACATTATAGGTGCAGGTGCCTTAATAATCTTATCATTGAGAAAGTCCTAAAGAATACTTTGCATAATTCGTTAAACGCGCTGGCCTTGAGCTCCTCCCAGGTAGCCGAGCTGTTGCCTTTAATTACGCTAAAGATATCATCTTGTTGGGTGACGGTCCACAGGCCGTCCAAATTGCACTCAACCACTTTACGATGGAAGCTTCAAAATTTGAGATGACTTTTCCCCATAAAAGTGCGAACCACTTTTCCAAGACTTTTAGATGCCTGTACCTACACTCACTCTTGGCGGTGAGACGCTGGAGGTTACGGAGTGTTTTGTCTACCTGGGTAGTTGCATCACAGCCAATGGAGCTATTGGAGACCAGATTTCGTTGGCTATCTCAAGAGCTCGCCTCGCTTTCTCTAAGCTGAAGCACTTGTGGCGCCGTCATGACGTCGGTATATCCATCAAAGGACGGGTTTATTGTGCGACTGTCCGCGCTGTACTGTTTTACGGTTGCGAGACTTGGCCTGTTCGTATCGCTGACCTGCACCGTCTCTCCGTTTTGAGCTTCGTTGCTTGCGGTCGATTGCTCGTGTGTGGCCGCCGCACCACGTAACCAGTGTGTAAGTTAGACAACGTGGCTTGGGTGGAGGTAGCCATTCGCTGGAGGAGCTCGTCCCGCTGCGTCAGCTGCGGTGTCTTGGACACGTACTACGTATGCCCGGTCATGGTCTTCCGTGTCGCGCGTTCTTCGGGGTTGCTGGACAGGTGCGGTGGACAACCTACGACATAGAGAAGCCACACCAGGAGTGTCGAGTGACGCAACACTCCCCCCGCGGGTTTTCACCCAATGTAACTAATGCATGTATGCTGCTATGGGCTATGCAATGAACAAATGTTACACAAGAAAAAGGCAGTGGTACTCCCCTCGCGCACTGATACTGTTATACAGTCGCAATACTGTGACTATCACTTTATGTGTGTATTTGTTTACTGTATAACCAGTCGATTGTCAGAACTGAGCGGGTACTGCTGATCTACGTTCTTACTGAATGTTCATGTTCGTTTTTATTGTTCTTTTTGAACGTTCTTACGAAGGACAAAATGGCTAGTTCCATTTCAGCGAAGCCAAAAGCATTCACATTCAAAGAAATGGTATCAGTGATTCGACGATGTTAAGAAGGAACAGTTCGCTAACATTGGCGTAAAATTTCAGAGTTTGCAGAACACAAATCCATGTAACATAAGAGGAAAGCCGTTTTTGTATGACTTTGTGAACCACACACCAAGACTGGAAAGAATGATAGCAAATGGGTAACGAATACATGAACGCATGTTGCTGAAAATGGTACCAGTCAGCACTGAGGGGAAAATTCCATTATCTGGACACGTGATTCAAGAACGAGCATTACACTTCGCAAAAGAATTGCAAAACAGACTTTACATCGTCAAACAGTTGGCTACAGGCTTTCGTCGGTAGGCGATCTTGTTTTGGATAAGCAATCGGGCGAAAGCGGTGACTCAGATATGTGTGCTGCATTCGATTAGGCGGAAAAATTGCCCGGTATATGTTCCGGCTACCCAACACAATACATTTTTAATCCACATGAAACTGCTTTGCTATTCAAAACGACGTCCGATAAAGGCTTTGTGTAAAAGGATAGAAATGCGCAGGTGGGAAAAGAGGCAAGGCGCGTATCACAGTTATGCTGTGCACTACCACATTGGGGGAGCGAGAACCGGCTGCAGTGATTCGGAAATCAGCCAACACTCGAATTTTAGAAATATCAACATGAAAAACTACCGGCAGTTTACCAGAATAATAAAAGGGCATGGATGTCTGCAGCTATTTCCGAAGATTTAACAGCAACATACAGAAAAACGCGACATCAAACCTGCTCTCGACAAAGCCGTTGCACTCCCTAATTCCACCTACTTTATATCGAATTGCAGTTCCTGTCACCCAACACCACTGCGTTACGTCAACTTTGCGACCAGGATGTCATTCAGGCGCTTAAATCGAAGTTTACGAAAAAATAACTTCTCCCTCTTAGAATGATCATGGAATCCCACAAAGACATGTCCGGAACTGATTTCGTGTAACGAGTAAATTTATTGGACGTCGTGTTCTACATAACTTCTACCTGGATGGAGGTGCCGAACTCAACCATCGCTGTTCTTTAAAGCGCGATTCTCTTGTACTGCGGAAATAGATTCTGAGAGAACAATGCAAACTTGACCTGAGACATATGAGCAAATTGTGCCTCCTTCAAACGCAATTGCTATGGATACTCTCTTGTTTGGATGCAAACTGGCTGACGGCCATCTGGTTGATTCTTATTATCAAACATGTCTCACAACAGAAATAAACTGGGACTTGCCGACCACATCAATTGTAGCAGCTGAGGATGTGAATAATGAACCAGACTACCAGCTGGAACAGGATTCTACAAGCGTCCTGAAAACGTAGACATTCACAGACGCACAGGGTGAAGTTGATATTTTGTACTCCTACGCAACACGTAGCGAACACACTGGCATGCTTGCACTTCTTTTGGACGTGAGGAAGAACTAAATTCTTTTCATTGCAATTGCTAAGCAACAGAACACTATATTTGCTATTTTTTCATCTGTTGGATAATGATTGTGACACTAGAAATGTGTGCATCATTCTTAAAGGTTGTGGATTTCGACGATTTGCAGGTCAGTTTCCAAACTGTTGACTCAAAATCTGTGAGATTATTGCATTATTATTACTCATCTATCCCACATTATGCACCACTACGGAGATTGCAAATGACGACGGTCTTCATAGTACCTTCGTGACAAACAACTTCGCCGGTGTTCTGCAATAACAGCCATAGTGAATTACGCGCAAATTGCCATTTTTGTCAACCTAACTGTGTGAAGCGGGGTATTCTGCAGTGTCAGCAGCGGAAACAAAGCAGTCAAATTAACTGGACCTAGGCAGCACACATCAAGCGTCATTGTCTTCTATTTCCCCCGGATGAAACAGTCTCGTTGCAGAGCAATACGCTCATGGTTGTCCGTACTTTAACGTCCTAGTGAGTTAACGTATTATATCACTTGATATCTATTTTCGGCGTAACTGGATTTTATTTTCAATTCGTGTTCAATCGGAATTGCATTAAAATTATTCACTCAAAACAATCTAAACTTTAAACGTTCAACAAACCCCCTCAGCGGGCCGGGGTACAATTATCAAACGACGACCGGTCCACGACGATAGAACGGTTGGGGACCACTGCCGTAGAGTGCACCGGCTCGCAATACCCCCATATTTCACGAGACCAGCTGCTTGTAGTGTAATCCCTTCGCAAGAAATATTACATGTCTGCGTACTTGCAGAACAAGGTGCAAAGTAATATAATTCACCGTTTCACATATCCTTTGAAAGGAAATTGCATGGCTGCAAGCAAACATCTATCATATGCCTCTTTCATCCCTCCATTGGGGATTATATTCCACCTGGGAGCTGTCCTGTCTACCTCGATCAGATTTGACCTGTGTGGAACCGTGACAAAAGTGGTATTTCATCGCATAAAGAAAGAAGTTACGTTTAGTGATTGTTATCCACTCTGCTGCGACGGAGATCGTTCCGCTCCTTATGTTACGGACAACTTGACTTCAAGGTCAAACGGTAGCTTCTGCTGCGCCTCCAACTATCAGACCGAACTAGCCTGAATACCCATCAAAACGAGGCAACCTATCTGAGCCTCTTGTTTAGAGCACCTTTTTAGTACCAAGCCAACGTTGTGCACTGTTGTCCTGCGTGCATCACTTGCGCCCTAGCCTCAGGCATCTCCTTTGCTCACTTACAAATGGGGTTTGACTACACTTCAGGCTTATACCCGGTTCTCTGAGCGCACGCGTCTCCCTTCCCTCAGGGACTGTGCGCACTCCAATGGATGTTTCAGACACCTCCATTGTGTAGTGAGGGCGCGTGGCACGCTGCACCGGCTAAGCTCCGTTTAGTAAAGTCTCAATTGCCGTGCATTTGAGTTGGACCACGCTAGTCTCACAGTTTTCCTACCCACCTCCGAAAGCGTGAATATTCTGCGCGTAACTGTGTTCAGTCTCTATGCTATACCGAATTCTATTGGCTGGTAGCCTCTATCCACGCAGTGCTACGTGGATGCAAGTGCGATGATTATCGGATGATAGCCTTTGCATTAAGGAGGAAAGCTTCTGCACTAAGAATGATAGCTTCTGTATTAAGGATGTAAGCGATTGCATTAAGGATGTTGGCAAGTGAGAAGTGGTATAGATTCAGAAGCACATGAACTACGAGAAGACAGATGGGGAGATAGGGGGATACTCAATCACCGCCTTTGATCGAGACGATGGAAATTCATGATCAAGAGAAGAGTTTGTACTGGCACCTGCTGCTTACACAATTTGGTTGCATTGGCATGACTACAATGTAGTCTGACCATCGTCTAGTCACCTTACTCCTCAGTTCTTGCAAGTGAATTTATTATTTCCTGCTTAAAATAGAAAGTGGTTTGCAAAATGTCCAGTTTGTTTTGCAAAGCATCCAGTTGTTTGTAAAATGTCCATAGTATTTTGCATACGTCTTATTTAAAAGGGAAATGGTATATAAACATTATCGGAGCGTTGTATACTCATGCTTGGGACAGTCTATGGGCTAATGGCAGTCTGTCGCTGCCCTTTAAATCTTTCGGCGTTGTGGTGCAAGGTTGCCCGATGTGACCCTTCCTTTTTAACTTTTTCATTGCCGAAGTGATGAAAGCAGCGTTTGCTGAACTCGACCTCCAAGATGTCGAGCCCCTTCTTGATTTGCTGAATGCCGGAGTCATTGCCCTATGCTGTGACGGTCCCCAAATTTGCCAAGCATCATTGGCCCGGTTAGCATTAGTTGTCAATCGTTTTGGCCTATGCTTTACCTCATCTTAATGCTAAGTCCTCCAAGATTGGCAGGTACGCACCCCTGCGCTGACTCTTGGTGGTGATCAGCTTGAACCTTCGCAGTTATATTAGTGCCGTTGAAACAGAAAATGCGATCGCATACCAAAAGTCCAAAGTGCTTTTATAAATCTCCAGCGCCTATGGCCTCGGCGCGACATCACTTTCGCTCTGAATGACAGAGTTTACAATGCGGGCGTGTGTTCAGCCCTCATGTACGATTGTGAAACTTGGCGTATCAGATCAACAAACCGATAAAAGCTTGTTACTTCCGACGATCGATGTCTTCGCAATTCAACTCACCTCCTGTGGAAACACGGTGAGCAATTAGCGTTTCCCGCGTCAGGTATTTGGTGCAGGAAGAGTGAGTGCACCGCTGTGCACCGCTATATCACGTACCAGACTCCGGTGTTCGGCCCACTTGTTGCGCATGCCAACACACCGGCTCCAGCGACGTATGTTTGCGCACCTGGGATGGGGATGGAAGAAGAGGAGGAGAGGCCAAGCGATGACTTGGTCAAGAGAATTGAAGTCCTTCACTTCTATATTAGCGTCTGTTGGTGTCTTCCGACTTCTGGTCGGGGTCTGAGGGATGATGAAAACCTTTATTTGCAAAGAACGCACCTCAGTTACCTTTGTGTTGAGAGTTTCTTTGTCCCTCCTCCTCCGGCTTAGCTTCCCCCTGGAACCATGACCCCACGCTCCAAGCATAGTGTAACCTGTTATGTCTCACATTTTTCTTGTATTTCTTTATATTGCGGCACAATAGCTGAATTTTGTTCCTCACCTATAGCTTATATATATTGTTGGTGATGGTAATGATGAACCGACGGTGACAAAGGCGTTATAAATAGCGGTCCAGACGATCACCGTAGCTTATCTGTGGAGCTTTACAGTAAATTTTAAGACTTGCAATACCACAACTCATATAGTTCAAAGGAGTGTTTAACCCTCAAATATGGGATGCCTCGCTTACTCTAGCTGACCATCCAGTGAATGTCTTGAGTGTCATGAGAATAACCCCGCTTTGTTGATGCGTTGGACACCTCATGTTCTCGAACTATTTTTACAGGCTCAGAGAGTGCCATGAACTTGTGCGTCATTCTTCAGCCTGATTCCACCATGAATACACCTATAGATTTCGTCTTTTCGCTATTCACTTAGTTTGAAAATTCCGTCTTTTTTAATCCTTTTGAGCATTTGTAATCAATTTGACTAGGCTGCGCCCTCGCATCCTTGCTGTTTTTAGTGGATAACCCCACCCAAGTGAAACGGACGGTGTGCCTCATTAGTGTGTGCTATAGTTTCTCTCAAATTCAGTGGCGCGCATACGTGTTAATCTCGTCCATGTTGCCTCCACTCACATTGCTTTGCTATCAGCGATATCTCAGATGGATGTTATCGCTGTGGTGGCGGGAGAGCCTATGGTGCGCTGAGGCTGGGGATAGCTAGATCCTGACAGATGGTCTACCCACTGCTGCTACTGTTGTGCCATTGGCTCAAGTCCTGGGCGCCTCCTTGGGGCGACCGCTTTGTGGGAGTTTGGTTACGCCCTTCTCTCTTCTAAGCTCTAGGACACCAATGCACGTGTGTCAATGAACTGACTATGTGCTAGACCCGCTGCCTTTCAAGTGTACATTTGATCGAATGCTTTGGCTGAGGACCCGAGTCGTTCTCCTGTCAGGTGTGGGCGCCCTGCCAGTATCCTAGTCCATCCGCTTCGAAAGTTAGGAAGTGGTCGCTGGCCCTCTTTCCTTAATACCTAGCTATTGGGAGACAACAGGTCTACAGGTTATAAGCTCACAGCTCTATTGGCGTAGAGCACGAGCGCCACACATTGTCTGACGGTGGGAGGACACCTCCGGGTGTTCAATGGTTTGCTACTGCCCACCTCAAGCCAGGCAGCGCCTGGTCAAATTAGTGCAAACCCGCCAAAACTCACCTGCGTCTGGCCGTGATCGCAGGTGTAACCTACTACGACCGCAAAACGTATATGACTCGTTCCAGTACCTCCAAGGCTGCGTGTGACGGCCGTCAAGCAGAACTCAATCTGTCTCTACAACCACATTCGCGGGTTGGATCTGCTCCCCACTGCCGTAGGTAAGGCTATTGAGCCAAAGGCTCCTTGCGGGGTCTTTCAAGCAAACCACCAAATCATCCACTGCCTTGTGGGTCAGGCTATTGAGCCAAAGGCTCCGGGCGGAGTCTCTCAAGCAAACCTCCGAAGCACATCCACCATCTCACGTGGGATTGCCCACCAATGCAATCGTATGCCTGCGCGCAAAACACTCAGCATCGGATACTGGAACTTGCGCACACCACTGGACCGGAACTCCAGTGAGCGCCCGGAGCGACGCCCTGCACTCGTCGCGATGGAACTGGCGCGCTACCACATCGATATTGTGGCGCTCAGTGAAACCCGGCGCGCTGAGCAAACTAAGTTGCATGAGGCAGGTGCTGGCTACACATTCTGTTGGGTGAGCAACGTCGCCTCAGCACCACGTGATCATGAGGTCGGATTTGCAATATCCGATCGCATATATGGCCAGCTGGTGGGTGAACCAACAGGCATCAGCGCGCGACTGATGACTATTTGCCTACGACTCGGAAGAGGTAAGTTTGCCACCTTTATAAGCACGTACGGTCCGACATGTGTTATCCTGATGACACGCGTGATCAGTTCTACACTGAGCTATCCTCCGTGATACGGTCTGTGCCGAGGAGCGACCGACTATTTCTGCTGGGTGATTTCAACGCGCGCGTTGGGCGTGATGCATCAGCGTGGACAGATGTTATCCGTCCGCATGGCATTTGTTCAACGAATGTGAACGGTGACAGGCTGCTCTCACTGTGTGCCACTCACGACCTGACGATCACGAACACTCGGTTTGCACTGCGCGCGAGTGATATGGCAACTTGGACGCACCCGCGGAGTGGTCACGCTTACCTGCTCGACTATGTCATCGTACGTCAGCGTGATATGCGTGAAGCGCGCATGACACGTACTGAGTGCATCTGAGTGTGGCACTGATCACAAATTGTTGCGGACCAAACTGTACCTATATTTTCGTAAATCTGTGTATTGCACTTCCGCCGTGAATCGGCATAACTTTAACATTCTGTCCCTCGGTACTGTGGCGAAACGTATTGAGTTGGAGAGGGCGATGGCTGCACGCCTGTGTGATGTGGACTGCATGGACACAGTGGGCGACCTGTGGCACCACATTCGCGACCAGGTGACAGCTGCTGCGGAGGAGACCATCGGGCGCGCAAACTGTAAGCGGCCTGATTGGTTTGATGAGAACAATGCGACGATTGGCGCATTGGTGTCGGAGAAGAATGCAGCATTTGCTGCACAGGTGGCAGACCCCAGTGACTTGGGGAAGAATAGTCAGTTTCGCAAACTTCGACGGCGACTGACCCGAGAGCTCCGTCGCATAAATATGCATGGTGAACGGAGAAAGCGAAGCAGATGGAATGCTACTCCGACCATCATCAACACAAGGAATTCTTTGACTCCTTGAAGGCGGTGTATGGACCGAGATTAAAGCCGCTGAGGTTGCTGATCGATGGTAGTTCAGGCGCTACCTACACACAGACTACAGATAATGTAGATCTGGTGGAAACACTTTGACTGTCACTTGAACAACCGTTCAGAGATCGGCTGGCCTACTTTGAACGGCCTGAAGCAGCATGATGTGAAGGCGAGTCTGGCAGACACGCCGATCCTGGATGAGACGCAGAGAGCACTTGGTCAGCTGCGAAACGGTAAGTGTGTTGGTGGTCATGGGATTCCGCCTGAAGTATTGAAACACGGCGGACCTGCGTTGGTGACTGTGCTGCACCACTTGGTGCAACACGTGTGGATTGAGGAGGAGGTGCCTCCTGAGCTGAAAGATGCGCTTGTGCTACCACTGTACAAAAGCAAAGTGAGCAAGCAATGTGCCACGAATTATCGTGGCATCAGCTTACTGATTTGTGTGGGTAAGGTGATTGCCCGAATGGTGCTCAACCGCCTCGTCAGTCAGGTTGTGGCACCGAATGTGGCGGAAGAGCAATGTGGATTCCGTTTGGGTCATAGCACTATAGATATGGTGGTTGCCGCTGGTCATTTACAGGAAAGGTGCAGAGCATGACACCAGCCGTTGTACTCGCTTTTTGTTGATTTCACCAATGCATTTGTTACGGTGAACCGCGAAGCATTGTGGCTGATGTTTGGTAAGTTTAGTTGTCCGAGTAAATTTGTAAGATTGATAGAATGTCTGCACAGAGATATGCAGGGAATGATGCAACTGAGTGGAGAGACCTCGGATGTCTTTGCAATTATCTCTGGAGTGAAACAAGGCTGTGTCTTGGCTCCTGCTCTGTTTAATATTTCTCTTCATATGCTGGTATCTTGTGATTTTGATGCGGCTTGTGCTTACGGTGTTCGTGTGGAGCACCGTATTGATGTTGGGTTGCTGAACATCCGTCGTTTCGGTGCGAGAACTCTAGTCTGTGAGCCAACTATCCGTATGTTACTGTTTGCTGACGACTGTGCGTTGTTTGCACACAGCGCGGATGAGTTGCAGCACATGGCGAGTGCTCTGACCTAGACAGCGGCCAAATTCGGGCTTACCATGAGCACAAGCAAAACTGTCTGCCTCTTTCAGCCTTCACCGGAGTTACAATCTTCAATATTTCTGCGAATCAGCATTGGTGCTGAAGTATTGGAAACCGCCTCCCGCTTCTGCTACCTTTGGTGTGTGATGTCGACTGACCAGCAGCTACACAGTGAACTGCGTATCCGCATATCGAAGGCAGCGGCGGCAATCGGGAAGCATGAGCATTCTAGTTATCTATTGAAGGGGAGGACTTATGGAATTTGAGCCGACAATCTGAAGGTCGATCGATCGCTGCAAACCCAGCTGAAGGATAGTACGCAATCGACTTAGATCGACATGAACGGAGCTCAGACGCTGGCCGAGAAAACATTAGCAAGTGGATAATCGCTACAATTGTGGTTGGATCTAAATGATGCGAGCTATAAAATGCGCTTGTGTTCTATGAATAAAAGGTTTCTGATCGTAGCCCATTCTTGGGTTTTTGATTCTCAGAGATCCACGCGGTAAGTGAGATGGTTAGAACTGCTAGTTTTCTGATCCAAAGTAGGGCTATGTCACAGCTAGTGTGGCTGTGCGGAGGGGAAGCGTATTCGTCACCCAATAAACACCGAGTGTCATTCATTTTGGTTACGGGGACTCATGAGTCACTTTTGAGCCTGGTTAGAGCACCATTAATTACTGCCCAAATTCGCGGGACTATACTCAGCAAAACAGCCCTTTTATGCTGATGTAGACTGACCCCCGTCTTCAAGCCGATACTCCTGTGGCTAGCACAATCGGTGCGGTTGCACTTCTTGCATATTAACCTTGTGATCTATCCACCTCAGTTGACTACGGAAGTTTTTCCCATCCATGTCCGAACACGGTGGATCAGTGGTCGGCCAGCACGAGCGAATCCAAACCGGGGACATGAAAACTATTGAGGGCTGTGATTTTTCTTGACTTTAGCTTTAATTTCAAACATAAAATTCAGAAGACGTATATTGTGAGATGACGTCGTCATTTCGTGCATTCTTATCAATCACAAAAACATGCGACGTTGGAACATAAACAAAATTCAGCTTCAGATGGAACCTTTAAACTAACCGGCAATAGTTCGTCCTGCACAATCCGAACAGGAAGAGATTAAAGAGCAGGTGGCCAACGGGACTGCTCTCCAAAGTGCTCTACCCAAAGAGAAGGACGGCGGCACTGTCTCTAATTGTCTCGTTGACTTATAACTTCCCTGGACCATTTGTGTGGATCAATTGGAATAGTCTGCAATAATTGCTTACTGCTCTTATCTCTATTCCTTAAGCCCTCTGAGTCCTTGTCAACATAGGAACACCGTGTTAATTCGCACTTAACGGTTTGTCTGACCACATTGTGCTCGATGACAACGTGACTTTTCTTATACATTGCAACAGACTCACTGATTTCTCTGATGTCCATTAACCGATGCGATGCCTACTACTAGTACCGCAAACAGAGGTTCCAGCATTGTGGTGGAGATATTGTTCTGCCGAAACCCGGTGTCCTTAGGCTGAGGGTAAAATTTCGTTAAGCAGGGCACCCTAGTACTTTCTGTTGACTGAGAGCTGTGATCGCTTCTCAGGCGTCTATTGAGGAAAACATTGGATACCTTTTCCGGAAAAGTTCGTTGGAAATCGACATGATCAGAGTCGACACAAGTGTTCTAGACTTGGCAGCGGTCCATTATGGAAGCGCGCCACCTTGGGCCAATGTCTTTGTGATCTTTGGGCAGCTGCCGAAAGATGCCAAGCAGTACCTCGGTGGCCACTGTGCCTGAAGACCTTGGTACTAACAGACAGCCGATGGTCGGCATACAGTTGCAATAAATTCTCGCCATTTTCCTTACATTTGATAATCTACGTTTTCTCCTGATTTAGCTACTGTGGAGCTCAGAAATCTGCTTGCGATTTCATATTCGCTGCAAATATAACAGCGTATTAAGTAATGTGCATTGCGGAATAGCGTATTAAGTTCGCGGTAGAAAGTGTCCTTGGCATCATCAGAAATGCAGTCCGTTAGGGCCCAGTCAGCACCGACAAACAAGAAATATCTAGTACTTCCGTGTGCTGACCATACTCAATATTACCAAAGGCCGTTCCCGGGATTTTAATCAACACTTTGCTTCCTGGTAATCAGGTTTAATGAAGGGACATCCTAAAAGCAATATTATGCTTGTCAAAGCATTGCTACTGGTAGAATCTTCCCCCCTTGTCCTCGCATGGCTTCCCCGTAGAAATCTTCTTTCCGGTTGACCTGCAGTCGAGTGCTCCAGATATTTTGCACTCACCGATCCATATTCACTGCATCTCCCTCCACTTATTTCTATCGAAAAATTTCCTGGTTGGTTCGGTGTTCTTACTTTGTAGCTTTTTCTAGTACACTTTTCCGCCCTTCCAAATGCTTTGTCGTCGTCTGGCCTGTCCGACGCTTTGATCAGCTTCATCCAACCCTGACTGATGTCTGGCTTATGCTTTTTTCATGGTTTATTTCAGCTTAATTATGCTTTCTAAAGTGGGCCAACTCGCACTGTCCCGCACCGCCTTACTGCTCTGCGACATACAAGAAAAGTTTCGTCCTCACATATCTCACTTCCCTGCCATTGTCGAGGTGTCACGCCGGATGTTGCAAGCTGCTCGGCTCCTGGGAATACGGACGGTTGTCACTGAAATGTACCCTAAAGGTATGCGATAATTGCTAATCTTCCAGTGTTTTTCTCTTACACACGTTATTACTTTATTCTTATGATATCTGTACGTCACAGTCGTAGTCTGATGAACCAATACTAGCTATCAGAGGGCAGTTAATGATCACTTTTTACTTCTATCGGAGTTCTCAGAATTGCGCGTCGCGTCCACATTTCAAGACACGGCTTCTTCTATTGCTTTTCTACTTGAGGCCACAACTGATGATATTGAGTTACCCTCCACTGTCATGCATGCTCCCAATCTCGCCTGACATATTTACTCCTCACACGTTTCACGACGCAGTGGTTGTAGTTCCCACTTTGAAACTCTGCTTCGGCCACATCCCGAAGGAGCCGATGAAACGACTGTCTGTTGTCCAACTGTTTGGGCGCTGATCAACTAAGCTTAGTAAGGATGAATTTTAATTGTAGTGGCTAACTTCATCCACTAACTATTTTCGAGCACGTGTGGTGTACCACGGTGCGTGGATTATATTCAAACGGGTTGAACTTAAGCGCTTTGTCCGAGACATCACTTGAAGCATTTTTAGGCTGAAGCCGCCTGATTGTTCCGTGCTCGTGCACACTGGTCAGTGATCTCAGGGGTCAATACGCACTTTAGCACTCTCGTTCGCGTTTCCATCACCTTTTTTCTTTTCACATTATGCAACACTTTTTTCGGGCAATTCAGTCTGGTTTCTTCTCTTTTGGGAAATCCGTAGTTTCCTCTTTAAATTTTACTCGTTAGCATATATCAAAGGGCATAATCTTAACACATCTTAGTGGACAGTTTTGGCTGGCGGTGGAATTTTCCCCACCATTCATTACTTGAGCGCACTGGGTATGAATTGTTGAGAACGCTCGTAGTTCGACGGGTGGACAAGTGCACTCTCTCATCCACATCCTAGACCCCAAGTATTCTCAATAATTACCAACATCTGCCGATTGTCTGCATTGCATTTTTCGTTGTATACACTTGTTCGATGGATTGATCGAAAATTTACTCGACTTTTCTTTTCAGATCGGCGTTCGGTTTCACATGGGTACTCCATAAGAATCTCACTTGACGATTTTGTTTCTGAGCCCTTTTGTTTCACTGGCGATCAGGGCAATTCATCTATGCGCTTCTCCACCTAAGTATTTGGATTAGAGTTGTTTAACCGAAACAAGCGTTTCGATGTCCCCACTTTAAACCCGAGATATATGTCTGTAAAGAAAGAAGAAGAGGCGTCAGCAGTACGCCCTACCGACGTTTCGCTACCACACAACCACCGCCTGTCACGCGAGAGCCACCCGGCCCCGTACGCAGGCTCGAACTCGCGACCTCCGGATTGCGAGACAGATGCCTAGTCCTTTCGGCCACGGGTTGGAAGGTTGGAACGCCATGTGAACCGCCTTAACTACAACAAACTGTCAATTGAGAGAACAAAAACAATGTGTTGCAGGGCCTGAAGAAAGCTGGGTCGTTTGTTGTGGGTCCCATTTTCGGAATACATCTTTCTTTCTCATATCAGCAAATTGCTTTGCGCTCAATCATTATTGTTTCACAGACTTCTTCGAAGCATTTAAGATGTTTTATGTGAACACTTCAACAACAGCATCCTGTCTTCTTGAGTGGGCTGAAGTTACGGAAGTTTGATGTTTTGCCGCTCCTCCATCCATGGCTTTTATTTTTCACATGCCGAAGGATGACTTCTTTCGTCTGCTTTCATATGCTCTGTGAGAGTGTCGAAAATCGAGAACCAACACGTTGGTCTTGTGCGGATGACGTTCGGGTGCTTCAGTCTTTCCAGTTTCCCACAAATGCTTAGCGCATACGTGTAGAGTACGCAATGCTGTCGAACGCACTGGTTACACTAGACACTCCGCAGCAAAGGGCAACCGAATGTGTGATGGGCTTGTTCCATCTGTCATAGCAACTGCGACTCATCATTATACATGTCAGCTAGAGGAGGTGGTGAAACACCGCTATTGTACCGCAATACATAAAGGAAATACATACATACATACAATACATAAAGGAAAAATAAATACGACAGTTGCATGCCAGCTGAGCTACCAGCAACGGATAGGCCTCGTTCCGGTAAGCTACCAGCCAGCTACTAGGCAAAAAGAAGAAAAAATATGTTTTACCCTACGAACTGAGATCGTAGATGGAGGGGGGAGGCTAAAAGGGATAGGGAGGGACAAAGAAACTCACAGCGGGAACGCCACTGAGGTCGGCTCCTTGCCATGTCAGCAAGTGTATCCAGCCAAACGTGTTCATCGCCTTTTGGACCCCAACCAGGGAGCCGTGAAGCTCCAACCGAGGCTAGCTCCGAAGTGAGGGACTTCATTCCCCTGGACCAAGTCATCGCTTGGCCACCCCTCCTCTTCTTCCACCCACATCCCCGGTGAGCAAACAACGCACGTCGAGGGAGTCGGTGGGCTGGCATGCGCAACACGTGGCCAAGCCATCGGAGTCTGGTGCGAGAAATAACGGTGCTGAGCGGTTCATTCCCTTTTTTGGGCCGTAAACAAGGCGTCGAACACGCTCGTTACTCACGCGGTGTTCCCACCAGGTGTGAGCCAAACTGCGAAGACACCGATGGTCGAACGTAACTAGCCTCTTTATGTCCACCGATGTTAGGGGCCATCGAAGTGTAAAGTGGGAGTTATCTTCGTCTACGTGGTGACCTCTTCCTAACCTATGACGCTTAGAAAAAGCCTTGCTCAGACCATTCACTTGAGCTGTGCCTTGCACCGTCGAGGAGTATACCATTTATTTACTCATTTAGTCACGTTTGCTGCCACCTCGGGAAGTACAAATAGCCCCAAACTAAGGGGTCATCAGCTAAAGTTGGCCGCGCATTACAGCCGGTTGTAATGTCGCCGGATTTCCCCCCCCCCCTCCGTACTTCTCAGCCGGAGGACGCACCTCCAGCTTACATCATTTCTGCGCCTATGTTATCGTCTTTTGAGCGGTGACTCAACGGTACATTGCACCACTTGAGTTGCATGAAATGACCCACGTTCATTGGGTGACGACAAAACGCACTGTGTTCGCAAGCCTCCCCCACTCCCATGAAATCGCGGTAGGCGGACTGACATGTGTGCTGATACGAATAGTACAGTGAGTCCACGGATGCGCGGTTTACCTTGTGGGCTAAGTTTCTTATTCAGAACCTATATAATTAACACAGACTATTCTACGGGATATACCAAACCTAAGCTATTTTTACTCGTATTATACCGTTTTCCCTATTGTTGCATCGCTGGCCGCATCACCAGCGAACACATGACCGAGACGTTGCAGACTTGTTATGATCGTCTCTGAGCTTCAGCGAGCATGATCACTAAAGTGGTGTCACCTGGAGCCTCATGGCAACGTAATGTTCATTGGTCTATTTCGTTCTGACACTCTCTTTATTATGTCACTCAAATTCACTAATCTGTCGTACATTCATACACCCTATTCTCTCAGCCGTCTCACTTTGCAAACTGGAAGCGCATGCTCCTATTTTCACAATCTTGCTTTACATGGGTCCCCAAAATCAGTGGTCCCTTTTTAACCTGAGTGCAAGCGTGTGAAAACAGCTACTTCAGAGGATTCCGTTAGTTGGTGGCTCTCCTTATCAGACTTCTCTACAGTTGATTGAAACTTTGCGGGTATTGCATTCGCTTCCAAACTTTATCAGTAATTTTAATTAGTGGCCCTATTCTATTCGTGTCAAACTAGTCATCCGAGTTACCACTTCTATTCACCCAGGCAACCAGACTCTTACGACCGTCTGCGATATTTCTTTGGAACTTTTCCTCACCCAAGCCGTCATCTATGACATGGCTCCATATTTTTAGAGTCGTGAAAGTTGGTCCCAATCTGAAATCATTACCATACTAACCGGTCACTTATACCTTGTTCTCTCTTTTTTTGTCACGTTCCATTTGAAGTTCGTTTTCTCTACTGTTTCACCCAACTCATATTGACTTGGACGTCCGATGATTTCTTATCGCTTTTCTCCGCCGTAGACCATGGTTGTTCCGCGTTCATCGTGCGCTAGCATTTTTCACACCTGTGATTGGTGTTCTTTAATTATTTTTCTTACTTTTAGGTTTGGGCAAAACGGTTCCAGAATTGGGTGATTTGAGTGGTATCCCGGTGATTCCGAAGACCGCATTCAGCATGTACACCAGTGAAGTGGCCGACTTGTTGGAGTTGGGCAAACAGATAGACTCAGTGCTCTTGTGCGGCATTGAGGCGCACGTTTGTGTTCACGCAACCGCATTAGATCTGAAAGAGCGAGGCGCAGATGTGCATTGCGTGGTCGACGCCTGTTCCTCCCGAAATATGGTGGACCGGTCAGTTTTATCATTCTTCATTCATTGTATATTTATCGTCATCAGCTTGCCTTTTGTCTTATCTTCCGGGCATACTGAAGCGTAACAAAGTCACACGCCAGTATGCTATTGTTTTGGACACGCACCCCAATCATCCACAAATTCCCTGCCACTCCTTAGTCTGAGAAAAAGTGCCACAAATTCGGGCCGCATGCTGAGTTATGGACACTGGCAACTTGTCAGCGCATTGTCGAGTTGCTAATTTTTTAGTATAAACTCATTATTTTGTTCCTTAAAACACCGTTGTCGAATTTCGTTCAACATATTCGGTCACCACAGCCGTTTTTACTCATCCTGATAAATGTGAACATTGCTCAATTCTGTTTACTTATCCGTAATCGTTGCGACACACTCCAGCTTGAATATGCGTCAGTTTTCTCATTGGTTTTGTAGGCAACTTCCCTTTAGATCTTTCTTGCGGTATTCAAATGGCGACTTGATGCATTACCTGATTTAACCCATGTTCCTAGGTAGCCTGTATAACGCAGACAGTGTGCTTGTTAACCTGCCCCACAATTCTGATATAGGCGAATTCAACTATGAGTTCGTCTGAACTTGATATCTTGTCCGACGTTGCACGCTTTGTCTTCACAACTTGAAATCGTCATCATATCAAGAATGAGCTTTATTAGCCTGATTAATATCCTTTCCCTATTCCATTATCAGCATGGTTGCTTTCCATCGATTGAGTCAGTCCGGTATATATTTGACAACCTGCGAATCCGCACTGCTCACTATCCTCTGTGGATCGGATCATCCTCAGTTCCGGGAAGTTCAGAAAATCATCGTGGATATCAGTCCGGATAGTGGCCTACTGGCTGGATCAGGTTCGATGAACCCGTTCTCTGGCCTAAAGACCTAAAACCTCTCTTGAACCGGTTCCTGTTTCTCCCTTTTGCAGTACGTCTGCTTCCCCATTCCGGTTCCGTGTGATCGATTCAGCCAGTTATTTTGCTTTAGTGGGCATTAGGAATTTCGGCGCTTAATTCTCAATCAATGCTTTTTCATCTGTACCTTTGTTATTGGGCTAACCGCCTCCCATCCATTTCATTGAAAGAATCATATCTCACGCTTGACCAATGCGGGGACTACATTTCGAATGTAACAGTGATTTTCCCTCATTGTGGTATCACGTTAGGCTGCTTGTATGATTACCAGTTGTATGATTACCAGTTGCTTAAATCAAAGGGTCGGCTCGCATAAAGCATTGCGAATTGAAGTTATTTGTTGCTTTTCGGCACACTTTTCGGCGCACAAATGCACTATTCTGATCCGCACCTCTGTTCCCCAACTACTCATCACACCGTAGGATCACACAACATGTAGTTTATTATGCACGTTGTACTGTTGAGCGGAATAAAATAGTGAATATACATTATTCCTATACAATCACTTCTTTTTGCTTTTCAGGAGCACTCATTAATTTTGGGCGATCGCATTTGATATTAACACAAGTTATTTTTCTGCATCTATACCACATCACCTATCGCAGATTTGCAGTGAACCCTTTCAAAAAGCAGTATTAGCGAACATAAGTTTTGATAGTTCTTTTTCAGGCTAATACAATTATACACCAACTCAATCAGACAGACTATTAAACTCGTTAAAAAAGGAGGTAGAACCAATGTTTAGAAGAAGTCAACCATCGCTATGGATCAGGTCAATGTCTGGGCCTTTATGCGATCCAAGTCGATTGGGCCAGGGTAGCCCTAAGGCCTTAATGAATCGCTTCTGAATGCAAAGATTCGGTTCTTGTAGGCGAATTGCGATGGCCCCAACGGCCTCTAGTATCCGTTTGCGCATATACCTTGATCGATTATCAGGGACATTGTAAACAATGTGGAATGTGATTGGTTGGTTTTGGGTTGTGTGCAGCTATGGAGGAGTTGCGTACTCTTCTGATTCCAGCCGTTAGCCTTGCGGGGCGGTGCTCTTTCATTCTGCCGGCTAGGCACCTAGTTGTACGACCAATCTATCCTGCTCTACAGGAACAGGTGAATGAATAGATACACATGGAACAATCTGTCTGATCGCTTTCATTGGTATATAATTGTACTAGCCTGAAGAAGTATTATCAACAACGTATGTTCGCTGACAATGCCTTTCGACTATCTAATGGGCTTTTTTAACACAACCCTTTCACTGGCCTCACTCATAGTCAACAAGACGCAGCTTTTCCAGGCGAAGTAAGATCTAACACAAGCACATTTCTAAGTGGATGGTTTTGTTTTACACATCGGTATCGTGTTTACATTCAACTGCCCGCTAAATCAGACAGGTGCACTGGATCGACCGAACCTCCCGCCGATCGATTATGCTTATCACCAGTATTTTCGTTAAAAATCCTTGTTATGCGGCCGCAACCAGTGATGCTACGCTTGTGGACATTGTCGTATCTTGAGCATTGTAATGCCCTACCGGTGGTCCGTGGTGCTGCAACGTATAGATCGAAGGACCCTCCTCACTACCTCGCTGTCGCGTTACCTGGGAAAGGGTGTAAATTTACTTAACCAATTGTTAGAATGGAGGCCCGACTGGCGAATCGACTACATTGATCTCACTTCGTTGCCGGACACCCTTCATTCCCACAGCTAATTACCATGCCCATTCCAGCCTCATCTGTCCGCATCACAATCATGGGCATTGCACAACTCTTTCGCGTCTATGTATAAGTCTTTTCAAGTTGCAATCCGGCACACGTTACAAATTTGGTCACCTCGAAATGTGGTTCTTCCACATCGTCGCACTGCATTGTACGTAGTGACATTGCGCGATCATTATTGGTATATTAGCCATCTTGATCGCAATTAAATATCGAGGGTTCTTCTTACGGCATTTGTCATACCGGCTTACCCTTTACGTTAAGCATTATCTGCACACACACATATATACATATAGGTGTGTACAATACTGATGGTTATATATGTGATTCAAAGACGTGTTGAAAACTGTGACTCTATCTATGGGGCAGATCCTTTCATGCGTGTTTACTCGATTGTTTTTGTTCATAACGTAATGTTCACCGTACCACAATTCTGCGACACAGAATCATTCACTCGCACCGAGGTTCATGTACTTTCCTGTCCAGCATACCTGTGTATCAGTATACCGTTTCTTAGTCCATGCTATCGTTTGGGAGGTGGTTCGTTGTTGGCGGGCTTCAGTTTGATGTAGCGACCCCGTTTTACGCGAACGTTTTATTTTTCTGACTCCGCGACGCGTCACCGACCCATTTCTGGGGCTATGCATCAACCGTTAGGGTCACACAAACGGATACGTGATAATGTATACAGAGGAAAGGCAAAGGAACGTTGTTGTGAATCTTTAGAGAATGCCACTGGAAAAGTCATAGCCAAATGAGATGGCTATAACGCCAACTTTTTGAGTCCTGTTTAATAATTCGCTCCCGGGGGAGGGAGAGATGCCTTTCGGAAACTTATGATCGATCACATGTGCCCAACTACTGACTAGAACCATGTGTATCAGAAGACATCTAGGTCATCTAGACAATGGGTGAAACAAAAATCCAGGGCCCAAGGAGACAGTCCCAGGGATGATCGTGTTAATTCGCTCGATCTTTTTTACTGTACTTCTCTCTATGCTTTGAATCTGTTGGACTCTTGTTCCTAGTTACTTTAATTACCCCTTCCTATTGTGTTATCGATATCATTAATTAATTAATCGATAATTAATTAATCGCTTAATTAATTAATCTATATCATTAATTTATCCCTTAGATTACGTTCTTGCTTTTATCGCAACACTTTTCCTTTCCTTTCTATGCCAAAGATCGATTGGGTACCCGTGTGCTTTTCTAGCCACCATGTGTCGATATTTTGTACATGACCATAATTTGCTGATGAGCGTGTCTCTAGCATTGCAAGGAACAAACGTTTATCTGTTTACCTACTTCCACCTCAGCATCAACTTTTCTGTTGCACGTCTGCGCAACCCATAACTCTTCACCTACAAGTGAAAGCTGATAGGAAAGCAGCTGAACCAATTTAACCTTACAACAACTCCGTAACACTGAATACTGTATTATAAAGCAAGTAGAAATGAATTCTGTACAACTCTTTCGAAATATGGTGAAAAACGTTAAAAAATTGTCAACCGTGAATATCGTTATCGTTCCAATGTAACACTTAAAATATCTGACTCACGGTATTGCAGGTCTCACAAATGTGACATGTCATCGTAAGCGTGCAATCGTTCTCTGCATGGAATAGTGGTAAAATATAAATCTAACAACTTTTTGAACTGTTGCACAGATGTTGCCCTCATCACATGTTCAGGCAGTGTTCCAAATATTTACCATTCTCCGTTCGAACCACAGTGAATGGGGAAAACGCTTAACATCCGGCACGACAAGGTTCTATCTGTGTCCGCCTGTGCTGCATGACTTTCGTAAGTGCAGCATTCGCCACAGCATGTGGAACTCACCGAGATGTAGAATACGGTAGGTCATAATGAGGTCGACTCGCACCCGACGGTAGGACAAAGTGTAGAGTCCTAGTTTCTCGCATCGGTCTTCATACCCCAAGCCACCTAAACTCGGGATGAGCCTGTTGGTGACGTGTTGGACCCGTTCGATATTTTGTGCCTCGCCTCGGGTAATCGGAAAGTAGGCGAACGAACTGTACTCTAGCGTTGGTCTAATGATGGAAGAGGCGAGTGGCAACCTCTTCAGACCATGTGCCGAAGCTACGTTTGGGCGCCCAAAGCGTGCGCAGTCCGTTACGATATAGCCTGTTCGTGTTGTCCACGGACTTCAACTCGTAACACGAGAGTACACCTAGGTCCTTCACGGAGCGTGTGAGATATAGCGGTTGACCGTCACTGGTGTAGGTCCGACCGTCAGCACCCTTCCCCAGGCTCATAAGTACAGACTTGGCTGGGTTAACCGGGAGATGAACCTCTGCAGACCATGTGGATAGGTGTTTAAGGTCTTGCTGAAGTAGGCCACAGTCGTCGGGAACGTCAATTTCTCTCCGAATCTCCATGTCGTCCGCAAACAATACACACGGCGACCGGAGAAGCTGAGGTAGATCCTTAATGTGGTTGAGGAACAGAGTGTATCCCATCACAGTGCCTTGAGGCACTGTTTGATCAGGTCCATCGATATCTAGATCTAGAGCTAGTAATGCCCTGGCACTTCACTCTGCCTTAACTCTCTCCTGTGTGTTTACTACCTTATATTACTCGGCTAACACAGTTGACGCTTCGGAGATTCATATGCAGTTACATTGGTCTGTTAATCCAAGCTTTCTCTTTTCTTTCGCATATGAGTAAAACTGCACTAAATACCACTTTGCACGGTTATGTGCTACTCGTATGATTTTGGTTGATGGTTCCGATTGTTTCATCCACTTTCACACTTCTGTCCCTTCTATGAACCCGCCGCTTCCCCGGTCTGCACCGGAAAAAGAATTGAGAATGCTCGTGTTGTGATAGGAAACGACACTGAATGCCCCAAATGATCTTCCCAACCGTGCATATTGCATCCCTGCATAACCTCCAACCATTGACGATCCTGCATGCGTGAGCATGTTGCACATGTAAATATGATCCGTCCCTTCATGAGCACGGTTTCTTGGCAACTCGAAAGCAATTATTATTATTGTGGTAGTAGTAGTAAACTATAGCAATGCCACAAATGAGGCCCATATATCTGACCCGCCGGTTCACTCGTGTTTACACTTACACATGGAGGTCATCGCGTCAGGCAAAACAAGCATCGTTTATTGCAATAGGAGAGACGGAAAGAAGTTGAAGCGCATGTTTTTCACGGATTTTTTGATAGAACAAACGTCTTTTGTCAAGACATCTGCGAGCACTGCTGTGTCACAGTTCCATTGTAAACAAGTCTATTCTTCAATTGCTTACTGGATGGATATTGACCATTCATCGACTCTTTGGCACCACTCCAGTCTTGAATACAGCTTATTCTCATGGACGGCTCAATAGTTCCTCGCCCTGTTCGATTCTGATTGGCCGTTTTCCTAATCACTAGCTATTCGTGTCACAGCTACCAATCATGCTCCTCCGACTTGCCACTGATTGCTTGAGTTAACGGAATGGGCAGAACACGAACATTGGACAGCCTATCGTCCATTGAGCCGCTCCTCTGGGTAATTTTCCATTGTGCCCAAAGCGATGCAGTCAGACGATGCGTCCGGCTTCAGATCGTCTCCTGTCCCCGTGGTTCCCGCTATGGACTCGACCGCTTGGCGCCTGCATTCCAAGAGTCGGGTGCATAATATTTTCAAACGTGCGTCTGTTTTCCCACTAAGGCAATCCATGACATCTATGGTATCCCCTGCTAAGCGCCAGCGCTTTGCTCGTCTTAGCATCAATGCACGAGAACGGCGACGTATGCACGACTTAAACGACGCACTGGATGACTTACGTTCTGTGATTCCTTACGCACACAGCCCATCCGTCAGAAAGCTATCGAAAATAGCAACTTTACTTTTGGCAAAGAATTACATTCTCATGCAAGCCGATGCAATTCAAGAGCTGCACAACATTCTACTGTGTTTAAATTCTCAATCTGTTCAGACAGAAGATCAGAGTGCGGTGGAGTTAGTACTGAAGACACAGGAATAATTGCAACCTCTCAAGTACGCGGTCGTGTTATCATTTAAGCCACCACTCACGGATTCACTTCCAATGTCTTCAAATTTACTACTCTATCCCATGGATCCGCGTCATTTCCTCAATCACTCAATCTGTGTGCATTTACTTTCTTCTTGACTGCAAGCGTCTCTCTGCCCGAGCCCTTGATTTATAGGATCGACACGAGCCTGGCGTTCCTCAGTTGCACCTCCTCAGGCGATAAACGCTTTGTTTCTGTGCCATTGCGAACCGTTTTGCAAACACTCCATTGTATTATCATTTTCCCCCTCCATCATGTGATCTAGTTCTCATCCGGTCTTATTTCTGAAATCTGCGTACTGTATCGCATGGATGTGATATGGTTCTATGCGATCGAAACTGTGACAATGGCAAGAATATAATACTTTATCCATCACCTGTTCTTATAAGTTGTTTTAAATGATACAGCTAGAGCTATGATCTTGCCCCACGACGTTGGCACCCAATAAAGTCGAGGTTTATTCTTCGTCAATTTGTAACCTTTTCATACCTTGTAATTCTGTCCCAGGGATGTTCGTTTGTACGCAGTTGTACCACTAATTCATACTCGGTCACTAAGCATATTTTTGCTCCGTTGGGCGACACTTCCTTATTTACGCGTGACATTTGCGCCGTGGTGTAATACGTTACCGCGTTCTCTTATCTTGTGACATTGGTTGGGTTGAATTATATATATATATATATATATATATATATATATATATATATATATATATATATATATATATATATATATATATATATATATAAGGAACAGATCCGTATGTACGGGAATGATCATGCTCTTGTATGGGTGCATGTTGACACCAGTTTTTAGCTTTTTGGATATTCTTGGATCATCCCAGAGTATTTCATTAGGTAAGCTGTCGGTTGAGAATCTGGATAATAACACTCCTAGATCTACGAATCCGTCGAGTTTTGTGTGGAATGAGGTAGGGTTTTCACGTGTCCTTATTGCGGTTCGTATTCTGTTTCACAAGACGGCGTATCTGATGCGGAAAATGGTTGTTCTAGCCCTTCGTATCAGTAGAGTACATTTTGTGTTGCGGAGTCTGCGATGTGTTGTATCTCTGTTAGGTAGGTAAGAGTACATTTTCTAGCGCGACATTGTGAAAGAGCATCGATTTTTGCTTTGGACTTCGCAATCAAAGAGGCTGGATGTGAAGGTGCTTGCAACGTTCGCGATACTAAACGTTTGATGAATGACCTCTGTACATTATCTATAGTTTCCCTGTCTAACTTCCACACTTTGCCACAGATGAAGTTCCATTATTCGAGTATAGGACAAATGATGGTTTTAACTGATCCCAGTTTGACATGGGCTGTATGAATTTTTGTGGGCTATGTTAGTCACTGATTGTCTAACTCGAGCTATTCGGTTTTCGGGTTCTTCAGAAAAGCGGAAGTAGAAAGAATACCGGCTTCCAATACCACGGGCAAACTGCCGTATGGACATACTTTTGTTGTTAAGTTTAATTAACTCATCGGGGATCGAGAAAACATATGACATAATGTTTGTCTTGTCGGTGGCGAATTTTATCAGCTACTTCTCTGCCCGTTGTTCAAGAGATTGCAGATCTTGAATTAAAAGTACTGTGCTCTGAATCGCATCACGCCGGAGTTTATAAACAATCATGATATCATTAGCAGGTAGAGAATCGGCCGTTTTTGATGGACATGCCAATATCGTTGATGTAGAGCAGAAGAAGCAAAGAGCCACGTACAGTTCCTTAGATGGCGCCGCTGGTGGTTTGGTCATCTAAAGTGACTATTTGAAATCGTTTGCTAAGGTAGGAGAAAAGCCAATTTAAGTGTGGGTCCCTTACTCCAAAGGATTCTACCTTTTTCAATGCCGTTTGTTAGGTACAGAGTCAAATACTTTTTCTTTTTCCAGAAATAAGATCACTGCATATACAGAATCTGTGGATTCTCAAATGTTATTAAGGTTGTGTGGCAGGTCGTGCAGGAACATCTGTCGAGGTAACCATGTTCAGATGTGTTAAACAGGTTCAGAGAATTAAGAAATTCCATCAACGTTTTCTTGACTAGTCTTTCAAACAGGATGGCGTTGATGGAAGTAGGCTGAATCGGTCGGTAATTGCTGACATTTTGATTGAGACCACTTTTGTGGCGTGGGATGATGAATGAACTTTTCAATCTATCAGGAAAATAGCTAGTTTTTAACGATAAAGTGGACATATTCAACCAAAGTAATGTTAAATCTGCCCCTTTTATTTAAATAACAGTCGAAGGGATGTCGTCGGATTCCAACCTTAAGGGAAGGTCTGATGGTTTCCATTAGCTACTGAATAGTGTTGAGAGAAATTTCGACACCGCATTGATTTTTGGTTATTGTAGATTGAGGGCATTAAGGTATGGGGTCATGAAGGCAAAAAAGAAAGCGCCAATCACCTCACAAATGATAAGTGGGTCATTAAAGGTTTTACTATGTTTATTCAAGAGTCTCGTGAACGGAGAATAGCTGTCACTAGTTCTATGACGAAGAATAGCAACTAGTTTCTTTGTATTGCCACCCTTTCGTTGACCACGTTCTTCCTCGTTTTTGAGTCTTATCCTTTGTGCATGTTTTCTCCTATTGGTCCATTCGTGTACTTGCAATGTCTCCGGTTCTGTGAAATCTTTCTAGCAATTCTCGCGTAGTGATCCAAATGACACTATTCCATATATGATAACCGTTGCCTAATGGTATCCACGGCATTGAAAGTGTCTGGCTGTATGCTACACTTACTACAAGACAGATTTCCGTGCGTTATTTTTAGTGATTTTACGGATTCCATTTTATACCAACTAACCTGTGTTGGGACTCATCTTTGATTACTTTTATTCTACTTGAAGGCATTTGGCCGACCCATGGCCTTAAGGATTACAAATCTGCGTTGTTATCTGGGGGCGCTAGTTCGGGCCTGCGTAGGGGACCGGACGCCCTTCGCAGTATCCTCAGCCCACACGCGACTGCTGGTGTTTGCGTGGCAGCGAGGCACCGGTACACAGTACCGGTTGGAGAAACGCAGGTTTGACCCGCACCAGCAGTTTGAGCTATGGCGCCCAAAGGGTTGCGATGTTTGAGATGAATAGGTATGTGAGAATGCATTAGGAACTCAACACAAACAGTGCCTGATTAATGGCAACTAAAATGACATCCATGAAGATCCATTTGACACCAGCATCTCTTCGGGCAACTAGGGTCCTCCTAAAACCCGATCCAAAGTCACCCTCAAGATATTTCATGCAGCGACGGTCTCCAAGTTTACGGAGACTGTTTCGTCGACGGCGTGGACGCGCTGCTTTGCGCTTGTTTGACTCGAACTGTAGTAGAATCCTCTTTGGCTGCTCGTAGACTCCATCCCAGTCTTACTGGAGCTAGTCGTAACCACCTTGGCCATTCGAGGAGTTAATACATATGTGGACGTTAATGAATGTCTGGAATAAGCGTGGCCCCATTACTAGCATCGGTGGAACACCGTATACAGCCTGCGTCGGGTCTGACGGTGACACTCCGGATCTCACTCAACATCCGTTGAGGAATGAAGTCGCCAGTCCACTTACAGACAACATACCCGATCCCAGAGCTTTTGGACTTGCAAAGAAGGACACTGTGATTCAACGATCAAAAAATATCTAGACAAATGACATCGATTCCAACCAAGCTAACTACACTTTCGTTCCAACTTTCTGGTAGGTTTGTAGCGCATGACAGGTATTGACAGAAATCGTGGTGCTTCGACGTTGTAATGTTACTACATATCTATATGGTCCATTATTGTTTCAGCGATGATGTGAAAGGACTCGAAAGTGCCGTCCGGGGTTTTCTACCTTTTCGATTCAAAGGAATGTGTCCGCTATATTGTTCGTTTACCCAGGTATTACAAACGCACGGGACTGACTGTCTGCTACCCATCATCGGGAGAACTATTCGGCGTAAACAGTTTCTCCCGCCTCAACTCATACTACATACTAACACACCAGCATTTTTACCAGCCTATACAACACTGTGAATTTCCTCCTCAGTGAACGAAAACTGATTACTCCACACTAACCTAGTGTATATTGCAAAGTATATTTTCTCCCCTTGTCATTTCTGTCAGGCAGAGCAACCCCACCACAATCGTGCAGCCTTTGTTTTACCTGTCGCATCGTTTGTTTATGCTGTGGTCTACGTTTGGCAGATAGACAACTCGATATGTGAGGCGAAACTACGGGAGGGGGGTCATCTCCATCGCGGTCGATCTCAATTAGCTCACTGCATTGGATCGAGCACAGTGGGCAGGCAGGCACTAATAGACTTCCTGACTGGGTGGTGGGAACGGCGTGCCGCATGTCTACGCAAGCAAATTATCAAACCACTTCATCGACGTCTTAGTGAGAGATGTGGACTGACGCGGTGGGAAATGCAATTTATCAATGTTATTACGGATAATCTTGATAACCTTTTGAGCGGCGCATCTAGTCAAGTTTATGGTGTGCACTCGGTGATAAGTGGACGGACTAATCCCTACTCGTCAGACAGTCTTTTGTCCGGAACACGCCTCGCCACGTCTGTCAGTTTTATCGTTGCGCACACGTGTCCTCATGGGGTTAATCGCGCACTTGAGTCTCCCATTTGATGACTAGCACATAATTAATCGGCTTTCGCCGTCGATTGTCCTAGGTTGATGCAAAGCCATTGATGAGGCTCATCATTTGGCCTAACATTGTCCAATCTTTTTTCGGCGGTTTATATGAATCTTTTTGAAATACCTGGGTATTCCCCATCGGTCGCCGCAAATCAATACTTTTTGCTGATATTTCTATGCCATGCGGCTACAATAACCTTAGTAGTGAGGACTAAAAAGAGCATAAGGAGACACAATATCCTACAAACAAACGTTCGGGATCAATGTACATGCCGACACCGCGTTAATGCCAGCGGTTAGCTATCATATGAAGACGAGACAGTGAGACCATATAATTGCTACTTCCATCGTACTGCTTCGAACTCATCCTTAGTATCTCTCAATTCTTAATAAATGACAATCATCTGAGCCTCAGTTATAACAACAAAGTATGGTTGATGGGTTAGCAATGGGGGTCATATTTCTAACTGTCCTGTAACGCCCTCCGAGAATCATAAATATAATGACTAGATTGCGATCAGAATCTATTTGTATCAGAAGGCAACGTATTTTTTATAGGGTAACCAATGCACTGTTCCGATTTGCTTATCCTTGATTGGCTGCGTCTGGCAGAAACCCACCATGTTCATCGATCGACCCAGTTGGTCATGTGAGCTTACCAAGCGAGTCTCGCTCACGCATGCAGGCATTGCTGCTGGACCAGCGGCAGACAATCAGTCGCGCGACTTCATGCTTGTTCCTTCCTAGCACGTAGGCGAATTCCAATAGCTGCCATTACAATGCTCACACCACACCCCACTATTTTCAGTTTGGGCTCTTTCGGTCTTGAAATTCCGTACGCTCTTCCGCTGCGTGTTCTCTTTCTGTCTTCTCCGTCACCTCTGCTTTGCTGTTGGTTTTGTCGCTCACTCGTCGGCGAATGTTGTTTCACTTGAAAGTGGTTTCGCCGATGCAAACCGCTTCCCAATTTGACTTCATCATTTCTTTCACCTAATGGCGTTTCCATCATTTCTCTCTTCCACCGTTTTACTGCTCCAGCCGCCTGTTGTATCCTTAACACTTCGCCGACCCTTAGTGGTGGCTACCGTTTGACTCCGTGATCATAATTCCGTTATTGCCTAAGCGTTCTTTTTTCCAAACGGTCATACATCATCCCCAGGGAGTGTGCTTCCCATTGGAGCAGGCTTTTGGCCGCGGGCAACAAAGTTCTCGTTTTGCGGCTAAATAAATGTTGAACAGAGCTCAGTCCGATTTCCGGAGACAGTGTTTCTTCTTTCTAGAAGCAAGATATACGGATCACCGTTCAGTTCCTTAGCTTTGGTTAGTATTCTCTTTGTATACTTCACCGCCTTTCCATTCGACTGGATGTGGTAAGGGACGGTGAGGCGATGATCAAATTCCCACTTACTGAAAGTTCGGAACTCCTCAGCAATAAACTACGGTTCGTTGTCTGATACTACTTCCTCAGGGACTTCATGTCGATCAAAGTGACCTTGAAGCCTATCACTGCGTGAGCACTATTCGAAGGCATTGCATCAATCACAAAATAGTTACCGAAGTAATCTACCGTGGTTATCCAATCCTTTCCGTCTTGGGTGAACAGGCTAACTGCCGCCTTCTGTCATGGCTTTTCCGGAACTTCTCGAGGCGCCATGAGTCCTTTTGTTTGTCTAACGTCTTGTACATGACAAGTTGGGTAGTTCGATACGTAGTCCCGAATCTGACTAGCCCTCCCAGGCCAAAGCATAAGCTCCCTGATGCGTTGCATAGCCTTTGGAATTAACACTCGATTTCCTTTGAAGATCAAACCGTCTTCTACAACGAGTTTGTCACGAAAAAAACGGTGTTAATTCCGCCGACAAGCTCCTTATCCCCTGGCCATTCATCAGCTATTGTTCGTTCTAAACTTTTGTAACGTCTCAGTTGTAAACGCTCTCCGGTAACGGCGAGTTCCTGTGTTGCGTGAACCGTGTCGAGGTCCTCTTGTACTACATCTGCATCCGAAAGATTGGCTCTCGACAACGCGTCTGCGATGTACATTTGTGTTCCAGGCTGGTGGATGATCCCCAAATCGTATGTAAGAGGCCGGATGAGCATCCTCTGGAAACCACAAAACATAACATGGAGCGGCCTTTTAACGATTGAAACCATGGCTTGTGATCCGTATATACAGTGGTCTTTCGCCTAAAAGTGTAGTCGCTGAAGCGTTCGACCGCATACGTGATCGTGCGCATCTTCTCCATTTGTGCATGTCGGTGTTCGGTTGGTGTCAAACTCCGAAACCGAAAGTCCAGAGGTTTTCCGTTTTGCATTAACACCGCTCCAATTCCATGCTGACTGCTATTGCACTGTATCTCGAGAGGCAGAGGTGGTCGAATTAAGCAAGTACTGGGGCAGTCACAATCAGATATTTTAATCGATTGAAGGATTCCTCTTGTTCGATGTCCCAGTGTCAGTCTTCTCCTTTGTGCTTCAGTTTGCCTATAGGCGTCATTATTTCTGCCAATCTTGGTAAAAAGCGACTTAGTTAGTTGACCATTCCGTTCAACTGAATGACTAATTTCACGTCAATAAGTGGTGACATTTTTTATTTCCCTGATCTTTCATTGATCGGCTTTCAATCCATCGGAGCCTCTGGTTTACGAAGTTCTACCCTGTTGTGTTTCAATTTAATGTTTCTGTCAGCGCATCTTTGGAGAAACCGATCGATATTGCGGTCGTGCTCTTCCCGTTGAAATATCGCTGGCTTCGTGGCGACCTTATCTTAGCTTATTCCGTCCTAACTAATAACAGGCACCCAAACGCAGGATTGCTGGTCCGCGCCCTTACAGATCATCTTCGAGGGCACTCACTCAAACTGATGACTCGTAGCAGTCGCCTTCTGTGCCGAAGAAACAGTTTCAGTGTGCGTATAATCTTCGCTTGGAACGCCCTCCCTGAAGTTGTTGTCTCAGCGCCCAATACGGAGGCCTTCAAACAGCGCCTAGACGCTTGGCTCTTACCTCGCTGGTCTTCCACGTTGCTAAGATCTGGCTATTTGCCAAGCTAACACGCGGCGCTTCTATCATTTTGCTTCTATCCAACTCTGCCGAATTTACCTACACCACTCTCTTGTTCCAGGTATCCACGTTCCCACAGTCAACTCGCTGAATACTTGTGCTGAACACCCCTACTGCGTCGAGACCCACAACATCTGGTACCTACCGACGAGATCAGGACCTTGCCGTAAGATCCCGAGGCAGAACCACCGAAAAGCTACGCTTACTCGTTCTGCGCAAACCCGTGAAACTCGTGAATATCAGCACGTCGACAGCCGCACAAATGGCTCCTGGCAAATCTTCTAGTGTCTGTAATAGACGTTTTGCAATATTTCACTGGAGACTGGTAATCGTAGCCACCGGAATCTCCCAAATGGTGTGCCGAACGTCGTCAGTTAGCTCGATTCGTCATCTAACATGACCTGCCAAAATGCGGAAGCCAACTCAACCTTTGTGAAAAGCCTTATCAATAGTATAGTTTGCAATATACCGTCTGATGTTAGTAGGCTGTAGCGCTCTCTGCTAAGGGCGGCGTTAAGCGGTTTTAGACTGATACACACTCGTAAATCCCCGGACTTTTTGGTAACAATCGCGACTTGGTTGACCCACTCTGTAGGTTCGTCAACTTTGGTTATATCGCCGAATGTAACTAGGCACTCCAACTCCAGAAAATCTTCCGCGCAGCGCTACCGGCACCTTTCTAGCAGGCAAAGTCACTGGAACAGCAGACTCAGCCGTCGAACCTCCACAATCCGTCGCCAAAACTTTAGGATAATGATGACATGAATGCACACAGCGCTCTCGATCAAAAGAAATAAAAGTTCCAGGCTGGAATCAATACCCAGGATGAGCATAAAATCTCCAGTACAACGACAAACGTGAGCTTATGGCTGATTCCAGCCTTCGGATTGATGGCATTCAGCGTGACACTACCTTTCAGATGAACCCACCTAGCGCTCCATATTTTAGAACAGTTTTGTGCCTCGTCGCACTGCACTTCAGAACAGTGTTTCTCCGGCAAAATGTTGACCGTGACCGCCGCTTTTTGCTTTACCGTGCTGGATTCTACATTTGCTATGGAAATACTGTGTTATACATGTTTTCTCTGTGTGCATTTTGCACCAATGCTTTACTTTTGGCGTATTGTTCCATCTGCGAATTTGGTGGGTATTCTTCGGCTAATGTCGTAGATCTCACTGACTGGCCCAACTGCCGTCTGTGTCCGCCATCTTGGATTTCTTCTACAGCAAGCTAACCGGTATCTGCCAGACCACCAGCTTGACCGACGGCGTTTGAATTCGGCACACCAGTGGATACGTTGCAACAAACGGCTTCCGCAGATCTGACAGTCACAATGGCACGAACTGGTTGCCCACGGAAAGCTAAGCACAAAGCTTCCGAAATAAAGGTTAGTTTTGGCGTAGACAGCTATGTAAAACTTGTGCGATTTGGAATAGAATGCAGAAACTGCCGAAAATACTTCCATTCTCGATGTGCTCGCCTTAGTCTCAGTCAGATAAAAAGCTTAATAGTACGACTGATTCTCTCTGGTTCTGCACTGAGTGTACGTCTCTTCCACTCGTCAGATGTATAACTGTGTTGGCGCAGAAGTACGATAGGCTGACAAAGAGTGTACAGCAGGCAGCAGCCGTGAAAGATGTCGCGCATGAACCAGACAAATTGGCGCCTCGAACTCGATGCTCAACATCAAGCTCCAATTCAGCACAGGGTAAGAGTAACGATCCAGAGTTAGCCACCCTGACACTAGCGTTCGCTCATAAACATGCGTTCGCCACACATTCCTCAACAGAAGCACCCGCCACACTAAACACTGTTAGAGGGCCGACAACCCACGCGTTCGTTGTTGCTACCCATATGACGGATGCACCTCCCACTGCAACGCCGCCCGCTGCCAAACGAGTTACTACTGCCAAGACCACCACGGGACTCAAGACCCCATCATTTGTCCAACCGAAGAAAGGAGCCACTGGTCCCTCCAAAAAGGAGAACATGAAACACTACCACAATTCTCTAACTGTTATATGCTCTAATGTGACTGAATCCGGGGCGAACTCCATAATAGATAACGTACTAGACGAAAAAAAACAGTGGGACTCCCTGTGTCAACAAATAGGGGTTTAAACTAAACCAGTCAGTATGATGCGTCTCGTCCGTCAACCAAACTTCGTGCACTACGGTGAACCGCGGTTACTCCAGGCAGCACTTCAGTCAGGTAATGATGCAGAGGCAGTTCTCTTGTCAGCCACTCGCTTCCGTAACACCACATGCACTGTTCGAATATTTCCAGATGTTCGTTGGAGTGAACACCAGAAACGCAAACAAAAGCCGGATGACTTCCGTAAACAACAAGACGCAAAATCTTTCCTTACTCACGATGTCCCTGAGCTCCAGTCACTATGTGAGCTAGAAGTCAAAGCGCATGACTGGGATGAATGGCGTTTTATTCATGAAGTACTCCCACTCGAAAAGGTTATCGCTAATTCGACATCAAGGTTACCGCTATCACCTAACTACAAAATGTGTGGTCCCCGAGTGATGAAAGTATCATTACACTCCGAACTGATGGCAGAATATGTGATCAAAATGTAGTACAAAAAGCGTAAATTGTTGCCATCCGAAATACGTATAAAGGCAATAGACACCGGGCCACATATAGACAATGTAACATTGAGCAAGCAACCTACAATACAATTCTGTCATCGTGTAGCTCAGAACGGAAACATTGCCGAAACACTCCTGCAGCTGAAGGAGGACAGGGTAGTCACCCTCTTGCTGACATTGGGAACGCTATACGATAATCCGAACTGGCCCTAGGGTCTGCATTATAGGTTCTGCATAAAAAGCGACCAGCAGCCGACCCCGCAAGGGTCGGCATAGACCATCACCGGAAACCATCATACACAAACACGCTTCTGACCACCGATGCCCTCACCTGCTTGTATACTAATGCACAAGGTCTTCACAACAAGCCAACCGAACTTCGTATTCGTAAGGTCTCCACATCTTGGGACCTAGTTATGGTCACCGAAACATGGCTGAACACGGAGATCATGAATGCTGAGATTGCACTATCCGGCATGACTTCCGTACGGAACGATCGACCTAGCAGAGGAGGTGGAGTGCTCCTGTACTATCGATCCGACCTGCATGTTGATGTTATTGAGGACACAGAAACGAAAGTCCTCGATTCTCTCTGGTGTCATATGCACCTAAGACGTGGTGGTGTGTGTTTACTAGCAATAGTTTACCGCCCTCCAATGTCCACCTTGGAAATGGATCAGTGCCTAGCTTCTGCGATAAAACGAGTCCTGGCACGACCATATAATCACGTCCTTCTGGTGGGAGACTTCAACCTGCACGCAATCGAAGTTCCAGCATCGCACAGCGAACAATTCTAGGCGGACCTGCAAGAGGTGATTGCCGATGTACCTCTGTACAACCATGTCACCTCTCCCACGCGATTCCGAACGGGTGACACCCTCTGTATTGGAGCTTGTGCTTTCTAACGACGACACCGTGACCATAGATGCACCAGTTGGCCGTAGCGATCACGCGATGTTGCTCTTTCGTTACATCTGTTACTCGGAGTACATCAGTGAGAACAACGTGGAAACCTATGTCATTATACATTACGATATACTGTCCAACTTCGTTCAAGAAACCGACTGGTCCTTCCCGGCCGAGAAGTCGCCCGATGTCGCCTGAATGTTGTTCGTCACCCAATTCACTGAGCTAGTGGCAAATGCGTCAGAGAGCAAGGTCCTTCGCCTGAAGCAAGTGAATTCGTTCCTGAGGAGCCGTACTAGAAAATGCATGGCCTTAAGGGATTCAGGGTGGCGCACTTACAAAGTCTGTTCAAGTAACCTGACCTGGGGTGCTTACACAACTCAACGAATCCACTGCGTCAAGTTGATCCGCGAAGACAAACTGCAGCACCAACAGAACTTAGCGGCGAAATTCAGTACAAATCCCAACTTGCTGCATAGACACGTCAACAAGCTCCGCAGAGTGCAGCGCGGAATCCCGCTTTTACGTGCAACAGATGGTCTTGCGCGAACCGCACAAGATACAGCCAACGTGCTTCGCCAACACTTCCGGAGTGAATCATCATTTCATCCACGTTTTACACAGCTTCCATCACCACCAAGGATAAACCACATATCGTTCACGGCAGGCAATGTGATGAAAACGCTAATGTCATTGTGCGTGCACAGCTCACCTGGCGTGGAGAACATCAAACCGTAGGCCTTGAGGACAGTGGCCATGAACCTCACCGAACCAATAGCTCGGTTCTTCCAAAGTTGTCTTGACGAAATGCAGGTTCCGACAATGTGGAAACACGGACTAATCACTCCTGTTTACAAAAGTGGTAATCGTTCGGAGCCCTCGAACTACCGTCCAATCACTCTCGTCCCAGTTTTATCCAAAGTAATGGAACGTATAATTGCAGAGGCGCTCATGGGATATCTTGAGAGTGAAAGCATTCTAATGTCACAGCAACACGCATTCCGCCGAAATCGATGCTGCACTACAAACTTGCTGCTAGCCTGAGCAAGCTGGACAGAGTCAGCCGATGCCAGAGTGGGAGTCGACGTTGCCTACCTGGATTTATTGAAAGCGTTCGATCGTTTGGACCACCGCATTCTCTTTCACATGCTTCGAAGCTGTGGAATCGGTGACCCTATACTCCGTTGGATCAGTAACTTCCTCACTCAACATCAGCTGAATGTGAGAGTCCGCAGCTCCATTTCCGACCCAATTGACGTCCAGTGTGGCGTGTCTCAAGAATCGGTACGGGGTCCACATTTATTCCTCACATTCATTAACGATCATGGCAGTGTATTGAAGCCGAATTTCTTACTATTTGCAGATGATATCAAAATTTGGTATGATATCAGGACATCGGATGATCACATGGCATTGCAGAGCGATTTTGACAGGGCTTATGTGTGGTCATCTGACAACCGGCTCCAGTTCAACGTGACCAAATGCAAAGTCGTAAGCATACGCCATGAGCTTGTGTATAAATATCGACTAGGGGACCAGCAGTTACAATGTGCTTTCCGAAAAAACGACCTCGGGGTGATGGTGCAGGACGACCTTGGTTGCTCGAGACAGGCTGAAAAGGCAGCAGAAAGAGCCAGTCAACATCTTGCACTCTTACGGAGGGCTTTCGGCAATTTTGAGCCATCAATTTTTTCGCAAATGCTGAACGCCTACATGAGGCCTCACGTGGAATATGCGATCCAGGTCTGGCGTCCCTGGCGAAAGCGCGACGTCGATTTACTTGAATCTCCACAACGTAGAGCGACCAAACTCGTTAGAGGAAGGTTTCATCTCTCCTACTAACGCAGACTGCAGTCCTTGAGATTGTACAACGGTGAATATCGACGTCAGCGAGGAGATCCAATCATGGTTTACATAATACTGACGAACCAAGCGCATTCATGTCGCAATCTGTGGCAGCTGAGCCAAAATACCAACCTGAGAGGACATCAGCTCAAACTGGCTACGCACTACAGTCGACTTGATTGTCTACGCAACCTTTTCTCCCTCCGTGTGTCCCGTGCCTGGAATGCCGTTCCGACTCACGTTATCTTTGCTCCTACATTAACGCTTTTCAAAAAGCGCCTTGATGAAACGCTTTCAAACTTGCATTACTTGATACAGTCTGTTCCACTTGGAGGACGAAACAACGCAAACCAAACCATGTGCTTAACAACCCTCTTCGCAACACGTGGCGGTGAGGATACATACAGAAGTGTCGATGGGATTAGCCTGGATGTAGCTAAACTGGACTAACATGCCACACCTGTCCAATGAAGAAACAAACGAGTGAGCGTTGTTGTTGCCTTTTTTTATTTCCCTCGAACTTACTGACCTATAACAGCTCTCTATACTAGTTTGAGTGTGCATATCCCATTTCCACTTCAAAGTATCGTTATGCAGTTGTGCATTTAATTCAGTGGACGCTTGAAATGGCGATTTAGTTATTCGATGATCCTTCAAATTTTAATTTTTACTTCGACCATCCTACGGGACTTGTCAAGCACATGCTTTTTTACCCGTGGTACATCGTTGTTCATCGTGGATGCCTATGGGACGTTTGTCAACAATCATCTTCTCATCTACACTTGGATTATTTTGGCGAACTTCCATGTTACTGATGGTAAGTTCTTGAGTAGCTTGCGCGTTGTCGCAGCCAACTGAATCCAACTTCTTTGATCGGCAACGTCTCACAGTGATTTTTCGAGGATTTTATACAGGTCTTTCCCTAGAGGGGGCAGCTTTCCTTTCGAGGGTCATGACTGCAACCACAGTACTGTCAGATGAGTTCACGTGTCGGCACATTCTGCAACATCGCATACTTGGGCTGGGAAATCGCCCATACCTCAGTGATTGCCTGAGGCTTTAGCTGGCGAAATTAGAACGCTGTAACCGTTTCGTTGTTACAAATCTCGATATATTGGTCTGGCGCTAGGTTTCTCTATTTCAATCATATTCGCGTAATGTTCTCATCCTGAATGCCCAGTACTATTCGATCCCTCACCAGCGATTCGCGTAAGCACTCGCAAAATTTGCATGTTTTTGTTAACAATTTTAGCTCCGTTACGTAGTTGTTGACTGATTTACATGAGAATCGGTTTCAACCAAAAAATAAGTGGCGTGGAGAAGTTTCCTTAGCCCTACCTCCACAGAACACACAAAAACTCTGAAGCACATCACTCAAACTGAGCTCTTGATGCTCGCTTCCCAAGTTGATTACCTTCAGCACACCTGCTTCATCTCCAGCAGCATGTCGGCGCATCGCCAGCTGACAATCAACCGGTTGACTGTCCTACTTCGTCAGTGTGGTGAAATTCACCCACTTGGCTTTCCTCAAGCGCCAGTTTTCCGGAAGCGAACGTTCCGTCATCTGCAATGGAGTCGGCATAGCGATTTACGGCTGCTAGCCCAAAACAAAGCTGCTCCGCTGTACCAAGCGTTACTCGCGGATCTCAGTGGCATTGTGTTTATGGCGTCAGCTGTGAACCACCAGGCTCTGATTTCCACCCCAGCTTAGGCCGTCTGCAACTGATGAGTCCAAACCTGGACTAAACCGCGGTCGTGGGGTGCCAGTGTTGGGATGAGCAACACCAAAATATTTTCATTCACATTCGATCCTTGCGATCCGAATGACCGAGGTCCACCTCAAGTGAACCGAGGTCTCAGTAGAAGTTGCTTTTACTAACCCAACCACACAGCGGATTCTCCAAGTTCAACTTTGAAAGCTGCTCCTTGTTCATCGGTTCTGTCACCATGTCGTGTAACGTCCTCCGAGAATCATAAACAAAGAATGTGCTGCGATCAGAATCTATTTTGTATCAGAAGGTAACGTATTATTTACAGGGCAATCAACGCACAGTTCCGCCACTCTGATTTGCTCTTCCTTGATCAGCTGCGGCTGGCAGAAACCCACCATATTCATCGATCGACCCAGTTGGTCATGTGAGCTTACCAAGCGACTCTCGCTCACGCATGCAGGCATTGCTGCTGGACCAGCGGCGGACAATCAATCGCGCGGCTTCATGCTTGCTCGTACCTAGTACTTAGGAGAATACTAACAGCTGCCATTACAATGCTCACACCATACTGGCCAGGGTATGAAATCGGATAACAATGTCAGAAGGTAATTAAATTCGAACACTGCGGACAATATTCGAGGAGTTACTAGATGTGGATGGATGAACAGGATAGGACGTTAGCGCAGTGACTCACTGAACAGACCAATTCGAGGTCATATGGACAGAGACTGGGTAGCAGTTAAACACGAAGGAATATCGTACAATCGATCTGTGATAAAATTGTATGTACAACACAAGAATTGTCTTTTGCGGCAGTGAAGAGCCCTCCTAGAATGCTGAACAAGGGAAGCCTTTATTCTCGAGAATAGTGTGAGCCTAGATTTATAAAGCAAAACCACGCCGAGTAAAAGTGAGTGCTAATGTTCATGTGTAAAAGGGATTCGTCGTAAATCAGGGTACTATGTACCGTCCGTATTTTATTACTTAACTAATTGCACTACGGCGAGCCGTTGGACTGAGCTTGTGGGACTGCAAAAAACCGGTTAATACCGAAAACATACCAACAAGACCTCAACTTTCGCTTCCGCAAGACAGTGCGCTTGGGAGTAGCCTTTCCTCTCACCCATCCCGCCTCTCACCAAAACGACACTCGTCCCACGAAGCATGTCCAGTTTTCGCGTTTGAATCCTCGTTGACTGCGGTGATCTTAGGATGTGTTGCTCGTGAGGGCCAGTCAATTGGACTAGAAAGCTATGGCGCGTAGGTGCGAAAACAGAAAAATGCAGGCAGACAAACCACCAGAATGATTGAATAAACGGCCTGCATGTGGCATTATTTAGGTTTTTTGATTTTTGATTCCCTTTAGATCTTTTCAGGTAGTTTGGATATTTCGTTTTCCAACACTTTATTTCGATGGTCAGTGGTGTATTGCGGATAAAAAAGCCGAAGTTACTTACCCCGCAGAATGGTGAGTGAGGATTCAAAAACAGATTAACACCCATAAATAAAGGAAATCGAAAACAGTGGATTTGTCGAACAAAACTTTGTTCGTCTGAATCGTTCACGAATGGTTTTATGCAACTTGAACTGTCACTGCAGTAGATTTTCCCGGAAAATGGGTGTGCATCGATGCAGCTTTGCTTTCTGAATGTGCGTATGGTTCGTGTGTTGTGATGGGGTGTGACGCAACCAGCACATTGTCGACACTATCTTTGAGCATAGCTAATCTATGGCTGAAATAACAGCTTCTGAGAGTGAATTCTACGTTGCAAACACGTAACAATAATAAGTTCTGTCTACACTCCAGCCAGCTGTATTGTTCTGCCAAGTTGCGACGGTGACATCTGTGCTGAGCTTTAGCAGCTGATAGTACGAGTGTTTAGGGCTGCTAAAATCTGGTGAAGCATTATAAGGTCACTACGCAAACGCCGATAGCGTCCGTTGAAAACTATCAACATATTTAGGCGATGTTCGTAAGTTAAGTGATACAGACCTTTGAAAGTTTGGTGACTCGACGTCGTAGAATTTCCAGTACAGTGAGACCCCGATTCAGCCATGGTTACCATACTTTAATCGAATATTACACGTCCTGACGTAAATCTGCAGAAAGCTGCTGCGGAAAACGAGCTGCGTCAAAGTGGCCAAAAGCTCTTTTTCAGAGCCCCAAATTTTGGATGCCCTTATTTGATGTTAGTTTAGATTGCCCACAGCAACCAAGCTCTTCCTGGATCAGTACACGAGATGTTTTTCACAGGAGCAGTGCTAGCGATTCTGGTCGCGCGTGTTATAAGTTAATCATTTGGTATCGTGTATGGATTATTCGACGTTAATCACATTGAACTGAAGATGATTATGAACTGACCACTCTTGTTTCTTGTCAAAGTCGTTTTGAAGCTGCAGTCCGTCGTCTGAACCCTTGATTGGCACAACAGCTGAGGTGTTTTCCACGTCTCGCTAACGCGTATAATGATGATGATGATTGATCGGTTGCCAAACTTTGATGTCGTCGATATGATGCTCACTAGGTCGTTACTGAAAATCAAGAACAGACGGGGCTTCAATACCGAACCTTACGACAACAACGCATTTCTCCTGTATAGGATTTGTTACCGATTTCCAAACTTTCACTTCCAGATGGCTGTGCAAGCGGGATTTGCTGCTCCGCCCTACGAGGCGATCATCAGTGCCGTACCACTGAACTTGGCTAGAAGCATTCAGTGGTTCAAGCGGTTGAATTCCTCAGGGAAGTCGAGGTAGACGACGTCAGCTCCTACACCAACATCCAGTGTTTTGACCCAACTGTTCCGTACTAGCAGTAGCTTGCTAGTGCAAGATTGGTCCCGGTGAAAGCCATGTTGCTGTCGTAACATGTAGCCAAGTTCGTCGAGATAAGATATAAGCACAGCATATGTTTTGAAAGGACTGGAAGTAGCGTCACTGGACGGGTAGGCTGTGTAGAAGCAAGTACCTCCATTGTAAATCGGAGTTATTATCACATGATTCCATGCTGTAGGACTATGCATCTCGTTGAGACATTACTGGGAGAATCGCACCAAAAGATTCAGCAATTCCTTAACTTCTACGGCTGAATAACAATGACTCTGGGAGAGCTATGTAGGCGCATAGATGACATTTTTCTAATCACAATCTCTACCCTAAAGTGGATGTGATTAAGTCTTGGTAGAGGCGCATCACACTTCAGTGGGTTAAGATACTAAGTAGCACATCGAAAAGTTGACGCGTACTACTGCTGCGGGGCGTTTTCTGCTTGTTTTGCGTCCATGTTGGTCCTTCCGGTGTTACAAGAGGAGGAAATCCCTTTTTCACCTTGCCAAGTCCATTCACATCCTTGTACAGTAGTTCATGATTTAAAACAAATTGTGCTGTTAATGCCTGTTAGTATGCAACTTTGTCTTCTCGAACTAGTTGAATACAATGGTTATGCTAGATAACATGAGTCTTCCATGTATTCGAATTCTAGTCGGTTTTGCGAGCATGCCATGCTGCGTCCAGTGTGTCTCCATGCATTTGCCTGTCCTGTCCCGTACAAACGAGACCATGGTGTTCGAACGGGTAGCTTTAATTTCAGTTGCGTCTGTAACCAAGGTATTAAACTTGCTGATACAACTTTCCCAGACAATATCCGGTGTATTCTCGGCCAAGAAATCTCATTTAGTCGTTTCAACTTGTCTAGCTAATGTGTTGCAGCGTGTTATGGTTCTTTTCGCTTCGATATTCTCCATGTGGTATTCTGCACAGCAGGTGTACATGAAGAGCAAAGTTGCATGATCACTGCAGCCAAGAGGAGTATCGTTGATCACTCTCTCGATCATCGTTTCTTCGACGGTGAATATCCGGTCTAATATATATGGCCTGTTTGTCTCTCTGGATCTGATGGAAGTGTTGATGTAGCCATAAAGCAGGAAACTAGCAACAAACTCCTACAGATCTGCTTTGAACCGTTCTCCAGGGGTAGTTTGGGATTCCAGGGTGTAGATGTTGTAATCACCAGACATAAGAATATAGGTGTACTTCTTGGTTACTGCTCGCCTCAGTGAGGATGCCAGATTGAAGTCCGTCTCGGGCTTGAAAGATGGGGTATGGTAAACGACAGCCACCAAACAAGCGTCGTCTACCAAGGGTAGCCGTCACCAAAGGAATCCCGCACCGTATTATCCGGATCCTCCATGAGCTGATATTGGAGGTCATTGCGGAAGTACAGAGCCACTCCACTCCTTTTACTGGATCGGTCTTTCCGAACAACGCACATGTTTGGTGAGGCTACCTCGATGTCACTTATATCGGGGTGTAACCATGTCTCTGTTATAGCGATGAGATCACAGGACTTTGCTCCTTGACGGAGTCGCAGTTCGGTAATTTTGCTAGGTAGGCTTGAGCATAAGTGTACAAATAGGATAGCTTCTTGGAGGTCAGAAGAGCTTGACAGGGAGTGTATGAATAGGGTGGATGTGTGCCGACAGATGAGAAACCGGCACCTACTCGTTTTTTGGTGGTTTTCCAGAGAACAGAATAACGCCAGGTTTCGATATGCTTACAATCTGTTCTCAATTGTTACTGGTCTGGGAACTTGGTTTTCTAACTCGCTTTTGCGGTTGTATTGAGTCCCGGGTGATGTCGCTTCCTAGATGTCGTCAGATGGCTGCAGTTCTCTAATTGCTGTCTTTAATCAAATTTCCGAAGATGATATGTTAACAGTTTGTGCCAGCTACGCATTATTTTCACATCATTTGTTTGGACTGAACTAAAGTTTACAAATTCTTGGACTATTGCCTTTACAGTGAGGCGACACTGATAGTCTTGAAATAGACTGAAGTATAACGTCTCCAGCACAGTGAGCTTAGCTGATATACAACCATTCTTCCAGGTCATGAGCATGGACTTCCTCGTCGCTAGCTTCCGGTACCTCAGGTACGGCATAAACTAAATGATTCTTCTGCTATTACTTTTCGTGTGATGGTCGTTTTCACTCTTTTTGTTTCGCTGGCGTTCTCCCCATGGAATATCCGGAAAAGAATGTGCATCCCATTGTCTTCTCTCCGGAGGCGGTATGCCGACAAAACCGCCGCATTGATATCATTTGTGGATCCCAGTGTTACCCGTGTGAGGTGGGACTCGTTGTTGTGCATCGAGTTTGAATGTCTGGTGATGCGCCTTAAGTTAGTCGGCCTGGTCCGAACACCGTTCCGATCACAAACGTGATTACACTGATTCAGATTGTCCAGCTGTTTGTCCCTTAGAATGTTTACCGTGGACTCAGGAACGTTGATGCATATGAGTATTAAGGCACCGCAGTTCCGTCTGACTTTCGATGATGTGTTGGTCCCTGTGTAAGTGGCTTTGACGGGGTCTCTGCATTTTGTATCTGGCTCTTGATACCTGTTGTGGCTGCAGTGACTGAAATTACTGGAGTCACACTTTGGACATATCGAGCACCTACTGTTAGCTAAGTAGACCGACCTTTAGCGAGCTTTCTTTTCTGTCGGTCAATCGGACGTTTATGCGTTATCGAGGTTGCATCAAACGATACATTGGAGCGGTGAAGCGCTGCAGACCTCGATCGTTCGCCATGGCTAGTTGGTACGGGGTTTCCACGCTATCCGTTACTGTGATGGCCTACGGACGCACGGACCACTTCTTGGCTTTCGAGGTAGTGATTGAAGGAGACTGATGAAGTGCAAGCCTTACTATTCTCGCCTCTGGTGACGCAATTTTAACCTGTAAACCAAGTTCCGTTTCAGCAATTAAACTGTCGCACTTTTGTGATAATCCTACCACAAACAGACCAGTTGCACGCTTTGAATAGAATCAAAGTTACCCCACTAAAATGTTGTACTGCTTTACTTTGTTTACATAGGATCTTCCGCCTTTTGGAAGGTAGCGTCCGGTAAAGTGAGAAAATGCCGTTTCTATTTTCACTGCCTTCTTACAAGCTTCCGATACACAAACATTTATTTTCATTGGAGGGTCAAGTTTGGATTACACGTTGTGTGATTGGATTGCGACACGCAACCTCAATTTAATGGACTGTGATTCACATTGAAATGAACCTTAGTCACTGCGATCGCTGGGACCGTATTCAAAGTAGATGGAAATTGGGTATTGCCCACCCGAAAACACTGCACAACCACGACGCGTTTCGATGTAATTTTTCATCTCATCAGGTGGAGACAGCAGGATTTGAACCCAGGACCATTGGAATAGCAGCCAACACTACTACCCCTTTGGCTACCGGGTCACGATGGGCAATGCTTTTTGTCACAACGGTAGATGACTAATTGGAGGGTCAAGTTTGGATTACACGTTGTGTGATTGGATTGCGACACGCAACCTCAATTTAATAGACTGTGATTCACATTGAAATGAACCTTAGTCACTGCGATCGCTGGGACCGTATTCAAAGTAGATGGAAATTGGGTATTGCCCACCCGAAAACACTGCACAACCACGACGCGTTTCGATGTAATTTTTCATCTCATCAGGTGGAGACAGCAGGATTTGAACCCAGGACCATTGGAATAGCAGCCAACACTACTACCCCTTTGGCTACCGGGTCACGATGGGCAATGCTTTTTGTCACAACGGTAGATGACTAATTGGAGGGTCAAGTTTGGATTACACGTTGTGTGATTGGATTGCGACACGCAACCTCAATTTAATAGACTGTGATTCACATTGAAATGAACCGTAGTCACTGCGATCGCTGGGACCGTATTCAAAGTAGATGGAAATTGGGTATTGCCCACCCGAAAACACTGCACAACCACGACGCGTTTCGATGTAATTTTTCATCTCATCAGGTGGAGACAGCAGGATTTGAACCCAGGACCATTGGAATAGCAGCCAACACTACTACCCCTTTGGCTACCGGGTCACGATGGGCAATGCTTTTTGTCACAACGGTAGATGACTAATTGGAGGGTCAAGTTTGGATTACACGTTGTGTGATTGGATTGCGACACGCAACCTCAATTTAATGGACTGTGCTTCACATTGAAATGAACCTTAGTCACTGCGATCGCTGGGACCGTATTCAAAGTAGATGGAAATTGGGTATTGCCCACCCGAAAACACTGCACAACCACGACGCGTTTCGATGTAATTTTTCATCTCATCAGGTGGAGACAGCAGGATTTGAACCCAGGACCATTGGAATAGCAGCCAACACTACTACCCCTTTGGCTACCGGGTCACGATGGGCAATGCTTTTTGTCACAACGGTAGATGACTAATTGGAGGGTCAAGTTTGGATTACACGTTGTGTGATTGGATTGCGACACGCAACCTCAATTTAATGGACTGTGATTCACATTGAAATGAACCTTAGTCACTGCGATCGCAGGGACCGTATTCAAAGTAGATGGAAATTGGGTATTGCCCACCCGAAAACACTGCACAACCACGACGCGTTTCGATGTAATTTTTCATCTCATCAGGTGGAGACAGCAGGATTTGAACCCAGGACCATTGGAATAGCAGCCAACACTACTACCCCTTTGGCTACCGGGTCACGATGGGCAATGCTTTTTGTCACAACGGTAGATGACTAATTGGAGGGTCAAGTTTGGATTACACGTTGTGTGATTGGATTGCGACACGCAACCTCAATTTAATAGACTGTGATTCACATTGAAATGAACCGTAGTCACTGCGATCGCTGGGACCGTATTCAAAGTAGATGGAAATTGGGTATTGCCCACCCGAAAACACTGCACAACCACGACGCGTTTCGATGTAATTTTTCATCTCATCAGGTGGAGACAGCAGGATTTGAACCCAGGACCATTGGAATAGCAGCCAACACTACTACCCCTTTGGCTACCGGGTCACGATGGGCAATGCTTTTTGTCACAACGGTAGATGACTAATTGGAGGGTCAAGTTTGGATTACACGTTGTGTGATTGGATTGCGACACGCAACCTCAATTTAATGGACTGTGATTCACATTGAAATGAACCTTAGTCACTGCGATCGCTGGGACCGTATTCAAAGTAGATGGAAATTGGGTATTGCCCACCCGAAAACACTGCACAACCACGACGCGTTTCGATGTAATTTTTCATCTCATCAGGTGGAGACAGCAGGATTTGAACCCAGGACCATTGGAATAGCAGCCAACACTACTACCCCTTTGGCTACCGGGTCACGATGGGCAATGCTTTTTGTCACAACGGTAGATGACTAATTGGAGGGTCAAGTTTGGATTACACGTTGTGTGATTGGATTGCGACACGCAACCTCAATTTAATAGACTGTGATTCACATTGAAATGAACCGTAGTCACTGCGATCGCTGGGACCGTATTCAAAGTAGATGGAAATTGGGTATTGCCCACCCGAAAACACTGCACAACCACGACGCGTTTCGATGTAATTTTTCATCTCATCAGGTGGAGACAGCAGGATTTGAACCCAGGACCATTGGAATAGCAGCCAACACTACTACCCCTTTGGCTACCGGGTCACGATGGGCAATGCTTTTTGTCACAACGGTAGATGACTAATTGGAGGGTCAAGTTTGGATTACACGTTGTGTGATTGGATTGCGACACGCAACCTCAATTTAATAGACTGTGATTCACATTGAAATGAACCGTAGTCACTGCGATCGCTGGGACCGTATTCAAAGTAGATGGAAATTGGGTATTGCCCACCCGAAAACACTGCACAACCACGACGCGTTTCGATGTAATTTTTCATCTCATCAGGTGGAGACAGCAGGATTTGAACCCAGGACCATTGGAATAGCAGCCAACACTACTACCCCTTTGGCTACCGGGTCACGATGGGCAATGCTTTTTGTCACAACGGTAGATGACTAATTGGAGGGTCAAGTTTGGATTACACGTTGTGTGATTGGATTGCGACACGCAACCTCAATTTAATAGACTGTGATTCACATTGAAATGAACCGTAGTCACTGCGATCGCTGGGACCGTATTCAAAGTAGATGGAAATTGGGTATTGCCCACCCGAAAACACTGCACAACCACGACGCGTTTCGATGTAATTTTTCATCTCATCAGGTGGAGACAGCAGGATTTGAACCCAGGACCATTGGAATAGCAGCCAACACTACTACCCCTTTGGCTACCGGGTCACGATGGGCAACGCTTTTTGTCACAACGGTAGATGACTAATTGGAGGGTCAAGTTTGGATTACACGTTGTGTGATTGGATTGCGACACGCAACCTCAATTTAATGGACTGTGATTCACATTGAAATGAACCTTAGTCACTGCGATCGCTGGGACCGTATTCAAAGTAGATGGAAATTGGGTATTGCCCACCCGAAAACACTGCACAGCCACGACGCGTTTCGATGTAATTTTTCATCTCATCAGGTGGAGACAGCAGGATTTGAACCCACGACCATTGGAATAGCAGCCAACACTACTACCCCTTTGGCTACCGGGTCACGATGGGCAATGCTTTTTGTCACAACGGTAGATGACTAATTGGAGGGTCAAGTTTGGATTACACGTTGTGTGATTGGATTGCGACACGCAACCTCAATTTAATAGACTGTGATTCACATTGAAATGAACCGTAGTCACTGCGATCGCTGGGACCGTATTCAAAGTAGATGGAAATTGGGTATTGCCCACCCGAAAACACTGCACAACCACGACGCGTTTCGATGTAATTTTTCATCTCATCAGGTGGAGACAGCAGGATTTGAACCCAGGACCATTGGAATAGCAGCCAACACTACTACCCCTTTGGCTACCGGGTCACGATGGGCAATGCTTTTTGTCACAACGGTAGATGACTAATTGGAGGGTCAAGTTTGGATTACACGTTGTGTGATTGGATTGCGACACGCAACCTCAATTTAATGGACTGTGATTCACATTGAAATGAACCTTAGTCACTGCGATCGCTGGGACCGTATTCAAAGTAGATGGAAATTGGTTATTGCCCACCCGAAAACACTGCACAGCCACGACGCGTTTCGATGTAATTTTTCATCTCATCAGGTGGAGACAGCAGGATTTGAACCCAGGACCATTGGAATAGCAGCCAACACTACTACCCCTTTGGCTACCGGGTCACGATGGGCAATGCTTTTTGTCACAACGGTAGATGACTAATTGGAGGGTCAAGTTTGGATTACACGTTGTGTGATTGGATTGCGACACGCAACCTCAATTTAATGGACTGTGATTCACATTGAAATGAACCTTAGTCACTGCGATCGCTGGGACCGTATTCAAAGTAGATGGAAATTGGGTATTGCCCACCCGAAAACACTGCACAACCACGACGCGTTTCGATGTAATTTTTCATCTCATCAGGTGGAGACAGCAGGATTTGAACCCAGGACCATTGGAATAGCAGCCAACACTACTACCCCTTTGGCTACCGGGTCACGATGGGCAATGCTTTTTGTCACAACGGTAGATGACTAATTGGAGGGTCAAGTTTGGATTACACGTTGTGTGATTGGATTGCGACACGCAACCTCAATTTAATAGACTGTGATTCACATTGAAATGAACCTTAGTCACTGCGATCGCTGGGACCGTATTCAAAGTAGATGGAAATTGGGTATTGCCCACCCGAAAACACTGCACAACCACGACGCGTTTCGATGTAATTTTTCATCTCATCAGGTGGAGACAGCAGGATTTGAACCCAGGACCATTGGAATAGCAGCCAACACTACTACCCCTTTGGCTACCGGGTCACGATGGGCAATGCTTTTTGTCACAACGGTAGATGACTAATTGGAGGGTCAAGTTTGGATTACACGTTGTGTGATTGGATTGCGACACGCAACCTCAATTTAATAGACTGTGATTCACATTGAAATGAACCGTAGTCACTGCGATCGCTGGGACCGTATTCAAAGTAGATGGAAATTGGGTATTGCCCACCCGAAAACACTGCACAACCACGACGCGTTTCGGTGGTTTCTGTTTTGCAGTTCCCAACTTCCATCTACTTTGAATGCGGTCCCAGCAATCGCAGTGACTGAGGTTCATTTCAATGTGAATCACAGTCCATTAAATTGAGGTTGCGTGTCGCAATCCAATCACACAACGTGTAATCCAAACTTCATCCTCCAATTAGTCATTTACCGTTGTGACAAAAAGCGTTGCCCATCGTGAACCGGAAGCCAAAGTGGTAGTATTGTGGACTGCTATTCCAATGGTCGTGGGTTCAAATCCTGCTGTCTCCACCTGATGAGATGAAATTACATCGAAACGCGTCGTGGCTGTGCAGTGTTTTCGGGTGGGCAATACCCAATTTCCATCTATTTTAGTTTCATTGTTTTTGTGGACATTGCGATAGACCGGTTGTGGACTGTTAAGCGAATCTATGGTGACTCACCTTTTGTTGACGACCGCCCGCCCGGTGAAAATCAGGTCAAGTACAGACGCGTTGCGTCAGTCCATCATATTATCGCGGGTAAAGTAGCTAACGTATGCCGCTGTCCTTGCTGTCAGGTTGATTGGTCGCGGCGACTAAACTGCACAGCGCGGAGAGCTGATGGGCGCCTGAACGGGATTGATTTACAATGGAAGCCTGTTGCTGTGGCTGCGACACGCAGTAATGGAATAGGACGGGTGAGAGCTCTTCCTGGGGCGGGTGTTTCTAACAAGGCAAATTTGTGCGTTTATATGTGCCAAAATGTTTAAATCTTGTCAGAAAAAAGCTATACTAAAACTATTCCGAAGCGAATGCCTTTAGTAGATGGAACTTTTTGAACCCAGACGCAAAAATGTGAATCTACTAATGTGCGAATAAATGTTTTGCAATTAATCCGAAATGAGCAGAGAGATCGTAATGGTGCAGCTGTCAGGCTGCGATAGCTGTCGTCTAAGAAAGCGCAAATATATGCAGTACTTACATACCCAAGAGTATTTACACTGTACGTAGTGGGAGAAATGAAAAAGTTACGAACTTCCCGAGCACGGCGGATGGTCACAGGTGGCTCCACACCTCCGCACTCCTCCTACTTTTCGGAGCTACTCCGTCGCATTTTGTGGCAAATCACTGGATTTACAGTTCTTCATTATGAATTGACGAGAAGTATCACTTAACTCATTCTCTCAGGAATACACCAGTGCATCCCACATCTATCCGGAATCGTAAATTCAGGGCAGCTTTCAGTTGCTATACACAAGCGCAACGTTGCGTTATTCCTACCGTAAAACTAAACTTTTGATCTCCCTCAGAACATTCCAACGGCGTTCGCGCGAGCTCGCAGTCGTCTAACCCCAATAATAGGTAGAGCAGTTACATGAAAATTTACCTTCCCAAAAATGAACACCACTCAGTCTCGCGGCTAGTCTACCCTGGTACTCTCCATAGGCTCAGACGCGAACCGTTCAAACTATCGTGTGATCCGCCTCATAGGCACAACGATGCATTCGACAAACACGCCAGAGGAACGCAAAAATAGTATATCTCGCGAAACGAACCGTGTGACCTAACCCTCGTCATCTGAAACACGAAAGCAACTGCTGATCAATAATGGTTAGTTAATCTTATGGGTAGTAACATTCGCTTAGCGAATGCGACGTCTAGCGTGCCTTGGGCTGAGGACTTAAATGAATCATGTGCTAACCTACTCAATGTGGGCATACATAGCATATTCCCGTTTGAATTGGAAGTCAGCAAATATGCGAAGAATAATCCCTTCGATAAATCTCTTTGTGCCTACATAATTACCCAGCAACAGGTGAAAGGGAATAAAGCTCGTAGAGGCTTGTCTAACTTGGATTAAAGACTATAAAGTGTGTGTAGTGAGCAAGAATCATTTACGCATTCGGTATTTTGAGACATGGGATTTTATTCTTGTTTATGTATTCCGGTCGTCCATTTGGTTACCTGATTATACGTACACATCTCTTGCTCTTCTGGTTAATCAAACTGTAATGTTACTGTCTGCTTATGCTTACCTGCCCTATATCCCTTGTAGCTTTTGACAATACGTGATGGGTCCAGACGTTATGAATGTTCTCCCTGCTTCCGTATTCGGCACGGGTCTTACGTGTCAGCTTTTGCGATTACAATGAACTAATTTATCAAGGGCAAAAAAGCATGTGCTTGACAAGTCCCGTAGGATGGTTGGAGTAAAAATTAAAATTTGTAGGATCATCGAATAACTAAATCGTTATCTCAAGCGTCCACTGAATTAAATGCACAACTGCATAACGATATTTTGAAGTGGAAATGGGATATGCGCACTCAAACTAGTATAGAGAGCTGTTATAGGTCAGTAAGTTCGAGGGAATTAAAAAAGGAAACGACAATGCTCATTCGTTTGTTTCTTCATTTGACAGGTGTGGTATGTTAGTCCAGTTTAGCTACATCCAGGCTAATCCCATCGACACTTCTGCATATATCCTCACCGCCACGTGTTGCGAAGAGGGCTGTTAAGCACATGGTTTGGTTTGCGTTGTCTCGTCCTCTAAGTGGAACGGACTATATCAAGTAATGCAAGTTTGAAAGCGTTTCATCAAGGCGCTTTTTGAAAAGCGTTAATGTAGGAGCAAAGATACTTCTATCGCCAACTGAACGAACTCCGCCAGAGAAGAAGCTCGGACACTGTAGTGCTGACCGGGCATCTGAACGCTCAAGTTTGAAAATTATCCACAGATGAGCTGCATCTGGGCGGCCAACATGGTATAGGCTCCCGTAATGATAACGGTGAGCAGTTACTTCATTTGTGTGAGGATGCTCGCTTATTTCTTACGAGCACTCCCTTCGGACACAGCACCCGCCGGAGGGTGACTTGGCGCCCACCAGCCTCGAACCAGCTATGGACGCAAATCGATCACATTGCTATCAGTTACCGATGGAGAGGTTGCGTCCAGAACCGTCGCTCGATTTGGAGCACAGGTGTTGACACCGATCATGCACTTGTATGTGCTGACCTGCGGATGCGCTTTGGCGTACGCCCGCGACGATGTTGTGAGCGCATTGACACCGGCAGACTGGTGAAGCCGGCTCTTCTGAACGCCTATCAAATTACGCTCTCATCCGAGTTGGATAAACGCTCACTGGATGCAATTGAAGCTCACTGGTCTCATATGCAACAGGCCTTACTAGCAGCAGGCAAATCCTCAGGTGGTATGTCTAATCGCCAACATGAACATTGGGTCTCTTCACAGTCTCTGGAACTTATAGATGATCGCCGGCATATTCCGGCTGGAAGCGAACACAATGAAATTCGCAAAGAGCTCCGGGCGAAACTCCGTGCTAGCCTGAAGAGAGACCGCGAATCCTGGTGGTCTCATCGTGCAACAGAGATGGAAATGGCCGCTGCCCTTGGTAACCATCGTGAGTTATTCCGTCTTATACGGGAAATGGGCAGCAGGAGACCTGGTGTTAGTGAAACTATACGTGACGAGAGTGGACAGCCTATCCACAACTAATCAAAACGGCTGGAACGTTGGGCTGAGCACTTTGAACGGCAATTTAATCGGTCGGAATTGTTAGATTTCTCGCCGACCAGTGATCGCCCTGCTCCGTGGGCTGTTCCTTCGGATCCACCCTCTCGCTCAGAAGTCTAACATGAGATCGGACTGTTGAAGTTGAACAAAGCCGCGGGACCTGATGACCTTCCTCCAGCCCTCTTCAATTTCGGGGGACCTGCACTTGTGGATGATTTACTCGAGTTATTAGTGAGACTGTGGGAGCAGGAGACTGTCCCAACCGATTGCAGCCGCTCCATCATAGTCCCAATTTTCAAAGGAGGCTCACGATCGGAATGCGGCAGCCATAGAGCAATCAGTCTGATCTCCATCGCCTCCAAATTGTTTGCCTCTGTCATCCATCACCGACTGACTGGCACTCGTGAAAGCCAGATTCGCGAAGAGCAAGCTGGATTTCGTCCTGGTCGTAGCTGCATTGACCACATCTTCACCTTGCGTCAGTTGTTGGAGCACCGTCACATATATTGGTGACCCACCGTTGTCGTGTTCCTCAATATCAAAGGTGCATTTGATTCGGTGGAGAGACGTGCACTTTGGGACTGTCTACTCAAGAAAGGTGTACCGGAGAAATATGTGAATATTATCCGAGCATTATATGCGCCTAGCTCTGGCAGAGTGAGGGCTTACGGCAAGTTGTCGTCGCCCTTTAATATCTCCAGCGGCGTGAGACAAGGATGCCCGCTGTCACCTTTCCTATTCAACTTCGCTTTTGACGAAGTCATAGAAATCGCGTTTACAGGACACGACTTAGAAGGTGTGGAGCTACTCCCAGGAGAACGACTTCTTGACTTGGAGTATGCTGATGATATTGCCCTCATCTGTGACAGCTCACAAACGTGCCAAGCGGCACTGGACAGATTAGCACTAGCTGTCCATCACTTCGGGGTTTGCTTCGCACCCTCGAAGTGCAAAGCGTTTCTCCAAGGTTGGTCTAGACCGCCTCCTACGCTGACCCTTGGTGGGGATCAGCTAGAAGTCGTTCAAAAATTCAACTACCTGGGCAGATGTATCAGCGCCCGTGGGATTGAAGATGAAATCACGAACCGTATAGCAAAAGCTCGGGGCGCTTTTGCTAACCTTCGCCACTTATGGCGCCGGCGCGACATCACTCTCACCCTGAAGGGTAGAGTGTACAATGCAGCAGTACGTTCGACCCTATTATACGGTTGTGAAACCTGGCCACTTAAAGCAGTGGACCTGAAGAGGCTAGTTACGTTCGACCACCGGTGCCTTCGTAGTGTGGCTCACATTGGGTGGGAACACCGCGTGAGCAACGAGCATGTTCGACGCCTTGTTTATGGCACAGGAAAAAGAAATGAACCGCTCAGCACCGTTATTTCACGCATGAGGCTCCGATGGCTCGGCCACGTGTTCCGCATGCCAGCCCACCGACTCCCGCGACGTGTGTTGTTTGCGCGGCGGGAGTGTGGATGGAAGAAGAGGAGGGGTGGCCAAGTGATGACTTGGTCGAGAGGAATGAAGGCCCTCACTTCTTGGCTGCCCTCGGTTGGAGCGTCTCGGCTCCCTGGTTGGAGTCCAAATGACGATGAACACGTTTGGTTGGACACACTTGCTGATATGGCTAGGAGCCGACCTCAGTGTCGTTTGGGCTGTGAGTTTCTTTGTCCCACCCCATTCCTCTTAGCCTCCTCCTCCAACCACGATCTCATTATTTAGCCTTATATAATCTTGCATAATATTTTTTTTCTTTTTGTGTGCACAGCAGCCGGCTGGTAGCTTACAGGAACGATGCCCATCCGTTACCGGTAGCTCAGCCAGCTTGCACCAGTTACTTTTTTCTCCTTTTTCTATGTATTGCGGCACAGTAGTTGAGGTGTTCCCCACCTCTAGCTAACTTGTATGATGATGATGATGATGATGAGCAAAGATAACGTGAGTCAGAAGGGCATTCCAGGCACGGGACACACGGAGGGAGAAAAGGTTGCGTAGACAATCAAGTCGACTGTAGTGCGTAGCCAGTTTGAGCTGATGTCCTCTCAGGTTGGTGTTTTGGCTCAGCTGCCACAGATTGCGACATGAATGCGCTTGGTTCGTCAGTATTATGTAAACCATGATTGGATCTCCTCGCTGACGTCGATATTCACCGTTGTACAATCTCAAGGACTGCAGTCTGCGTTAGTAGGAGAGATGAAACAATCCTCTAACGAGTTTGGTCGCTCTACGTTGCGGAGATTCAAGTAAATCGATGTCGCGCTTTCGCCAGGGACGCCAGACCTGGATCGCATATTCCACGTGAGGCCTCACGTAGGCGTTCAGCATTTGCGAAAAAATTGATGGCTCAAAATTGCCGAAAGCCCTCCGTAAGAGTGCAAGATGTTGACTGGCTCTTTCTGCTGCCTTTTCAGCCTGTCTCGAGCAACCAAGGTCGTCCTGCACCATCACCCCGAGGTCGTTTTCTCGGGAAGCACATTGTAACTGCTGGTCCCCTAGTCGATATTTATAGACAAGCTCATGGCGTATGCTTACGACTTTGCACTTGGTCACGTTGAACTGGAGCCGGTTGTCAGATGACCACGCATAAGCCCTGTCAAAATCGCTCTGCAATGCCATGTGATCATCCGATGTCCTGATATCATACCAAATTTTGATATCAACTGCAAATAGTAAGAAATTCGGCTGCAGTACACTGCCATGATCGTTAATGAATGTGAGGAATAAACGTGGCCCCAGTACCGATCCTTGAGACACGCCACACTGGACGTCAATTGGGTCGGAAATGGAGCTGCGGACTCTCACATTCAGCTGATGTTGAGTGAGGAAGTTACCGATCCAACGGAGTATAGGGTCACCGATTCCACAGCTTCGAAGCTTGTGAAGGAGAATGCGGTGGTCCAAACGATCGAACGCTTTCAAGAAATCCAGGTAGGCAACGTCGACTCACACTCTGTCATCGGCTGACTCTGTCCAGCTTGCTCGGGCTAGCAGCAAATTTGTAGTGCAGCATCGATTTCGGCGGAATGCGTGTTGCTGTGACATTAGAATGCTTTTACTCTCAAGATATCCCATGAGCGCCTCTGCAATTATACGTTCCATTACTTTGGATAAAACTGGGACGAGAGTGATTGGACGGTAGTTCGAGGGCTCCGAACGATTACCACTTTTGTAAACAGGAGTGATTAGTCCGTGTTTCCACATTGTCGGAACCTGCATTTTGTCAAGACAACCTGGTTCGGCAAGGTTCATGGCCACTGTCCTCAAGGCCTTCGGCTTGATGTCTTCCACGCCAGGTGAGCTGTGCACGCACAATGACATTAACGTTTTCATCACATTGGCTGCCGTGAACGATATGTGGTTTATCCTTGGTGGTGATGGAAGTTGTGTAAAACGTGGATGAAATGATGATTCACTCCGGAAGTGTTGGCGAAGCACGTTGGCTGTATCTTGTGCGGTTTGCGCAAGCCCATCTGTTGCACGTAAAAGCGGGATTCCGCGCTGCACTCTGCGGAGCTTGTTGACGTGTCTATGCAGCAAGTTGGGATTTGTACTGAATTTCGCCGCTAAGTTCTGTTGGTGCTGCAGTTTGTCTTCGCGGATCAACTTGACGCAGTGGATTCGTTGAGTTGTGTAAGCACCCCAGGTCAGGTTACTTGAGCAGACTTTGTAAGCGTGCCACGCTGAATCCCTTAAGGCCATGCATTTTCTAGTACGGCTCCTCAGGAACGAATTCACTTGCTTCAGGCGAAGGACCTTGCTTTCTGACGCATTTGCCACTAGCTCAGTGAATTGGGTGACGAACAACATCCAGGCGACATCGGGCGACTTCTCGGCCAGGAAGGACCAGTCGGTTTCTTGAACGAAGTTGGACAGTATATCGTAATATATAATGACATAGGTTTCCACGTTGTTCTCACTGATGAACCCCGAGTAACAGATGTAACGAAAGAGCAACATCGCATGATCGCTACGACCAAGTGGTGCATCTATGGTCACGGTGTCGTCGTTAGAAAGCACAAGCTCCAAAACAGAGGGTGTCACCCGTTCGGAATCGCGTGGGAGAGGTGACATGGTTGTACAGAGGTACATCGGCAATCACCTCTTGCAGGTCCGCCTAGAATTGTTCGCTGTGCGATGCTGGAACTTCGATTGCGTGCAGGTTGAAATCTCCCACCAGAAGCATGTGACTGTATGGTCGTGCCAGGACTCGTTTCATCGCAGCGGATTGGCATTGATCTATTTCCATGATGGACATTGGAGGGCGGTAAACTATTGCTAGTAAACACACATCACCACGTCTTAGGTGCATATGACACCAGAGAAAATCGACGACTTTTGTTTCTGTGTCCTCAGTGACATCAACATGCAGGTCGGATCGATAATACAGGAGCACTCCACCTCCTCTGCTAGGTCGATCGTTTCGTACGGTAGTCATGCCGGGTAGTGCAATCTCAGCATACATGATCTCCGCGTTCAGCCATGTTTCGGTGACCATAACTAGGTCCCAAGGCGTGGAGACCTTACGAATACGAAGTTCGGTTGGCTTGTTGTGAAGACCTTGTGCATTTGTATACAAGTAGGTGAGGGCATCGGTGGTCAGAAGCGTGTTTGTGTATGATGGTTTCCGGTGATGGTCTATGCCGACCATTGCGGGGTCGGCTGCCGGTCGTTTTTTAAGCAGGACCTTTAATGCAGACCCTAGAGACAGTTCAGATTATTGTATAGCGTTCCCAATGTCAGCAAGAGGGTGACTACCCTGTCCTCCTTCAGCTTCAGGAGTGTTTCGGCATTGTTTCCGTTCTGAGCTACACGATGACAGAATTGTATTGTAGGTTGCTTGCTCAGTGTTACATTGTCTATGTATGGCCCGGTGTCTATTGCCTTTATACGTATTTCGGATGGCAACAGTTTACGCTTTCTGTGCCACATTTTGATCACATATTCTGCCATCAGTTCGGAGTGTAATGATACTTTCATCACTCGGGGACCACACATTTTGTAGTTAGGTGATAGCGGTAACCTTGATGTCGAATTAGCGATAACATTTTCGAGTGGGAGTACTTCATGAATAAAACGCCATTCATCCCAGTCATGCGGTTTACCTCTATCTCACTTAGTGACTGGAGTTCGGGACACCGTGAGTAAGGAAAGATTTTGCGTCTTGTCGTTTACGGAAGTCATCCGGCTTTTGTTTGCTTTTTTGACGTTCGCTCCAACGAACATCTGGAAATATTCGAACAGTGCATGTTGTTACGGAAGCAAGTGTCTGACAAGAGAACTGCCTCTGCATCATTACCTGACTGAAGTGCTGCCTGGAGTAACCGCGGTTCACCGTAGTGTACGAAGTTTGGTTGACGGACGAGACGCATCATACTGACTGGTTTAGTTTAAACCCCTATTTGTTGACACAGGGAGTCCCACTGTTTTTTTATCGTCTAGTACGTTATCTATTATGGAGTTCGCCCCGGATTCAGTCACATTAGAGCATATAACAGGTAGAGAATTATAGTAGTGTTTCATGTTCTCCTTTTTGGAGGGACCAGTGGCTCCTTTCTTCGGTTGGACAAATGATGGGGTCTTGAGTCCCGTGGTGGTCTTGGTAGTAGTAACTCGTTTGGCAGCGGGCGGGGTTGCAATGGGAGGTGTATCCGTCATATGGGTAGCAACAACGAACGTGTGGGTTGTCGGCCCTCTAACGGTGTTTAGTGTGGCGGGTGCTTCTGTTGAGGAATGTTTGGCGTACATATGTTAATGGGCAGACGCTAGTGCAGGGTGGCTAACTCTGGATCGTTACTCTTACTCTGTGCTGAATTGGAGCTTGATGTTGAGCATCGAGTTCGAGGCGCCGATTTGTCTGGTTCATGCGCGACATCTTTCACGGCTGCTGCCTGCTGTACACTCTTTGCCAGCCTATCGTACTTCTGCGCAAACACAGTTATACATCTGACGAGTGGAAGAGACGTACACTCAGTGCAAAACCAGAGAGAATCAGTCGTACTATTAAGCTTTTTTATCTGACTGAGACTAAGGCGAGCACATCGAGAGTGGAAGTATTTTCGGCAGTTTCTGCGTTCTATTCCAAATCGCACAAGTTTTACACAGCTGTCTACGCCAAAACTAACCTTTATTTCGGAAGCTTTGTGCTTAGCTTTCCGTGGGCAACCAGTTCGTGCCATTGTGACTGTCAGATCTGCGGAAGCCGTTTGTTGCAACGTATCCACTGGTGTGCCGATTCCAAACGCTGTCGGTCAAGCTGGTGGTCTGACAGACACCTGTTCGATTGGTGTAGAACAAATTCAAGATGGCGGACACAGACGGCAGTTGGGCCAGTCCGTGAGGTCTACAACAGTAGCTGGAGAATACCCACCAAATTCGCAGATGGAAAAATACGCCAAAATAAATTATTAGTGCAAAATTCACCCAGGGGAGACACGTATAACACAGTATTTCCAAAGCAAACGTAGAATCCAGCACGGTAAATCAAACGTCTGTGGCTTCCGTGGGTGCAGCCCAGTAATTACATCTTTTTAGTGCACCATATTTTGTGACCCAGACTGCGAGCACGGTTACGTCGTCGCCGAAATCATTTTTGGTGATCTCGTTCCTTTTCTTTTATGAACTGGGTATATGCAATTTTTTATTCTTTTAATACTGTATCTGTCACTCGGCACTATTATTTGCTGCTCATCCCTTAGTGTCGCATCGCTGTCTGTTCTTCCTGTACTATTTGTTGACCCTGCTTTTTATTTTCTCTCCTTAGAGTATGAGTTTCTGCATCATAGTATTATTTATAACCAGTCTAAATATAGTCATTTGTTTGTTAACCTTCCTTGGGGGCTGCGCTTTACAGCCCAGAGACTCTTTGGAGCCCAAATACTGATCTTTCTTATGGGTCTCTTAAGCAGGAGACCGTAACCTGACTGGAGCAACCAACGTGTACGCAAATAAAACAGCTGTTCCATGGCTTGCGTTTAGGAGATGCTGTGCACATATCATCTTAAGTTACGCGCCATATCTGAATTAACAACCCACCCGTCTCATCACGGCTGCGCCTTTTTTCGCAGGATAAGCTCAAATAGCTAGGACGGAACTTGAACACATACTTGAACTTGGAATAATCCGTCCTTCAGATAGTCTTGGTCCTCTCCACTCCAGATGTTTTCAAAGAAATTTGGAGACGTGTAAATGCGGTGACTACCGTGCACTAAATAAACCTACGGTCCCCAATAAGTACTTCATCCCACACATGCAAGACCTTACTGCAAGCTTTACAGGCAAGACGGTCTATAACAAGATCGATCTTGTTCCTACCCATCGCCATATAACTGTTGAGGAAACTGATATACATAAAGCAGCCGTCATCACCAACTTCGGTTTGTTCGAATTTTTAGAAATGCCTTTGGGACTCTTCAACTCTGCACAAACGTTTCAACGCTTCATCCACGACGTCACTGGTGGTCTAGACTTTTCTTACCCCTATCTCGACGACATTCTTGTAGCCATTGCATCCGCCGAAAAGCGCCTCGCTCATTTTCAATTACTCTTTCAACGGCTGACCAGACGTGGCGTCACGGTTAACCTGACTAAGTGGAAACTTTGCAAGTCCACGGTAGAATTCCAAGGCCATCGAATCTCATCATCTGGTATCGAGGTCCTTGCGGACAAGGTCCATGCTATTAGATTTCCCGGCTCCGACTTCATTTAAACATCTCCGTCGATTTTGTGGTCTAGTCAACTACTATTGACGCTTCATTTCCCCGCTACGCCCAACTTATGCAGCCCCTAATTGATCTTCACGGAGTAAAGCAGCGTAAGTTCGCTTTCCCCGATGCAGCACACACGGCTTTCACCGAGCTCAAGTATGCTATCTCCAACCTAGCTCTCCTCGCTCACTCCGAACCGTCTGCTCCCTTTCTCTGCCGCTTCAGACGTTGCGGTAGGAGCTGTTCAACAACACCTTGGTGAGCAGTGCCATCCACGTGACGCGTTCTTTAGAGAACTGCTTGCCACCTACTTAGCTATCTGTCACTTCTGACACACATTAGAAGGTTGAGCTTTCACGGTCTACACTGAGCACAAACCTATCATTTTCGTTTTCAGCTCATCTTCTGACAAATATTCACCACGGGAAACTAGACATCTCGACTTTATCACGCAGTTCACTGCTGACATATGTCACGTCTCAGGTGTCGACAATCCCGTCGCCGATGCTCTCTCTCGCGTTAACCTCACCATTCACTCTTTGTATACTGTCGACCTCGCCGCCATGGCATCTGCTCAGGCACAAGATGAAGACGCACCCTGCAGTTCACTTCAATGCATGTACGACCCGTTCCTCCCCAGACTAAAGACGGAACTATCCTTCATGCCACTTCCACTGGTTGTCCAAGACCCATCGTGCCCGCCACTTTCTAATGCACAGCCTTCGATGCACTTCACTCACTGTCTCATCCTGGTATTCGAGGATATTTCAAACTGATCACGGAGCGTTTTGTTTGACCAGGCGTAGCCAACGGTGTTTGTAACTGTGCTCGAAATTGTCTTCACTACCAGCGCTCCAAGGTACATCGACACCCCCGTAGTCCTTTCGACCCATTACCTGTCCCGGATTCGCGGTTCTTTCATGTACACTTAGACCTGGTAGAACCCATCCCTCTTTCTCGCTGATCCGTATGCATACTGACATGTTTCAACTGCTTCACTTGATAGCCAGAAACCATCTGTGTACCAGACTGCACGGGCGAAACTATTGTCCGTGCCTTCTTGGACCGTTGGGTAGCGCATTACGGATGCCCATCCACCATCATAACCGACCGCGGCATGCCTTTCGAAGCTTCGCAATTCGATACGTTCTGCAACTTCTTAGGCTGCCACACGACAGCATATCACCTACGCCGAATGGCGTAGTCGAACGCATTCTTCGCTAGCTTTTGTCCTCCCTCTCTGTCACTTTTGACCCCGACTGGAGCGAAAACATTTCGCTAGTACTACTAGGTATTCACAGCAGCATCAAAACTGACCTGCACTACACACCAGCAGAGTCGGTCTACGGCACAACACTTAAGATGACAGGAAAGTTCATTTCGCCTCCTCCATCGTGTATACCACCGACAAACTTTGCAGCCTCCTATTCTCAACGTATTCGATCGCTGCGCCAAACACCTCCTCGTGAGCAGCCCAGAGATCTGCAAATGCACAGTGGACTATCTACCTACACTCACGTCTTCGTCCGTACAGGTGCGGTGTGTCCTTCCATTCAACCTCCCTATACCGGCCCCTTCAGAGTTCTCCAATGAACTCATAAACACGTTACCTTAGACCAGAATGGCCACCGGACAACGGTGTCCATCGATCGTCTCAAGTTGGTATTCTTCGAAGATCCGCCTCCAACCTTACCTGGTACAACCGCACATGTAAACACTCGCAGCTGCATCTTCCGCAGCAGACGTCCTAGACCCCTATGTAACCCTTGACCCTACGCCAACACAGCCACAACCCCAAGCGACTGACCGACGCAGTAGACAGGTCAAACGTCCGGTCCGAGTTTCATATTTTGTAAAGGTTCGCTATATTATTTGCCATGTGTATTTTCCACCTTTCATGGTAAACGTATGTATCATTCACAAGCGTTTTGCAAAACGACTGAAAAACCTAAAACCTTTCTACAAATAAAACAATAAAGTGTACGCCTTTTTGTTTAGTTTATGTGCCTCGTTATCCATACGGCATCACACCGCCTATACCTACCGCGTCCCCCATCCTCGAGTTTCGCATTCCAGAACTCAAGTTCCCTGAGAAACCGCGGAATCTCCTGGCCCATTTTGCCCAAAACCTCCGGTCCCATAATCCTGGCTTCAAACGACCGCAAATCCCCACTACCTGTGCGACAACGACTGATCAGACCCGCGAGTTCTGAGAAATGTTCCGCAGACGACGCCCATTATTTTGTGGGACGTGGGATCAGTACGGCCGTGGACTCCGAGTGCGGTGGGGGGATTGCCACCTCCCAAGCCTAGTGTCTGGTTGTGGTGGAGGAAATATCCTGTCGGCCGTTATTCTGGAATAGCCAGTTTTTTTTTGAAGTCCGACCAGCTCGCCTCGAAGGCCCGACGATGATGCACTTCGGTCCACAAACAAATAATAAATAACAAAGTAGCCAGAACCCAACGTCCGACCGGCCATTCGTTTAACTGATTGTACCTACCGATCCTTTGCTCCTCTGGTTAGTCAAGCTGCAATGCTACTGTCTGCTACTGCTTCCTGCCCTCCATCCTTTGTGGATTTTGACAATACAGTTTGGGTCCAAACCTTCTAACTGTCCTCCTACTTCCGTAATCGGCACGCGTCCTATGTGCCATCTCTTGCGATTACGATCCTGTAAACAACTCACTAACCAGGCAATGTGAAAAATAAATCAATTTTTTGAACAATCTGATTGTCGCATTGGCAAGCACATATGCTCACGGATGGGCACATGTTAATCTTGAAGGCCGAGATGAATACATGGAATAAGTATATGGCCAAAGTTTTTGCTGAGCGCTGTTTTCACAGCTCTGGTTTCAAAACGTGATTGAAATGGCTTCAGCAACGTTCAAAATATGTTTCTCGAGCCGTTTTGGATAGCGTTCTGAGGTGGCAAAAATGACTTTGAACGACTCATTCATCTGGACTTGATGTCCGGTGTCAACTAATTGTTGTAACATGGAACTCATTTGTAATATGAAAGATGGAACTGTTGATGGATTGTACCTTGTCCTTTCGAAGTGATGCAAGACAATTTTCAGCGATTCTTTTGGACAAACAGCTGGTCATATGTACAAGATACCTAGCACCACAGGTGTTGGTGAATTGGTTGGTATAAGACTGTTGGGTGGCGCCTGGGGTACTTGTCGGTAATCGATGACACGTAAGAGACGTGTCAAATACTGGACCGGACAGAAGTTGGAGGCGACTGAACCCAAAGTATATTGTGCAGGCTACAAAATGGGAAGCGACTCAACCAGAACAAGAACCGGTGCAGCAAGGTACTCACCAAAACGCTTTGTGTCAACGGAAGTGCAGTCAGTAAAACAAGTGGGCGTTTTGAAGATTAAAACCACCGTAAAATCCAACGTTTCAAAACCTGAAAGAGCGTGGTTTCCGGTACACTACAAGACAAACGATTTAGACCGAACCGGGAGTTCATTCTTTAAGCGCTAAAATATCAAAGGTCGTGTTTCGGCAAGTAGTTTTAGATTGGCGGATGGAAATATGTGAACCACTGCAGTCGATTTTTCTATTCAATAGCTCGAAAGCAACGTCACCTTCAGAAGGAACTGTAAGAAATGCATCATATTTTGGCACTATGGTAACAGATTTGACAGAATCAGGCGGTTTGTAATGCTTTTTGATGAAAGGGACGGGATATCCAATTTATTGCAACGTGTTAATCATGAGCTTGTTTTCGCTTTCCGGCGTATCGATACTGCAGATTGCTCTAGCACGATGCTATAAACAACGAACTAAATTCTTCTTGTATCTCAGCGATAACAAGCTAAGGAATTAGGTGTATTGACCTATCCACGTCGCTCTGCGAAAAGCACTCCTTTTGTTATTCCCGTTTTCACGCTGTTGCAATAGAACGTCTAGGAATGCGATGTAGCCAATTTGCACAACTTCACTGGTGAGTTTCAATGCTGTATGCCCTAAGTTAAGCTGATCTAACAGGCTAAGACAATCGGTGGACGATTCAGAGACGATGAGTGTGTGTCAGTCTAACGGTAGCATGGATCAAGGGTAGAAATAAGGGTGCTCAGGTGTCCACGTGCTACGGGGACAAAGAACGCGATGAGCACTAGCCCTCTACCTAATGTGGCCGGTCAAGTGCAGCGTTCGAATGTACCAATGGAACTCAATGGACATGATTCCACTTAACCGCAAATGTGGTGAGCCAAACTGTGCAAGAGCGGGTCAGAAGGAGCCTCACTTGTGCAAGTTGCGTCCTTGCGTTTCACCCCAGGTGTGGTGGTGCAAGTCCACTAGAATGTAAGAGACAAACCAGTCTGAATGATGCGCTCCGGTTTAACCACACATGCATAGCATCTCCTGTTGTGTATTCGTTCGTCGCAACGATACTGGACGATTACATTTTTCGACGGTTTACATACGTTTTTGAGCCATTAAGCTATACTGGGTGCTGCCTCCAGGCACTTTGATAGATACTTCTACCAGGTTAGTCAACGGTGATAGGTCGGACCAACTCCGTCTGCTGATCCTCTAGGTTGAGGGTTTGAAATGGAATGGTGTCCACTTCTGTACAACTAACACAATGCCTCCTCCCCGTTACCTTGCTGATAGGCTTTTGAGCCGAATCCTTGAATGAGGACCCTAGTCGTCCTCCTGTCTAGGTTTGCGCTCCCTAGCAGTATCTCAACCCTTATACAACCTTGACTTATCATTCAAACATAAATTCCACTCTGCATCGGCCGTCGCACAGATTATCAATTATCGCCTAATCTGCTGCATACAGCAGGACGGATAAGCGAGAGCATGCAACTACTGGCGCCTCTCTTCTTTCTTTTCCACCTGTTCTCTTACTCCCCATTACTAATCTTTCTTTTATTCCCAGTTTCATTGACAGCAACGGAAGTGCCCCCGGAGAAGAACCATGTGCAGCCCCCCGCGATAGCTATCGGACGCCCATCGGTAATATTTCATTATAAGGCTACGATGTCCCGTTTCCATGGCGATGTTTAACGTTCGCACTCTAAGACAAGTAGGTTAACAGGCTGCACTCGCACGTACTTTGGACACACTGGGTATTGATGTGTTGTGTGTCCGAAACTAGGATCAATAACCCTAATTGAATTGTTGAATTAACCGCACCCGGCCTATCCTCTCGTTATTGGTTGCATGTAACTGGAGACGCCGATGCAGCACTCACGGGTCAAGCTGGTGTAGGTATCCATCTAGGCTCCAAGGCTGAGCCATGGTTGGTTGATTAGATTCCGTTGAATAGCCGTTTATGTGCTGCCCGTTTGACAACACCAGCTAAGATCGGTGCACGAAGTTGTACAAAACGCTGTTTGTTTGTGATTTCCGCTTATGCTACCAATGACTGCGGTTCTAACGCTGTCAAGGAAACATTCTATTACGAACTGAACGCCCTACTACGCAGTGCTACTAGTTCAGATATTACAGTACTTGCAGGGGATATTAACGCACAACTAGGGCGTACGAGCACTTCAGAAGCTCAGCTGGGTGGGAATTATGGGCATAACTCCAAACGGACCGACAACGGCGAGCGTCTGCTGCAACTGTGTGCGGAGCACCAGTTGATTCTTAGTAGCACTGCATTTAGATACAGTGGGCGCCGAAGTGCCACTTGGTGTCCTCCTGTAGCTGACCAGCGATGGACCAGAATTGATCACATAGCCGTAAGTTACAGGTGGCGTGGTTCCATCCTGGATTCTCTTTCGTACTGCAGTACCTGCGTCCACTCTGATCATGCCTAGATACGCTGCCGTTTCTCGACAAACTTTGACGGGAGGCGCACCAAGCTTCTCCTCCGATTGGCAACTGAGAAATTATCTAAGCCCTCCGTCAGGTAAGCCTATCAAGAAGCACTGCATATCGAACTTCGCTGTCTTGTTCTAATGACAATGAGCTTCAGTGGAATAGGATCTCGGCCGCCATGCACGACGCAGGAGCATCTGCTTGTGGCACTATCCATCGTCACCGCACCAGTCTGGATTTCCGAGAGTACGGTGAACCAGTTGGAATCTAGAAGACACCTCCCGGCTGGCTCTGAGCACAAGGTGACAAGAAGGGCTATTAGACGCGCACAAAAGCGGAGGTTACGTGCTGACAAGGAAGCCTGGTGGACCACTCGGGCCCAAGAAATGAATGAGGCAGGAGCAGTAGGCAATTACCGCAAGCTCTTCCAGCTGATCCGCACCACTGGTCCCAGAAAACCAGGCGTCGGTGAGACAATCAGCTAGAGCGCGGGTGCAATGACACACCATAAGGTGCGCCGTATGGCAGATTGGACGGAATATTTCAAGATCAGTTCAGCTGGCTCCCTGCTCCCGGACCTCTTCCTACTCAGATGATGCAGGCCGAGCTATGGACGGTCAGTTTAGAGGCTCTGTCGGAGGCCAAAATCCGAAACGCGATCACAACCCTCAATCGCTTCCGTGCCGCTGACCCGGATTTCCTCCCACCTAAACTATTTAAGGATGGAGGTGAGGTGCTCTGCAAATCACTGTCCTCCCTATTCGAACTTATCTGGAAGGAAGAGTGTCCCGGCTGATTGGAGCAAATCGATTATAGTGACAATATACAAGAAGGGCAGTCGGACAGACTGTTCTAACGACGGGGGTATTAGTCGAACGTCAGCTGTGACAAAATTTCTGGCCTCGATTCTCGTTCGTCGCCTCACTGCGAAACGGGGATCTCGGATTAGGGAAGAGCAGACGGGTTTACGCCCAGGATATGGCTGTATGGACCATGTACTCACTTTGTGGCAGGTGCTACAGCAGCTCAATATCTTGGAACATATTTGGAACCGATCGGGAAGCCATCATTTCATAAAACTTGGTAAACGACCGGTTAATGTATTTATGATGATACACAACGTTTCGCATTTGACACAAATGCTTCATCAGGCGAAGTGAATTATCTAAACATTGGCATTTTATAGCGATCATGGCTAAACTACATACAAAGACGAATCAATTTGCAGTTCATCTATGAATGATTACAGCGGTCAAAGGTCAATATGTTCGCGGGTACACTGTAGTTTGTTTCAGTCAGGGTCAAGTGGGGGAAAGAAATTGCCGGTCCGTGGATAATTGCATTGTGGTTAACAATCTTAATTGAACCGTTGCAGGGAACTTGGACACTGATAGAATTTGGCTTTAGTTCTTTGGAGTTTGGTGGAGGGTGGGTCGATAGTTCATTCCGACTTGGGATCCATCCACCGATGCTTACAAAGCTGGCCGGAGTAAGACTGGACGCCAGGCACTGGACAGCTCTACTCCGTCTATTCTATTCACGCAGTTGTTAGCCTTGGTTATTTCTATAGCCTCAGCAATCAGCCTTTGTTTGGCTGATCGTAATCCCTTCCTGATTACCTCCACATGTTCGAAGTCAATTTTATGCCCCGTGTCTAGCGCATGCATTGCTATTGCTGAATCTCTGAGTAGAGCTCCATACTCTAACTCATTTCGCGGAGGTCGTGATATGTGTCGCCTATGTTCTGAAATCCTTGTACGTAATTCCCTCGCCGTTTGGCCTATATACACTTGTGTACAATCTTTACATGGAATTTTGTAAATACATTTAGTTGTTCTATCTAAAGGGAGTGTATCCTTCAGGTGCACAAGTGTGGACCGTAGCGTTCGACCCTTCTGGAAAAATACCCTTATCTTCTCCTTATTCAGTACTCTCCGAATCGTTTCCGTAGTTCCTTCTTTATACGGAATACCTACTGTCGCTATCCACTGCGGTTGGAGTTGCGCGTGGGTTGAGACATTTCTGTAGCTTTCGTTTCACCAATCGTTTCGGATATCCGCTAGCTATAAAGTTTTTCATCGCTTCCCTCTGCGCTGCTTTCTTATCTTCTTCCTCCGTGCACAGAGCACTTGCTCTGTGAAATAGTGATGAGGCGATTCCCGCGTACATGTGCTTTGGGTGGCTTGAACTATAGCTGAGTACCACATCCGTGCCCATTGGTTTGCGATACATCGTTGTTTTTAACGTGCCTTCCTTCCTATGTACCAGACAATCAAGGAACGGAAGTTCCATGGTGAACTTTATCGCATTGTCAATAGAGTTCAAATAGTTTAAAAATTCTTCTTTTTTATCCCTTTTTATAATCGCAAAAGTGTCATCCACGTAGCGCCACCATACTTTCAAGGCACCACGGAAATTGGGTCATGCTTTCTTTTCAAACTCTTCCATGTACATATTGGCTAATACGGGGCATATTGGAGATCCCATGGCCAGACCCTGTTCTTGAGTGTACATTCTAGACTGGAATGTGAAATGAGTAGTGTTGAGACACAAAGCTATTCCCTGGACCAGTTGATCCACTGTCAGCTTTGTTCTGTCCTCCAAGCTGCTGTCCCCTCTCAAGCAGTTTTTAGCTAATCGTAACGCCTCCTCCTTGTCCTTTGACCGCTGTAATCATTCATAGATGAACTGCAAATTGATTCGTCTTTGTATGTAGTTTAGCCATGATCGCTATAAAATGCCAATGTTTAGATAATTCACTTCGCCTGATGAAGCTTCTGTGTCAAATGCGAAACGTTGTGTATCATCATAAATACATTAACCGGTCGTTTGCCAAGTTTTCTGAAATGCTACAGCAGCTGTTTTCCTCGATTTCAAGAGTGCGTTCGACTCAGTCGATCGATACATTTTGTTCGAAGTACTTGCGGGGAAAGTTGTTCCCACGAAATATGTGAACATCCCTCGTGCTCTATACTCGAACACTCAAGCCGCGTCAGGGCCTACGGTGGCATATCGAATAGCTTTCCGACCACAAGTGGCGTTCGTCAGGGTTGTCCGATTTTCACATTTTTGTTCAATTTCGTCGTGGATTCTATCGTGGGGGTGTTTTGTGCGGAATCTCACGATGTAGGCACTGAAATGCTGCCTGGCGAAAGATTAGTTGATCTTGATTATGCGGACGATATCCTCTTGCTTTTCGACGATGTTGCGGCGGCACAATAAACCCTGAATAGCCTGTCCAGAGTGGTCCGTTGGTCCGTCTCACCTTCCGGGCTGGAGTCCATGTGACTCGCCTTGTGCTTGGCTCGAGCATTTACTGGACGTGTCTCGCAACCGACACCAGTGGCGCGTCTGCTGCCGCCTACTTGTCGGATTGCCTGCTTAAAGCGTGTTGTATGCTGAGTTATCTGCGGCGTAATCACTGAATATGACGTATGGCAGTGAAAGCCGCAAGGAAGCTGTATCGGCGATAAAGCCTTATCTTTGCACGATACCCAGCTGTTTATGACGGTATGTTGTTAACACAATGTGTAGGCGCCTTGGCCCTAGATGTTTGATTAGGGCATTAAGCTTTTCAGGTAAGTCTCCATTCTCTTCCTTTTATTATTCTTTACTTAATAAGTCATCATGGTTGCATTGCAGCAAAGCATCAGTTCAAATTGCTGATGTACTGATGTTGCTGTTGTTATCGTGTATTCGTCCTGCCTGCGTGAGCACGGTTCTTGATAGACAGCGCACACAACCCCAGACATACGCGTACATAAGTGCATATTTATCTGCTTCCCTATTGGTTCATCTTTCTATGTGCTTCCTAATGTACTCACGAATTTTGATACGTTTCAGAGTACAGTGGTTTGTTTACCGGACCGGACCTTCTCCCTTCGGCTCGTGCACGTGACTTTTCGTATACACCAATTCCAATGGTCAATTGTATAATAACTATACTGAAAAGTGTGAAAAGCTGACTGAAACATTCCAGTAGATGGCGAGCCTCACGGCATTGCCATTTGAACCTAGCAATTCCGATCTTGCTCAACAGCAAAACCCACGGAGCTCTGTTCCTAAGTCGAAGGGTAAAGTCAGTCTTGGCAGCCGCCCAACGGCATCTGCGCCACCTACTCGAAATTACTTACGTTTTAAGTGAGGCAGTCACATTCAGCGTGACTGCTATTAACTCATCTCTAGATGCCACACCTAGCGTGTTGGTCACAACACCAGCAGTTCAAAGCCGGGTTACATAAGCATCGATCGCCTCGACATAAACGCTCGTAGGTCCAATTTCTGGACCAAGCACGAGCGACGCGACGCTGCTTTCACTACATTCTTTAATGCCCGCTAAACAATCCAAGTTACCATCCCCAACACTCAAAATGACTTTGGTTAAACAGAACCATAGAGCGTTAACTATCCTCTGCACTAACGTCCCTACGTCCAGGTCTAGCACAATAAAAGGTAAGTTGGTAGATGATTGCAACCAGTGGAATTCCATCTACGATGTGATAGGGATTCGGGTTGAGCCCGCCATGTTAGGACGCGCAGCGCGTCACCCAAGTCCAGTGCACTACGGTGAAAATTGATTACTTCAAGTAACATTGAACTCAACTGAGGAGACAGAAACCCCCTACTCTTAACAGTGGGTTTTCGCGACTCATCGAGTAGGGTACGCATACTACCAGATATTCCTTGGAAAGGGCGATAAAAGGAAAAATAAAACCATGCCGGCCCTTCCATGAACGAAAGCAAGAAAAACAGTATTTCTTTATGGTGTTCTGAACTAAAGGATTCTTTTGATTACAAAAGCCCAAATACATAACCGAGAGCAGTGGTGATACATCAGCGAAGCACTTGCTGCACGACGTCATCATGAAATCATTGACGAGGATTCCTTCATCTCCAAACTACTAGGGCTGCGACCCAAAAATACTGAAATTGGTGTCACACTCTCTAGGAATGACAGCAATTTAATTGGATAGCTGGCTGAAGCATCGCTCTGGGTTACCAACTGAAATTAGGATGAAGATAGCAAGTGCATGGCTATGAATGAGGAGCACTTCGTTGGAACATGCAACCTCAGTAAAACTTTTGTCTCCACGGTCTTGTACTGCGCTAGACATAGTAACGCTCTGGACACCTGACTGGACAGAGAGATGCACGAAAGAACATCGCGATCTGAAACGCTCTGTGCTCTCTGACCGAAGGTCAAGAACCTATGACTCACACAAAAAAGATTACTGACCGACCGACAAACGGTCGGCATAAAACTGAACACAAACTTGACATCCACCAGCACACTTCTAACCTACCACTTGTTCTTTCTACTAACGCACAAGGTCTTCGCAGCAAACTGTTAGAGCTTCGGCTACGATGTTGTGGGACCTCATTATGGCTGGACAAATGCTCACGGACACCGAAATCGTACTACACGAAATGTCCGTTCTGCGCAAGGATCAGCCGAATAGAGGAGGCGGTTTACTACTATATTACCGCAGTGAGTTGCATCTTGATCTAATCCATGAACCGCATGTCCAAATTATCAATGCGCTCTAGTGTCCTCTTCACCTAAGACGTGGTGACACATCATTAATTGGCACCGTGCACCGCCTTCCGTCGTCCACTTCAGAAATGCACAATCGCCTAGTTTGTATCATGAAGTTATCTTCGTACAGGCACACAGTCACATCTTCTGGTTGGTGACTTCAATCTTCACGCTCTAGAAACCCCAGCCTGTCTCATGATAAATTAAAAATGGAGTCGCAGGAGCTAATTATTGTGATATCACTACACAACCACGTTGCCTCCCCTACAAGTTTCAAGACGGGGAAGAAACCAAGTATCCTCGATCTTGTGTTCACCAACAAGGACTTTTGATCGAAACGGTATCAATAGCTAGTCCTTTGGACCACAGCGATCATGCAACACTGGTGTTCATACGCATCAGTTAGATAGCGTATACCCCCAGAAAATATCAATGACATTAAACTCATTACCGATTACGCCGTTCTGACCACACTCATTAATGCCACTGACTGGTCCTTACTGGCTGAATTATCCCCTAATGTCGCTTGGCGAGGTTTCGTTAATCAACACAACAAATGAGTTTTAAGTGCTCCGAGGGACATGCCATCGCGCGTGATGACAGTAAAGCCATTTTTACGCAATAGGACGCGGAAGTGTATGGTCACAAGAGATTCACTCAGGCGAAACTAGAAGAAGTCACCGGACGCGGGAACAAGGGAAGCCGACAATACCCAGCCAAACTATTGCATGAACCTGGTACGTGAATATAAGCTAAAACAACAACAGGATCTAGCCGGTAAATTCTGCTTAAACCCCAAGCTCCTTTACAGACATGTTAACAAACTCTGTAACGTACAGCGAGTTATTCCTGACCGCCGAACGCTAAGTGGACACACACAAACTACAACAGAAGCGGCAACACCCCACGTTATCAACTCTCCCAAAGCTTCCAGAACACGGCTTTGTCGCTTAGGTTGTTCACGCAAGGTGTGCCACCACCAGGACACCTCATATCTCGTTTACAACTACAGATGTTCTGAAAAGGCTAAATTCCCTACGCGAGCATACCTCTTGTGGTGCTAATAAAATCCGACCAAAGGCGCTAAAGTTAGCTTCACTGAATTTAGCAGATCCAAGCTCTAATGATGTCTCGAGGAGATCAGTGTTCCCACATTGTGGAAGCACAGAATCGTCACTCCCATTCACAAAGGGGGGATCGGGTAGAACCAGTTAACTATCGCCCGATAACTCTCCTGCCGGTGCTATCCAAAGTCATGGAGACTAGTATTGAGGAGGGGTTCATTAATTGCTTGGAGGCATGCAAAATCAGCACCAGAACGGTATGGGTTTTGCCAGAACCGGTCCTGCACCACAAACCTGCTGCTTGCTCGCGTCAGTTGGGCAGCGGCGTGGGAGTTAACGCAGTCTAGCAGGACTTCTCAGGCTTTCGGCCGTTTGAACCACTGCATCCTCATTCACAAGCTCGAGATGTGCAATTGGTAACCTAATTCTCGGTTAGATAGATAACTTTTTTGATTCAACGACATCTGAATGAGATAGTCCGTAGCGCCATCTCTGGCCCTGTCGATGTTCCGTGCGGAGTGTCACAGGGCTCAGTACATGGTCCATGCCTATTCCTGGTTTACATAAACGATTTCACGTGAGTGATTAACACCAAAGTCTTATTCTTTTCTCATGATCTCAAGATATGGCGGGCCATCAAAACAATGAGTGACCATGTAGCACTTCAAGATAACCTTGATGGGTATACGAATGGGCGACTCAGAACCAGCTTCATTTCAATGCCACCAAGTGTAAGATATTGAGTACACGTAATCAACCCACTTGCGAATGCAGGCTGAGGGATCAAGCTTTTCAGCGTGCTTCTACTGAATGAGATCTAGGTTTGATAGTACAGTAGGATGTTGGCTGTTCAGGCCAGACCGAGAAGGGGTCCAAGAAAGCTTACCATCACGGCCTTTTGCGGAGAGCGTTTTGGTCCATCAATCTTCTCTCAGATTCGCAATGCCTACATAAAGGCCCATTCGCAATACGCCACTTACGCCTGGCAGCCCTGCACAAGCACGACCACACCGCACTTAAACTGCTGCAACAAGGGGCGACCGAGAACGTAAAAGATCCGTTTGATCTCCCTTACCAACTGAAGTCGAAAAATCATGGGGTCTACAATGGAAAATATCGACGTCTGCGTGGCGATTTGATAATCATATATATGATCCTAAGGAAGTCAAATCATGCTTGTAGTCATTTTCAGAAGCGGAATCACAGTACTACTCTGAGAGGTAACCAGATAAAGCTGACCACACAGTATGCCCGGTTGGATAGTCGCCGGAATTTCTTTTCACTTCGCGTGTGCCAACCATGGAACGTCCTACTTACTTACGTTGTTCCGTCCTCCAAATTAACTGTACTCAAACAACATCTAGACAATGCACTCATATATTTACATTACGCCATGTAATCCGCTATATCCCGGGCGTCAAAATAGCACTTCCAATCAACGTGTGCACTTTCACTTTCAGCACTTGAGTTGTTTAACGCTACTACTGGATATACGTATCCGGTGGACCCAAGAAAGCTACACACGAGCAAGCGTTGTCATTTTCCTTATTTACGTATTACGTGAACTAGAACCACTCCCCATATTGATTTGTATGCGCACATTCAATCCGCATTTCATTGCAATGCTTAAATCGACGATTTACTTGTCCCTTGATCAATTTTTGCTCGCTCTAACCACCTTACGGGAATTGTCAAGCGCCTGCTTTGTGACCCATAATAAATCATTCTTCATTGTCCGCAAGGAAGATTTCAGCCAAAACGGGTCCTAGAGAAGAACCCAAAGCAATTCCATCTGTCTGTAATTGATCCCATTAAACAGAAACTGTAGGTTTATAGTGCAATGCATAATCAGTCCTTTTAGTTTATTCACCAGAATTCCAACATTAATGCTTCTCTCAGTGATGAAACCACAAACGCAGTTGTCTCTACCAATGGCAAGTTAGTGAAAAGCGAATCCACCTCAAAGGAAAGCATTAATTTATTGTTCACGTTTCGGTTTTTTATTCGGTTGACAAAATCAAACGTGTTTTTGACTGTAGGAATCGACAATTCCTTGCGAACCGGTTCCAGGAAAACTGTTAATCACTTTGCGAGTGAAAAGCGGAAATAGACAAGTCTACTATTGGTCGCATGGGAAGGTTTACTTCGTGCATTTTTGGCAACCTATAGAATCGCGGAGGGTGAGCCGCACGGAGATAGCTTTGAGAAGAGTTAATCATCTATTTGCTTCTACACATCCATTTCTTTCAAAATGCTTATTATTTTTGCCTACTCCTGCGATGTGGTTTCATTTTGGAGTGCGTTCGTAGGAATTTTTTAGTGTCACTCAGAATTGTCGTCAGTTTGGAGACGTAATCAGACTTGTTCATCAATACCCAGCCAAATCAAGTTGCGGACGATGTAGTACCATCCAGTGAAAGAAAAACAACGGCCGTCTTCACATCAATCGGCATTCTCCACGCCTGACTCCTTTAGCTCCCTGTGGGCTCGGTCTCTAGACCGAGAAATTATCCTATCTTTATAGCAATGCTCAAGACCATTTCAACAAGCTGGTCGGGCTGAAATATCGCCAAATATTGAAACCATGCGATATCATTGGTGTCACGGAGACGTGGTTGCACAAAGAAGTCTCGCTGACGGGCGTATCACTCATACGAAACGACAGGCTTACTAAAGGAGGGGTAATTCTTTGTTACAGAAGCGACGCACGGTGTCAGGCCGTGTGGAATTCAGACTCACAGTACGCCGATTTGCTATGTTGCCGATTGCAGTTAAAAGGCAGACACTTGCCTTATGGCTTTGGCGTACCGCCCCCCAAACTCCACACCGGAAATGCACTGCTATCTTGCGACAGATGCAGTCTAGAGCGAAAGCACACCCACATATTTAACATGGGTGATTTCAACGTACATTGTTTAGAAACCCCTGATACAATCGGAGAACAATTTGAAACCGATCTGCAAGAGCTCAGAACCAGTGTTCCACTTTACAAACAAGCCATTTTGCCCACTCGTTTCACAACAGGTAATAGATCATCTTTGCTGGGTCCCGTGTGCACCGACAAGGAACATTTGCTTAATGTATTGGCTGTAGACCGCCCTTTAGGTCGTAGTGAGCATGCAGTCATCAGTTTCGACTTCATAGTCACGAAAACCCTGTGATGGGGCGCACCATTACACGCTATGGCCGCTTAGCCCAGCCCGTCAGTGCCACAACCTCATCGTTCCTTGCCGAAGGTCACCCGAAAGTCGTTTGGCTCCAATACGTCAGCAAATTCAATCAACTAGTCACGGATGAATCAGAGACAAGGTTTGCAATGGCCTGAAACCGTTTCTTTCGTAAGGAGCAGAACTCGAAAATGGATGACTACACAACGCAGCGTAGCGATAGTATAGATAATCACCAATACCAAATAATGGGGAGAACTACGTAGCCCAGCGTAACCAATTCATTCAACTTTTCAAAGATGACAAAGCCGTACATCCGCAGAGAAAGCCGAAAAGTTTCGGCGCGAAACGCAAACTATTGTACAAGTATGTCAACGGTCTGCCTAAGGTGTGGAAGGGAATTCCTCCACTCCTGACGGCTGATGATCCAAACGCGGTGCGGACGCAATATGCCCCCACATTTCAGAGGATCTTACCATCAAGCCATCTCCTAGCTTGTGTTTTCCCACCTTTAGGACTCACCTACATCACTTGTAATGCTTGAGGTGTATTGGAGAAGCTGACGTCTCAGCACAAACACAGCTCCTCAGGAGTCGACAGCACTCGCTCTGAGGTACTGGGAGTAGTAGCAAGACAACTGGCAAAGCCTTTGGACCAGTCCTTTCTGCGCTGCCTAGACCAAAACCAGGTTGCTGCGATATGGAAGCTTGGAAAAATAATTATGATGCACAAAGGCGGAAGCAGGACTGCTACGTCAAACTACGGCCCAGTATCTCTACTCCCTGTACTGTCCAAGTTAATGGAATCCATCGTTGCCGATGCGTTGGTGTTATCTAGAAAATCATAACATTAGTGCTCCCGAGTAAACGGCTTTCGTCAACAGTGATCGTTCACAACGAATTTATTAATAGCACGGAGTAGTTAGACTGAATCAGATGACACTGAAGAGGCAGTTGAAGTGAGCTACTTGGATTTTTCGAAAGCATTCGATCGTTTAGACCATGGATTCTCCTTACCAAACTCTGATATTACGGGATCGGTGACCATCTCTTGAGCCAGACTGTTAAAGTTCTCCCGCAACGACAACTAGTGGTCAGAGTCCAGAGTTCTTTATCTAGTCACAGTAATCGAGTCTGGTGTGCCTCAGTTCTACGACAACGAGCTTTTTGGTATTCATTAATGACCTTGCGCAGACAATCGCTTCAAATTTCCTACTGTTTGCTGACGACACCCGGACATGGCATATGATTCAGGTGGATGCCGATCAGAATTTACTTCAGTATGATTTGGATAAGGTACATCCGTGGTCAAAAAGAAATCTGCTACAGTTCAAGGTGGGCAAAGGCAAGGTACTCTCCATATGACACCAGAGTACCTATTCATACAGGCTGGGAACGCAAGAATGGCAGCGAGCATCCGTCGAACGTGACATGGGGGTGCTGGTCCATGATAACTTGGGTTGTTCCAAAAAATCCGAAAAGATATCTAAAACTGGTAAACAACACGTCAGCCTATTGCGACGGGCGTTCAGACAACCTCCATTTTCAGACAGATGCTCAATGTGTATGTTCGCACCCTGTAGAATGAGCAAGTCAAGGCTGACCTCTGCACTGGACGAATCTCAATGGCAGGCTTCCGAATACGTCATTGGAATGTGTCACCTTCCATATGAGCGAAAGTCGCAACGTTTGGGAGTATTCAGCGGGCGGTATCGCCGACTACGAGACGACCTGATAATGGCATACTTGATTTTACGCAATTGAAATCATGTGCGACGCTCTTTCCTGCAACGGTAATAACACCACGCTTAGAGGTCATGCGTTGAAATTAGCAAAACAGCACAGCCGTCTGGAGCATCATAGAAATTGATTTTCTATCGAATCGGTTGTTCCTGAACCTACATTAGACACATTTCAACGTCAGTTGGATGACGGACTCCGCCACTCATATATCTTGTTACCTTGCATTACTCCTACTCCCAGGAAATACCTTGGATTTCTTTTTTCACCTATTGAAACATTCGGAATGCAGGGCTACTGCATTAAATACGAGAAGTCCATCGCTTTTATAGTAAAACTACTAACTGCATTTTTTCATTAACCCAGTAGACCACCCAACGGGGCATGTAAAGCAGTGTTTCTTTACCCGGATAGATTCATCGCTCATTGTCATTGTGGTGACTAAGATGCTTTGAATACTGTTTCTACGCCCGATTGCTATCTGATTCCACACATGGTGGATCTCACAGCAAGTCTAACAGCTAAGAAAGTTTTTAGTAAGATCGACTGCACGCGTATACAACCAAATGCCGGTAGCAGATGCGAACATAGTTAAAATTGCTGTGAAGACTCCGTTTATTTTTGTTGGAGTTTTGCGTGTATCTTCTGGGATTAAGAACGTCGCGCAAACGGAAATATTTGGGTGTTACTCCTCACAACACTGGCACACCACGACCACGGTTTTGTCCCGGTTTGAACACGTCAGGTGGCGATAGTCTGAGTTGGGGTGGCTCAGAGCCTAGTAGTTCACGACTGATGTCCTGAACACTACGTTACTGAGATCCGCCAGCGAGGCTTGGCACACCGAAAAGGAATTCAAAGTTGAAGTTGGGAACCCGTTGTGAGTCCCACCTTAGCTCAGTCTATCGCCACCTGATGAGTCCAAACCAGGACGAAAGTGAGCTCGTGGTTTGCTAGTGTTAGGGGCAGCAACATCCAAATATTTCCGCCTCGGATACGGTCCTTGCAATCGGAATGACCAGGGTTTATTTCAAAGTGAACCGAGGAATCAATAGAGGTTGCATGTTGCAATCAAGCCACACACCGGGTTCCCCAAATTCAAGTTTGAACGCCGCGCAAACTTTTCAGCGCTTTATCGACCAAGTTTGTCGTGGCTTAGACTTCGCTGACATACATCTCGATGACATCCGTATCGCAACCTGCTCATGCGAAGAGGATTCGCGTCACGTACGGACACTTCATGACCGTTTATCACAATATGGAGTGACGATCAAGGTGGAAAAATTCTCCTTACCTCCAGTCTCTATTCCTTGACACTCATCTGCTCGGTGAGTTACCGTGCTGACGTTCGTTCTTGTTTCGCTTCATCGGTGCACGTTCTTCATATATCCTCGAATTTAGTTCGCTGTGCCCAACATCGTTTATCTTCTGAGAGCCGCGCTCGATTGCGCGCATCGTCTCAGACTAGCTGTTGTAAATTGTCCCTCAACATTCACCCCGGGAATGGATTCCCACTTGATATGCGCCCTGAGCAACGCTACACACCATAGATACAACCATATCCTCATCGCCGTTGTTTTCTATATACACGATCTTAAGGTCTCGGCATATACAGATGAACGGTTTATAGCTGACTTACATGAATTTATCGCATATATACAGCGCACTAGATTCAGGGTAGCAAACAAACCGTCCTTATTGTAACTTGTGCTTACAAACGAGGAGCTTGTGGTCGAAGATTACGTCTCAGTGACCACGCAGTTATAACATTTGACTATGTTTGCAATGCAGTTCGGTCACTTGCTGCGCATGCCAGCCCACTGACTCCAACGACGTGCGTTGTTGGTGCGATTGGGGTGCAGATGGAAAAAGAAGAGGGGAGACCAAGCGAGGAAGTGGTCAAGAGGAATGAGGTCTCGCACTTCGAGATCGGCATCGGTTGTTGTCTCCATGCCTGGGGGCCTAAGGGCAATGAGTACGTTTGCTGGAATACACATGTTTACATGACGAAGAACCAGTCCCAATGACATTCGTGTAGTGAGTTTCCTTGTCCCACCCTCTAGCTTATCCTCCACCTCCAACTATGTTCTCACACGTGATGCGTAATATGATACTAGATCATAGTACGATTTTGTTTTTATGTATTGTATTCTGCAATGCCCCGCATCTCGCTTTTGCACATAGACTCTCTTTTTGTATTGCGGCACATTGGCTGAAGTTTCTCACCTTCAGCTAACGTGTAATGATGATGATGATGAGGTTTGTTATGCAGGGTGTCCAAATGAATGTACGGAATCAACTCATCTCGTCACACGTTACCAAGCAATGAAGTAAGTGCTCTACCAAGTGAGTAAGAAAAAGTAGATACGTGTGACGAAGCTCAGAGTAGAGAACTGAATGAAGTCGTCCTTGATAGTTAGGTCATCAAGTGAGAGATGAAATGTGGTAAAGTCTACGCAAAGCTCTCATGAGTCTGGTGGCATGAGTCTAGTGGTGGTCTTTGAAGAGCGGTAAATCATGGAAACAAGTGAATTTTATTAACGTATGGTTATCGACAATGCCATGAAGGTTTATGGTTACACTCCGGAGCGGATACAAGTCTTCATGGGTAACGATTTTCAAAAACATAGTGAGGCATTTGTATACTGGCCGGATTCATCAGACTGACATGCGGGATCGAGTTGGGTCCTGGTTGGGATCTAAAACAGTGAACATTAAAGGCAGCAAAAGTATCAGAAATACCTCGAAGAATACCCTTTGTTGGAGTCACTTTTGAGGTGGGGGTTAGGGGTAATCGTCGGGATGAAATAAAGCCTGCAAACTTTCATGGTAGAGAAACAATACGCACTTTTACGAAAGATTTTTCCGAATGAAACCCGCCTTTTACAGGTGTTAATGACATTATTGGGAAGATCCGGAGAGTCTGCTAAACTTCCAATAGGGACAGCAGTCATCTCATCGGAAAATGCCTCAGCCGGCTGCTGTGACTCAGCAGTGGATTTCGCATCGATCAGCTCCTCTGATTGGAGGGTTGTCAATGAAGGCTGCGAACGAAGCGTGGGGATTAGGACCTGGAATTGTTACGTGTAAGAAATTAAGCAAAGTCTACTGAGAGTCCAGGGGAGATAACTGGGGTTGTACCGGAAGAAATTGAATAAGGATCGTACGCTGCAAGCTAGGTACATCGAATAAACAGAGGAACATACCTCGGTACTTTTGGACAAACGGCGCCGCTTATCTTTTGGGCCAGTAAGTTTATCGGATTTTTTCCTTTTCTAAATCGAGTCATTAAAGCTGGTGTGCTGGCCTACTTTGCTCACAGGCTGAGATGGAGGCGCTGCACTTTGGGATTCGACTGTGACTTCAGAGATGAAGGAACTTGGAGCTGAGGACTGGCAAAGAGAATGGAATCAAGCATTAATACATCACACACCTCATCACTGCATGCACAATCATCAGAGCCGACGAACTGGTTCGCGGTAGAATCAGTCTCAACAGTTTTTCTATCCGCGATGGTGCGTACACTGTTAACGGAAAAAAGACAGATAGAAACGCAGAATGAACATACACAGCGGTTATCCTCTTCAGAGACTTGCGGTGAGCCACTTGTTGTGTAGCAAAGCTATCTAAAGTGGCTAACAAATTGCCAACCATGGGCTATTCAATGGTGCAATCATCCGAATAAGAGCAAACAGGCTCACCTTGGAGCGTTTTCTCAAAATACCCAATAGTCGATAAATCGAATGTAGGATCGAGTGCGGGTAGCTGTGGTGTCTACAACGATAGCGCGGTGAAAAGCAAAAGTTAGTGACGAACCGAGGTAGCTTAGCCAGGCAACAGACAAGTTGTGTGAGTGTACTAACGATACAACGGTTCTTGACTTTCTAAATATATATATATATGATGGAAGATAATCAAAACTGACTTTCCGCGAAAGTTCCTCACACAACACATTACACATGTGTAACTTAAGTCCAACAGCATGCTGGACATCTGTGTTCAGTATTTTTTCAAACACGGAATCCAAGAACGAATTCCACAGTTTTGAATCCACGGCAGGAAAACTTTTCAAACCTTGTACAAAAAAATCGCGGGCCAACTGGATCATGGGTGAATAGCCGACAAAAGCTCAACGTACCATCATAAATTTATCCACTCTCCAGTTGTCCAGTTTGTCCCACTCGCGAGCAAGTGTCTCAAATATCCCATTGAAGTAATAGTGGCGCACCACTGGATTGGGGATGAGTGGTAAAGTGGAGCATATGCGATGCACTACTTCTTCCTATGTGGAGTAGGAGGAGGAGAAAGATTATCATAGGAGAGAAACTGACCTTCAGCAGTAGTTTGTCTTGCATCCATAGGCTGTAATGCAGGCCTTTGCAAATGGCCAGCATTTCAGTGTAGGATGGGATATCTAGAAGAGGAAGGGAGGTTAACCTTAAATCCAGTTTGAGTAGACAGAAGATAGTAGAATGAGGGCCGTGAAATGGATTGCAAGGGGGATCAAACCAGTATAACATTTTGCAAAGGAGGTCTGTAGCAGTCGGAATATTTCTTCAGTTTGCCTGTGTAAAACTCTAGCAAAAATTACTATTTCATCGCACACTTAGGTAACTGGTGACGGTTATTAAACTATTTGTTGAGTCCGATTGCTTGACTCGAACACCGCCTTTGCTTACCACCCATTTCGATTTCAAGGTGCTATCACTTTTGTGCGTTGCACTTTTCTCTAGATAGCAGCGTCATCGGTGTCGTATTTTTAGAGCTAGACAAAAGAGGAACATTTAGCTGTACCAAATAAAAGCCTCCCAGTAAATTATTCTCCCTTTTGGAATCCCTATAATGGGTCCCGCTTAAGATCTTAAGATGAACACGTAGATGAATCGTTAGATCGAAGTGATTAGCGACACGCTCATCTCCATAGTTGCCGTAGCGTTCGGGTGCGACTGGATGAGAACTTCGCATCAGTTAGACCAGAATCGTCAATAAAATCTTGTCACGGTGGTTTAATTTGGCTCGGTTGCTCAGCTTTGGTCAGACAGTAAATGACGCCGTGTATTTGCCTTTATTCACGTAGTTAATATAGCAGTAAAAGTCTATCGAAACAAGACCAGTAGTAGCTAAAATTATCAGATGGAAAGGTCAGAGGTAGGAGACTATAGATCGACCGCGGAGGCGACTCCATCAAGTTGAAGAGCACCATGAACTATTGAGGCGACTGATCCCGGGTGCTCATTCCAAAACACAATACAAATGGATGCGGATGAGTAGGTCACTTACTACATGTGATATAGCGCCGGTCACTGACTTGCACGTCACTACCGCACAGAGTACAGGGTAGCACCCTCACCAAGGGACGAACTTACCCAAGTTGAGCGGCCAATTAACTTGTGGTATTATAAACAGTTTGGTCTCCGTACTGATTACAGAAGAGTAGTAGGGGAGTTGAATGGCATAGGTAGGATAGTGAGCAGCACTATATGACATGTAGTAACTTATTCACAATGATCGTTGCCGTCCCTCATAGTTCAGTGGTCTCAACCACGAACAGGCAACAGTCGAGTTGCGGGTTACAGTCTAACCAGGGTCCGATGAAATGCGCAGTGCTGACGACTCCCAAAAGGACGAAACGCGCGTATAGTGCTTTTCCGGGCGTGTATTGGCTGTCTGAGTGAGTCTATACCTTTTCTCAATTCCTTGGATCATATACTCAAATGCTTGCATCGGTCACGCTTAAAGCTGCATCGCATGCGTCATGTTACAAGTTGCACGCGTGCACACGTATGAGCCAAACCCATGTTCGCGATGTGAGATCACATGATTTGCTTGCCACCGATGACACTGGTACGGTGACTAACGTAGCGGTGAAGTTAAGTCCATAGGCAAGCCAAGTTGAGTGGAACAGTGCAACTGGTGCAACAGCTTGCTCTGCTCCGAATGTAACAAAAAGGCCCTAGTATGCGGCACTCGGCGGAAGTGAAGAACGAAATACTTACCACTAGTGAAGAGGGACATGAATGGAAGCATGTTGCACACATACTGAACGTAAACTTGCTTACTTACCGTAGGAACCTTAGACGTAAGGTTCTGCAAGCGCGTGGACAGCTTTCATGCCAATGCGTTTACATTCCGCATTGTTTAACGGCATACCACTTATTGACACATATTCAGGTTTCTCACCATTAGCACTACTGCAGTTGCCGTCCCGACTCTTTTGAACTATAAGGATACCATGTGGCTGTCTCGTAACGCCACACCGGAAGCATGCGCAAAGTGCGTGCCCCAACATGTAGTCTGAATGTCAAACCTATGAATTAGTGACACGTAAAAGTGATGACACCATTTCAGACTATATACATGAATGTTAGCAAAAAATGATTTACAAATTCATGCAATGTCTAGTGCGAGCGTAATTCCTTCTTACATGCAGTGGTGGGGTGTCACGCAGTTTGTGTCTCGGACACAATTCGCTCCAAGAAGTGCATTTTCCACTCGCCCTTGCATAGCACACCCTCAGGAGCTCCCTGAAGCATTTCAAAATATTGCCCCCTCATAGCTTGCTTCATAAACGCTTTTATGAGGTGATAGATTCCCGTAGTGGGATTCAGTGATGGAGAATATGGTGCCAGACGCAGGAAGCTGCCCGAACGATACGGTTTCTCCCGGAATATGTGTTCCATCGCTCGTTAATGCTCCAATCAGATGCAGGTTTTGGGCTCGACTGTTGGACGCTTTATATTGCACAGGAGTTCTACTCGGTGAACGCCGTATGGTGCGATCACAAAAGAGATTGAAATTGGTTTCATCTATCCACACAGCTTGTCTCCCTTCGGCCTCGGATTGTAGTGGTGCAAAAGGTAGGCTTTTCTCGGCATTTGCTTCTCATGTGTGCTGGCTAATTCCGGAACTACTCGCAACTTCTTCATGGTAATTAGCCGTTCATCAAATATCGTGCAATTGTGCTCACGCTTACCTCAATGTTTAAATTTGCCTTCAGCCGCAGACGCAGTGTTTGGAGAGTGACCGTGGGTTCTTTCGACACCTATTCTACCAGGCAATCAATCTGACTTTCTGTCAGAGACCTTCGGCGTCCCCCAACACGCTTTTCTGTTTGTCCGCTTGACCAACTTTTTTTATCCAACTGCGGCAGAGAATCAGGTTTACGTTAAATATGCGTGCAGCATGCTTCCAGTCATGTCCCTCTGCATAAGTCTTAGGTACTATTGGAGGGTCAATTTTAGGCTACACGTTGTGTGATTGGATTGCGACGCGCAATCTCAATGTGGACCGCGATTCACATTGAAGTGAACCTTAGTCACCGTGATCACTGGTGAGATGTAATAACATCGAAACGCGTTGTGGTTGTGCAGTGTTTTCGGGCAGGCAACACCCAATTTCCACCTGCTTTGACGACGGTCCCAGTGATTGTAGTGACCAAGGTTCACTTCAATGTGAATCGCGGTCCACAATGAGATTGCGCATCGCAATCCAATCACACAACGTGCAGTCCAAAATTGACCCTCCAATTAGTCATTTACCGTTGTGCCAATCGTTGCTCGTTGTGACCCAGTAGCCAAAGGGGTAGAGGTTTTGGCTACTATTCCAATGATCGCGGGTTCGAGGCCTGCAATCTCCACCTGATGAGATGAAATGACATTGAAACGGGTCGTGGTTGTGCAGTGTTCTCGAGCGGGCAACACCCAATTTCCATCTGTCTTAAGTCTCGAGGATGGGTGTTTGCTATGAGGATTTAGAGCAATCATACCACAACGGTGGCGACAGAATGTCTTATAAGAGCTACACGAAATGTACCCAAAAATCACGAGAATAAAGGCACTTGCGCAATCCTATGTGTGGTGATCTAATGTTGACAAAGACATTGATGTGTTGATCCGACACGGCGACGTGTGTCAAAACACTCGGAGGAGCTCTCCTCCGGTAGCACTTATTCCTTGAAAATGGGCTAGTAAACCTTGGGAACGTATACACGCAGACTTTTTTGGCCCGATAGATGGAAAAAGGTTTCTCCTCTTTATTGATGCTTCCTTGAAAGGAGTAGACGTTTTTCCACTTGCACAAGCCAGCTCTGAGACGACCGTTTCTTGCATGCGGACGTGTTTCAGTACCATCAGTATACCACATACGCTGGTAACAGACAACGGTTCTGTATTTACTAGTCAAGCATTTTAAGAGTTGCACAAAAGCAACGGCATACATAATGTGAAATCAGCTCCCTCCCACCTAGCTACAAACGGGTTGGCGGAAAAAGCCGTCCAGACGGTCAGGAAGGGGTTCTGGAAACAAGTGTCTCATGCACTGCGAACAACGTTGGACAAATTTCTTGTTGGTTACCGCCCCACGCCAAACGAAACTACTTAGAAGAGCCCTGGCGAACTGATGTTCGGACGGAGGTTGAGGACACGGCTGGATCTTTTGTCTCCTGATCAGACGTTACGTGTCGAGGATAAACAAGATAAATCTAAGACAGAATACGACCAGAAAGTTTTCGATGGAACATTCTGCGAGAATGAACCGGTCTACGTCATGTTGCCCAACGAAACGACCTGGCAGTCTGGAGAGTTGTGCGAAGTTGCAAGATAACATACGGAGGTTGCTTTAGCTGATGACAGAGTAGTTAACCGGCACAGAGATCACGTCCGCCCTAGTTCCGTTTCAATTGCACCAGATGATGCGTCCTCAAACCAACATATTGAGTTGACAAAGACACAGAACCCTCAAAACTCAGGCCAACCGGAGGATCAGCAATGTCGCTGTTCAACTCGACTACGCCGACCCGTCGATCGATACCAAGCTAGCTGGAGGGGTCCAAACTAAAGGGAGAAGGAATGTGGCATCCTCACGGCCAACGTACTGAGCCGTTGCCTGTGTCTGCTGGCGTGTATCAGTAACCCGCTCATCCATCGGCCTAATTTAAAATACTGGATCGGTGCGTTGTATCCGGATACGTTGGCTAGTATATAGTTTTGCCTTCCGTTCGCCCGACGTGTTTTGCTTTGGGATACTTCGGCTGCAAGCCAGTTACTGAGCGTTAGTTCCGCAATTGCTAAACTGGGTAGCTTCAGCTCGGGGACTCAGAGCATTTAACACATCGGCTTGACCGGTATTTGAAGCCGAATAAGCGCAACCAGAAAAAACCGCCAGTGTCGTAAGTTGTGGACTGCGGCGTAATCATAGAACACGAAGCTTGCAGACGAGTTTCTGATAAGCAGTAGACATATATAGATAGGGTCTCGAGTGTTCGGGTAAGTGCTGCCTGTGGTGGTAAGATGCCAAACTGAGCGTGCCGCTTGTTTATCGAACGACCGAGCTTAACGATTTTGGGCCAACAGTCTGAAAGCTGGTCGATCGCTGAAGAGGCGAACTGAAGGATAGCACGCAATCGATCTGGATCGACATGAACGAAGCTCGAACACTGGCCAAGAATGTAATAGGAGTGAGTGGTTCAAATTGATTCAAATGAGCTTGTGTTCTATGAGTAATAGATTTCTGATCGAGGCCCAGACTTTGACTTTTTGTTTCACGGAGGATCACTTGACATTGCCTGTTGGCCAGTTTGCAACAAAGTGCGTACATTGAGGCATGCCAGTCTTAGGGAGCATCGAGGGCTCCAAATAGAAGCAAGTGAACTGCCGATGTCCGTCTGGCTGGATATGAACTTGTCGACTGGCTCAAAGCGATGTCCTGCGATTGTGTGTGAGTATAAACTGGAAAATAAACGATTATTGAATTAAGATGGGGGAAGACCAAGAATTAAGGAATCGAAAACAGGGGGATAAAACTGAAGTTGGAAAGGGACGATAAAGATAAAAATGCGCGAGAGAGTGAAGAAAAAGACGGGAAGGCTTGAGCACTAGCATCCAAACTCTTATCCATCCTGCTCGATGCAGAAGATGGGGCGCCGTCGGTTATCCTCTGCGATTAGGAAATTGTTAGAATGTAAGGTCACTATACTGTGTGGGCAGAATATTACCAGGTTACCCAAGCCTAGACAGGAGAACGATTAGGGTTCTCAAATAAACTGATTCCAAAAACTATTTATTTATCCATTGGTAAGGTAGCAGAGTTTGGGCACTAGGCTACACCGAGTCCGTTTTATGGAATAAGTAGCCACTCCCACTCCAACCCCCAACAAGTAGGGTCAGGAGACTGTCAGGCCTCTAACCACTAACCAATCTGTTATGAGTGGTTCTGAAGGTGCATAGTCCAATGGATCGCTGAGGAACGCAAACCATCGTACCTCGTTAAGGTCCAGTCTTGTCGCGATGAAAGTGATTTACCGAAGGACAACAACATAGTAATGTTTCCCAGCGAGTTACAAAATATCTCGTCCAAGGAAACAATTGATGCGTCTGAGAATAGATAAATTAGCTATCTATCCTTATCAGTTCCCTTAAATGAGGGCTTTTTCAGATTCATGTGCACGGCTGTTCTTAAAAGCACCGTCTATCAATCAGTAGACCATTGTCACTCAGTAGCATCACCAGCATTCATCATCATACACGTTAGTTAGAGGTGTAAAACACCTCAGCTACTGTGCCACAATACATAAAAGAAAAAAGAAAAGAAGTGCAACAGTTGAATGCCAGCTGAGCTACCAGCAACGAATGAGCATCGTTCCGGAAAGCTACCAGCCCGCTACTAGGCAACCGTAGTGCTTCCGGCTAATCAAAGATTATTCGTTAAGTGTCGTATCAATGTCGTGGATTTGCTGAGACTGAATACCCAACAGAACAAGCTTGCACACTTCAACCACACAAAACTGTGTTTCGGAAAAACAGCAAAGCCTCGAACGTGTCAAGTTGTCAAGACAAGCAAGTTCGAATTCCTTTTTAGTGGAGCATTTCGGATGATTCAAATCATCGTTTGGATTGTCCAACTCGTTGGGATCGTAAGGGCTGAGAAACTGATCATAACCGCTAATGCGCTTCGCCGAGGTAAGGAGTGCGTTCCATGCGAGCATAAGCGGAATCTAGAGAAGGGCTGAAAATTCCCTTGAATGCTTGAGTCGCATCAAACTGCATATCGACCGAGCTGACATAAATGGAAGGGATAAAGACGAAGAAATTGAACAAGGTCATAAAGTGACTGAGACTAGCTAAAAGAGTACGGTCGCGGAAATGTGAAAATAGAGATATCGGTTTGCAATCTGACAGACTCTTTGTGTGCTACAGAAGCAACCGTAGTCAGCTAAGTGAACGGTGTGAGACACAAAAGTGAATGCCCAAGAGAAACAGGAGTCTGGTGATAACGTAGGTGGAGAAACTGATTAAGAGAACAAAGTGGCTGGAAAATGACACAAAAGCAAGGTGGTTACAAGCAGTTTAGCTGAAACTTACTGCTCTTATCCTGTTGTTTACGCAGCAATATGGAGACATCCAGTTGAGCTCGCTTCCGGATCTTCAGTTTGTCGGAAGCTAAGGCTTTCGCAAGCACAGAGACGGCTTCCATATGAAAACGAACGCTAAAGGATTCAAAAATAAAAGTAAACATGAGTTACATAGCCACTATGGAATGAATAAGACATGGTACATCAAGAAAAGTGTAAAAGTTAAGATGAAAAATGTGCATGACGATGGCAAACTTCAATGAATAGACAACTTAGAACATTCCAACCTCAGGGTTCAGTGAAAGTTTTTTCTAGCACAGATCACTAAGCCGGGAATCGACATAAAGAACCGAAATCTTGATTAGCCTAAGACGAAGAAATGTAATCACATGCTGGCCAAGCAAGTACTGTTTACTTGCCCACCAGCAGCCCTTAGTGCGCTAACCTTGTAAAATATGGGACAGAAAAATACAAAAATGGGGAACGATGTAATTTGTGAAGGCATTAATGGCAGTATGTGAAGTACAGAGATTGGCAAAAGGAAAAAGATGTGTTAGCACCCAAGTACATCAAGCTGGTGGTCAGAATGTATAACAGTAGGACGCTGATGATCTCAAGCCTTGGTTGGTGGTCTCGGACATCGATACTGCTGATAAACTACAGGCCAAGCTGGATCTACTACACGACTGGTCCACCAAGTGTGATTTACCTACCAACTTTTCCAAATGTTGTGTCTTACCGATTGGTGCGCCTGATCCACTCGGCACCTACCATATTGGGGGGTTTCTTCTCAAGAATTCCGACCAGAAGAAAGACCTAGGTGTATTAACTGCATCGGACCTAAAAAGCATTTAGGATACACTAGGGAGAGTGGTCGTTGCTAACAGGATGTGGGGTGCCATAAGAAGATCATTCTCTCGGAAGACATCAAAGATCTTCAGACTACTATTCATCTCCCATGTACGACGTATTCTTGAGTACGGTCTACCGGCTACGTTTCCGCTTTCAAAGCTATACTGTACCCTAACAGAACGGGTCCAGAAACGTGGCTCAAAGTTTGTCTCCTGACTTAGGGATTTCCCCTAGTCTCTTCGGCTCCAAGAACTTCTCATTGGACTACCGATGCCGCCGTGGAGACTTTCATCACGCGCATACTAAGAGGGGAGTTTGGAAATGAACTGTGGCAGTTATTTCAAGTAAACGTAGAAGGCCGAACACGAGGTCACACTTGGAAAGTAGTTAAACCAAGGATGCTCCGAGTGCGCTCCGCCGTCGTCCTTTCTACTCGAGTAGTAAACGAATGGAACAGCCCACAAAAGCCGTAGTCAGCACACAGACCGAGAAAGTTGCAAGCGGTTTTTGGACCCCCATCTGCGCAAGAAGCCTAGATAGCATTGTTCCTCTGCGACTCCCCTGGTCACATGTGGATCGTTGGGTCGCTAAGGCACACTTGCTTCTCGTGCTGAGTTGGAGGCGACGGGGCTAACACGAGACTCCCCTTCTGCCCTCTACAACTCAATGAACTTAATGACGTCCATCTCTTTTTTCGACTCAGCCACTGGCTATTTTTCTGGTACTTTGTCTTGTAATCAGTTGAGCACCTTGTTCTAACCCGTAACTGTTTCTGTTGACTGCCCCGTAGATAACAGCGCGTCTGTTTTACGTTTCGATTCTGTCATTCTCTTCACCCTTTTGGATTATCCTTCATTTAATTGACTTTCCTTTATCATTATCTTCCATTTTCTTCCTACGTCTTCCTTACCAGGTGACCTGCACAGCTGGGACTGCTAGTGAAAGGAATGTGAGCAGTAATTAGTTGACCAGGGTGTGGTCCGGGTGTTTCGTTTTAGATTCATCAAGATCTCGTAGCACTTTATCATTTGTTGGCTCAACGATCCGCTCAAGTAGGAACACTGAAGGGATTCTCCTACCGTTTCAGTACCATCTGAATCTAAAAGCGACAGGTCAGTTCTGAGGACGATACAGGCTTTCGCCTAACGAGCGTCCAGCTTCTTGAACCGGTAGCCGAACCAAGCCTCCAGCACTTCAACGTCACAATGATTCTGCGTAGTACTGCGAAAAAAAGAGAACGAGGACAATTTGGTAGTCTTATTTTAGTAGAATTAGAGTAGTTCAGGAAAAAGATTTGGTCAACCTTTATCTATGTATGTAGTCTCAGCTGTGTATCAACTAGACAAAGAGCCAACAGAAAACCATGGAGATCAGTGAATAAGAGACAGTCATTGCGTCATAATCATCATGGCATGGTAGTTGAAGGTGAGCAACACACTTCAGCTAATATGCCGCGGGAAGAATGGAACATTTTGACAAAAAGTAGAACAAAACATTGTTAGTTTGTTTTTCACACGTCATTTGGCTCTTCTTTGTCATTTTCAATGTTTGTAGTAATAAATATGTGAATCAATACAATACTGTACACAATTCTTCCACTGATTCCGGTTGGGGGCCATATCATCAAGAGTGCTAAGCCATCGGCACTCCTCATCTTTGGGTCCCCATCCTGGAAGACGTACGGATCCAACAGCGGCTAGACACGACGTCAGCGATTTCATGTGTTGCCGCCAAGTGGAAGGCTGACCAACACGCGGTTGCCTCCAGCCAGGTCCTTGACGAGCGAATAGATCGCGATGAGTTAGACGCTCAGGTGCCATGCGTAGGACGCGACCGAGCCATCTTAACTGGCGCAACAATCATCATCATCATCAATAGCAGTACATCAGCCATTTGAACTGATGCTTCGCTGCCTTACAACCATGAGGACCTATGAAATAAAGAATAAGAAGAGGGAGAGAAGGGGGACTTACCTGAAAACCTTAATGCCCTAAGCAAACATTCAGGGTCAAAGCGCCTACACCTTGTGTAGACAACATACCGTCACAAACAGCTGGCTATCGTGCAAAGATAAGGCGGCATCGGCGAGACAGCTTCCTTGCGGCTTTCACTGCCACGTGTCAGAATCAGCCATTACCCCGCAGATAACTCAGCACCAAACACACTTTAAACAGACAATCCGATTAGGAGACGGCAGCAGACGCGCCACTGGTGTCGGTTGCGAGCCATGTCCTGTAAAGTCTCGAGCCAAGCACAAGGTGAGTCACGTGGACTCCAACCCGGAAGGGAAGAAGGACCAACCGCACCCAGTTTGGTTGTAAGTGACTTCATTTCCCGCTGCCAAGTCAACTTCTGTCCGCCTCGAGCCTTGCGCCATCCTACACCTGGTAGACTGGACAAGGCCCTCCTAGGTAAGCGGTGACCAGGCATGCGTAGCACGTGCCCGAGCCATCGCAACTTATTCAGTGCTATCTGTTGTTCTATGGAATTAGCATGATTATCACCACCTAGTACTCGCCTACGCACATCATCGTTGCGGACACGCTGGTGCCATCCGACACCAGCAATGCTTAGCAAACAACGATGATCAGAGACTTGAAGGCGCATCAGATCTTCAGACCGAAGGGGCCAAGTTTCACTACCATAGAGCAGAACGGCCCTCACTGTGGCCTTGTATACACGGCCTTCCAGACGGAGAGAAACTCCCTTCTGTCGCCAAAGATGACGCAGGTTCAAGAAGGCGGCTCTGGCCTTTGCAATACGTGAGCTCACGTCAGGTTCTATACGCTCATCATTGCTGATGTAGCTGCCAAGATAAGTGAATTGATCAAGCACCTCGAGTTCCTCGTTAGCAAGCGTCAAGGGGTCATCAAGTGGCTGGTGGTCCTGCAGCAACACTCTGGACTTTGAAGGTGCAAAGTGCATACCAAATAATGGTACCATTCTGGACAGGCTATTCAGGGTTGATTGTGCCGCCTCAACATTGTCGAAAAGCAAGACGATATCGTCCGCATAATCTAGGTCAACTAGCCTTTCACCAGGCAGCAGTTCAACGCCTACATCATGAGATTCCGCAAGGGAACACTCCATGATAGAATCCACGACGAAATTGAACAAAAACGGGGAAATCGGACAACCCAGACAAACGCCACTTGTGGTAGAAAAGCTATCCGATAGCGCACCATAGACCCTGACGCGACCTCTAGTGTTCGAGTATAGAGCACGAAGGATGTTCACATATTTCGTGGGAACACTTTTTCGCGCAAGTAATTCGAACAGAATCGATCGATCGACTGAATCGAACACACTCTTGAAATCGAGGAACACAGCTATTGTCGGTCTGCGGTATGCGTGGCGCTGCTCTAGCACCTGCCGCAAAGTAAATATATGGTCTATACAGCCACGTCCTGGGCGAAAACCGGCCTGCTCTTCCCTAATTCGAGATCCCCGTTCTGCAGTGAGGCGACGAACGATAATCGAGGCCAGTAATTTTGTCACAACTGGCATTAGGCTAATACCCCTGTGGTTCGCACAGTCTGTGCGACTGCTTTTTTGTATATTGCCACCATAATAGATTCGCTCCAATTAGCCGGCACACTCTCTTCGTTCCAGATACGTACGAATAGGGAGGTCAGTGCCCTGCAGATGACCACGCCTCTGTTCTTAAATAGTGCAGGTGGGAGGGAATCCGGGCCAGCGGCACGAAAACGATTGAAGGCTGTGGTCGCGTTTCGGACCTCGGCCTCCGACGGAGGCTCTGAACTAACCGTCCATGGCACGTCCTGCATCACCTGAGTAGGAAGAGGTCCGGGAGCAGGGGGGCAGCTGAACTGATCTTCAACAATACCAGTTCGTTAAAGGGAATACTCGCATTCCCCAAGATGCGACGTCGAACATCATTACTATTAACTCGATGTTGTCAGCAAACACGTGCGATCCACCTTAAACAACGGTTATCGAAGGCAGAAAGACGACGCATGTCTTCCATGCGAATCGGCCAGGACTCGCACCCATACAACAATACTGAGCGAACTGATGCGCTGCAAACGCGGCCCTTTAGTGAGAATGAGACGTCGCGACGACGCCACAAGTGCCTCAGATTGACAAATGCTGATCGAGCTTTAGCGATACGAAGAGAAACTTCTTTGTTGATAGTGCCGTCAGCAGAAACACAGCTCACAAGGTAGACGAAACGATCTATCTGTTCAAGTTGTGCACCTTTGAGAGTGAGCACCAAAGCAGGTGAAAGCCAATTCTTGAGCAGTACTTTACACTTCGATGGAGCGAAGCTCATGCCATACTTAGATGCTTCATCATCATCATCATCATCATCATCATCATCATCATCATCATCATCATCATCATCATCATCATCATCATCATCATCATCATCATCATCAGCAGCAGCAGCAGCAGCAGCAGCAGCAGCATCACCATCATTACACGTTAGCTGGAGGTGGAAAACACCTCAGCTATTGTGCTGCAATATAAAAGACAAGAAAAGGAAAACAAACAGTGGCACGCCCGCTGAGTCCCCAGTAACGGATGGACATCGTTCCGGAGAGCTAACAGCTGGCTGCCGTAAAAGTGAGTCACATTATGCCTATCAAGTGAAATCGTGATTGGAGGGAATGCTAAGCAGGAGGGGGATGGACAAAGAAACTCAAAACACAAACGCCATTGGAGACGGCTCCAAGCCATATCAGCGAGTGTGTCCAACCAAACGTGTTCACCGTCCTTAGGACCCCAGCCAGGTAGTCGGGATGCACCAACCGACGCCAACTACGAAGTGAGGGTTTTCATTTCTCTCGACCAAGTCATCACTTGGCCTCTCCTCCTCCTCCTCTTCCAACCGCACCCACAACGCGAAAACAATGCACGTCGCGGGAGTCGGGGTGCTGGCATGCGCAACACGTGGCCCAGCCATCGGAGCGTGGCGCGTGATATAATAGTGCTGAGCGCTTCACTCGCTCTTTCTGCACCAAACATGCGACGCCGAACATGCTCATTGCTCACGCGGTGCTCCCACCGGACATGAGCTAAGCTGCGAAAGCAGCAATGATCGAATATGACGAGCCTCTTTATGTCAGTCGATCTGATGGGCCAGGTTCATCGCAATGAGGCTGGACCTTACCGTGGTGCGATGGTTTGTGTGCCTCAGCGATCCCTTGAGCTATACTGGGTGGCGCTTTTGCACCTTCAGAGCCACTCATACCAGATTGGTCAATGGTTAGAGGCCAGACAAACTCAGCCTCCTGGTCCTCCAGGTTGGGGGTTGGAATGAGGGTGGCGCCTTATTCCTTAAAACAGACTCCTTGTAGTCCAGTGCCAAAACCCGCTGCCTTGCGGTCGGGTTTTTGAACCAAAGGCTTTGGTTGAGAACCCTAATCGTTCTCCTGTCTAGGCCTGGGCAACCTGACAGTATCCTGCCCACGCAATACAATGAATCTTTCCTCAAACAAATTTCTGATGCTCTGGCCACCGCAGAGGATAATCAACGGTGCCCTATCTGCTGCATCGAGCAGGGTGGATAGGGGTATGGATGCTACTGCTCAAGCCCTCCCATCTTCTTACTCCCCTTCTTGCGCTTTTTTACCTTTATCGTCCCGTTCCAGCTTCACTTTTATCCCCCTTGTTTTCAACCCCCCAATTCTCGGCCCTCCTCCACCTTGCTTCAATAGTCGCTTATCTGTTAGTTTCAACTCACAGGTGAACGCAGAGCGTCATTCCTGCACTGTCAACAGACCCATGTCCAAGCAAGCGGCCCATTCCAGTTCATCGGCTTCCATTTGGAGCCCTCGATCCTCCTTCAGACTGGCATGCCTCAATGCTTCAGATCAGTCAACAGGCAGCACTTACCCGAACATTAGAGACCCTCGCAATCGATATCTGCTGCTTATCGGAGACCCGCCTGCAAGACTCGAGCTCTGTACTCACTCTGCGATCCCCTTCAGGTGACACTAGCAGCACTTTCTCATTGCGCCTATCCGGTGACGATGCAGCTTCGAGCACCGGCCAAGCCGGTGTTGGTATTGCCCTGAGTCCCCGGGCTGAAGCTGCTCTGGTTGATTGGATTCCAATCAGTAGCAGGGTGTGTGCGGTCCGATTGGCTGGCTCGTTCAAAACCTCGAAGTCGCGTGGGACCAACAGCTATCTATTCGTTATCGCTGCCCATGTACCCACAAACTGTAGCGATGACTCGGTAAAAGACGACTTCTATCGCCAACTGAACGAACTCCGCCAGAGAAGAAGCTCGGACACTGTAGTGTTGGCTGGGGATCTGAACGCTCAAGTTTGAAAATTATCCACAGATGAGCTGCATCTGGGCGGCCAACATGGTATAGGCTCCCGTAATGATAACGGTGAGCGGTTAATTCATTTGTGTGAGGATGCTTGCTTATTTCTTGCGAGCACTAATTTCCGACACAGCACCCGCCGGAGGTTGACTTGGCGCCCACCAGCCTCGAACCAGCTATGGACGCAAATCGATCACATTGCTATCAGTTATCAATTGAGAGGCTGCGTCCAGAACTGTCGCTCGATTTGGAGCACAGGTGTTGACACCGATCATGCACTTGTATGTGCTGACCTGCGGATGCGCTTTGGCGTACGCCCGCGAGGATGTTGTGAGCGCATTGACACCGGCAGAATGGTGAAACCAGCTGTTCTGAACGCCTACCAAATTACGTTGTCATCCGAGTTGGATAAACGCTCACTGGATGCAGTTGAAGCTCACTGGTCTCATATTCTCCAAACGTTATTAGCAGCAGAAAAATCCTCATGTGGTATGTCTAATCGCCAACATGGACATTGGGTCTCTTCACAGTCTCTGGAACTTATAGATGCTCGCCAGCATATCCCGGCTGGAAGCGAATACAATGAAACTCGCAAAGAGTGACCGCGAATCTTGGTGGTCCCAACGTGCGTCAGAGATGGAAGTGGCCGCTGCCCTTGGCAACCATTGTAAGTTATTCCGTCTGATACGGGAAACGGGCAGCAGGAGACCTGGTGTTAGTGAAACCATGCGTGACGAGAGTGGACAGCCTATCCACAATTTGTCAAAACGTTTGGAGCTTTAGGCTGAGCGTAATGAAAGGCAATTTAATCGGTTAACATTGTTCGACTCTTCGCCGGCCAGCGATCGGCATGCTCCGTGGGCTGTCCCTTTGGATCCGCCCTCCCGCCCAGAAGTCGAACGTGAGATCGGAATTTTGAAGTTGAACAAAGCCGCGGGACCTGATGATTTTCCTCCAGCCCTCTTCAAATTCAGAGGCTCTGCTATTGTTAATGCTTTACATGAATTACTAGCGAAACTGTGGGAGCAGGAAACTGTCCCAACCGACTGGAGCCGCTCCGTGATTGTTCCAATCTTCAAAGGAGGCTCGCGTTCGGAATGCGACAGTCATAGAGGAATCAGTCTGATCTCCATTGCCTCCAAATTACTCGCCTCCATAATTCTTCACAGATTGACTGGCGCTCGTGAAAGCCAGATTCGTGAGAAGCAAGCCGGGTTTCGTCGGGGTCGTGACTGCATCGACCACATCTTCACATTGCGTCAGTTGTTGAAGCACCGTCGCATATATTGGCGGCCCACCGTTGTCGTGTTCCTCGATATCACAGGTGCATTCGATTCGGTGGATAGACGTGCACTTTGGGACTGCCGACTCAGGAAAGATGTACCTGAGAAATATGTGAATATTATCCGAGCATTATATGCGCGTAGCTCGGGCAGAGTGAGGGCTTACGGCAAGTTGTCGTCGCCCTTTAATATCTCCAGCAATGTGAGACAAGGATGCCCGCTGTCACCTTTCCTATTCAACTTCGCTATTGACGAAGTCATGGAAATTGCATTTACAAGACATGAGTTGGAAGGTGTGGAGCTACTCCAGTATGCAGACGACATTGCCCTCATCTGTGACAGTTCCCAGACGTGTCATCATCATATCATACTATACGTTAGCTGGAGGTGGGGAACACCTCAGCTACTGTGCCGCAATACAGAGAAAAAAGGAGAAAAAATGCAACTGGTGCAAGCTGGCTGAGCTACCGGTAACGGATGGGCATCGTTCCCGTAAGCTACCAGCTGGCTGCTGCGCACCAAAAAAATTACTATGCAAAATTATAGAAGGCTAAATAATGAGATCGTGGTTGGAGGGGGGAGGTAAGAGGGATAGGGTGGGACAAAGAAACTCACAGCACGAAGGTCACTGTGGTCGGATCCTAGCCACATCAGCAAGTGTGTCCAACCAAACGTGTTCATCGTCTTTCGGACCCCAACCAGGGAGCCGAGACGCTCCAACCGAGGCCAGCTCAGAAGTGAGGGCCTTCGTTCCTCTCGACCAAGTCATCGCTTGGCCACCCCTTCTCTTCTTCCATCCACACCCCCGGCGCGCAAACAACGCACGTCGCGGGAGTCGGTGGGCTGGCATGCGTAACACGTGGCTGAGCCATCGGAGCCTGATGCGTGAAATAACAGTGCTGAGCGGTTCAGTTCCTTTTCCTGTGCCGTAAACAAGGCGTCGGACACGCTCGTTGCTCACGCGGTGTTCCCACCAAATGTGAGCTAAGTTACGAAGACACCGGTGGTCGAACGTAACTAGCCTCTTCAGGTCCGCTGCTTTAAGCGGCCGAGTTTCACAACCGTACAGTAGGGTCGAACGTACTGCTGCATTGTACACTCTACCCTTCAGGGTGAGAGTGATGTCGCGCCGGCGCCATAAGTGGCGAAGGTTAGCAAAAGCGCCCCGAGCTTTTGCTATACGGTTCGTGATCTCATCTTCAATTCCACGGACGCTGATACAACTTCCCAGGTAGTTGAATTTTTGAACGACTTCTAGCTGATCCCCACCAAGGGTCAGCGTAAGAGGCGGTCCAGACCAATCTTGGAGAAACGCTTTGCATTTCGAGGGTGCGAAGCAAAGCCCGAAGTGACGGACAGCTAGTGCTAATCTGTCCAGTGCCGCTTGGCACATTTGTGAGCTGTCACAGATCAGGGCAATATCATCAGCATACTCTAAGTCAAGAAGTCGTTCTCCTGGGAGTAGCTCCACACCTTCTAAGTCGTGTCCTGTAAACGCGATTTCTATGACTTCGTCAACAGCGAAGTTGAAGAGGAAAGGTGACAGCGGGCATCCTTGTCTCACGCCGCTGGAGATATTAAAGGGCGAAGACAACTTGCCGTAAGCCCTCACTCTGCCCGAGCTACGCGCATATAATGCTCGGATAATATTCACATATTTCTCCGGTACACCTTTCCTGAGTAGATAGTCACAAAGTGCATGTCTATCCACCGAGTCGAGCGCACCTGTGATATCGAGGAACACGACAACGGTGGGCCGCCAATATATGTGACAGTGCTCCAACAACTGACGCAAGGTGAAGATGTGGTCAATGCAGCCACGACTTCGACGAAATCCAGCTTGCTCTTCGCGAATCTGGCTTTCACGAGTGCCAGTCAGTCTGTGAAGGATGACAGAGGCAAGCAATTAGGAGGCGATGGAGATCAGACTGATTCCTCTGTGGCTGGTGCATTCCGATCGTGAGCCTCCCTTGAAAATCCGGACTATGACGGAGCGGATCCAGTCGGTTGGGACAGTTTTTTGCTCCCACAGTTTGACTAGTAACTCGTGTAAATCATCCACAAGAGCAGGTCCCCCGAATATGAAGAGGGCTGGAGGTAGATCATCTGGTCCGTCGCAGCGAGACTGGACCTTAACGTGGTGCGACGGTTTGCGTACCTCATTGACCCATTGAGCTATACTGGGTGATGCCTCCGAGCATCTTGAGAGCTACTCCTACCAGGTTGGTCAATGGTGAGAGGTCAGACAAACTCAGTCTCCTGGTCCTCCAGGTTGGGGGTTTGAAATGGGATGGCGTCCATTTCTATAAAACTAAATCATCGCCACCCCGCTGCCTTGCGGACAGGCTTTTGAGCCAAAGGCTTTGGATGAGGACCCTAATCGTTCTCCTGTCTAGGTCTGGGCGCCCTGGCAGTATCCCAGCCCACATACTACCATGACATTTTCTGCAAACATGAACGTCATCCTGCATCGGCCGTCGCGCAGATTATCAATGGTCGCCTTATCTGCTGCATACAGCAGGGCGGATAAGCGAAAGCATGCTACTGCTGGCGCCTCCCATCTTTCTTTTCCACCTTCTTCTCTTACTCCCATCTCGGCCCCCATTACTAACCTTCCTTCTATAATTCCCAGCTTAATTGACAGCAACCGAAGTGCCACTGGAGTAGAACCATCTGCAGCCACCATCCCACAGCAGCTATCGGACGCCTATCGGCAAAAGTCCCTTATAAGGGCACGCTGTCCCGCTTCCATGGCGACATTCAACGTCCGCACTCTAAGACAAACAGGTCAGCAGGCTGCACTCGCACGCACCTTGGACACACTGGGTGTTGATGTGTGTTGTGTGTCCGAAACTAGGATTAATGACCCTAACGGGGTTATTGAATTGACTGCATCCGGCTTATCCTCTCGTTATTGGTTGCACGCATCCGGAGACGCCGATGCGGCACTCACAGGTCAAGCTGGTGTAGGTATCATTCTCAGCTCCAAGGCTGAGTTATCGTTGGTTGATTGAATTCCGGTGAACAGCCGTTTATGTGCAGCCCGTTTGACGACATCAGCTAAGGTGAATTCGCGAAGTAAAACAAAACGCTGTTTGTTTGTGATTTCTGCTTATGCTCCCACCGACTGCAGTTCTAATGCAGTCAAGGACACTTTCTATCACGAACTGAACACGATGCTACGCAGTGCTACTAGTTCAGATATTATAGTACTTGCAGGGGATAAGAACGTACAAGTAGGGCGTCTGACCTCTTCAGAAGCTCAGCTGGGTGGTAAGTATGGACTTAACGCCGAACGGACTGACAACGGCGAGCGTCTGCTGCAACTGTGTGCGGAGCACCAGTTGTTTCTTACTAGCACTGCTTTTAGACACAGTGGGCGCCGAAGTGCCACTTGGCGTCCACCTGTAGCTGGCCACCGATGGACTCAAATTGACCACATAGCCATAAGTTACAGGTGGCGCGGTTCCATTCTGGATTGCCGCTCGTACTGGAGTACCTGTGTCGACTCTGACCATGCCTTGGTGCGCTGTCGTTTCTCCATGAACTTTACCGGAAGGCGCACAAAGCGTCTCCCCCGATTGGCAACGGAGAAATTGTCTCAGCCCTCGGTCAGGCAAGCCTATCAAGAAGCACGCCATACCGAACTCTCGCTGTCTTGTCCTAATGACATTGAATTTCAGTGGAATAGGATCTCGGCCGCCATGCACGACGCAGGAGCATCTGCTTGTGGTCCTTTCAGTCGTCACCGCACCAGTCATTGGATATCCGAGAGGTCCGTGAACCTGTTGGAAGCTAGAAGACACCTCCCGGCTGGTTCTGAGCACAACGTGACCAGACGGGCTATTAGGCATGAACTAAAGCGGAGCCTACGTGCTGACAAGGAAGCCTGGTGGACCAGTAGGGCTCAAGAAATGGAGCAGGCAGGAGCAGTACGCAATTGCCGCAAGCTCTTCCAACTAATCCGCACCACTGGTCACAGAAAACCAGGCGTCAGTGAGACAATCAGGGACAGCGCAGGTGCGCTGATACACAATAATGAGCGCCGTATGGCTCGTTGGGTTGAACACTTTGAAGATCAGTTCAGCTGGCCCCCTGCTCCCGGACCTCTTCCTACTCAGGTGATGCAGGACGTGCCATGGACGGTTAGTTTAAAGCCTCCGTCGGAGGCCGAGGTCCGAAACGCGATCACAGCCCTCAATCGTTTTCGTGCCGCTGGCCCGGATTCCCTACCACCTGCACTATTTAAGGATGGAGGTGAGGTCCTCTGCAAAGCACTGACCTCCCTATTCGAACGTATCTGGAACGAAGAGAGTGTGCCGGCTAATTGGAGCGAATCTATTATAGTGGCAATATACAAGAAGGGCAGTCGCACAGACCGTGCGAACCACAGGGGTATTAGCCTAATGCCAGTTGTGACAAAATTACTGGCCTCGATTATCGTTCGTCGCCTCACTGCAGAACGGGAATCTCGGACTAGAGAAGAGCAGGCCGGTTTTCGCCCAGGACGTGGCTGTATAGACCATATATTTACTTTGCGGCAGGTGCTAGAGCAGCGCCACGCATACCGCAGACCGACAATAGCTGTGTTCCTCGATTTCAAGAGTGCGTTCGATTCAGTCGATCGATCGATTCTGTTCGAAATACTTGCGCGGAAAGGTGTTCCCACGAAATATGTGAACATCCTTCGTGCTCTATACTCGAACACTAGAGGCCGCGTCAGGGTCTATGGTGCGCTATCGGATAGCTTTTCGACTACAAGTGGCGTTCGACAGGGATGCCCGATTTCCCCGTTTTTGTTCAATTTCGTCGTGGATTCTATCATGGAGTGTTCCCTTGCGGAATCTCACGATGTAGGCGTTGAAATGCTGCCTGGTGAACGGTTAGTTGATCTAGATTATGCGGACGATATCGTCTTGCTTTTCGACAATGTTGAGGCGGCACAATCAACCCTGAATAGCCTGTCCAGAATGGTACCATTATTTGGTATGCACTTTGCACCTTCAAAGTGCAAAGTGTTGCTGCAGGACCACCAGCCACTCGATGACCCCTTGACGCTTGCTAACGAGGAACTCGAGGTGCTTGATCAATTCACTTATCTTGGCAGCTACATCAGCAATGATGGGCGTATAGAAACTGACGTGAGCTCACGCATTGCAAAGGCCAGAGCTGCCTTCTTGAACCTGCGTCATCTTTGGCGACAGAAGGGAGTTCCCCTCCGTCTGAAAGGCCGTGTATACAAGGCCACAGTGAGGGCCGTTCTGCTCTATGGTAGTGAAACTTGGCCCCTTCGGTCTGAAGATCTGATGCGCCTTCAAGTCTTTGAGCATCGTTGTTTGCGAAGCATTGCTGGTGTCGGGTGGCACCAGCGTGTCCGCAACGATGATGTGCGTAGGCGAGTACTAGGTGGTGATGATCATTCTAGCTCCCTAGAACAACAGATAGCATTGAATAAGTTACGTTGGCTCGGGCACGTGCTACGCATGCCTGGTCACCGCTTACCTAGGAGGGCCTTGTTCAGTCTACTAGGTGTCGGATGGCGCAAAGCTCGAGGTGGACAGAAGTTGACTTGGCAGCGGGAAATGAAGTCACTTACAACCAAACTGGGTGCCGTTGGTCCGTCTCGCCTTCCGGGTTGGAGTCCACGTGACTCACCTTGTGCTTGGCTCGAGACTTTACAGGACATGGCTCGCAACCGACACCAGTGGCGCGTCTGCTGCCGTCTCCTAATCGGATTGTCTGTTTAAAGTGTGTTTGGTGCTGAGTTATGTGCGGGGTAATGGCTGATTATGACGCGCGGCAGTGAAAGCCGCAAGGAAGCTGTCTCGCCGATGCCGCCTTATCTTTGCACGATAGCCAGCTGTTTGTGACGGTATGTTGTCTACACAAGGTGTAGGCGCCTTGACCCTGAATGTTTGCTTAGGGCATTAAGGTTTTCAGGTAAGTCCCCCTTCTCTCCCTCTTCTTATTCTTTATTTCATAGGTCCTCATGGTTGTATGGCAGCAAAGCATCAGTTCAAATGGCTGATGTACTGCTGTTGATGATGATGATGATGAGATCATCTGGTCCCGCGGCTTTATTTAACTTCCACAGTTCGATCTCACGTCCGACTTCTGAGCGAGATGGTGGATCCAAAGGGACAGCCCAGTGAGCGGGGCTATCAGTGGCCGGCGAGAAACCTAACAATTCCGACCGATTAAATTGCCTTTCAAAGTGCTCAGCCCAACTCTCTAAGCGTTTTGATAAGTTGTGCATAGGCTGTCCACTCTCGTCACGTATAGTTTCACTAACACCAGGTCTCCTGCTACCCGTTTCCCGTATCAGACGGAGTAACTCACGATGGTTACCAAGGGCAGCGGCCATTTCCATCTCTGATGCACGATGAGACCACCAGGATTCGCGGTCTCTCTTCAGGCAAGCACGAAGTTTTGCCCGGAGCACTTTGCGAGTTTCATTGTATTTGCTTCCAGCCGGAATATGCTGGCGAGCATCCATAAGTTCCAGAGACTGTGAAGAGTCCCAATGTCCATGTTGGCGATTAGACAAACCACATGAGGATTTTCCTGCTGCTAATAACGTCTGGAGAATATGAGACCAGTGAGCTTCAATTGCATCCAGTGAGTGTCGATCCAACTCGCATGACAGCGTACTTTGATACGCATTCAAAACAGCTGGCTTCGCCAGTTGGCCGGTGTCAATGCGCTCACAAAATTGTCGTGGGCGTCCGCCAAAGCGCATCCGCAGGTCAGCACATACAAGTGCATGGTCGGTGTCCATACGTGTGTTCCAAATCGAGCGACAGTTCTGGACGCAGCCTCTCCATTGGTAACTTATTGCAATGTGATCGATTTGCTACTAGTTCAGATATTATAGTACTTGCAGGGGATATGAACGCACAAGTAGGGCGTCTGACCTCTTCCGAAGTCCAGCTGGGTGGTAATTATGGACTTAACGCCGAACGGACTGACAACGACGAGCGTCTGCTGCAACTGTGTGCGGAGCACCAGTTGTTTCTTACTAGCACTGCTTTTAGACACAGTGGGCGCCAAAGTGCCACTTGGCGTCCACCTGTAGCTGGCCACCGATGGACTCAAATTGACCACATAGCCATAAGTTACAGGTGGCGCGGTTCCATTCTGGATTGCCGCTCGTACTGGAGTACCTGTGTCGACTCTGATCATGCCTTGATGCGCTGTCGTTTCTCCATGAACTTCACCGGGAGGCGTAACAAGCGTCTCCTCCGATTGGCAACGGAGAAATTGTCTCAGCCCTCGGTCAGGCAAGCCTATCAAGAAGCACGCCATACCGAACTCTCGCTGTCTTGTCTTAATGACATTGAATTTCAGTGGAATAGGATCTCGGCCGCCATGCACGACGCAGGAGCATCTGCTTGTGGCCCTTTCAGTCGTCACCGCACCAGTCATTGGATATCCGAGAGGTCCGTGAACCTGTTGGAAGCTAGAAGACACCTCCCGGCTGGTTCTGAGCACAACGTGACCAGACGGGCTATTAGGCATGAACTAAAGCGGAGCCTACGTGCTGACAAGGAAGCCTGGTGGACCAGTAGGGCTCAAGAAATGGAGCAGGCAGGAGCAGCACGCAATTGCCGCAAGCCCTTCCAACTAATCCGCACCACTGGTCACAGAAAACCAGGCGTCAGTGAGACAATCAGAGACAGCGCAGGTGCGCTGATACACAATAATGAGCGCCGTATGGCTCGTTGGGTTGAACACTTTGAAGATCAGTTCAGCTGGCCCCCTGCTCCCGGACCTCTTCCTACTCAGGTGATGCAGGACGTGCCATGGACGGTTAGTTTAAAGCCTCCGTCGGAGGCCGAGGTCCGAAACGCGATCACAGCCCTTAATCGTTGTCGTGCCGCTGGCCCGGATTCCCTACCACCTGCACTATTTAAGGATGGAGGTGAGGTCCTCTGCAAAGCACTGACCTCCCTATTCGAACGTATCTGGAACGAAGAGAGTGTGCCGGCTAATTGGAGCGAATCTATTATAGTGGCAATATACAAGAAGGGCAGTCGCACAGACCGTGCGAACCACAGGGGTATTAGCCTAATGCCAGTTGTGACAAAATTACTGGCCTCGATTATCGTTCGTCGCCTCACTGCAGAACGGGAATCTCGGACTAGAGAAGAGCAGGCCGGTTTTCGCCCAGGACGTGGCTGTATAGACCATATATTTACTTTGCGGCAGGTGCTAGAGCAGCGCCACGCATACCGCAGACCGACAATAGCTGTGTTCCTCGATTTCAAGAGTGCGTTCGATTCAGTCGATCGATCGATTCTGTTCGAAATACTTGCGCGGAAAGGTGTTCCCACGAAATATGTGAACATCCTTCGTGCTCTATACTCGAACACTAGAGGCCGCGTCAGGGTCTATGGTGCGCTATCGGATAGCTTTTCGACTACAAGTGGCGTTCGACAGGGATGCCCGATTTCCCCGTTTTTGTTCAATTTCGTCGTGGATTCTATCATGGAGTGTACCCTGACGAGATGCAACGATGTAGGCGTTGAACTGCTGCCTGGTGAAAGGTTAGTTGACCTAGATTATGCGGACGATATCGTCTTGCTTTTCGACAATGTTGAGGCGGCACAATCAACCCTGAATAGCCTGTCTAGAGTGGTCCCATTATTTGGTATGCACTTTGCACCTTCAAAGTGCAAAGTGTTGCTGCAGGACCACCAGCCACTTGACGACCCCTTGACGCTTGCTAACGAGGAAATCGAGGTGCTTGATCAATTCACTTATCTTGGCAGCTGCATCAGCAATGATGGGCGCATAGAAACTGACGTGCACGTACCACGCATGCCTGGTCACCGCTTACCTAGGAGGGCCTTGTTCAGTCTACTAGGTGTAGGATGTTGCAAGGCTCGAGGTGGACAGAAGTTGACTTGGCAGCGGGAAATGAAGTCACTTACAACCAAACTGGGTGCCGTTGGTCCGTCTCGCCTTCCGGGTTGGAGTCCACGTGACTCACCTTGTGTTTGGCTCGAGACTTTGCAGGACATGGCTCGCAACCGACACCAGTGGCGCGTCTGCTGCCGTCTTCTAATCGTACTGCCTGTTTAAAGTATGTTTGGTGCTGAGTTATCTGCGGGGTAATGGCTGATTCTGACACGTGGCAGTGAAAGCCGCAAGGAAGCTATCTCGCCGATGCCGCCTTATCCTTGCACGATAGCCAGCTGTTTGTGACGGTATGTTGTCTACACGAAGTGTAGGCGTCTTGACCCAGGGCATTAAGGTTTTCAGGTAAGTCCCCCCTTCTCTCCCTCTTCTTATTCTTTATTTCATAGGTCCTCATGGGTGTATGGCAGCGAAGCATCAGTTCAAATGGCTGATGTACTGCTGTTGATGATGATGATGAGCTGAAGAAAGACGGCCAGCTTCTAGTGAGCGTCGAGAGATTTGACATATGGTTGAAGCTATGTACTCCGCCACAGTCCTGAGGAACAAAAGATGCAATCCATCAGGGCCGGGTGAGCTATACGGATCTAACTGAAGAAGTTTCATCACAGAATGAGTGTTAATATCTACTTGGGCCAATGTAGATGGAAAGGTGGATATGACTCTGTAACTAAATGGTGTTTCTTTCGCGTAAACAGAAGCGTATTGCTCAGCCAAGTGACTAGCTTTCTCAGCGTCCTGGTGAAGTAAAGCTTGATGATCACAGGAACACAAAGCATGGATGCCATTACCAGCTCTAGTGCTTCTTTTCAAATAAGAGTAGAGCATTTTAGGCGCGATTTTGGAGTGTTTTGCCAAGGATAGTTCGTATTGTTGGCGATTCTGGCGCTTCATTGCGACACAAACATTTCTGACAGTCTTGTACTGAGAGAAGTCGAGTTCTGAATGACACTGCCTTAACCGGTCTCACAATTTGCGCCTTCTATTCATAGTTGACCTCAACTCTCGATCCATCCAAGGTGGACCTCTAGCGAAGGGCTTTCGATGGGAGGAAGGAACGACCTGCTCAATTAACGACGTCATTTTGGAGAGTACAAGATTCCACGCGTCGTCGAGGTGAGTGTGTACAGGGATACCCCAATCCGTAGCGCTTCCGGCTGTTTTCGGACGGGGTGGGTCGGCACGCCAAAAATTCCGACGGTGCCCACCGGGACTATGGATCGTGAGACGGCGAGTCTAATGGAATGAAGCAACACAATGATCGCTCTTGCCTATGGGTTGAAAAACGGTTAGGTTCGTTACATCCGAATCTGCCGGAGAGAGCAGGAGATCTAGGATTTGCAGGGTCTGGTCTGGGAAACTACGAGTAGGCGTCAAGACATGTTAAACGAGGCTGAAGTCAAAAGTGGTTTTAAACCATGTGGCATCGAAGGAGTCCGATTGGCGTTCACAAAGAAGTAGGTCCCAATGGATATCCGATGTATTGAAATCCCCAAGATTAGGCAGTCTTTGTGCTTACAATGCAGCCTTATGGAGCCCAACAAGCGCGCTCCGGGACCCGATGGCGCGCTGTAGACGATACTGACCAAGAGAGATCTGCATCCGTCATGAAAACGGCACCAGAGGGCTCCGAAATTGTCAGCCTGGTCACTGCTAGCTTCAACTTAATGAGTTTGAGATCTGTCTTCCAGTAGAGAATTACTCCACCACCTGATCTCACCAAGTGGCGATCGGACCGGGAGTGGTGATATCCAGGGATAGACAATTCCGAGTCCTTGATTTCTGAGAATTGCCAGGTTTCGGTGAAGGCCATCAAGTCTGGACGAGTCTCCGAAGTAAGTCACTGAATTGCGTCCAGTTTATTCCTTAGACTGCGTACATTGGCAGACAGCACGCACAGTCCGTTTTTATGCTTTACTGTCTGGGGGTGACAAGAATCGGCCTAAAGCGCCCACTTGTGCTCTGCCGAACTACGCAAAATCCACGATATGTAGGTCGGTTTCACCACTTGTCAGGTGCGTTCGGAGCTTCTCTACAGCCTTCTTCTTTTTAATTCGGTCCTCGGGAGAGAGGTCTCGTAACACGTAGAAAGGTTCGCCTTTGAGACGTGGGGTCCGTCGAAGGATGCGCGCGTACTCTTCTTCGTTCCCGCATAAAACCTTGAGGGGTGGAACCTTGGAGGAATTTTCCTGCTTCTTACGGAGACGGAAGGCAAAGACAGTGTTTATTCCCTGTTCGCCTGCATCAAGCAGTAGGGAAATCATCCGCTCGAGCAGTATTTGATCATCCAACATTCACTCTGCCGAGGTAGCCCTGTCCGATTCCGCCGCGTTTACGTTGATGAGACAGCGGTCACGAGATGGCTGCATGCGCTCTGGAATTGGTGGATTACGGGATGATGGATTTTTCTTTATCACTTTTTCCACCTCAGAAATTCTGTTGAGAGTTATCTTCATTTTTGTCTGAGAAGATGGAAGCTCAGGTTTATTCAAAGACTTAGTCTTGGTGACACAGGTAGATAGACCTTGGCCACACGAGGCCAAGGTCGCTTTCTCCTTCACTACGTCCGCATATGACTTCGTCGTAGGCCCAACCGGCCGGATGTTTATCAATGGGTCGGAGTGAGAAGTAGACGGGGCGGTGTGGCCGCGACTTTGGCAGCGTCGCTGGAAGATGTGTTGCTCCGCTTCCTGGCACGCTTAGCAGAGGGAGCGGAAGAACTTCTTTCAGGCTGTTGATGTGGCAGACGTCTTGCCAACGCAGCAGCATCGATGCAATATCGACAAAACCATAGCAAACCCTGTGCTCAGCTTAGGTTTTGAAGAGCGGTTCAGAAAGTTGCGAGCAACGCTTTTGGCCACATGCCCAAAGTTTGCAGGCAATGCGCTAGATACCCTAAGTCACCACTTTCGAAAAATGTAAACATTGTGATTTGGACATAATCACGTGATCTCAGAGAAAATTTGACAGTGGTTAAATTTTGCCACGAGTGTTTCGTCAAACATTGAGCAAACCCCAAAGTTGCACTCCGCTGACCAATGTTAGACACGGGTCACAGTGAAAGTTGGCGCCTTTAGAGGTAGTTCGTTGAAGACATTGGTAAAGAACATTATCAATGTTAAAGCAAACTATGTGCAACCATCTGTCGCAGAGTGCGAAACGGACGGCCTTTGAACGTTAGGTGACACACTTTCCATAATTCAAGCACTTAGATGTCATAGCTTCCAAAAGAAAACTATTACTAGTCAAATTTCGTTAGAAGTGTCTATTCACACACTTTTCTTCACGAGAATTTCACCTAAAAGATGGAAGTAAAGCACGCCAGGAAGAAACTACCGCGTAGTACTCACAGAGCGATTATGGTACAATAGTTTGTTGGTAATAGAAATTGTAGGGACTTTCGACGCATGAGCATGTTTATTATGAAAGTTGTTGCTAAGCTGCTAAAAAGTGAATTATAAATCATTATACAAAACCGTTTACATGCGATACAGTGGTTAATCATTTTCCCGTTTTTAGCGACAGCAGCTTGGTGAATGAATTTAGCGCCTTTCAAGGTGTCTTAAAGAGTCCATATCTGGACTGTTCAGCGACCCTTGAGTATCTGAAAGGTTTTCAGATTGAAACGGCGACACCGTTTGTTCGCTGGACAGCTGTTATTGCGAAAGCTTACAAAAGAGATACTGGGCAAATGCTTCCAAACTGATGCCGGTACCGATATATTAAGTTTATGTGCGTGCATACCAGGCGATCGAATGATGGAAAGCGGTTAGTGTTGTTTATTCGCGTGCTAAGTTTTTAACAGTTACCGTTGTTACAGCTGACCTGTTGTGTTCTCCGTGGTTTTGAAGGGTAGATGTTGCGAGATTGGATACGCTGGTCTACGTCATTTGTATAATTTTATGTGGGGAAGCCTTTGCTGTATGCCAAAATGTGGCGGCCAACTACGGAACAGGACAACATGGTGCTGAACTTGATGAAGAGTTTTCGTTGGACGCAGTATTTGCATACATTCGTGCGTCTTCAATATGACCTTCGTATAACCAGGCGTGATTTATGACATACGGCGCAGTCATCGCAACGTCGATGTCACGGAGGTAGAAGAGGTTATGCAGTTTGTGCGAAACAATGGTGTACTGCTAATAACGCGAGAAATAAGATCCGGTACCACTTTTTCGTCCTTTCGCGCATGCTGGAATGTGTGGGCCATTACTGGGAGGTAATTTTGGCGGACTCCACATATCAACTCAATTACGGTGGTTATAACCCGTGGCCTTATATGTTTAGTACGTCAGCTGCCTTGGTATCAGTTTCTTTTAGGCTCTTTTGCTGAATGGGTGGGGGCTAGCTACCAAGAGGTGGTGAGAAGTATGTTGGAGTTGGCCCCTGGGAGTTAACGGTGCGCGAACGATGGTGCTCTGCAAGTGCGCGGTGCAGATGGATGTGTTTGCCACAGCCAACATCCTTTTCTTCCGAGTACACATTATGCGTTGAGCTCACCTTCCGTTCAGTAACTTGGAGAATAAAAGGGCGCTGTTAAACAGGTTGCATCCTTTGTTGTATACGCACGAGTACAGACCTTACCATTGTCTTTTGTGGGGTAGATCGGTGCGCAGCGGTGAATGCTTCCAGTACCTCCGTCGCACGTGGATCCAATGGCGGCTTAGCTGGGCAGCGCAGTTGCTGGACCACTTGGTGGTATTTAGGTGCGACAGCACCAATCGCATTGGAACTGAGCATAAGCATTTGAATGGAACTTTAAGTGAGCGGGCGACTCTGCTTCACCTGTTTCAGGTGATAATCTAGCGGTACAGTGGCATTTTGGAGGAAAGAGAAACAATGATTGCTAGAGATAGGCTCCGTATGTGCGAACTTGAGCAGCGGGTAACCAGTGGGCGGCACGTTTTGTGGAGGCTGTCCTCATACGCCCGTCGGCAGTACGTGTGGCACAGTCTAAGTGTTCGTGTCCGCAGCGTTAACCCGGAGGGCAGTTTTTGGCCAGTGGATGACGAGCGCCTGGACATGCAGCTTGTGCTCATAGAGAGTGGCAGTGCATGCGAATGTCGCTTTAATCGGCGGTGGCGCATTCCATGTGCCCACATTGCGCAGGTTGCTAGCCTGCAACCATACGAGGGAGAGGAATTTTTTCGTAGTTGCCGTTGGGTGCTACGCGCGGAAAATGAAGAGGCGGACTAGTCGGAGGACACGGAGGGAACATTGACAGCCACGTAGATACCATCCTATAGAGATGGTGTCCTCGACCGCGCTAGAAAAATGCACACTGTTCTTGCTATCTTTTGTGACAAGGAGGCGCGTTTGTTGAGTATGGACGCGGAGGAGTACACCTGCACGATGGGTGTGGTGGCATGCTTCCGGGAGCTCCTGGCGAGTCATAGTAATGTGGAACTGTTTGCCCGTTCATCCAATGTGCAACAGTTGCAGCGGTTATCATGGGAGGAAAAGTGCATATGCTAACTAGTTGAGGTGACATCCTCCGATGCTGCGGCCAGGGTGGGGTTCCGGCACTTATCGTTGTCCTAGTGACATGCCTTGGAGATACACGGTAACCAAGAGGTCCCGTTCGTGGAGGCAAGGACTGCAGTTTCGCAGCGGATTGACAGTGACGGCAGGCCTAACAAACGGAAATCATCTCTGGTACCCCGTGTGGTCGAGGTTACCGCAACCAGCAGCATGTCACGCGGATTGGAATACCGTAAGCTGAAAAGAAAAACTGCACCGCACTACTAGGTGGTGTATAAGGAGGACGATGGGTGCGGCAAATGCGGACAGCGTCATTGGCGCTTTTGTTGGCAGGAAATGGATGACTCACCGTGCTCCGACCAAGGCGAATGGATACGTTGTGATGCGTGCGCATGATGGTTTCACCATACATGTGCAGCATACCAAGGTGAGCCGGCATACACATGTATGCACTGTTGCAGGTAAGTTAAATTTCGCATAAATTACGTTGTATTTCTTCAGAGTTGCAACCCCCAGTAATTTAAATGGTTCGTAAGCTTTTCCATGCCGATTTCCGCCACATTCGGTGAGTGTCAGCCTTGCCCATGTTTGTCGCGCTACCCTTCAATCCTTGTACTTTCCGTACCCTATGTTTGTCTGCATCTATTTCCTTTTGCAGGTCGCTGCGGTCTTCACTTCAAGCCGTGTCCCCTCGGGGAAAACATAGACGGAGAGAATCCCTCTTTTGTCATTTCGCGAGTGAAATGACGGTGGGGTATATCTCGCCTACACAAAAGAGCTTCAAAGCTATGGTATGTGCGCACGCTAGCCAAGGCTTCCCGCTGGTGGATAATCTGCAGCTGAACGGCCATTAATGACGTCAACACCAGCCAAGGAGCAGGTGAACAAGCTAAGCGTTTGGTTGCTTTCTCGGTTGCCAAGCCAGCTTGCATAAGTCCGGCCAACCATCATGGGTACTCTAGGTAGCGACGTCCCCTCGGGTAAACACTACTAGCACCGTCAGAGTGCGAAGCGAGGTTCTTGGTGACACGTATCTGCAGGCTAATTACAGGCCTGTCCGGTTAAACGGCGTGGTCTTCCAGTTACTTGAAAACGTGATACGAGCAATAGTGGAGAACAATTACATTAGCCGTAAGCTGCATAGCGTCTAGAAACGTTGTTTTCGCGCTTATCTGTGGGTGGCTAGTCTTTCCCTCCACTAGGTGTCAGCTTTTCTCCATTGACGCGTGCCGGGTACTGGTGTGGGAAGTAGGTTCCTTTTTGCTAGCTGTCATTTGCGGCGTTCGGCAAGACTCCGTCCTATGTTCACTACTGTTCTCAGTGAACTTGAAGGACTTGCCGCAGAAGTCCGAGGTACCATCCCTCTTGTATGTTCATGACCTACACAGCCGCATTGTTGTTAATAGCCCTGGAGGTGCTGTGAGTCTGCAACGGGTCCCGGATAGACGCTGGAAACATACAGTCTTGTGGTTGTTGCCCATACACCGGGCAAAGTGTCCAGCTTTGCGTGTCGGAGGGCTAGGGGGACTTAGTGCTAACCTACCACTTTTGGACCTGGAAGGTTGGAACTGATTTGTCCTGCCTAGTTAGCCCTTCCACATTTTTCGTCCTGCGCAGTCATTGTACGAAGGTAGACAATTCCCTTCATCATACCTACCTCAGTTCCTGCCGAACGTAAGTTGGACGACCTACGGTGGTACAAGAGGTGCGTAACGAAGCTTCTTCCGCCTAGGTTTCCCGGAGTCACCGTCGTGAAACTGACCAGATTGGGTAATGTCCCAGTTAACGCCCTAAAACCTCGCCCGCGCTTACTTCGTGTAGCCTGATCCATCCCGGAGGAAAGCAAAGTGCTGTTGCGGCTTGCCTTCAAACTGAAGGGTACCATTGTTAGCGTTCAGCCAGACCCATTACTGGATAAGCTGAAGCTGAAAGAGGCCATTAAGGACCTAAAACCAGGCGAGCGGTGGTGTACAAGATCTCCGGTTGGTGAGTTTTCGGGTGGTCAGCGGGCGGTGTTTCTTCTCTTACCAGTGCCATCCTTGCTAGGGCACGACCCAGGACTGGACAATACGAGTACCCTCAGATAGTGCAAGCAATGTGCGCAGCCTAAGGCATAAGATGTGAGAGCTTGATCTGCTTGTAGATAAGCATCCTTCCGATATACGCGCATGCACCGAAACGTGGATGCCTCAAGACATCACGGGCGGTGAAGTACATGTCTGGGAAAGCACCACTTACACGTGCAGTTCTTTTTAAGCGTACGCCAAAAGTACCGTTGCATGAGTTTATGGACTTCCCCACTACGTATATGGATGCAGATGTACCGTATATTGTACATGTCGCTTTTGCCAATTCGATAGACCCGTAGGTGACAACCGTAGCAGCTTTCGCTAAGGTGCCAGCCATCAGGTCCCTTTAGCATTCCGGTGTAGGTTGAGCACACGTCACAGGAGCGTCGCTGAGCCATATCCAAACACATGGCGGGCCAACTATCACGCAACACGTGTCAGGGTTTCTGGATTGCGTTGCGAAATCTCGTTGGTGGATACGACTTACGCGGCCCGGGATCAATTTCAGTTTTCTCACAGAAGTGTCTACTCTCCACCTCCCCTCGCGAGGATAAAGTAGATCCCATCACGTCTGCCGTGGATAGATGCTATTGCCAAGTGCCTGCTCCGGGAGCGTTCTAGGTGCGCAAGGACCTACCAGGAGGCACCACCTACTAGCATCTAGGATAGGTACCCAATGGTTATTATTTTAGTTCTTTTACTGTGGCGGAAATGCAAATCCCTAGGCTGCTGCAACATCTGAACCCTTCTAAAGCAGCTGCACTGACTCAATTCATTAGAAGCTCCTGTATGAATTCGCAGTGGATCTACATGGACCGCTGAAGATTGTGTTTCAAAGTCACTCGACAGCTGTACATTACTTTTAAATGGAATGAAGCTGTCATCTGTTGTAACTTTAAAAAGGGCGCCCCAAGTCTGCCAGCTAAATATAGGCCAGTCAGTAGGAATAGAGCCTTGGTCAACCAGCTTGAAATGCTGGTAAGAACTTTGTTGGATGGTCACCAAAAGAGATTTCATCTAAACAGTAGTGCACAACACGGATTCCGTCAGGGGTTAGTGCATGTGAAGCTTTCGGTGGTTGCTCTGAAAGCTTGAGCCAAGGCGGTGGACAATGACCAAGTAGTGGAAAGCACCAACATAATTCACTGTGATCGGTAATAAAGCATCACCCGGCCGCCGGCTTCCGTCTGCGCAGCCTGAGGTTAGCAGCACCATCGTACTGCTAGTACTGTTGCTGTTACGAAGACCTGATATTCTGTTGTACTAGCTGCTTATTTTCCATGAACTTCACCCGCAGCCGCTAAAGGCATTCCCTGCTATTGGCAACTGAAACCTTGTCCCAGCCGTCGGACAGCCAGCTATTAACAAGCAATGCGCACCGACCTTCCCCTGCTTTGTTCAAATGACATTATCCTTAGGATGATTGGATGCACGGCCCCAAGCTTTAGAATCATTTAACCATTACATTAGAAAGGAGACCTGTCACACCGTACTGGTGATTTAAGGTGGGCAGAAACCCTCAGCGATTTTCGTGAACACATAAACGTAAGGTCTAAAGCCCCATGCTAAGGAGGAAACCATTGTACTGATCTCCAACTACACCGTCCTTATTGTAGTGGTTGTGCCCACGGTTCACGACAGGTGCTAGTAAAGCGGGTGTAGACGACTTTGTACGGTTACCTCCCTTTCCGTAAGTGTACAACCCCTTTGGATTGCTTACGCATGTGTCAGGCGTTTACCTTACCTTTTGAAGACGAAACAATTTGCCCAGTTTGTATCCATTTCTAACCGCTATATAGCTTTCCTAAGTGCTGCTTGAGGAGGTAGTTTGGCAGGTTCCCCAGCAAGTGGAACTCTTTCGGAGAAGGTATACGTCTGCACGATCCTATTAAGGAGGCTGTGCCAGTGTCACCCGTCTATTTATGTGGGATGTGTGCGGAGCAGGTATCTCGGTAATGTAGGCCTTCACTTTCTTCAAGACTGTGTAAATGGTGTAAGCCACCGCGGAAGCGCAACGTATTAGAGTGGGCCTGCCAAACACTTCGACATGCCTCTGCGATCGCTTGCTGGCACCTAGCACAACACAGAATTGTATGCGGACATGGTCGCTGCCTCCCAATTACCTTGGGCGCTTTAAGAACCCCGCTAATTGCTAAAGCTTTTACTACATCTAATCCAAGTGAAGGCTTACGGAGTTCACAACCCCTGACGTTATTGCTTCCCACTGGCACTGTTAGTGCGATCGCCCTTTAGCATGACCCACTGGATCCAGCACATGGCGTCCCTCCATTGACCATCCAGTGATTGGTAGGCAAAGGTAAGATTGAATTTCAATGATGCCTTCACTTTCAGGGCCCATGTACACATGCGCCGCCATCCGTCTTCCTGGTTACCGCTGCCACTGGCCCGCCTCGCACCTTCTGGTACGATCACATGAATTCTTCCTACCCACAGGTAAGGTTAGATTTCAATGAGAACTTTGCTTTCAGAGACCAAGTACACAGGCGCCGCTGTCCGCCGTCAAGGAAACAGTTGCCACTAGTCCCCCCGCATTTTCTGGTACTACCAAATGAAGCAAAAGGGATTAGTAGTCATAGATAATGTTGAATTTCAAGAATGATCTTGCTTTAGGCGCTCAGGTACAAATTCGCTGCCGTCCGCCGTCAAGGAAACCGCAACCAATTTACAAATGGTCCGCCCTTTGTTACCTCCTGGTAACGTACGTCCATTTGTCGACACCTGCCATAATGCGGCTTCCGGTCAATAATCGCTTTCCAGTGTCGTCAACCTTTTACATTCCTTAGAGAACGGGCCATAGACCCTTTTCAGGGCCACCCCTGTCATTGTGCCTTGTCGTTCCATATCGCAAAGTACACTGCGAAGTCTGCAGGTTCCTTGCGGCAGACCACAAAGCCACAGGTTCTCTGGGTAGTTCCTTAATCTTCAGCAGAAATATGGGCCCGTTGCTCCGTTATGCCATGTGACGTCTGACTGCAAGCAATGCGGACAACATGCTTCTCCAGTAAGAACGTGGTATGTTTCCGTTATGCGGTTACATTCAACCATGAACTTGTAGCCGTAACCGTAAATTTTTCTAAAGCTTGTTTCCTCATTTCCTTGCGCTTTTTCAGCTTTACTCCTTTGCGCACTCAGTTCGTTCAGTGAAACCACATGATGAACCGTTTTTCAGTATTCCTGTTTGGCGGGTGATGGGCATTCGCGACGCTACCCACTTAGACGAGAATATTTGCGCATGGTTTGTGTGTCCATTTTTCTACCTGATAAAATCATATACACCCCTATCACCGCATTGCGCATATCAGTACCCCGTAGTCCGGTGCGTCGGTTCCTAGTACATTACATTCAGTTACTCCCAAACTTCACATCCTAATCATTATATCAAGTTGTTATTCTCAGCACCGTGTTACTTTAGAAATACTTTGCGACACACTTAAGGGTGACCTAAAAGCGCCTGGATCTTCAGTTACTTTAATGGACAAGGAATACTAGGTCATATTTATCCATTAAGGTAACACTTACTGACATCCATCTTTCTTACTTCACCGCATTCAACACAGAAACTCAGTTATCCTTCCTAAAGCAACATCCTTTAAACCTTTTAAGTGCTCATAAATACCTTTTCGCCCCTAAACTTATCACCTCCCCACAGGTTACCTATCCACCTTAATGCATACTTACCAGTACTTTACGCAGTCCTGTTTCCTCGCGAAAATCAATGACGTTACCTTTCGGATACCTAGCAGAAACGGGCTGCTAACCACAATAAGAAACACCTGCTGTCACCATGCATAAATATAACATTCCTCTGCGTCCGCAATTGTGTACTACAAAACAATGTAAAAATGAAACGGACACGTTGCTTTCTAGCAACATAAGATCACCAAAACTTCTTCGAATTTCACTTTTCTATATATTGCCATCAAACATGCAGTACTGCTTACATATACACAAACGTAGATACACATATGTATTTCCTATTTTATGCACAACCAGTTAACCCAAACAAACTATATATATATGAATATATATATATATATATATATTCATTCGTTATACACGTCAGCTAGAGGGAAACACCTCAGCTACTGTGCCGCAATACATAAAGGAAAAGGAAAATAAATAAAACAGTTACGTGGCAACTGAGCTATCAGCAACGGATAGGCATCGTTCCGGTAAGTTACCAGCTGGCTAATAGACAAAAAGAAAAATTATTGTTTTACGCTACGAAATGAGATGGTAGGTGGAGGGGAGGCTAAATGGGATGGGGAAGGATAAAGAAACCCACAGCACGAACGCCGCTAAGGTCGGCTCCTTGCCATGTCAGCAAGTGTATCCAGTCAAACGTGTTCACCATTTATTGTACCCCAACCACGGAGCCGTGGTGTTCCAACCGAGGCCAGCTCAATAGTGAGGGGCTTCATTCCTCTCGACCAAGTCATCGCCTGGCCACCCCTCCTCTTCTTCCATCCACCCCCCGGTGAGCAACCAACGCAAGTCGCGGGAGTCGGTGGGCTGGCATGCATAACACGTGGCCGAGCCATCGGAGCCTGATGCGAGAAATAACGGTGCTGAGCGGTTCACTTCCTTTTCCTGTGCCGTAAACAAGGCATCGAACACGCTCGTTACTCATGCGGCGTTCCCACCAGATGTGAGCCAAATTGCAGAGGCACCGATTTTCGAACGTAACTAACCTCTTCATATCTGCTGATCCTAGGGGCCAGGTTTCACAACCGTACAGTAGGGTCGAACGTACCGCTGCATTGTACAACCTATCCACCAGGGCGAGGGTAATGTCGCGCCGCCTCCATAGGTGGCGAAGGTTAGCAAAAGCATTTTTGTGCTTTTGCTATGCGGTTCGTGATCTCGTCTTCGATCCCAGCGGCGCTGATACAACTTCCCAGGTAGTTGAATTTCCGAACGACTTCTAGCTGAGCACCACCAAGGGTCAGCGCAGGAGACGATCCCTGCCAAGCTTGGAGGAACGCTTTGCATTTCGATGGTTCAATATATATATATATATATATATATATATATATATATATATATATATATATATATATATATATATATATATATATATATATATATATATATATATATATATATGACAAACATCCTTATCCATCACTTATAGCAGGCACTTACTTTGTTGCGCAAACGAACGATTATTTTATCCACATTTTGTCTCTGCATGCAACCACCCATTTCAACTTCTTTGGGATTTCTTTGCAGTCAGGAAACATATATATATATACACGCGTATACATCATTCCGCTAACTATATGATTTGGCAGCGTCCGTATCCGGATTTCCCTGTCGCTGTGACGTCCATGTGGACGGTTACAGGAGCCTGCGCCTACAAAGTGGTTCACGGGTGGCTTGTCCTGCACCACCCATAGATACACCCCCACACACCCCGCATCAAGTGTAAACCCGGAGGAAAAAGACCGGGGGCATGTGGATGGAATCCACGTTTCATCAACGGAGCCGGCCCACACTCCTTCAACAAGCAGAACAGAAGCATTCCGGCCTAATTGAGAAATCAAGCACACCAGATGTTCACAGGGCGGTGGCTAGACCGTAGCCCGTTCCACACAGGATGGAACCACTCTTTGAGCCTAGCACTGTCACGAGGACGGTGCATTCCATCCCCTCCAGCGACGACCAACTGTCTCATGAAGCCAGTATGGACGAGCACGTAAGTAATAGACAGGTAGGCACCTTGTCGACATTCACATCAAGCGCATCCACAACCGGGGGAGTTCTAACAACGTCTACTTCTGCAAAGCAAGATTAATCAGCACGCAAGCAAACGTACCACATACGCCGTCTTATTGGCCTGGTTTGGTAAATCGAATGGGAGCGTAGCATAATGCTTCTAGACCACGTGCAATAAATAACTAAATAAATAAATAGTATTCTCGAATTTGTCGCAACACACCAAGCAAGGCATGATCAATAATGGTACCTTCTCTTGCACCTGAGCAACGGCCCGTATGGTCAGTCCACGGAGTTCGCATCGATCAAATTTGCCTTGGTTTGGCTACATCTGATCTCAATATGATTTTGTCATAAACTCACCTTCTTCTTGTTCTTGTAAGGTTATTTCCGGTTTACTCGAGCGCCATTTCCTTGCACTGTTAGCCGTACAAAAGCGCTATACATATCCTCGTCGAATTCATTCTTTATACATATATACATAGCTGGCGTCATCCGTGCCCAATGACAGGTTGAAAACAACACATGCACATGCATTTATCCAAACTTAAGTGTGATCTGTCACAAACTGGATAGAGACACATTAGACACCATCATCAATGGTACGACAAGCGTATATGGGTTTCATTTGGAGGTCAGGCTAACAATTAATTGCGCAGGCATGTGATTAACTACCCAATACGAACTGTCGTTGTTTTCTTCAACATTTAGACATGAAAGCCTTAAATCTTGGGCATCCCTATTTGAAGGAACCCGATGTAGCAATAGCGCAGCAACTGTTAGGTAGAATGATGGCTAAACTACCTGTACAGTGTATTAGTGTGCACTTAAGTGTTGCCCTCTACATGTCCAGTACGAATGAGCTCATGGATGGACTGAACGTTTATGCTGCGAGGCACCGGCTCTCTAAGCGTCATGCTAGTTAGCATTTTGAGCAGCTGGCCAAGCTACGGTCAGGGTGAGTAATGCCATAAATCTTACATAGTGAGGTGAATCGCTGCCGAATAACACTATAAAGAGGAAGACACTGCAGCTCACTGTCTCGGGATGTAACAGTACTGGACTCCGCTTGAGCAGGTAGCAAGTAAAAGAGCATGGGGCATGCTAAGTATAGTATCGATATGGGCAACACATGCGAAGTCATCGCGAAATACAACCGAGTTAAGTAAGCCTAAAATAGTTAGGTTACCTGTGGCTCATTCGTTCTAGGCAGGTGCAATAAAGATACCACATTGTACCAGGTCAGCAGCTAATCGTTCTAGAATGTAACTGTACCCAAGTGCGACTTACATGCGGCATATAGAATAAGGATGACACCAAAAGATGACGGAGATAGCGTAAGTAATTTTCCAAGTTAGCAGCGAAATGTTGCGATTATGTCCCTCTGCAGGCTATCCGTGTCGTAAGGTAAAACCAGAACCCGTTATACTCTTCTGTTGTCCGAGGTAAGCGTGAATCAACAGGGAGGTAGAAACACCAGGCAGTCTGGCATGTGTAGCTATTTGTTTCCCCGTGGTCATTTGTTCGGACCGCTAGCATATCTCGACCAATTCTTCAGTGTCTATAATACTGCCTATGCTCATGCATTTCGATTCGGAGATCACAACCTTTTGCCGCTGTTACGGGATCAACCTTGAGGACTTGTCTGAATCTCAGTGTGTTTACCTGAAGGCGGCAGCAGTACAAGGGGGCTATAGAGACACTTGAGATGGGATACATTGACCTCATATTGCAACCCCTAATAAGTCGCGATGTCGCACGAGAAGAAATGTAATAAGATCCATCTGTCAAGTGGGAACGTAACGAAAAACGAACAGATGTTAGCGGGATTTGTACTTTAGCCGCGTCGAGTCATCAGATAATGGTGTTAGGCGAGGAAAAGTGCCATCAGTCTGTCAGGCTGAAGTGTGGTGCTTATAAGTGTTTCTAAATGGTTTCCACTTAGTCATTCAACGTGAGATGTCAGTTGACATACCAGAGGTCCTTGGTTCGCGTTACAGTACTGCAGTGTTGCAAACCGTCCTTTGTTCACACTTTTGTATGGACTACCACAAACTGGATGGAGAAATAATAACCTTCATGGGCCATAGCACTACGTACATGCATGAGTTTGGATTGAATGAAAGAACACTTACCATATAACTTTAGTTGTAGAAAATGACAAATAGAATTATAAGTAACCAATACGACTGTCAGTGGTTAGTTAGCATTTGCACGAGAACCGAAAGGACAGCCTTAAGTTTAGTCAGAAAGGTGGGTGTCAACAGGAGATTGAGACAGATATGGAAATACAGAAGCAAATGCCGTGAGTATGGTTACCAGATAGAATGATGCACAACTAAATGTACCTTAAAACCCAATGGCGTATGGCTCCTGCGTACTGTACATTCTGTCTTGCTATAAGCGTTAGTAGAAGATAATATCATACATTTCCTGATGGCCTCCTTGACGCTATCACATCACCAACACATGTATAACATTCCGCTGCTCCCTGTTGTATCCTCGGCTTTTGAACTGGTGTGCAAGCTGTTTTAACAACTTTACAAGGATTACCTTGCACAACGTTTAATTATCTAATATCTCACATGAGTATGTCCTGGGACACCTGGGCGCGATGGTATCTTCACAGCGGGGTTTGGAATGGAACCACTTAGACATGGCTTGAGAACAGCAATGAACCAAGGTGTGATTCCCAATGAAAACATTGAGCATTGCATACACAATCATATGAGGGTAGACAAATAATGGGTATCAAGAGCATCGGCAGATGGTGCAGATAAGGTGGTTAACTGAACGTATGATATTCCCATGCGACCTGGATTTCTCATCGTAACTTTACCGCTTACAATTTACTAACAAACTGTCACCATGCATCATGGTAGCAGCTATACTTCGCAACAAATGAATTGTTTCTGCTAAATTTATTTTCTAATTGATTATTTATTTAAACACTACCATACCACCACAGTTGAACTAACCTACTTTTAAGTCAGTCTAGATGATTGATCATTTCTAATTTAAATTTCTAATTTCTAATTTCTAATTTAAATTGTAGAAGAAACGTTTGCTCTTCCGCACCTTATCTCGATAATTGCTCACTTATCCTAGCTTCAGCATGTGCGACGTGCAGCTAAGAATATAGCTACACGCATTGTTGCAACTAATATGTGAAACAGAACATGTAGCAGCAACATCGCATGTTAATTGCCACTCAGTGACTTGCCGGGATTATTCAGTTTTCACACGGACGAGCCAACGTAAGGACACTCACAGCAAAGATTCTTGGGTCTTGAATACCGAATTTTCAAACTGCATTCCAAAGCGAGGTAGGGTTGTAGACTACTTGGGCTCCGGGGATAATTGTTGACCATTACACCCAATTGTTTAATCGAATGTACGAAGGAATGTGGAACATTGTGAGCAGCAACCGCTTGGTAGCCCAGGGTTAACGGGGCTTTTAAGATGAGTTTGCTTGAGGATAGGCAACCAATCCACGGGAGTTATGAGTGTTCCCTTGAATCTGTCACACACACAAGCACACACACGTTCGTGGCCTTTAACCTGGGCATAAAGAGGAGGGTTAAATGAACGGACGTTCAAAGAGAGCAACACTCACATTGACGTTCGAAGACTATTCCAGGTCACTCCCAGTAGAGGGGCACACTGGTTGGACCCTAGGTCTGCTTGGACCCAAAAGAATGCCAGTAGTGGGTCAGCCGGAATGGAGATAACGTTTGAAATTGCCGGTAGATCCTCGTCATGCAAATGCTCGTAACATGGAAACTTTGGCTGTTATCCTTATCTACAAATGGAAGTGTTACATGCTCAGCTGATCAAGATCAATGGGGCTAAATTTTCTTCCATGAGGATCGTGGTGTATAATGCATAACTGTGAGCCCACCTGCTTCCAATGCATTAGTGCGAACATGCCGCACTTGTTAAGGCTTAGACTGACTACAGCCTGAATAACTAGACGCATGAATACAAGTTACCATGCGCTCCCTAGTTGTCAGTATCCACACAGTGACCGGTTCTCAAATGCATTGGAACACTTTCGTTCTTCTTGTACGACAGTTTTACAATCTCACAGCACAACTGCATATATGTACACATATAGGCATACTTCTATGTGTGTAAGTACTCGCATTTTGACATATTTATACACCTACGCGCACCTAGATATAAACGGCACCATACCCACACGGCTTCATAATTCCAATGTTATACATGTCATCGCATAACTTCCATCTAACCTAAAATAATTCAAAATGTATCCCAATACTTACAAGCAACACTAAAATAGTTTAGTACAACTTAGCATATATATATAGATGTATAAATTATTGGCCGCATCCGGTTTCGGGTTTGCCTGTCACTGCGGCCAGCCAAAGAACGCCTGCGCCTACAGAGGGACCAAGGTTGGCTAGCGCTGCACCACCCACAGCTCCAACCAGACACCCCATATTCAGTGTAAACTTGAATCAATAAGACGGGGAGGCATGTGGATGGGAGCCAAAGTTCTTCAACGAAGCCGGCCCACACTCCTTTTCAGGCAAACATAAGCACGCTGTATTTGGGGAATCATGCGCGCACAACACGGTGGCATGATGGTAGTTCGCCCCACAATGAGTGCATGGAACCACTCTTCGATCTTAACACGGTCCCCAGGACAGTGCACCCCGTCCCCTCCAACAACGACCAACTCTCTCCTAGAACCCGTATGGACGAGGAAGTGGGTAATAAACAGGTAGGCAACTTATCAACATGCACCTCAAGCGCAATCACACCGGGGACGTCTAGCAACCTCCAAGAAATTGAGGGAAAGATAACAAATAAAATGAATCGATTAATGCGTAAGGAAGCGGCGATAAAGCTTTAGTTATTGAGCATATGAAATAAATCGTTTACATACGAATCCGAGATAAGTTCACGAGGTCGGAACGTAAATTTTATGGAATTGCCACAAGCACGAAAATTTTAACAAAATAAACTACGATTGACTTGCGCGACGTGTGCAAGTTCCTGGAAGACAGTACTGGCAGGCGTTTATATGAGAAAGCAAAGCTTTAGGACACATTTACAAAGCCACCACATGAAATAAAGAGACTTAGCGTGCAAGCACGCGGTTTGTAAGTTGAAGGCGGCGTACCTACCAGAGCTGTAACGGTTCTGCCTACGTTCTCTGCAAGACCCGTCGACACATCGGCCGTTGTCCCGCGTGACCTCACCCATGGCTCACTAAGCTAGCCTGACCCAGACACCCGCGACAGCATGTATTACAACACCATGCGCTCGATGTCGATGGCGTAAAACCCATCGGTACTCGCCGCCTCCGCACTTGCCGATTCTTCTGTATGTATGAGGTCTTTCTCCCGCGCTTCGGCAACCGCCTTCGTGATTAGATCGCGCCATGCAGGCCGAGCATTTGCCTTCGATTCCCATGACCTTCAACCAAGGTTACAACGTAAAGGACTCACTTCGATCTTGTCCTGGTAAAGTACTTTTGGTTTTCCCAACATGCCGCTTCCCAATACTCAGCTGCCCATATAAGAGTCGCTTCGGTGTCTATATCGAATCCATACGGCTCACATGACCGAGCCACCTCAGGTGTCTCAGCAAGGGTATGCAGTCCACTGAATACATTCCACCTCGGGGCAACACTTCCGCATCCGCAACTCTGTCGACCCATCCGATGCATATAAACTGCCGCAAACACTGTTGAGGGGACCGCTCGAGATATCACACATCCCGACGGTACATCGTCCACGTTTCACTGCCCTATAGAAGAACGGACAGCACCACGATTTTACACCATCAGGTTCGTGCCATGGTAAGCTCATGGATGTTCTACACTCAGTATCCTAGCTTTCCGAATGCCATCGCTGCCTTTGACATGCGAATACGCAGCTCACTGTGTACCTACTGATTAGTCGACATCACTCTGCGGAGGTAGAAGAAGCGGGAGGTGTTTTCCAATACTTTAGCACCAATGCTGATTTGCGGCAATATTGAAGGCTGTGCCTTCGGTGAAGGCTGCAAGAGACAGACAGTATTGTTTGTTGATGGTGAGCCAGAATTCGGTCACTGTCGAAGCCAGAGCTCTAGTCATGTGCTGCAACTCATCTGCGCTGTGTGCAAACAACGACCAGTCGTCAGCAACCAGCAACCTACGGATAGTTGACTCACATACAAGGGTTCGCGTTTTGAAACGACGGATGTTCAGCAATCCACCATCAACACAGCGATCCACACGAACACCGTAAGCACAAGCCACATCAAAAGCACAAGACATCCTTACATGAAGCTATGTGTTAAACAGTGCAGGAGCTAAGACACAGCCTTGCTTCACACCAGAGACAACTGCAAAGCCCCCCGAGGTCTCTCCACTCAGTTGCACCTTTGCCCGCATTTCGCTGCGCAAACATTCAGCCAAACTTACACTGAATCTGGTAAGCAACCTTACCCAACACCAGCCACAGCGCCTCACGGTTCACCGTATCAAATGCCTTGGTGAAACCAACAAGAAGCGTACACAATGGCTGGTGTTGCTCTCCGTATTTCTGCTGCAACCGCCAAGCCGCAAACACCAAATCCATAGTGCTGCGACCCGGACGGAATCCACACTGCCCTTCCGCCACGTTAGGTTTCACAACCTGACTGACGAGACGGTTGAGCAGGACTCGGGCAATCACCTTGCCCACACAAATCAGTAAGTTGCTGCCACGGTAATTCGTGCAACATTGCTTGCTCCCTTTGCACATGTACAAGGGCATCCTTCAGCTCAGGAGGCACCTCCTCCTTAATCCATATGCGCTGCACCAAATGGTGCAGCGCAGTCACCAACGCGGGTCGGCCGTGTTTCAATACTTTAGGTGGGAGCTTGCCGATCCCCGGCACATTTGCCGTTTCGCAGCTGAGCAAGTGCACGCTGCGGTTCCTCCAGTGTCGGCATGTCCGCTAGGCTCACATTCAGATCACGCTGCTTGAGGCCATCCAACGTAGGCCAGTGGACATCTTGACAGACGTTCAAGCAACCGTCAACGTGTTTGCACCAGATCTGCGTTATACCTGAAGTCTGTGTGTAGGTAGCGCTTGTAATACCATCGATCAGCGACTGCAGCGGCTCCAAACTCGGTCCATGCACTGCTTCAAGAGGTCAAGGAATTCCTTGTGTTGATGCAGTTTGGTGTAGCATTCCATCTGCTTCGCCGACTCCGTCCACTATGCATTTTTACCGCAACCGAGCTCAGTCGCCGTCGAAGTTTGCGATACTTACTACTCTACCACAAGTCGCTGGGGTCTGCCACATGTGCAGCAAATGCTGCATTCTACTCACACACCAATGAGCCAATCGTCGCATTGTTCCCCTCCAGGCAATCAGGCCGCTTACATTTTGCGTCCTCGATGGTCTCCTTGGTAGCAGCTGTCACTTGGTTCTGAATGTAGTGCCACAGGTCGCCCACTGTGACCGTGCAGTCCACAGGCGTGCAGCCCTCGCCTTTCCCATCACAATACGTTTCGCCATAGTACCGAGGGCAAAGATGTCAAATTAAAGCCGATCCACGGCAGGAGTGCAATACATGGTCTTACGAAAATATATGTACAGTTTGGTCCGCAGCACTTTGTGATCAGTGCCACACTCAGCTCGACGTAGTACACGCGTCATACGCACTTCACGCATATCATGCTGACGTACGATGACATAATCTAGCAGGTGAACATGACCACTCCGTGGTTGCGTCCAAGTTGCTATATCACTCACAGTGCAAACCAAATGTTCGGGCTCGTCAGGTCGGGAGTGGCACACATTGAGAGCAGCCTGTCACCGTTCACGTTCGCTGAACCAATGCCATGCAAACCGATAACATCTGTCCACACCGATGCATCAAGTCTAACGTGCGTTGAAATCACCCATCGGAAATAGTCGGTGGCTCCCCGGCACAGGCCGAAGCACGGAAGGGAACTGAATGTAGAACTGATTACAAGTGTTATCAGGAGCACACACGGTACGTGCTTATGAAGTGGCAACTAACCTCTTCCTGTTGTAGGCGAACAGTGGTCAATAGTGCGCTGAAACTTATTGGTTCACCCACAAGCTGGCCATGGAGACGATCGAACGTTGCAAATCCGACTCCCGTTCACGTGGTGCTGAGGTGGCGTTGCCCACCCAGTAGAACATGTAGCCAGCACTTGCTCAATGCAACTTACCTTGCTAAGAGAGCCGGGTTTCACTCAGCGCCGCAATATCCATGTGGTAGCTCGCTAGTTCCATCGGGGAGAAGTGTAGTGCTCCCCTCCGGGCGCTCGCTGGGGTTCCGGTACAGTAGTGAGCGCAAGTTCCAGCAACCGATGCTAAGTGTTTTGCCCTCAGGCATACGATTGCATTGCGAGATGATCGTTGTGCTTCGGTGGTTTGCTTGAGGGACTTCATCCGGAGCCTTTGGCTCAATAACCTGACCCACAAGACAGTGGATGGTTTGGAGGTTTGCTTGAGGGACACCGCCTTGAGCCTTTGGCTTAAAAGCCTTAACCCAAAGGCACTGGTGGGCAGATCCAGCTAGGGGATGTCATTGTGGAGGCAATTGGGATCTGCTTGACGGCCGCCGCATGCAGCCGTTGAGGTACTGGAACGATTTATATATGTTTTGCGACCATAGTGGGAAACCCCTGCGACCTCGGCCAGACGCAGGTGGGTTTTGGCTTGTTTGCATCAATTTGGCCAGGGGCTGCTTGGCTTGAGGCGGGCATTAGAAAACAGTTGAACCTCCTGCGGTGCGCTTCCACCGTCAGAGGCAATGCGTGACGCTCGTGTTTTACGCCAATCGAGCTGTGAGCTTATAACCCGTGGACCTATTGTCACTCATGGCTAGGTTTTACGGGAAGAGAGCCATCGACCAATTCCTAACCTCCGAAGAGGATGGACTAGGATATTGGCAGGGCGCCCCCACCTGAAAGGAGAACGACTCGGGTCCTCTGCCAAAGCATTCGATTAAATGTACACCTGAATGGCAGCGGGTCTAGCACATTGTCAGTTCACTGACTCATGAATATTGGTGTCCTGGATCGTAGACGAGTGAAGAAGGTAACCCAGCTCCCACACAGCGGTCGACACGAGGAGGCGTCCAGGAAATGAACCGAGGGTACAACAGTAGCAGCAGTGAGTAGACCACCTGTCAGAATCTAACTTCACCAGCCTCATCGAACCATAGGCGCTTCCGCCACATATATATATATATATATATATATATATATATATATGGTAGGCGGCATCCGGCTTCGGATTTGCCTGTCACTGCGGCCAGCCAAAGAACGCCTGCGCCTACAGAGGGACCAAGGTTGGCTAGCGCTGCACCACCCACAGCTCCAACCAGACACCCCATATTCAGTGTAAACCCGAAGGAATAAGACGGGGAGGCATGTGGATGGTAGCCAAAGTTCATCAACGAAGCCGGCCCACACTCCTTCACAGGCAAACACAAGCACGCTGTATTTGGGGAATCATGCGCGCACAACACGATGGCTTGACGGTAGTCCGCTCCACACTGAATGCATGGAACCGCTATTCGGGCCTAGCACAAACACCAAGACTGTGCATCCCGTCCCCTCCGGCACTGACCAACTGTCTCCTAGAGCCCTATGGGCGAGGAAGTGGGTAATAGACAGGTAGACAGCTTGTCTTAGTGCACAGCAAACGCAGACACGCCGGGGATACCAAACAATAGCCAACCACTTGATTTGACATTACCAAGTAAAATATATCGGTTACAGACTACCTCCATGCAAATAGTACTCTTCTCTAAATTAGCATATGAAGAATGTTAGATTGCCGCGAATCCGAGATATGTACAAAGTGTTCAGAGGTGACTCAATATTGCTACAAACGCAATAAAGGCAACGAAGATACCCACAATTACCGTTAGCAACATATCCAGTTAAGGGACGATTATCCAGGTAGGCAGAACAAAACATTACGTGGAACCAATTTTATCCAACTTATAAAGACCTAGTTTAAATGTACGTTGGTTTAGCACAACTGAGGTGAAGAAGCGTCAAGAATGCAGCATCAGCCTCTGCATGGGGCACGCATCTATATTTACATATATATGTTAATACATATTGTTTGAGGAACGGGATATGTTTACACACAGTCCCTTATCTAACAATTTATACTGACTTTGGTCATCAGTTCGCTTACACGGTAACCACTTCCCCAAGTAAGCTCCGCTATGGAACAATTGCTGCTTGCAAACCATATGCCACACATGGACACTCCTATATTTTGGAAAATTAGCCATAGATGCTAGCACTTTTTCATTTCACGGAACATAAAGTTGCCCATCCTAAAGGATTTTTCATATGCCGTTTCTCTTTTAATCACTAGAGTACTGTTGTGTATCAACTTTATAAATTTTCTGCGACCGCAATTAAACAAGGTATGGTGCAGTTTTCAGCTTCTTGTGGTTCCTGACCTCATTATAAACACCTTTCGTAACTATTTAGTTGATCAAAACGCATACATTTACAGAACACAAAACACAGTTGTTCTGATAGGCAACAACCCGCATTCGAACTCCCGATATTGGTGGCCACTACGGTCCCGTATGGCATGCAGAAAATCGAGTTACGGTGTAGTACGCACAAAATACCGATCATAATATAGTACACACATCGGCATTATGGATATCCATCTTCAGTAGCATTTCATTATTGCACACTTGCAAACCAAATCATTATATGTTGATTACATTGCCGATTACCAACTGTCCCGCTGAACCGCGGCCAGCAAGCCCATTCCCACCAAAGTGGGACGCTAGCGAGAGCGTCGGATTAATCGAAAAGAGCTGATTGCAATTTGGGGCAGTACTGTTTGCTGTACTGGCTGCTAGCAAATAACGTTAGGTAACACGTTGTGAAGGCATGATATCATCATCATCATCAACATTATCAACATCATCATCATCATCATCATCAACAGCGGTACATCAGCCATTTGAACTGAACAAGGTGAATCACGTGGACTCCAACCCGGAAGGCGAGACGGACCAACGGCACCCAGTTTGGTTGTAAGTGACTTCATTTCCCGCCGCCAAGTCAACTTCTGTCCAACTCGAGCCTTGCGCCATCCGACACCTGGTAGACTGAACAAGGCCCTCCTAGGTAAGCGGTGACCAGTCATGCGTAGCACGTGTCCGAGCCAACGCGACTTATTCAATGCTATCTGTTGTTCTAGGGTGCTAGCATGATTATCACCACCTAGTACTCGCCTACGCACATCATCGTTGCGGACACGCTGGTGCCACCCGACACCAGCAATGCTTCGCAAACAACGATGATCAGAGACTTGAAGGCGCATCAGATCCTCAGACCGAAGGGGCCAAGTTTCACTACCATAGAGCAGAACGTCCTTCATTGTGGCCTTATACACACGGCCTCTTAGACGGAGGGAAACTCCGTTCTGTCGCCAAAGATGCCGCAGGTAAAAGAAGGCGGCTCTAGCCTTTACAATGCGTGAGCTCACGTCAGTTTCTATACGCCCATCATTGCTGATGTAGCTGCCAAGATAAGTGAATTGATCAGGCACCTCGAGTTCCTCGTTAGCAAGCGTCAAGGGGTCATCGAGTGGCTGGTGGTCCTGCAGCAGCACTTTGCACTTTGAAGGTGCGAAGTGTATACCAAGTAATGGGACCACTCTGGACACGCTATTCCGGGTTGATTGTGCCGCCGCAAAATCGTCAAAAAGCAAGACGATATCGTCCGCATAATCTAGGTCAATTAACCGTTCACCAGGCAGCACTTCAACGCCTACATCATGAGATTCCGTCAGGGAACACTCCATGATAGAATCCACGACAAAATTGAACAAAAATGGGGAAATCGGAAAACCCTGACGAACGCCACTTGTAGTCGGAAAGCTATCCGATAGGACACCATAGACCCTGACGCGGCCTCTAGTGTTCGAGTATAGAGCACGAAGGATGTTCACACATTTCGTGGGAACACCTTTCCGCGCAAGTATTTCGAACAGAATCGATCGATCGACTGAATCGAACGCACTCTTGAAATCGAGGAACACAGCTATTGTCGGTCTGCGGTATGGGTAGTGCTGCTCTAGCACCTGCCGCAAAGTAAATATATGGTCTATACAGCCACGTCCTGGGCGAAAACCGGCCTGCACTTCCCTAATCCGAGATTCCCCTTCCGCAGTGAGGCGCCGAATGAGAATCGAAGCCAGTAATTTTGTCACAACTGGCATTAGGCTAATACTCCTGTGGTTCGCATAATCTGTGCGACTGCCCTTCTTGTATATTGCCACTATAATCGATTCGCTCCAATTAGCCGGCACACTCTCTTCGTTCCAGATACGTTCGAATAGGGAGGTCAGTGCTTTGCAGAGGACCTCACCTCCATCCTTAAATAGTGCAGTTGAGGGGGAATCCGGGCCAGCGGCACGAAAACGATTAAGGGCTGTGATCGCGTTTCGGACCTCGGCCTCCGACGGAGGCTCTAAACTAACCGTCCATGGCACGTCCTGCATCACCTGAGTAGGAAGAGGTCCGGGAGCAGGGGGCCAGCTGAACTGATCTTCAAAGTGTTCAACCCAACGAGCCATACGGCGCTCATTATTGTGTATCAGCGCACCTGCGCTGTCCCTGATTGTCTCACTGACGCCTGGTTTTCTGTGACCAGTGGTGCGGATTAGTTGGAAGAGCTTGCGGCAATTGCGTACTGCTCCTGCCTGCTCCATTTCTTGAGCCCTACTGGTCCACCAGGCTTCCTTGTCAGCACGTAGGCTCCTCTTTAGTTCACGCCTAATAGGCTGTCTGGTCACATTGTGTTCAGAACCAGCCGGGAGGTAAATAAATAAATAAATAATTAGGTATATTTCTAGACCTGCTAGAGGCTGCACCCTAAAGTGTTCAGATCAAAGCTTACATTAATCCGATGCTCTTGCATGGAAGTAGGTAAAACATAAGTATATGTTCATCGTTAGCAATTACAAATGCATTGGCATTGTTTGATATTCAGCTACTGGGTCGCAGGCGCCCACCTTGACATTTTTCTGGTTCCTTCGGGCAATATTGATCTCCTTGTTCTTTTATTGTGAAAACTTCGCGAGGTGTAGTTGTGCCTTTTCTCCTTGGAACAGAATCCAATTCGCCGATAGTTCACTTTAAATTTCTCGCACATTAATTGGCCACTCAGTTGCCCCAATTGTTGTTGCGCACACGGAAGAAATGAGTGAAGGGATTATAAGGCATACGAAAAGTGGAAAACAATTCCAATAAATGCAGACAAAAATAGAAACAATTTGTCAAGAGAGAAAATAATGCTGCGTGCTTCAGTAGAAAAATACCAATTAACAAAAAATATAGCCCTACTTTTCTTACGCTGATATTGCTCTCTGGCGCAAAATTTCAACCTGAGTTATTCTCAGATAAAAGAAAAAGCCTTTCTACTGTTAGAATACCGCTTAAAGTAGCACAAAATTACACCGTTCCGGACCAGCCTTAGCGCTTGAATACGTTGAACGTAAAAGTAACACAATATGTGCAGTAGTTTGCGAGTTATCCGCAATTAAATGATGGTCTACGAATAAGGCCATTTTTATTTTTCGCTAAAAATGGCTTTCTGCTTTGCAAGCAGATAGCAGAAAAAAGAAAAGAAAATGTAAAAAGTAGGGAAGCGGCGTATGTTCTAGATAGACATAGCTATCCAGAAATGCTCTACATAGCCCGTAATACCCTGAGACAACTACGGACTGCTCAGGTGGCCGAAAAGTAAACTTTGCAGGCTTACATGACAAATATATGCAAATAAGGGATGATCTTGCGCGAAAATGCTAGAAATCTAGCAAGGAATATTATATCTACATAGGAATTTAGGGGAGCTTGTAATTAACTCACGGTTAGAAGGCCACAGCATACCATTTTCAGTGGATACTGAGCCACATAAACAACCAGTAAAATAGAGTTTAGCATTTTTTAAGCCTCTAAGCTTTTCTAAAGCTTACAACAAGGTCGCATGAGCCAGGTCTACCTGAGTAACCCAGGGGATCTTTCAGATCCGTTGACAGATTTCGGCCTACAAAATACACACAACTCTTAGCTAAACATCACAAGATTTATCCCTTAGAGCCGATTTTCACTATGCATGAGGCTCTGTCTCTAACGTCAGGGAGCCATAGGAGCCTGTCACCAATAATAAAGAAATGAGCATGGGAAAATTTAGTAAAATTTAGCTAATTGCATTTGGGCGTGAAATCCGGTTTGGTCTACATTGGTTGGGCTTTAACAACTCTACTTCTGGTGGTTGAGCTTGCTCATACTTGAGGTATTGTTATGCCTCATGTGTAGATGCACACTATTGTGCAGCTCTTTGATGAATTTCGATTTATTTCTCTCCATTTTTAAGTTCCGAAGATAGTGCCGGCGGTGTTCATCCAGATGGCAATGTTAACTGGTACACTAATGTCACACCGACTATTTCTTTTGTGATTTTCCTGGCAAGAGCTGTTCTAGCACCCTAAGCAAAGAGCGATAAGGTAAAGCAGGAGTAGAATAGTAACAAAAACCAGTGGGAACTAGTCGTTCACCCGCCATTACGCATGACGCATGGTAGGCTTTGGAGCCAGCTAAAAGAGAAATGACACACGGGCGGCCAAGATAAGAAAAGTGGTGATGGAAAGTTTCTGGTGCTCCAGCCAGCCAGTGGGACAGGGGCCTCTCTGTCGTTGGTTGGCTTTCGTGCCAGTGAAATGAAATCTGTAAATGCGAGTGTTTTACGAGCAAAAGCAGTTAAAGAAGGGGATTTGGTTTTCATTATGCCTGTCTACTAGTGTTACCAATAGCGAAAGACACATGTATACCAGATAAGGCTAAGTATATGGGGCCAAGAGAGAATAAGTGGAGAGCAAAATGTCTGATTCTTGGGTCTAGAACTTTTAAAGTGCGCTCTTGTCAACAATAAGAAAGATATTATGATGTTCTGTATCGGAAAATAATTGAACTGCACCCAAACTAGTCACGACTCGGAATAAGAACACGAGAATTAGAATTCGGATTTCGCGGGTGTGTATTCTACATCAAAAAAGGTGAAAAGAATAACAATAAACAACCATTGAGTATTGTTTGTACCATTATCACATCCTTTGAACTTGAATGCAACTTCAGGTTTCTGTAATTCAGCTGTGGTTTCTGTTGCAATCTGGCAGATCTTCTTGGAGGCTAATTTTGCTCAGAATACTTATGAGGATCTGAAACTGAATCAGCATTAGTATTTTCAGTGCACACTGAATCGAATGACAACTGACCGGAATCCTTTTATCGTATCTGATCAACATGCCGTCTGTGTACAGAACAATCATCGAGATCCAAAATTCTAACCATGCGGTTTCCAACGTTGTTAACAATGATACCAGATGAGGGACGTAAACCATGCCTCTGAAATAAGATACTTCAGCAGTCCCCAAGCCAAGCATGTTTGTCCTCAATTGTCTGGAGTTACAAAGTTTGGCAGGTGTATCTCCAGTAGAGGAATGCACGCAATTACGGTATTGAAGAAGGAAGTTATCAACACTACGATCAAGTTCATCAAAAGAAGTAGAAGCACAGGAGGTAAAAGAACGTTTTAAGGTTGCAACAAAGTTTTCCGCTAGGCCATTAGAACATGGATGTCGTGGAGCGCTAAAAAGGTGGCGACACCCAAGGCTCTGTAGCCAATTAGTGACCTCTGAAGCCGAAAAGTGCGTACCATTGTAACTTACCACAGCTAATGGGACTCCTTCTCTACTAAACACTTTTCTCAAGGCACGGACAGTAAAAGCAGAATTTGGTTTATCAGCCAGGAATACCTCCGGCCACTTTGAATAAGAATCCACCACCACAAGAGCATGGTACTTCTGCGGAAATGGTCCACAATAATCCATATGTACCCTTTGCCAGGGCTCGCATGTCATCGGCCATGGTGTCCACTTTGACGGTTGCCGTAAAATTTTGTATTTACAGTTCTGGCTACCAGAAGCAGTTCGTCGAATATCTGCATTTAATTCAGGCTACCAGCACAAGCATTGAGCTAAAGACTTCATCTTTTCAACACCAAGATGACCGGAATGTAAATCCGTTAGAATAGCTTATCTCAAAGTCGGCGGGATAACAATGCGGTCATTTACACACGGTAATCCATCAGGTGTAACACACAATTCATCACAAAGCACATAAAATTGTGGGAACGTCCGTTTGAGAGAAACCGATCAACCACGTTTGACAGCAGAAATCAATGACCCATAATACATTCTAGTATCATTGATAAAGGCAGAACGAGAGATTGGAAACGGCTGGGTGAGTAAACAACTCATTTCAGAATCGGTTTCAAATATCGTTGCAGTACGTGATTAGTAGTCGACGTGAGGAATGAGCTTCGCACTTCTGTGCTCGACCACATAGTTATACACACTAAGGGCAACACTCCACCTTTGGACCATGGCTGCTGAAGACTTAGCTAAAGAACTGGAAGGATTGTAAATGAACTTCAGAGCTTCATGATTTGTCACAATGGTAAATCTGAGGCCAAACAAGTATTTGTGAAGTCTAGTGACTGCCCAGTATACAGCCAAAGCTTCTCGATGAGTCTGAGCATATCCTTTTTCAGCATTGCTTAGTCGACGGGAAATACACAGAACGTGGTGTCCATTCTGTTCTAACACAGCCCCAATACCAGTGGGTGAAGCGTCTGTGAAAAGCACAGTAGGTAATTTAGGAGAAAAGGTGTGAAGAACACAACCAGATGCAACAATTATTAAAAGCTTCCGAAGAACATGTTCATGTCTGTCTAACCAAACAAAACGCTTGTCATCCAACAAGGTGAATAAAGGATCAGCAATGGATGCAAAACCAGGAATGAATTTGGAATAGTACTGTAAAGCGCCCATCAGTGATCAAAGCTCATGAACATTGGTGGGGGACTTCACATCAACCAATGGTTTTATCCGATCAGGATCTGGTTTGAATCCTTAAGATGTAACCTGCTAACCAAGACAACTGATTTCATGGACACCAATTAAGCACTTCTTAAGATTGATATTCACATTAGCATCCTTGAAGCGAGTCAAAAATGCCAGTAATCGGTAGTCATGTGTCGGTTTGTTAATAGCATGTACAAAAACATCGTCTTGATAGACCTCAACACCCTTCGGGTCTTTCACAATGGATTTCGTCACATCTTGGAATATGGCTGGCGACACATTAAGACCAAGGAGAAGAAATCTATAGCGATACAACCCAAAAGGTGTATTGATTGTGGTCAGTTCACTAGACTCATCCGTCAGTGGTATCTGCAGATATGCATCTTTTAAGTCTAGCCTCGAGAAAATCTTGGATCCGTGTAGACGCGAGAGAATAGAATCAGGTTCTTCCGTGACACAACTACGCTGCAGCAGCTTCGTATTAAGAGTGACACGGTAATCACCACATACTCTCGGTGTCTGTCCATCCGGCTTTAACGGTGTGACAATAGGTGTGGCCCATTGTGAAATTTGTAGTGGGACGAGAATTCCTGATTCACAATGAGACATAAGTACCTTTCGAACAGGTTCTCTAAGTCCAAATGGAAGTACACGTCGTTTACAGAAAACTGAACCACCGGCCACTTCCAACTTAACAGGCGGAATTCTCTTTCCACCAGAGGTAACCGAACAACCGTGTAATAAATCACGAATTCGGGTGTCAGTATCAGTACGTGACAGAAAATTGATACTTATTTTAAGTGCCTTCATAACTTTTAGACCGAGTATGGAGGGGCCTTGACGAATGACATCAAATTTACAATCGACGTTTCAAATGCTTATCTAGCACTGGTAAGGTACAAGAGCCTATCACCGGAATAGTATGACCAGTAATACCTTCAATAGTGATGAGTGTAGAATCAAGCTTAGCGACAGGGTACAGATGATCGAGACTCGTTTTAGAAATAAGAGACTCTACGCTACCGGTGTCAACAATGAAACGATGTGACATACCATTTCCGAAACGTAAAGTGTTGTATGAATGGCCACTCGTATTCACAGCCAATGTCAGCGAATGAAAATCGTCGGGCAAGTTCTGTGTGGAATCATCAACTTGTTTCACAACATTACAACGTCTGAACTGGCGACAAACACTACGGATATGTCCAACTTTCCCACAATGATGACATTTGGAATTCCGATGGGGGCAGGTATATCGTGAATGCAACTTTCCACAAGAGACACATTGTCCAATCTTTCTATCAGCTTGAGCACACTTTAAGCTGTCTGAATTTCTCGGTGCATGAGATAGACTAATTTCGTGTGGTTTGAAAGAGTTGATTTGCCACGGTTTTCTCTTCTCGACATGAACTCGGCGACTGGCTGAGCCAAACAAGACTTGATGATCAACAGTCGTCTGGCTTCTTGTAATATCAGAACCATCCTGATAATGCAAACGGATGGATTTTACGTGATTGTAAGGCGGCGATGGAAGTGCTAGGAGCTGACGATATAAATCGGGATTATTTATTCCAGCAATTAGGCGATCTCTGAGGCATTCGTCAAGTGTGTCTCCAAATGCACAAGATGATGCTTGAGATTAAAGTTGGAGAATAAAATCACGAATAGACTGATTAGGTTGACGGATCAGCAAGTTGACTTTTACTCTTTCGGCAACCACGAAATTTTCCGGTAGTAAGTGAGATAAAAGGAGGTCCCGCAACTTGTCATATGTGACAATTTCGATGGCAGCTGTGGGTAAGCCAGATTTTTTAGAAGCGTATACGCCTCTCGTCCAATAACAGTTAAAAAGTGGGTAGATTTAAGATCTTCGCGAAGGTCAACGTTTGTGAGCCACCATAACTCGAATCTCTCCTTGTATTCCTGTAACTCCCGGGGAGATGCATTTACGTTTAAGAATTCGATGGTTGCGTTCATTTGGAAATAAACGCTGACTGCGACGCCAATTATGATGTTCTGAATCGGAAAATAGTTGAACTCCACCCAAACTAGTCACGACTCGGAATAAGAACACGAGAATTGGAATTCGAATTTCGTGGGTGTGTATCCTACATCAAAAAAGGTGAAAAGAATAACAATAAACAATCGCTGATTATTGTTTGTACAACAATCACAGATATATTTTTATTTTGCGGCTTACCTACTGATAGTGTTTGGAAACTGCTGAGTATAGTAACTAGTGCTCCGACTTAATGAAAAAGCTTCATTTAGGGCCCGCTGGCAACCGACATCTAGGAAGACACATAAAGGTTCATTTAAAGCCGGCATTTAGACGATTCTGGACAATTCTAATGCTAAGCTTAGGTGCATCAGCAGCAGAAAACGCTTTCCACATCCTTTGCAATGCTTAGGTCTGGTAGCATGTATTTACTAGGAGTACTATAGAGGTCATAAGCCTAATATTTTTCCACGGATCCAGTGGTCAAGAAGTTGGAAAGTGATAAATGTAAGTCTGAAGAGAAGGAATGAAGGTGTAGATAAGAAATAAGGATTGAAGGAAGAGGTCGTTAAAGAATAAGGTCACCTTGTATTCAGTTTGCTATTCTTAAACAGGTTCACGGACCTCTCGGATATCCAATGACTGGTGCGGTGACGACTGAAAGGGCCACAAGCAGATGCTCCTGCGTCGTGCATGGCGGCCGAGATCCTATTCCACTGAAATTCAATGTCATTAAGACAAGACAGCGAGAGTTCGGTGTGGCATGCTTCTTGATAGGCTTGCCTGACCGAGGGCTGAGACAATTTCTCCGTTGCCAATCCGAGGAGACGCTTGTTACGCCTCCCGGTAAAGTTCATGGAGAAACGACAGCGCACCAATGCATGATCAGAGTCGACACAGGTACTCCAGTATGAGCGGCAATCCAAGATGGAACCGCGCCACCTGTAACTTATGGCTATGTGGTCAATTTGAGTCCATCGGTGGCCAGCTACAGGTGGACGCCAAGTGGCACTTCGGCGCTCATGGTGTCTAAAAGCAGTGCTACTAAGGTAACAACTGGTGCTCCGCACACAGTTGCAGCAGACGCTCGCCGTTGTCAGTCCGTTCGGCGTTAAGTCCATAATTACCACCCAACTGAGCTTCTGAAGAGCTCAGACGCCCTACTTGTGCGTTCATATCCCCTGCAAGTACTATAATATCTGAACTAGTAGCACTGCGTAGTAGGGCGTTCAGTTCGTGATAGAATGTCTTTGACTGCAGTAGAACTGCAGTCGGTGGGAGCATAAACGGAAATCACGAATAAACCGTTTTGTTTTACTTCGTGAATTCACCTTAGCTGATGTCGTCAAACGGGCTGCGCATAAACGGCTGCTCACCGGAATCCAATCAACCAACAATGGCTCAGCCTTGGAGCTGAAAATGTTACCTACACCAGCTTGACCCGTGAGTGCCGCATCGGCGTCTCCGGAGGTGTTCAACCAATAACGAGAGGATAAGCCAGGTGCAGTCAATTCAATAACCCCGTTAGGGTCATTAATCCTAGTTTCGGACACACAACACACATCAACACCCAGTGTGTCCAAGGTGCGTGCGAGTGCAGCCTGCTGACCTGTTTGTCTTAGAGTGCGGACGTTGAATGCCGCCATGGAAACGGGACAGCGTGGCCTTATAAGGGACTTTTGCCGATAGGCGTCCGATAGCTGCTGTGGGATGGTGGCTGCAGATGGTTCTACTCCAGTGGCACTTCGGTTGCTGTCAATTAAGCTGGGAATTATAGAAGGAAGGTAAGCATTGGTGGCCGGGATGGGAGTAAGAGAAGAAGGTGGAAAATAAAGATGGGAGGCGCCAGCAGTAGCATGTTTTCGCTTATCCGCCCTGCTGTATGCAGCAGATAAGGCGACCCTTGATAATCTGCGCGACGGCCGATGCAGGATGAAGTTTATGTTTGAAGAAGATGTCATGGTTGTATGTGGGCTGAGATACTGCCAGGGCGCCTAGACCTAGACAGGAGGACGATTAGGGTCCTCGTCCAAAGCCTTTGGCTCAAAAGCCTGTCCGCAAGGCAGCGGGATGTCAGTGATTTAGTTTTACAGAAATGGACGCCGTCCCGTTTCAAACCCCCAACCTGGAGGACCAGGAGACTGAGTTTGTCTGACCTCTCACCATTGACCAACCTGGTAGGAGTAGCTCTCAAGATGCTCGGAGGCATCCCCCAGTATAGCTCAATGGGTCAATGAGGTACGCAAACCGTCTCACTACGTTAAGGTCCAATCTCGTTGCGACGGTAAAGGCATGATAGGGTTTCATTCAATGTATAATGATTTAGGGGAACTCGAATTGGTGGTACATTTTTGTTCGTGATATGGAAGAGTGATGGTTCTAGTGCGCAAATGCTGGTTTGGTCTCGCTGCAATGGCTACAATGGCTGTGAATGATACTGTTGCGTTCCGCGCTATTTTGCGCCAATATCATAAGGCATTTGAAGAATTCGCAGAAGATTTGAAGTGGTTACAAGTGCAGTCGGCGACCTGATTTACAAATACGATGTTTTAACCGCCGTGTTATACAAGAAAAGCACAGGTCAACAGCTACTCGAGGGAGATGGTGCAAATAAGTAAAATGGCGTTATGTCCATTGCAACAGGAAAGGAGAAGGCGGTAAGCGGTAAGTGGGAACGTTGTTTTATGTGTACTCAAGGTTGAATAGTTGTGGCAGCCTCAGTTCTGTGGTGAGCGTAGCTATCAGTGTAATGGATATTTACCGGGAGTTACGTTTACATAATCTAGTGCATAAGCTTAGTTTTTACCTAGGAAATTCAAGTTTATATGCTAGTATTGGGTGCCTGAAGTCCAAAGCGGAGCGGCATGTGTTTGATTTGTTACAATGGTTCCGTACTACCGGAGAACTGCGAGGCCATGTGTCGGAGACGTATAACAAAAGAGTAAACCGGCAGGACCGTTTTTTAACCGGCCTAGTTTAAGTGGCATACCTAAGGGGAACGATGTAAACTCCGTTGCAGATTTCTTGCGTAAGAATGAATAAATGAATAAACTTCCATTCCCGACAATGCGAGGCACACCTTTACAGGCATGATCATGTTTAGCTAACATAGTGTGATCAAAAATGTGCAAAAACTACATGTTAAGCATAACAGTGAATGAAGTGTATGGGTGTATATACGTATGTAATTATCTATGAATGTAGCTTGTAGTTTTGAATGCGCCGCAGCATTTTTGACTGTTTGTTATCGGCAGGAATGTGAGAATAAGCGATTGCTGTCCGCGGGTTGGATACCATTTTCCGCATGTCCATGGGCCAGTGACTTTAGTTTGTGGTGAGTCACAACCGCCACGTTGCAGTGTTGTTAAGCTGACGTTTGTGGCTTTTTATAGGGAGAACGCTTGCCAGGCGAAAACCCACCACGTCCTGGAACACTGCTGACTAACTATTTGCTGGAACGGGTTAAACACGAACCACCCAGCTGGCATCACGAGGCGGTTGTTCGGCTAGCCGTGCATGTAGAAAGGAATTGTGCCCAGGTGCGATTCCTATTTTTCATTCCTGCACCGGTTGCTTCCGTTGTATCGAAGTACAGGGACCTGCTTCTTGCAGACGCCACGCATCAGGTGAACCGTGGTGGTTACATTCTTTGGCCTTGCATGGTAGCTGACGGTCCCGGCATTGATCGCAGCCTGTTCTACGCGTTGAGGTCCAACGAGACGGCAGGTAGTTACCTGGAGGTTGCTCCGGTGGTGTCAGAAATATTGTCTACCACTCACTCAGTGAAGGCCATAGTCACAGATAGGTGCCTGGGCAAATTAAGTCATTTAGGTTGCAGTATCCACAGGCCATGCTGATAGTATGCCGCCTCCATTTCCTGCGGGACATTCACGCATGTGCCGGGCACAGGCAAAAGTAAAAAAGGCTGACATGGTTTTGCTAAAACAGTGGATGCGAAGGTTAGTATACACCAAGACCGAATTGCAGTTTAAGGTGCTGCTTAGAGCTATAAGGGTTAGAGGCTAAGTGGCATTAAGCGACCGCTGTCGGATGTTGCTTGTCCTTTGCAGGGATGTTGGCGTACCATGAATGGTACACAGTGCGCTTGTGGGTTCACCATCAACAGTGTGGAATAGAACAAATATCTCAAGGTGGAATTAAGAGAGAGGACATCGCTATTGCAACGCTTCGAGGCGGTTGTTCGGAGAGCATGCGATGCAGAATCGCGTTGGACCACGTCGGTCGCTCATCTATTGATGTTGAAAGTACAAAGAGTACCGAGCGCAGGGCATGTGGGGGAGTTGGTTGCTTGTCTGCTTCTTAGACTAATGGCATATTTATGCGACACATTTCCTCGGAGACGGTGACATTGCTACGACATAACGGCACTAGATATGAAGTATTAGATAAAGTGAACAGCTGGTATACCGTTGTGTTGGGTAATAACATGAGCTGTGATTGCTGGTTCGTAAGTCAGTGGGATATGCCATGAGCGCACGTTGTGCGGGTTGCTGGCACGATACCCGCCGATATAACCTCGCTTATGCACAGAAGCCGTTGGTCAATGTGTGACCGTCAGTTTCCTACCCATGATTTCGAAATGTCCTCATGGGAACTTCAATCAATGTCATCTACGTCAGCTTCCCCGCCGGTGGGGTTGACGCGCGAGAAAAAATTGTCTTGTGCCAGCCGGCTGTTCGGTGACATAACGGTTGCCATGACCAGCCTGGGTATAGTCGCTATTCTTGAGGCAGAGCTCTTCTAGCCCTGCAGCATGGATACAACACTACGTAGGCAGAGCGTTGCCCGTTGTAAATTGACTTCCTAAAAACCACGACCAGGCTGGCGCATACCAAAACGTGACTGTTCCAAGACAACAAATAGGAAGCGGTCGCTGTCGCCTAGGGTGATGGAACCACGTAGTAGTCTAAAGAAACGCACCTGCTTTACTTCCGACGAGTTCCTACTGTCACTTTTGCAGCCTACAAGAGTACGAATAAACGCACCTGAGCAAACAATGTTCAGCCGGCGTGCAAGAATGGAAACTGTGCATCATTTGCGACATGGAGGACAGAGCAGGCACCAGCGGGTTCGTGCTCGATTGCGTGACGCGCCCCAAATATAACGGATGGCTTCATCAAGTACGTGCGGCGTAGGACGGCGATGAGGAGCCCTTTACGTGCGTCTTTTCATGCGAGACATTTTCCCCTAACCAATTTCTTTCCATACATGCTCATGAGCACCATAAACCGGCCCGTTTTAGGGCCACCTTCTGCTGCGGTTGTGGCACGGTTTCACCGGATGGTAACGCAAGCTTCCGGGAGGCTGCGACGCAGGGTTAGTACATACCGCATGGCAGCCAGTGGATGGTTCTACGAAGGACCATTATGCTATTATCTTGACTTGTTTAACATAAGAACCCCATTCTCAGTGTTCGTTGGTGTAGACAGTATGGCAAGCATACGGCCGCCACCCATGATGGCTCACTTTGCATGGGGCGAAACAGGTAACGGTATGTCATTTTCGTCCCGACGTATGCATACACACTTCACTAAGTTTTCATCTTGTATACACGTGTGCTTCTATTCCCCTTTGCAGGTTACTGTGAATAACGCCCATAGTGGCGTCGGTCAACAGGTACGTTCACCATTTATTTCAGGCCCCTATGACATAACATGGAATCTAGCCCGGACCTCCGTGATCCGCTCTGTTGACGCAGAGAAGCAATACTGTTCTCAACCTCAGAGTGAGCACTGTGCATGTGCCTGAGCAGCCGCTCCACCGCGTCAGCTTCACCGTTACCGTGGTATTGCATTGAGGCTGTATTTCCATTACAAGTTAACTGGAGGCAGCAGCATCTTTCACTTACTTGCAACCAGCTTATGTGAGTAGCCTGTTATCTTTATTGCATCTGGCGACATTGGTATGGCGGCTTAAGTGAGGCTAGTGACATTCATTAATTAGTGGCAGCCAGCGTATGTGAGTGGTCAGTTAGCTCTCTGGCCCTTGGCAGACTTCGTGCGCCATCATTTTTGGAGCCGGCAGCATCTCTGCATTACTGACGGCCAGCTTATATGAGTAGTCAGTTAGCTCATTGTAAATGGCAGCATTGCTGTGACACAAGTGGAGTAGTTAACCTCTTTTAATTTTCGGTGCCCAGCGTATGTGAGTAATCCAGTGGCTCTATAACGTATGGCAGTATTGCGGTGACATATTAAGTGTAGCCGGTAACACCATTAATTTCTAGCGGCTAGTTTATGCCAGTAGTCCACTATCTTTATTGCTTTCAACAACATTGCTATTACACCTCAGGTGGAGCCGGCAACGTCTTTTAATTACTGCCGGCTAGCTTATGTTAGCAGTCGGTTAGCCCTAATACATCTATCAGTAGTGCTGTGAGACTTCATGGGGAGCCGGTCACCACTTCCAGTTACTGGCGGTCAGGATAACTAAATAGTCCGGTGCCTATTTTGCACCTAGCAGTATTGTTGTAAGACGCCAGCTGGAACCGGCCAGTGCTTTTCCCTCGCGGCGGTACGCATCAGGAGTTTGTGTTGTTACTCGGTTGCACACAGTAATTATGCTATGTGATCCGTCTATCAGGCATTCCTTCTGCAACGTTCATAAGCGCCTTCTGTCAACACGGTTCTGCCATCCACACGGAATACTACAACAACTGCATACCAGTTCCCGCTGCATTCTTGCCGTTCCTTTTATTTAAACTGCTCAATAGACCTTTATGATTTTTTACTGCTATGAGCTTTTCCAACTCCGTGCAGTGGCCTTCTATGAAATTTTTAATGCTAGAAAGTAGCTACTACTCCGCATAAGCAACACCTTACATCCTTTGAAAATACTAACAATTTAATCCATTACTTGAAGATAACCTACAAGATTTGTAACCACTGCACTTTGCAGCTACCGCTTAAAATATTAGTCTTACATATACTAAACTACATAGCAGACGCTTCCTCGCCTATTAGTCCGACGGTAACCATCCAAAAACTTTCTCTAATAAATTTAGCTATATATAAACTACCGCTTGTTTATTTATTGAAGTACCGTTAATAGCTCCTTCAGCCTATTAGAAAGGACGGCCTATGAACACCGTTATTTAAGGCACAACATATCAATTATGAAATCCAGCGATACACGAAGTTTCTCGATTTGGCCTTTCTCTTGCATATCCCTGGCTTTTTGAGATCGTTACTTGCCGCTCCAACGGAACAGCGCCTTTTACTGCATGAAAATTCCGTGTAAATGTCCACCATTTAGTCTGTCATTAAATAAATAAATAAACACATAAAGTTTTTATTCTCGACAAGGCGAAGCACGCCTTTACAGGCGTGATCATTATGACAACAATGCGCGGTCAAGAATGTGCAAGAATACGTTATGTTTGCCGTACCAGTGTATGTTTATGTAGGGGGTATGTAATTATGTAGCTGTGTGTGTGTGTGGGTGTGTAACTGTGAGGTTCCTGTTTGTAACTGTGCTGCTCTAATTTTCACTCTCATATCGTCGGCAATGCTCGAGTAGAAGATGGATGTCCGTGCGTTGGAAAGGATTATTCGGATACCCACTGCTAACCTACTGCCGTTTACCGCATGCACGTTCCTTGTTTATGCTTAGTAGTTACCCCTACATAATAACGCATTGTACTCAAAACCCATGCCATTGATAAATAAAAAGTACGTTCACGTTCAAGTGCAAGTTCGGGCGTGACCGGAACCGTAGTTGGAGCCCGTGAGTCTTCCACCTTGAGTGGATCGTTGAGCTATGGATTGAGGAAGTGTTCAGTTATTTATGGAATTAAAACGGAACACCCGTATCGCCCCCTGGCCAAACAGTTGTTGCCTACGTTTGCTGCCCCAGCAGTCCCTGCTTTGGTAGTCAAGTGAAGTAAGCAAAGGATAGGAAGAGAAATCTAAGGTCCATACTAAGGAAGCGCTCTTGAAGTAAGAAAATAATACCAATGCGTGAAGAAAATTAGAGAACAGGAAATCAAAGTGTGAAGATGTGTTAGTCAGGAAAATGGAAATGTTGCGTATTACCACCCAAGAGCGTCAAGTTGCCACTCAATCCCCTTAACCGTAGAGTCCCTGATAACACGTCCCTGAAACATAGTGCAGCGCTCCATGACTCGACGTAATAGCCGGATAATTGCCCTAATCCGATCGGACCGCAACTTGTCCTGCCTCAAGGAAGGACCGGGTAGAACACACAATCTTGCGGGCTGGAAGAGCCAAGGTAAATATGGACGAAGTATCTCAGTAAGGTACGGTAAGTTAGGATTAGGTTCCCTCTAAACCTTCGGTAGTGCATTGGATGCGTTCCCAAACTAACTAGGGGCTCGGTGTACACCCGTTCCCGAATTCCCTCAACTAATCTAGCAACCACCCGTAAAACCCACTCTAGCTCTACTTCGCCTCAAAAAAGGCAGGGCGGACGAGCCTGGAGGCATTACTTCATATGAGGCCGAACGAAAGCCGAGAACAGACTAGTAAAGCTTTCGACCGTCACGACTCCGAAAGCACGTCGTTTTAACCAAAACATGCGGAAAACTGCTTGCCGCCTTCTTCCAGTTGCCGCAGGAGTGTAAAGCCGAAGTGTGTAGGATGTCTAGGTCAAACTGGCTAGATAGACGGGGGTGTTCGATCACACCGACCAAGTACTTCGCATGAGGACACCCTCCTCCATTTCGAAATGCGGAGCGATGTGTCTGATTTATGCACAGTAACTTAAAGTAGACCAGTCCCGACGCTTATCCATTGCTCTCTGAGTATTTTTCAGAACCCCAGGAATATCGACAACGTTCCACAGCTTCAGGTCATCAGCAAAAAGCAGTAATGGTACCTCAAGCTCCGCGGGTAATTATTCACATGGATAGTGCACAGCAGCGGTCCAAGGAACCGGCCATGCGACGCGCCAATAATGAGAGTCTGCCCAAGTGATAGGCCACCGTCTACTCGTACACACTGTTCCCTACCATTCAAGGAAGCAGTCACCCAATTAAAGGCGTGGCCAGATACTTCGTATGAGGTCAGCTTTTGCAAGAACCTCGAGTGGGTACCTTGTCAAATGCCTTTGAAAAGTCGACTAATAGGACGTCCATTGCATGGCGGTTATTCATTGCCTGTGCCCACCTTTCGTGAGCCACCAGTAGGTTCCTCAGACAAGTAATTCCCTTCCGGAATTCGTGTTGTACATTTAAAAGTAGATTCCATCTACTCAGATGACTCTCCAAGGAATCCCACATCAGTTTCTGAAGGGGTTTGACCACTACACTCGTCAAGCTAACTAGCCTGTGGTTTGCAGAAAGACTCCTGTCGCCGTGTTTGTTGATTGGACAGGTGACAGCTGTCTTCCATTCGGAAGGTAAAACCCAAATGTCAAGCGATTATTGTAACCCTCTAGCGTGTGGTCCACTTAGTTCCGCAGCTACCTCAAGCAAAAATTTCGGGTAAATTAACTAAGATCCAGAAGCCTTAGAAGGGTACAGCCCTTGTAACGGCTTAAAAATACGCATTCATTTTTTACCTTGTTCACCTGACGCTATTACAATGGTTTACTATTGCAACTTCGTGATAATTATATACCCGGGTTCCGCGGCCCTCCACTTAAGTTCGCACGTCATATTAACTCAACCTTCTCAATATCTGAAGGTGCATGTACTCGTAATGTCCAGCCCTAGGTCGTGCGCTACCAGGACTGGCACTGGTAGGGCGAAAATACCGTCGGCTGACTTAGTTCTGCAGTAAAACCGGACGTTACAGCCGAATATATTCTCTAAAATTTGTTCAATTTTCGTTGGCCTACGGTCCTGCACTATGGAATAGTTGTTCTTCTAAACATGAGGTAGTATAAATTTTACACACACGATTACAACTACCAATATCTATATACGTAGCAATCCGTATACCAACAACCTTAATGTTTAACTTTCATTATTATTACTTTAGGCGAACAACAAAGTGCTTAGGTATATTAAAATGTTACAAATACTTTTTCTTTATTGCAAAAGTGGTTTTAGCAAATCGTCTAAGTGCTGTACAACAGAACAGGTCGCAACCCAAACTCAAGTTAACCCGCAGTTATGCAATTAAACGGTGCAGCAAAACATCATCCGTACTTCGGATTCGCGCCTATCATAAACCGGTTGGTCTGACTGAAACCCTAGTACTTGCTATTATGTTGCTAAAATATTTCATGGTAGCAGAAGAGCCACCCAACAATTGATAACCCAGATTTAAAAGGTGCCATCCGCTATTTTAAATTTTCTGAATGGGGGATCTTTCCACTCAATTTGTGGTTCATTAATTTGATCATATTGTTTTCCCACCTGTCACATTTTATTGGCTTTTTGCAATGGATGATATGGAGGATGATCCATCCCCACACGCGGTTAGCGCCGTAGGGTCTGTCCTGGGCAATACAGCGGCGTCGGCCTCTCAACCATTTGGCTCATAGCATCCATTTTTATACCTCCGTAGTAGTTACTCTGATTTAGACATTATAAACAGCTACTATCGCGCTTTCCTCAGAATATACCTTCGTAGGTAAGAGTCACCATGATAAGCCCTCTCCTGTACTGTGAGGCGAGGATCTTAAGTAAACTATTATTCAGCGAATCACGCCTTCTGACGTTGATCTGCGGCAACTACTTAGTGATCTGCAACTAGAAGATGGGATGCACAGCCTTGTTGCGAGGAATGCAACAGGTCCTAGGCACGTCCAACCTAGACGTGGGTATTCTCTGCGGGTTGTCGATGCGACACCTTCCTGGAAGCATTTATGCTATCCCTACAGTAGCAAGTGATTTACCGAGCACAGTAAGTATAGGTCCAGCAGATCGCATCCTCGAACGGCATCAGCAGGAGGGGAACACAAAGCACTTGTGCAGAGTTGTTTTGGCGCAACCACACCGAAATCCACGACTAACCAGCCGTCCGCAATGGACACATTAGCGTTGCAGATAGCTTCTTTTTAGCCCCAGCTCTAGGAGCGCACTTTAACCCGGAAGCATATCAGCCGCCCTGGATCCTCCCACCGTCGCACAAAACCTTGTGTCACAGGCTCCTGCTTTTACCGCTCGCTTTTTGATAAGAAAGACCGTATGGGAGTACAGTAATGCAGCTAGTCCACTATGGGCTATGCGCCACGCCGACTTGTAATTGCCTCTAACTACGTCGGCAACGCCTTTAGTCGTCTCAGCTACATCAGGGATTATGATGCCGAGACCCAGTTCTTAGTTGATACCTGGGCGGAAGTCAAGGTCCTTTCCTCGCATGTCAGGTGAGCCCATCGCTTCTCTCTCGACAATCCTAAGCACGGCCATTGACACGCCAGAAGCCACCTATAGCCACCGGCCGCTTACACTGGACCTAAGTCTTCGGCGCACGATCCGCTGGTTATTCATTTTCACTGTAGTCCCCTTTACTATAATCGACATTGTGGTTGGCAGGCATTTCGAGCTCTTGACAGCTGCAAAACCCCAGATGATAGTGGACACCGCAACAAAACTGGGTACGTGGCTGCGCCGTCAATATCGCTTCCATAACACAAGTCTGCGCCTTCCCTCAGACCTCGCTGGAATAAGCCAACAGTATTCCAGTATTCCAAGTACGTTCAGCCAAGGAACGCAGCTCTGGCCGTTGCATCCGAAGTCACGGACCGCATACGGACAACTGGCCCACCTGTGTCGTGCCGTCCACGCCGACTATCGCCCGAGAAACTAAAGGTAGCTAGCGCTGTTTGAGCAAATGCTTAGACTTGGAATAATCCGTCCCTCTGACAGCCCTTGGTCCTCGCTCTTGTAGCTGGTCACCAAGAAATCTGGTGACTGGCGCGCGGGCGGTGTTTACCGTGCACGCAAGCGGTTAACCGTACCAGGTAGGTACCGCAACCAACACGTGCAGGACCTTTCCGCATGCCTCACAGGTAAGACGACATTCAGCAAGATCGACCTGGTTTGCGCGTATCACCAGATCCCTGTAGCAGAAAAGGACATTCCTGAAGCAGCCGTTCTCACGCCTTTGGGCTTGTTTGCCTTTATAAGTATGCCATTTGGACTAAGAAGTGCCGCGTAAACCTTCAAAAGCTTTATCCATGATGTCACCCGTGGTCTAGACTTCGCTTATTCCTACCTCGATGATATTTTAGTGGCCAGTTCATCGGAGCAAAATCACTTCAAACATCCTCGAACTCTCTTCTAGCGCTTGACCCAACACGGTGTCACGTTCATTCCGACTGAGTGCTAACCCGCCCAATCAACGGTAGGATGCCTAGGCTACCTCGTTACATCGTCTGGTATGGGTCCTTACTGATAAGATCTAGGCAATCAAGGAAGTACCAGTTCCGACCTCGTTCGAGCACCTCAGTCGATTTTGTGATTTGGTTAACTACTGTCGTCACCTCATTCCGTGCTTCGCTGAGGTCATGCAGCCTTTGACTGACCCACTCAGAGGGAATGAACGTAAGTTTGCTTTCCCTGGCATAGCACAGGTATCCTTCGCCGAACTCAAGGAGGCTATCTCCAACATAGCTCTCCTCGCTCGTTCCGAATCGACTGCACCCCTTTCTATTACGACGGAGGTCGCAGGCGTCGCAGTAGGAGCTGTTCTCTAACAACACGTTGGTAGACAGTGACAAGCCCTTGGGTTCTTCTCCAAGCGCCTGCAACCAGCGGAATCCCGCTACAGGACGTTTGGCAGAGAACTGCTCGCCATTTATCTAGCCATTTCGTCACTTCCGGCACACACTCTTAGGCCGCGCTTTATACGATCTACACTGACCACAAGCTCTTCAGCTTCGCCTTCAACTCTGCTTGTGACAAGGATTCACCACGGGAACAGGCCTTCTAGAATTTTCACGCAGTTCACTGTTCGCCAACGTCCGGTCTCAGGTCTCGACCTCCGCCTGGCCTAAGCTTTTTCAATCGTCAACCACACTGTTCAATCTTTGCTTCCAGTCGACTTTACCGCCATGGCAACGGCTCAGGCTCAAGAGGAAGTTATACGACGCGCTCTGCAGTCCAACTCACTGTATGTGCAACATTGTCCTTTCCAAACCACGAAAGGAACCATTCTCTGTGACACGTCCACAGATTGTCCTCGCTCTATCCTGTCCGTTTCCTTCAGAAGCACATCCTTTAACGCACTGCACTCGCAGTTACGTCCATGTATACATGCATTTTTTGAAAGCGGTCACCTAACTGTTGGTTCAGGCAATCGTAAATCACGAGCTTCATACCTGGGCTTGCGCCTGCCTTCAATGCCAGTGCTCCAAAATACATCTTCACACTCGCAGTCATTTTGCTTCAATTCCCGCCCCGAACTTCGGTTCTCGCAAGTACCCTTAGATCTGGTAGGTCCTTGCGTCCTTCACACAGTGTTGTATACATTCATACATAAATCGTCCGCTTCATTAGAGAGCCAGAAGCCATTCCCGTAACAAACTGCACAGCGGAGACTGTTAGCCGGGCCTTCATAGATCGTTGGGTCTCAAACTAAGGATGCCCATCCACGTTTTACAACCCGTCTTGTTGTCGCCGCATTCATACCGTTGCGTATCACCCAACAGCCAACTATTTGATTGAACGCTTTCATAAACGGCTGAAAGCCCCACTCTGCGCCCCGTACAATCCTAGTTGGAGCGAAACCCTTTCGCTCTTACCCTAGGCATTGGTAGCTGCATCAAAGCTGACTTGAAATATGTGTCAGCAGAGCTGGTTTATAGCATAACGCTAAAGCTGTCAGGAAAAGTTGTATCGTCTTGCGGCACCTTGCGTCCTCGCTAGCTCAAAGCATGCGTGCACTGCGCCCGACTCCGCCCCATTATTAGACCAGTGCTGTGCTAACGTTCAACGGACACACTACCTGCACTCACGTCTTCCTCCGCACAGACGCAGGACGGCGACCTCTCCGGTCTCCATACACTGGCGCTTCCACAGTCTTGCAACGGAAGTTGACACCTTCCACTTTAGACCAGAATGATCACCGAACGCCGGTATCCCCAAACCGCTTCAAAGTGGCATTCTTTGAGGAACCACTCGCAACCCATTCTGCTGCAACTACATGAGTACTCGCATCTGCGTGTCTCCATGAACCCTAGGTATCCCGAAACCCTCCGTTCCCCTTGACTCACAACCTAATTAGCCGTAACTCCACGCAACAACCCGACACAGTAAATAGGACAAACGTCCGGTCCGTTTTACAGGTTTTGTACGCGTTTGCTGTTTCCATTAACAAGCCATTTCCGTCTTTAAAGGTAATCGTGCGTCTTGTTCATAAAAGGCTTGCGAAATCAATCAAAAGACTAAAACGTTTCAAAAACTTAAAGAGTATTTTTGCTTTTACCATGCACGCCATGTTCCGTCTTCGGCTTCAAACCACCTTCCCCATCCTTACCCACCCGAGCTGTGTTCTACCTGCCAGAACGGCTAAGAAAAGCATCCAGTGACTCACCACCCGGCTCAGCGCAACCCATGAGTGCCTTGCCAGTTGACCTAAGCCCCCTTCCTGCTCCAAGGAACGGTCAGTCGCCTACTACCGCGCACGGCCATGAATGGATTGGTCCTCATACGCCTGGTTAGGCGTTGCGGACGAGGAGGCCGGAGTTCCTGGTGGGACGGGCACTCCCTCATTTCTTCGTTAGACGAGGACGCCCGGCTAATTTCGTGGGAAGAGGACCGTGAACTAAAGTGCGATGGTGGGTCACACTACCCACGCGCACCGTCGGGTCTGTAGCAGAGGGAACGTCCTGTCCGCCTTTGTTTTGGACTAGCCAGTAGTTTTACGCTTCGACCGGCCACTAACGCTCAATCTTTTATTTTCCTAGGATTGTCTGCATTACTTGTCTTCGCTGTTTGGCTGACGATTCAGCGACACTGTAGGTATGTACTTAAGTTATTTAGCTTCATCATTAGCCCCCCATCACGTTACATGGAAAGCAGCTTATCAGCGGTTATCTCTTTGCTGTATCACAACCCATGGGGCTATTACACTCCTATGCACCAATCCGCCAACGTCTAGAATTACATCCCTCCTGACCGTCCTTTGCATATTTATACGTGGCCATATGTATTAGCAGCACCTGTCCACCGCATATCCACACTGGAATCCGCCGCGCGTATATCATCTATCGTAGCCATAAAATAGCCGAATTTCTTAGTAAAAGTCTTCAATTACTATGGGTGTATACAGTGCACTGAGCAACATAATAATTCATACAACTGCTTGAGTTCCAATATGCTGCCATCAATGGGACCCCTTTTTGTTGCGTATGGACGCCCGTATATTGTCAGAAGTTTCTCCCTTACCCTTCGTGCGAGAACAATAAAGAAAAGCTGAATAAACTAAACCGTTTGCTAGCAGCCGGCGAAATGCGCGGACAACCGACTTTCGCTAATGAACAAATCCACATATTCAAATAGGACTAAAGTTTTGGTCAGAAGTTTGACATGCCGAAAAGGCTTCCGGTAGTCCGAATAATTGGATTTATCACACCGTTAGCCGAAAACTTGCCTGCACACTCCGGATGTCAAATTCGGCTGACTTCGGTGAATAATGACGGGTAATGGTTAAGACCTTTCGTCAGCCAAAAGGAACCTTGCGCTTAAGCCGAGTTGGGATAATCGAGCTCCCGATCGGTCAGCCAGAAGCATTGCTAGTTCTACATCACCGAAGTCAGGGCTCCAGGACTTGATCAGTAATCGCTTAGCAAGCGCTCTCCATATAAAAAGCCACAAATGTCCGCTTAACAACACTGCGCGGTTGCGGGTAAGACTCGCCACTGAATAAAGTCACAGCCCACAAATTCACCATGGCAAGTTAATAATAAACAAATATTAACCCTTGACAATGCGAGGCAAGCCCATGGAGGCATGATCAGGTATGCGCAACTTTAAGAGATTGTATGGCAGCTGTGACCCTGACAGTAGAAAATTGTTCATAAGTCCGTCATTGGAACTGTACAATGATGGAAACGCGAAACAATTATTTGGCTGTTGTGAGATCTGAACTAGTTTGTTAGGATATAATCGGTCTGCCATATATTGCCGTCATACCTCGGCTAATCACAGGTGGTGAATCCTGAACGATCCAGTAGATGCTAACTGAAGAGCGAGCTCGAGAGAAATATGACAATACAGCAGTTCATGCATAAGTAACGCAAAAGTCAACGGTGATATTGTAGAAAGTAAAGAGACGACAGTATATGCGTGAACTCTTAGAAAGAAGAGACAACACGCTATGCAGCTGTAGAAGTTCCAGTGTAACGAACCTACCTAGAATGGTGAAGCTAGTTTACCTGCCAGCGTGAAGTTATGGGCTGTGACTTTATTCGGTGGCGAGTCACATTCGCCACGCTGCAGGGTTGTTAAACGTACATTTATGGCCCTTTATAGGGGAGCGCTCGTCAGGTGAAAACTACCACGTCCTGAAACACTGCCGCCGGTCCATTGAATGGCAAGTTGTAAATGGCTATGTTTCTTGTTGAACGTTTGTTTGCTAGCTTATTCTCAGTCAAGTTGTGTCCCATTTTTCTGTTGGCTGATGCGTTAGGCGAGTGCCTATTGCGTTTCTAGGTCCTGTCCTGTTTGGAACGAACGGCTGTGCTCGATTGGCAGGTCCGGAGTTAAATAGTCTTTTTGAATATGATATGTTGATAAACTGTAGAACCGCGTGATGTCTCCAAGGAATATACTTCGAAATAGGTTGAACTGTTGTTGAATGCTTGAAGGATACATGGTCACAATTTTGCCATTTTTTGTATTTACATTACTTAGTTTATTCCCCATCCACATCTTTCGTTACCGCTTACGAAGTTTTACTGCTGGTTACTTCATTATGCTTGCATGACGCCAGACTTTCGGCACGTCGCTCATCATGTTGTTCTGCACCAGAACTTCCCGTTTCGCACCTACTACCCATCACCTGTAAAACATTTGCCTACCTGACATCTTGTGCCTTGATTAGCTCTAAAACAAACTAGTTAGTTACTTATTCCCACTCCCATGCAAAAGCATGGGTTTTGTACAAAATCAGGTTGACACGCTCCAGTGCATCTACAGAAAGTAGCATCAGCCTAAAATATGCCTTTAGTTATTGCTTTGTTACAAACTAATAAACAATCATAAATTACTTAGTAAGTTCCTAACAAGCCAAGTATATACCTTAATATTCCTCCGGCTAGACGTTCCAAGCTCTTTCGTGTCCCAATAGTACTGAGGGCCCCAACAGATCTTTGCCGTTGAAATAGAAAATAATGTCCTTCAGACGCTGGATGTTTGGATAACGTCCGCCTCTTCCGGGTGCCATCAAAAGAAGACAGCAGAGGAAGAGCATAAGTGGGAACCATTTATGCAACCAGTGAGAAGCAACCATAAGAGGACGCCCTGGCAACAGCTAAAACAGACCAAATTTACTTGTTACGTTTAAGGTGTTACAGTACCGGCTGCGAAACCGCGACATCCACAATACTATTTAAACCGTTAACCTTAACAGACCGAAGCAAACTTGTATGGTATATCCTGATAGTCCCAACATACAGGAAAAGGAAGAACCTACTTTCGGTTGAGATTCATGTCGTCGCTTGTTTTTTCACCAAGCGGAATATAACGCAAGTAGGTAGAAATAAACGCAGATTATAGCCAGACTAAGAAAGGTTAGTCCTATCATCAGCTTTGGGCTACCGTATACCGGCAAGCTACCACATTCGTCCGTCAGCACTGATCCTACAGGAACACGGCCACGTCCAATACTGCTTTAATCGCTCCAAATTGACTTGGAAATAAGAAATTGTGACCCTGGTCAAGCTTTATTTACAGGGGTTTATTCAAACCCTGTTTCTTACATTTTTTAGCTGCAACATCTTTTCAGACAAGAACCAAGCGTAGTCGGTCAGATGCAATCTTGTCAATGTTATACCACAAATCGGCGTGTTCCAGAACGTGGCGGGTTTACGTCTAGCAAGCGTTTTCCCTACAAAAAGCCACAAATGTCTGCTTAACAACACTGCGACATGGCGGATGTGACTCGCCAAGCAATAATGTCACTGCCCCAATCACACGTTGTCAAGTTGATCGATGCCACATTTACAAATTCTATGCATATATATGCTTTCGTACGAACACGCCTACACAGTGGATCAGTTACGTGCCACCAACCTTAAATATTTTTGCAGCTTCTTCCTCATGCTTCGCTCACCTGACTCCCCCTGGGCACACAACCTCCTCGGACTAGTTCCTCACCAACACACTCCTTGTTAGTGATCTGATTCTTATCTCTTCAGCTTGCGTTCTGTGGACATAGACCTCCTACAACCTTTGGGTCATATGGGCCCACACTACTGACGGGTGTACCTGGGAACTAGGTCCGTTTTGCTTCGGTCTCAATTTGCTCACGCTTTTAAAAGCGTTTGGTGTCTCAGTTTGTATTTTAAGGCGATTTTCACTTGTTCTTTAACGTTAAACTTACAGGTTTCTTGTAGTTGTCTTTTCTTTTCCAGCACCTCTTCTTTTGGTCATGGTCAGTGGACATCATCTTAAGGTCTCCCGTAAGGGTGTGAGACCAGTAGGCAGTACTCCGGCCAAATCTAAAACTAGCAGCAGGAACTTATCTGGCACAACTATACCATGCACCGTTAACTTAACGGACTTTTTTCTTTGAGTTCCCAAATGGCCGAGCTTCGAAAAGATGTGGTGAAGCTTTAAGGGATCCTCAACGCAACAGAATCTTTTACTGATAGACTGGCAGCCATAGCTACTATGTTGCACCCTAAGGCCCTTACGGAAGCTAAGCAAGCGGAATTGGCTGGATTTTTCAGTAATAAGATTTGCACCGAGGTGATGGATCGAGCAAAATGTCTCAATGAGGTAGTGGTTCATAAACTTCCAGACCGTCTGAATCTGCACACAATTCGTAACATACTGCTAAAAGTGTGTGGCTTGGAACACAAGCTTCTGAGCTGCACAAGGCTGAGAAAAAAGGTTATGAAAAATCAATACCCCCTCTCAGTCAAGTTGGATAATGAGAGCTCGGCTCTCAAGTTTCTCTCCTATCAAAGGGGGTTTGGAACCCGCACCACGTTTCTTGACTTAAAAAAGGTACCAGCAAAAACGGCGTTGCAACGACGTTACGGTAGTCTAAGAGAGATTTCTGCGCAGAGCAGGTGTGTTCAGGCGAATTGTGACAACTGTCCGACGCCTGTGAACCTAAGTGGCTCATCTACTGTGGATCGTGACATTTTGTCTGATATTGATTTTTGCTTGCTTGATTCCTTGGAAGAACCTGCAAACCCTGGGACCAGTACTATCTATAAAGCCACATCATACATGGACAAATCAGCCATACTGAGAACACTATAGGAAACGCCTTAGATAATAATAGGTGTACGGCTGCTGCTACAACTCGATTATCCATACCGGAAGGGACAATGGCCAACGAAACGCTAAGGCAACGTTTAAATAGCCCAGTTAACTCGGACATGTTAGGAGGATTCTACGACAGTCGAAGAGAGCACAGCATAATTTACATTTAGAGCACAGAGCCGCCGACGCATCGAGCCAAAAGACCACGTATATGGACCACACCACCGAGTTCACCTGAGCCGCTGGGCAAAACACCACCAACTTTGAAAATAGGAAAAGCGAAGACACTAGCACTATATACTGCTGCTTGCGGGAATGGATTGTGTAGCGCACTAGTGTTCAATGTTCCAGACGATATATCGGTGGATGCATTTAGGCGTGCAATCATTGCGGTTAAGGACATTGCAGAGAATGCACTGCAGGTTCTAAGCTTGACTAAGCGTGTAACCCAATCTGCGGCTCCCATGAAAGTGAACCCAAAGAATGAGGCAGTATGGCGTGCTCTCATAGCTAACCGTGAACAACTTCGCAGTGCAACATTGCTAAGCCAGCTTACTTTCGGGCCGCTGAAAAAGCTTAAGTTGGGCTGCAACGAATCCTAATATCAAAACAAGCTTTGGGCAACGAGCGTCCAGCGCATCCAGCAAGAAACAACGAGCGACATCTAACCGCTTAGACAGCATTGTGTCTAACACTACGAAGGCTCCCAGTGCCAAACGGGCTTCCAGTCTAAACACACCTAGTCATTCACCTACAATGGTTATGGCACCCCACAAGCATTAACTATATCAAGATCCGTAGACAAGCGGTCGCCGCAGCCGTGTTGGGACAATGTAGAGTTCAGCGTACTTGCATTTAATGTCCCGGATGGCATATCGACGGGCTAGCTTAAGAGCACAATTTTTAAAGTTAACGGTATCGCGGAAAATTCGGTACACGTTGAGAGGATGGCCAGAAGTATCAGTAGATTCCCAGCCCCAAGCAAACGGAGAACAGACGATTGTAGATTCTTGTGCACTATAATATTGAATGGTGAACAACTCCGCAATGATGCCAAGTTAAGGCAACTATTTTGGCCCACCAAGGCGGACACTATCGAATCATACCCCAGATACTTGTGAGACGACACCGCGTACCACCACCGCAGCCAAATCACCTACGGTGAGCACTACATTGGATAACCTACACAGCCCCGATCAACTTCATGCGCATCTAGGCTGTTAGGCAACTGCAACATCCCTTAGGATTTTGCCGCCGATCTTTTACGTTCTGACCCATCCCCAAACACTTCTGCTTCATCTTAAATCTTTCATTCCTTACTGATCCTTGTTCTGCTCCACTGTCGTCGTATTTCGCCACTTATGATATACGTGTATATGCGATATTTCAATGACAATTACATGCATGGGGGTACAATAGTTCAGGCATCGCCGCAATTGATTGACTGCATTCCTGATGCATTCCTTTCTTCTGTCTGTGTGGCTGTCTCTGTTCGTTTCCTTTTTTATCCCGAGTCTGTCACAAGTACGGCAACTCGCACCCAAGGAATTGTCCTCCGTTTCGACAACAGTACAAGACGCACAGTTCCTTTACCTGGACATGAGCGGAAAATTATTAACGTTTTTACAACATACTTACCGGACAAATCAATCAATAACTTGCACTGATACAATTCTTCCGCGGCATGAACTACTTAGTTCAATTTACCTAACAATACTTCTTCCACATATCACTTGACTGGAGGACTTTCGACTACGGAAGGCACATTCTCCTGCCAATACAAAGCTTGAACCATCGGTCATTCTAAGCTCTTCAGTCCGCTTTGACCGCTGAAATGGCCGTGGTTTCCCCTATCTCTAATCAATTTCACTACATACCCCGGGGGATCTGCGATTTTCTTCGGAACCTATCCTGTCCTCCAAGACTTCAACATATTTCAACGTATATTCTTCAAGACTTCAAGTGGTTCTGCAGATGATCAACACATCATATCCAGAAAGAAGGCTTAATTCCTGACCTACCGATCTGGCAAAGGAGAGGGCCCAGGCACGCAATATCCACTCACATAACGAATCAGTCAGCAGAAAAATGGGATGCAACTTGACCGCGAATAACGGAGCAAAAAAACGTTCAACAAGAAACATAGCCAGTTACAACTTGCTATTCAATGGATTGGCGGCAGTGTTTCAGGACGTGGTGGGTTTTCGCCTGGCAAGCGTGCTCCCTATAAAAAGCCACAAATGTCCGTTTAACAACACTGCAACGTGGCGAATGTGACTCGCCACCGAATAAAGTCACAACCCAAAACTTCACACTGGCAGCTCAATCAGAATCTTCATACTGGATAGCTTGCTCTTCAATTATCTCCCAATGGATCACTCAGGATTCTTTATCTATTATTAGTCGAGGTATGACTGCGATTTATGGCAGAGCGATTATGTCCAGACAAATGGATCCCGATCCCACTACAACCAAATCGTTCTTTCGCATGTTCACCATCGCACAGTTCCATGCATGGACATATGAACAATTTTCTACTGTCACCACAGTTCACATAAAATGTCTGTACAGCTGTACATTCCTGATCATGCCTCAATTGGCGTGCCTCGCATAGTCGAGAATAAAATATTTATTTATTTATTTATTTAGATGAAAAGGCCAAATAGTCCACTGCTTCCTACCCCGCAACCTGCGCATTTTCAGACCAGGCGGGGATGAGCCGCGACAGTTGCATCCCGGCACCAAACTCCTCGTCGCCCAACTACCAACTGCAATGTCTTCTCACTCAACTCCTACAAACACTGCAGATAGCGAAGTAGCCATCAACGGCCTCATCCCGTCATCCGTATAGCTAGTAGACCCCAAGTAATCTTTCTCACTTCTACTTATAAATGCTATGTCGCTAAACAACAAAATGCATATCTTGCGTCCCCTCTCTGTTCTCGCCGACCCTGATGCAATATTTGTCATGGGAACATGGTTTTCCTTTGTGCTTCAGAGGAGGACTACTCACTTCCTGACTATCAGCTGTTTATGCAATCTCGTGTGCACAAACGAGGGGGCGGATGAACCATTTATTTTAAAAATACTTACCCAGCAAAAATATCCGATATCATGAACGCGGCTGAGGCGATGGATGCAGTATGGATAACGGCTGATATCCCGGGATCGACGGTATTATTTGGGTGTGTTTATAGACCACCTAATTCCTCAGTTAAAGGTGACAACGCACTTATGGATACTTTTGCGCAAGCAGCAAATTTTTCCTGCAAATACAAACTGGTTACAGGAGGTTTCAACCTGCCTGGGTTGAACTGGTTCTCACCTGCCGCAAAAACGAAGTATGCTGGCCATCTAACAGGTTACAATTTAGGCGGCTGGACGCAACGTAAATCTGCTCCAACCAGGGCGGAACATATTCTTGACCTAATATTTACACTAGGCATCCCATAAACGCAAGTGGCAGTCGGCCGGGAGTTTCCGGTTAGTGATCACAGGTTAGTGCATTGCTCGGGTTATTTAAAGCAACCTTATACCTACCCAACAAAAACAGACGCAGTCGTAGTATACCGCCCGATGCAACTCGTCAACTGGACAACGTTTGCTGTACTCGTCCGGTCAAGCAACTGGGACGAATTCTTTATGTCTGATTCTGTGGATCGCTCGGCTGAGCCGTTTTATGAGGGAATAATTCACTGTCTCGACTCTCTAGCTCCCATGCCACATTTAATAAGGCACTCATCTAAAAGTGTGCCCCAAACCAGAATGCATAACAGAGTGCGTCAGCTTAGGCGATACTATAACATAGCCTTCAATTTTGCCCACATCATGAGAGCGAACGTGATTGCACATCAACTTTCTGCCAGATCTAAGCAGCAGCAAACCGATCAAGAAATAGCCGCACTAAATAGTGCCAACAAAGCTAAGTATCTCAGATGGCTGCTGCTCTCTCGGACCGCCAAATATGGACGACGGATCTCTACCCTAATGGTTAGTCCTAACGACACTTCTAGTGACGCAAGAGTTTTATGTGAAATCTTCAGCTCACATATTAAAGAATCGCGGTGTTTGGAAATAGGTTCAGCCTTTCAGGCCCTACAAGTACCCGGTAGCCAGTTCCTGTCCTCTGTACAGCTTGACGTAAATAGTGTCCGTTTTGCCATTTCAACTACCGAGTCATCCTTGAACCCTGGTCCAGAAGGAATGCTGCCCAGTCCACTTAAGAATGGTGGTGAAGATGTCCCTATTCTTCTTCTGAAACTCTACGTTATCAATGCAAAATAGGTCAAGGTCCGACCGTTTGGAAACATTCCATCATTATGCAAAGGCGTAGGAGCGGAGGCGTACAGAAATTTGGTAACTATCGCCCTATTAACCACACTTCTATTAGCTCGCGCGTGATGAAGGAGTTGATTAAAAAGCACTCATGACTCACCTTTATGCAGGCGAGCACATAAATGAACATCAACACAGGTTTCTAATTGCTCGGTGTTGTGCAACCTGTCAGCTGGACTTCCTTAAGTTATTCCCCGAGGCCATTGACTCTAAGCTATCAGTTGTCATTCTTTACCATGATATGGAAAAGGTGTTTGACAGGGTGCCACACATGCGCCCGATGCATAAGGTAAAGGCTTCAGGGGTAGACAGTCCTCTATTAGACTGGCTGGGTTCCTATCTAATAGGACGTACGCAGTCTGTTAAGGTTGAGCAAACTATATCCACCCCGTCCACCGTCCTCATTGGCGTGGTGTAGGAGAGCGCCCTTGGTCCTCCCCTATTTTTGAATTATATTAATGACTTCTGCAGGAGTTTGCAACATGGTCGCTCCTTCATCTTTGCTGATGAGGTAAAAGTTGTCTACGTCCTTCCTCCTGGTAATGAATTATCCATAAATAATAGTATCCGTGTGCATCATAAGGCACTTAAAAAGTGGTGCGAACACTGGCAAATGACCTACTCCGCTCAAAAATCTAACATCATGACCCATAACTTTGCTATGCCTGCTGGGTTCCTAACAATAAACGACATCGCCATCAAACAAGATGCCACGACAACGTAGCTGGGCTTGCGCTATTTCATGAGCCTCAACATTGCAGAGCAAGTTCACTAGCAAGTGGCAAGGGTAAGGGGGTTATCGTTCCACATACGCCGTTACATAAAATCTGCAGTTGCAAGGCTGGAACTTTATAAAAGCCACGTCAGGCCACATCTGGAGTATTGCTCTTTTAAATGCAGCAACCTACGGAAGTCGGACCGTGTTCTGCTTGAAAAAGCTCAGCGACGCTTTACGAAGCTATTGACTCCAACGCAGCAAGCGCTGAGTTACCGATAAAGGTGCGAACACCTTAAAATTCAGACCCTATGCCAAAGGCGCATTATCCTTAACCTGTGCTTCTTACATAAACTAATTCATAACAAGCTGCACAGTAATATCATTAAGGAGCGCACCTGCATCTAAACTCCGAAACAAGGGCCATGGCATTACTCAACTAAAGGCAAGGAAGAGACTGCGATCTCCTTTCTTCTGTTGTGTACGTGAACATATGGAAGACGTTGCATTCCAGAATAAGGGAAAGCCAAAATTTGCAGGTATTTAGGAATGAGAAACCAGAATTCCTATGTTTTGGCAATATACAAAGCATCTTCCATATCTGAGATTCGCAGGACCACTTCTTCGAAACTGGTCCTGATGTAACTTGAGGACGCTTACGAAGTAGCGTATGACATATAAGCACCTTGAACACACAACTCATCGACACTCATTGTCGTTACCGCCTTTGCTCCTGAGAGAATTTAGCGGTATCCGTTGCATACATTTTCTAGGATTTAGGAATAGCGAACCAAGTGCAAGGTGATTTTAGTCTTTAACGATGTTTTCCTGACCTACATGAGTTCTCCTACCAACAATTGCGCCTTACGACTGCACTATGGAAAGAGTAGGCGCTAGCACATGAGCACCTGGTAAGGGATAATAAGGGATAACTCCCGTGTATTGTCTCCATCAGTGACCCTTGTTCTTTTGACTTATCTATTACCGCAACCATAAGACCCAGAAGGGCTCAGTCGTATCAGTCGGGCGCAGCGTACAGGTGCTAACATTAGAATTCAGAATGCACAAGATACTTAGCCATTACTGATTAGTTCCTGACATGATTCCGCCCCCACTGAAACGTTGATCCAAAGACTGAATGGACCAATTGGTATCCACAACCCTCCGGCTTCGCTCTTTCTATGGTCACTTCGTCAATGTTTAAAACTTTCAACTAACAGTACAGCCTGGCCTACTGACTGGCAGGTTCGCAACCCCATATTCATTCCACAAATAGGATATTGCAGGGCAATGACGAAGCCATCGTAATGGCGAATTTCCAGCCTTACATCTTATCTGCATCTTCATTCCTTGTTTTCGGCTTCACATTTATCACTTTCCAACTGCTTGACCACTGGGTCCGTGGAAAAATATTAGGCTTATGACCATTGAGGTGCTCTTAGTAAAGGCATCTTACCAGACCTAAGCCTTGCATAAGATGTTAAAAGCGTCTGTTACTGCTGATACACATAAGCTTAGCATTAGAATTGTCCAAAACGGTCTAAATGCCGGCTTTAGCTGAATCTTTGCGTGCCTTCGTAGATGTCGGTTGCCAGCTGGCCCTTATTGATGCTTTTTCAGTAAGCCTGAGCACTAGCTACTGTACTCCGCCGTTTCCAACCACTATCAGTATGTGAAAAGCAAAGTAATACATATCTTTCATATTGTTGGCAAAGAGAGCACTTTAAAAGTTTTAGGTCCAATAATCAAACATTTTGCTCTCTTGGCCCCATATCCTTAGCTTTATCTGGTATACATATGCCCTTCACTATTGGCAGCACTAGGAGACAGGCATAATGAAAACCAGCTCCTCTTCTTTAACTGCATTTGTAAACAAAACACCCGCATTTCCAGATTCCATTTCACTGACATGAAAGCTAACCAACGACAGAGAGGCCGCTGTCACACTGGATGGCTGAACCACCAAAAACTTTCCCTCACAACTTTTCTTATCTTGGCCGCCCGTATGTTATTTATCTTTTAGCTAGCTCCAAAGCCTACCATGCGTCATGCGTAATGGCGGGTGAACGACTAGTTCCCACTGGTTTTTGTTACTATTCTACTCCTGAGTTACCTTATCACTTTTTGCTTAGGGTGCTAGAACAGCTCTTGCAAGAAAAACCACAAGAGAACTAGCCGGTGTGACAGTATAGTTCTAGTTAAGATTGCCACCTGGATGAACACCGCTGGCACTTGCTTCGGGACTTAAAATTGGAGCGAAATAACTCGAAATCCATCAAAGAGCTGCACAATAGTGTGCAACTACACATAAGGCATAACAATCCCTCATGTTTGAGCAAGCTCAATCCCCAGAAGTAGAGTTAGCAATGCCCCACCAACGCAGACCAAAATGGATTTCACGCCCCGACGCAATTAACTATATTTTACTAAATTTTCCCATACTCATTTTTATTATTAGTGGCAGGCTCCTCTAGCTCACGGATGTTGGAGATATAGCCTCATGAATATAGAAAATCGGCTCTAAGGGATAAATCTTGCGACGTTTAGCTAAGAAATGTGTGTATTTTCCAGGCTAACAGGAGGCAACTGATCCGAAAGATCTCCTGTGCTACTCAAGTAGACTTCGCTTCTGCGGACTTGATATAAGCTTCGGAAACCCTTAGAGGTTTAAAAAATACTAACCTCTATATTTCTAGTTGTTTATGTGGCTCAGTATCCACTGAAAATGGTATTCCGAGGTCTTCTAACAGTGGGTTACCTATAAGCTCTCCTGAACTCTTATGCAGACATAATATTCCCTACAGTATTTCTAGCGTTTTCGCGCAAAATTATACCTTATTTGCGTACATTTGCAATGTACGCCTTCAAAGTGTCCTTTTCGACCACCTACGCAGTCCCTACATGTTGCAGGGTCTCACGGGCTAAACAGAGCATTTCTGGATAGCTGTACCTATGTAGAGCATATATCGCTTTACTACACTTTACATTTTCGTCTCTTTTTTCTGCTAATTGCTTGCAAAGCAGGAAGCCGTTTTCAGCGAAAAAGAATAATGGTTTTATTCGTAGACCACCATTCAATTGCAAATAACTCTCAAACTACTGCACATATTGCATTGTTTTTACTTTCAATGCAATCAGCGGTTAAAACTTGTCCTGAGCAGCCTTATTTTGTGCTACCTTACGCAGTATTCTAGCCTTATAATATTTTTTTCATTTTTTAATGAGATTTGTAGTGTGCCGGAAAACAAGCGCTTTCAGTATTTTGTAACATTGGATTTTATGGTTGTTTTATTCTTCGAAACGTCCATTAGTTTTACGGACTGCACGTCCATGGACACAACCCGTTTTGGTGAGTACCTCGCTGCACGTTTCTCGCTCTGCCTGATTCGCTTCCTATTCTTGTAGCCTGTAAAATATACGTTGCGTTCTGTCGCCTCAGACTTCTATACTGTCGTATTTGACACGTCTTACGTGTCATTGCTTACCGACTAGTATCCCAAGCCGCGCGCAACAATTGGTGACCCCCTGTCAGGAACACGCCGCCCACCATTTTGCATTTTTATTCTGTTGAGCCCGTTCCAGTGATTTTGTGATTCGTTACTTGTGATCATATTGTTTTCTCACCTACCACATATTTTAGCTGCTTTTTGCAATGGATAATCTGGAGGATAAGCGGTCTCCATGCGCGGTTAACGCCGTTCAGCCTGCCATGGTCAATTCGGTTGCATTGGCCTCTCCTTTTTGGGAGAATGATCCTTTATTATGGTTTTTGCATTTAGAATCCGCATTTTATATTAATTAGCTTTCTTCTGACTTCGCCATGTATAATCAGTTAATATCTTGCCTTTCTTATAGTATATCCTCGCAGGTGATAGACATCATACTTTGCCCCCCTCTAGTAATGAAATACGTGACACTTAAACAGGCTATTATTCAGCGACTCACGCCTTCTGACGAGGTCTGTCTGCAGCAGCTATTTAGTGATCTGCAGCTAGGAGGCCGGATGCCCTCAGCCTTGTTGCACGAAATGCAACAGCTCATCGGCACGTCCAACCTGGACGTAGGGATTCTCCGCGAGCTGTGGATGCAACGCCTTCCTGAAAGTACACAGGCTATCCTTGCAGTAGCAAGTGACTTGCCCATCACAGCAATTGCAGATCTAGCAGACCGCGTCATCGAACGGCACCAGCCAGAGACTGAAACCAAAGCACTTAAGCAGCTTTGCGCTGGCGCAACCACGACAGGCGCGACTAGCCCTCCGTCGGCAACAGACGCATTATCATTGCAGATAGCGTCACTTCAGCGCCAGGTCAAAGAACTCACCTTAAAACGTAAGCACTGCAACCGCTCTGGATCATCGCACCGTCGCACAAAACCTGATGCCTCAGGTTACTGCTTTTACCACTCGCGTTTCGGTACTAAAGCCCGTAAGTGGGTACAGTCGTGTAGCTACTCCGCTATGGATGATCCGCCATGCCGGCCTGTAATGGCCACGAACGTCGACAAAGCTCAAAGTCGTCTCATCAACATTAGGGATTATGACTCCGATACCCAGTTCTTAGTTGATACCGTGGAGGAAGTCAGCGTCATTCCCCCTATGCCAGGTGAGCCCACCGCTTCTCTGTCGACCAGCCTCAGTGCCGCAAATGGCACACCAATAGCCGCCTATGGTCATCGGTCACTTACCCTGGACCTAGGTCTTCGGCGCACTTTCCACTGGGTATTCACTGTCGCTGCAGTCACCTTCGCCATCATCGGCATTGACTTTCTCAGGCATTTCGACCTTTTGGTCGATGCGAAACGCCAGATGATAGTCGACATTGCAACAAAACTCAACGTACGTGGCAGCACCGCCGATGTGACATCTATATCCCCGGTCTATGCATTTCCCCAGACCTCGTCAGTCTACGCTAATCTCCTTTCTCAGTATCCCAAGCTCGTTCAGCCAATGAACGCAGCTTTGCCCGTGGCAGCTCAATTCACGCACCACATACGGACGAATGGCCCACCTGTGTCATGCCGTCCACGCCGACTATTGCCTGTGAAACTAAAGGTAGCTAGGGCGGAGTCTGAGCACATGCTTGAACTTGGAATAATCCGCCCTTCCGATAGCCCTTGGTTCTCGCCCGTGCAGATGGTCCCCAAGAAATCTGGTGACTGGCGCCCTTGCGGTGATTACCGCGCCCTCAATCGCCTAACCGTCTCAGATAGGTATCCCATCCCACACATGCAGGACCTTACCGCATGCCTCACAAATAAGACGATCATCAGCTAGATCGATCTGGTTCGCGCCTATCACTAGATACCTGTGGAAGACAATGACATTGCTAAAACAGCCGTCATCACTCCTTTCGGTTTGTTTGAATTTTTAAGAATACCATTTGGACTGCGCAACGCCGCACAAACCTTCCAGCGCTTCATCCACGATGTCACTCGTCGCCTTGACTTTGCATATTCCTAACACGATCATATCTTAGTAGCCAGTTCATCGGAACAAAAGCACCTCGAGCATCTACGAGCTCTCTTCCAGCGCTTGACCCAACACGGTGTCACAGCCAACCCGACTAAGTGCGAACTCGACAAATCAACGGTAGAATTCCTAGGCCACCTAGTTTCATCGTCTGGTATCGAAGTCCTTCCTGATAAGATCCAGACAATCAAGGACTTCCCAGCTCCGACTTCGTTCGAGCACCTCCATCGAGTTTGTGGTTTGGTCATCTGCAATCGACGCTTCATTCCGCGCTGCGCTCAGCTCATGCAGCCACTGACTGACTTACTCAGAGGAAATGAACGTAAGTTCGCCTTCCCTGACAAGGCACAGGCAGCCTTCACCGAACTCAAGGATGCTATCACTAACATAGCCATCCTCGCTCATTCCGAATCGACTGCACCACTTTCTATTACGACTGATGCCTCAGACGTGGCGGTAGGAGCCGTCCTCCAACAACACGTTGGTGGGCAATGGCAACCCCTTGGGTTCTTCTCCAAACGCCTGCAACCAGCGGAATCCCGTTGCAGTACTTTTGGCAGAGAACTGCTCGCCATTTACCAAGCAATACCTCACTTCCGGTACGCACTTGAAGGCCGCGCTTTCACGGGCTACACTGACCACAAGCCCCCTATCTTTACCTTCGACTCGGCTTGTGACAAATACTCACCACGGGAAACAAGACGCCTAGACTTTTTCACGCAGTTCACTGCTGACATACGTCATGTCTCAGGTGCCGACAATCCCATCGCCGACGCTCTCTCACGCGTCAAGCTCACTCTCCAGTCTTTGCCTACCGTCGACCTTGCCGCAATGGCATCGGCTCAGGCTCAAGGCGAAGATATTCAACGCACTCTGCAGTCCACTTCGCTGCATGTGCAACCTGTTCCTCTCCAAACCACGGAAGGAACCATTCTCTGTGACACTTCCACAGATTGTCCTAGACCTCTCGTGCCCGTCTCCTTCAGGCGCACAGTCTTTGACGCACTGCAATCACTATCACATCCCGGTATCCGTGCAACTTTGAAACTGGTCACCAAACGTTTTGTTTGGCCACTCGCAAACAAAGATGTTCGTACCTGGGCTCGCGCCTTCCTTTAATGCCAGCGCTCTAAAGTACATCGTCACACCCGCAGTCCTCTTGGTTCATTCCCTGCCCCGGACTCTCGGTTATCGCATGTACACTTAGACCTGGTAGGTCCACTGCCTCCGTCACGCGGATTCGTGTACATTCTTACGTGTGTCGACCGCTTCACCAGATGGCCAGAAGCCGTTCCCGTAACAGACTGCACAGCTAAGACTGTTATCCGGGCCTTCTTAGATCGATGGGTCTCGCACTACGGATTCCCATCCACCATCACAACTGACCGAGGAACGCCTTTCGAATCTTCACAATTCGATACGTTCTGCAACTTTTTAGGCTGTCGCCGCATTCATACCACAGCGCATCACCACGCAGCCATCGGGTTAGTTGAACGTTTCCATAGACAGCTTAAAGCCTCGCTTTGCGCCTCCTCCGACCCTAGCTGGAGCGAAAACATTTCGCTCGTTCTCTTAAGCATTCGCAGCAGCATCAAAGCTGACTTGCAAAGTGCACCAGCAGAGCTGGTTTACGGCACGACGCTCAAGTTACCAGGAGAATTCGTTTCACCTCGCGCATCGTCGGGTATGCCTCCGCCTAACTTTGCGTCCTCCGTAGCTCAACGCATGCGTTCACTACGCCCGACCCCGCCCCGTGAGCAGACTAGAGATGTGCAAATGCACAGCGGACTCCCCACCTACACGTCTTCCTCCGCACCGACGCAGTGCAGCGCCCTCTCCAGCCTCCCTACACCGGCACTTTCAGAGTTCTGCACCGGACTCCGAAACACTTTACTATATAACAGAATGGTCACCGAACAACGAGGTCCATCAACCGCCTCTAAATGGCTTTCTTTGACGAGCCACTTGCGGCCCATCCTGATGCTCTCGCACAAGCACCTGCACCTGTGGTGACTTCCCGAGCACTGGATAACCCGGAACCCTCCGTACCCCTTGACCCTCAACCTATACCGCCTCAAACCCAGGCAACCGATCGACGCGGTAGACAGGTCAAACGTCCGGTCCGTTTTTCAGATTTTGTAAACGTTTGCTATTTCCATTAACACGACATTTTCGTCTTTAGTGGTTATCCTGCTTTTCATCCACAAACGTTTTACAAAATCGACAAAAAACCCAAAACATTTTGAAAACCTAAAAAGCGTATTTGCTGTTATCATGTATGCCATGTTCCCTCTCCGGCGTCAAGCCACTTCTCCGACCCTTGCCCACCCCTCTGAGTTCTACTTTCCAGAAACTCAACTGCCGGAACTGCCCAGGCAACTCTCGAGTGACTCGCCAACCGGCTCAACGCAACCCTGGAGTGACTCGCCAGCCGTTCCAAAGCCCCTTTCCTCACACAAGGACCAGACAGTCGCCTTCGACCGTAGACACCCACGCACGGATTGGTCCCGAAACGCCGCCTAGGCATTGCAGACGAGGAAGCCGGATTTCTTCGTGGGGCGAAGACGCCTGCATTTCTTCATGGGACGAGGACTGTGGACTAAAGTGCGGTGGGGGGAGTGACAACTCCCAAGCGCACCGTCGGGTCTGCAGCAAAGGGAAGGTCCTGTCGGCCTATTTTCTGGACTAGCCAGTTTTTTTGCAGTCCGACCAGCCCGCCACGACGGCCCACCGATGATGCACTCTGGTCCACACGATCGTCATAAATAATAACTAGCAAAAGTCTGGACCCAGCGAACTCTGCTACACATCCCACTTTGGAAGCCCTTACTCAAGCCTCTGCAAATATTCGCATCCACCCTCACCTTCCGTTTCCCCCACTAACAGCTCCATCGAAGGCTTCCATCCTTCAGCCTTCTGGGGGAGGCCCTTGTAGTATGCCGGAAAACAAGTTCTTTCAGTATTTTGTACCATTGGATTTTACGGTTGTTTTAACCTTCGAAAAGTCCATTTGTTTAACTGATTGCACATCCGTTGACACAAACCGTTTTGGTGAGTACCTCGCTGCACTTTTCTCGCTCTCTCTGATACGCTTCCTATTCTTGTAGCCTGTAAAATATACTTTGGGATTTGTCGCCTCCGACTTCTATACTGTCGTATTTGACACGTCTTACGTGTCATTGCTTACCGACTAGTATCCCAGGCTCCGCCCAACAGATTTACTCAGGTTGAAATTTTGCGCCCCAAAGCAATATCAGCGCAAGAAAAGTTTGGCAATATTTTTTGTTAATTTGTATTTTTCTAGTGAAGCACGGCGCATTAGTATGTCTCTTAACAAATCCTTTTTATTTTCATCGTTATTTCTCGAAATTATTTTGTTAGCTTCCTGTAGCCCTTATTATTCCGCCACTCTCATTTCTTCCATATGCTCACCAACAATTGTGGCGACTGAGCGGGCCTACAAAAGTCCAATGAATTTAAAGTGAACTAGTGGTGGAATGGATTCGGTTCCAAAGAAAAAAGACACAACTACACCTCTGCGCAGCTTCCGAACAAAAGAACCACAAGCTCGAAATCGCCCGAAGGAACCAGAAACAATTCAAGGTGGGCGCCTGCGACCCCAGCTGCTTTACGCCAACCAATGCCAACGCATTTGTAGTTACCAACAAGGAACATACATTCCTATTTTGTCTACTTCCTTCCAAGAGCATCAGATTATTGTAAACGTTTTCCAACCCTTAAGAATGCAGCCTCTCGCTAGTCTGGAAATATACCTATTTATTTATTTATTTCATCTATACTACTCCCGCTCTTGATGCTGATAATCATGCTACCATGTACAATATTACAATATGCTGATTGTGCGCAAAAGGCGTGCCAAACGCCTGATTTATGCCTACTCTTCGGGTAGTCCGGACCAATACACTGACAAATGCATGCTCAGTCTATTGTGGAGGAATCAGTCCGTGTGGTCAGAGTAGTTGGGGTCTAACATAACTCCCCTCTGCCGAAGGTTGGAACGCGGTATGTCGCCTGTTTGTTAACACGGAGATAGTAGCGACTTACTAAGAAACGTAGGCCACTCAATGCCAACTATCGTACAATAGTGTGGATGTATTTTTGTCCAGTTTAAAGACCACGCGTTGAAAGCTTTTCAGCTTTCCGGCATTGCTCATTTCTACCCCTGCATTATAGGACAGACGCGGGAGTCTTTGTTTAAAAGCATCAGGCCGAGAAAGCCAAGCTGTGAGTCGAAATGGGCACAGTGCTAGGTGGTGCTAAATGGACGGTTGAGCTTCGCACGCCTTACTTGACACAGCGATCAGAAGTCGATCTTCATGTTTTGGTGCGTCTGTTGTTTGTCTTGGATTACGACAGGCAACCTCAATCGTAGCCTTGGTTGCCTTGGAAGTCAGCCTCTACCCTACGGCCACTAAGACGGTCACCGAAGTGGAGGGTTTTCGTGTGGCTCTCTCCCATCCCTATACTCTAAGACTGATGGTTTTGTCTGTGTTTAAACGTATCAGTTAGAGATAGCCGAGCTGAGAGTGGAACTGCGCACACTGTTTGGCGGCTACCGCCATGTTCACTAGACCATTGAGCTTCACTGGCCGTGCTTGCTGCAGAGGTTAGAGGTTCGTACGTTAGGGCACCCGCCGTCTGTCTTGGATTGCGACACACAAGCTCAATAGTAGCCTCAGTTAATCTGAAGTCAACCTCTGTCACTCTGCGCAGCCAAAACAATATGCTCGAGGCGATAACCGCCAAGCTCTATGGGTTGAGTTCCACTCCCAGCTCGGCTAAATATAATTGATGTACCAAAACCAGGACGATCACTTCGGTCGAAGGGTGAAGGGATTAAAGACAGCCACACCAAAACTCTCCAGTGGGGTGACTGATCCCATGCCATTTTTGGCACAAGAAGAGTACCATAGCCACCGAGGTCAAAAGTGAGAGTTGCGGTGGCAATCCAGGGCACACAGTCCGTGCTTCAAAAGCCTAAATTCTTCTCCATAGTTCTCCTCCGTCAATAGAGTGAAGGGACTTTGTGAACGTTTTACATGAACTTGCGGGACAAAGGTTTCCGGGACGCGATCTTTCGCTTGTTACTCTGTGCTGCTTCAGTTTAGTAAATAAGTGACGATTCCAGGAATACCTGAACCTACGGTACAACGACTCTGGTCCGGACAGAGTGGATAGATGCTTAGCATAGTAAGGTATTTTCAGAGCCGCCTCAAAGCTCAAGCAGAAATCACCAGGCACTTAAACTTTCAAGGACCAGAGTTGTTGGTAATGTCAGCGGTACAGGAAACTGGCGTAGTATTGCGGACCAAATGGGCCAATCATGCCACGCAGACCAGGGGCTAAGACCAAATGTTCGGTTTCTGATATCATCGTAAGCTATTAGCTGCACCTTTGAACTCCGTAGGTAACCTTGACGGTTCCATATACGATTTTTGCCTGAATACCGAGGCGTCCTGCTTTTTCATGTTCCTGCTTGTGACCAAGTGCATTGGAGCTAAACGTTGTTTTTTTCTGAATCATCCCCATACCGTAAGGGGCAATGACGCCGAAGTAACAATCGAGGTTTGGTTACAGACTGAGTGCGCCTTGGCTAGGTGGTCCCTACGCACAGTTTATTGCTTATCACAATCCAATTTAGGACACCATCCTGGGTATAGACTTTCTAGCTAGATAGAGATTTACCGTTCGTCTACTTAATGTGAACCTGTCACTAAAACCGTCTGGGAACCTAGAACACGCCTCGGGTGCAAATCTGTGTTGATGTGCACCAGCCAGTTTCAGAGAACTACAGAACGAATATGATATGATAGGAACTTTTGGCCTCAATAAGACCATCTGTGAAGAGAAGACGTCGCATTTCTACACTCTTTTGTCGGATTATAAGAAGTTGCTCAGTCTTGGTTGGTTGGGCCACACCAGGATAATACAACATAAGGTGCATACGTCTGGCTAGCCGAACAACCACCTAGTGGTTCCAGCGTTACAGGATGTGGTCGGTATTTCGTTGACAAGAGTCCTCCCTAGAAAGAGCCGCCAATAGCTGGTTATCAACACTGCGACGTGGCGGTATAAATCGGTACAAACCAAAGTCACTGTCCTGTGCATATCCGGATAAACCTAAACTCACGGAACCCAATCATCTATTTTACATTGATGGCCCTAGCAAACAGCCAATCACACCGCGGTAAACATATAAGCGGAAACTTCAAGCATACACACATAAATTAGTGCAAGGCTGTAACCGGGAACGGGGTCCGTTTTTTTCCTGCTCTCAATACATGGGAGGGACCGCTTAACGATAGTAACGATTTCAAGATAAGGATGAAGCCTCTGCGACCGAATAAACCTACAAAGACAAAGTGAATAAAATCAGATCACCAACACACTCACTCCTCTCCTGGTCTATATTACTAGACAAGTTGATCTGGGTGTCCTAATCCAGAGGATTGGACCAGCCACGGCCTGCCTACAAAAAAGCCTTCAAAACAAATAATTACAATAACATATCTGAATCAATCCATAACTTCCAAACTCGTGTTGCCGCCTGTCAAGCGTCCAATCGCTAGCTTATGGCTTGTCAGCGATCGCAGGCTGCTCCATGGACAACGAAAACATGACTTCCCCTTGACATCAACTAGTTGGTTCGGGTCTACCCTGTTCCAGAAAATGTTTAGCAACAGTGCTCCAGGACGTGGTGGCATTTCGCCTAGCAAGCGTTCTCCCCATAAAGCATCACTTATGTCTGTTTAACAGCACTGCGACGGGGCGGATGCGACTCGCCTCTAACTAAAGTCACCACCCCATGGTTACCCAACCAACCAACCAACCAACCAACCAACCAACCAACCAACCAACCAACCAACCAACCAACCAACCAACCAACCAACCAACCAACCAACCAACCAACCAACCAACCAACCAACCAACCAACCAACCAACCAACCAACCAACCAACCAACCAACCAACCAACCAACCAACCAACCAACCAACCAACCACACACCACCACAGTGGTCTCTCAACCCTTCTCATACTATCCACGCGATCAAACACGATTGTTATGGCACATATTCAAAGTGAAATAACAGATAGACACATGCGCTCCTACATCCATATATGAACTCTTAGCTCCAAGGTTGATAGCTAAGTTGCACCATGTTTTATACGCTTCCAGATATTTAGTTGTACCTTTGACATGATCATGCCTACATAGGCGTGTCTCGCACTGCATGAGAACAAAGAATTTATTTATTTATCTACACTTGATCTAGGGATCTAGGAAAATATGGTGAAATAGTGCATGATGACGGTGGAATGTTATCTTTCAGCAATCTAGTTACCAAAAAGCAGCTATTTGAAATATATTTGATTAAATGTCAAATGTCATACAAATACAAATTGAATGCAAAGGAGGTGCTTTAATTTCAGGTTGGAAATGAAAAGGTAATTGTTTCACTGGGGGTATCGTTGGTGGGATTATTGGTGTACCGTAACATAAGCTTATTGACGGCAATTGCAAGTGTGATTGTGTAAGCGTGCGCTTGTTCTTATGTGTATGTGCCATTACCAGTGATACTTAAAATAAGAATGGAACTAGCTCGCGATGTATGACATAAAAGGCTTGATGGAATTATGGATGCACAAAGCTGTCTATGAGTGTATGTGTACCTAATGAAAGCCTTTATGCACAAATCTAAAAGTATAAAATTATAATTAAATACGTATACATACATAATTGAAAATGTAATATATATTGCTGCATTGATGAATGTTTTAACGGCACGTACAGTTAAGTATGGTTAATTATACGTAACTTAAATGTTACTATCTCCGTCTTGCTATATACTTTTTGAAATGAATTGTAAAGTACTACACTGAAAATGCAGATTAACCAGTAAGGGGCTTGTACAACCTTAAATATAGTGAATAACATAGTTGGATTTTGCGTTTCATTAATAACGTTATCCAAATAGTATAATGAAATGCCATTGAAATGTTTAAATTAAATAAATAAATGAGTTGTATGGAGCATAAGCAACGACCTTGTGATCAAGAAGCAGGTGTAGTGTGGAACGGAAACTGTCGTGGCACGCTGCTTGACTTTGAACTGGTGCTTACGCTGCGCTCTCATTTGCCTTGCAGAAACCTGGTCGTGTGCTTTAACGAAAGAAGTGCAAGCAGAAGAAGATTGACTGTAACATTTCTCTTCCGAATTATAACGGTATTCCGGCTATGTAAAGGATATCGTGCACTAGTCTTCCATCTAAGGGGCATCGCGTTTTAGCTTCGCATATGACTAGCTCTTTACTATTGTAGACAAGAAATTTCTGTCGTCTACCCATAGCAAGTTCGGCACCTCGTAAGCAACCTTTCAATGAAGATGGCAACACATCGACTTTGAATGCACTGTCTCAGTTATCAAGCTCTGATAACGAATCAAAGTCATCGTCTAGCAAGCGGGAACAAGTGTCTGCTAAGCACATACCTTGGAAGCAAATCCCTTATAATTGGGAATGTGGGGGATAACGAGCATTAGAGTCCTGGTCTAATCTAGAGCAGTGTTTATGGTGCCATAACAAACATCTATCGCACGGAATTCCCTCCTTGACCTTAACACCACACTTGTGCTCACCACATTTATAGCTAGCCACCGATGTGGTTGCGAAGAGTACGTAACAGCCAGGTATAAAATAATAAAAAACTGGGTAGTTTGGTATGGTTAAATAACCAAATCGATGCAGGTATGACTGCGTACGGTGAATAAATAGTCACAACAAGCTAATACAACGTACTAGGCAGCAATAGTTATACACCGGTAAACACAGTGAATTAGTACGAGAAAAAGGAACAAAAGTGAAGAAATACTGGAACGCACTCACGCGGTAAAAGAAAAAATACAAGATACCGTAAAGCAATAATTGACGGAACAAAGCAAAGTTTCCTCACAGTCTCTTTAGAATACTTCCAAGCCAGATTTGAAGGCAAACATTTCAAGAGGAAGCTGTTTCAAAATTTCAAACCGCGCGCAGATGCCACTTAGATAGAAAATATTATGATGCACGGCACCGTTTCCCTTTCACATTCTTACGCTTGCTGTGCACGCATCGATATTGATTGAATCAACAAAGCTGACTGCGACTGCGTATAACGATCCCCTGTCGAGGATTTTGCTGCTAGATTTTCCAGCTTTTTATAGCAATACGACAAACCGCTACGACATCCAAGTGCCTAGGTTGTGTCACAAGCGTCACCTCCCGCTCAAAAGCTGTTCAATGCCCTCCGTGCGAAGGAGGACTGCACACTTCGTGCAGTAACCTCGATGACGCCCTGTATGAACGCCTTCAACGCACTGCCGCTGAGGTCGTGAGCTCCTATTGTGACTCCTGTCGAGTATTAGTGAAGGACAAAGGCCTTCTGGCTATCCCTCACCTTCTCAGTATATGTAGTCTTGCCGCCCTGACTGTGTACAATGCGGCAGATGAGTCAATCGAATCATCAATACCCCTACGTGCCTCTGGATCTGCCACACGTACATCAATCAGAACAGCACTGTCCGCTACGTCGGCCGAGTTATTACCTCCCAGTAAAATGATGTGTTCAGCGGAAGATAAGCATAAGACTTATGCTACCCTGGCAAGCGCCACCGCTACAACAACAATTAGCCTTTGCCCAGCTGAAAGCACGCCCACACGGAAGCTGGTCTCTAAGCCAAAAGCGAAACGTAACGCCTAGGATAAGTTTTACATAGTTAAGGGAAATGTGACCTCAACCTTAATCAGTAAAAGTTCAGCCGACAATACCGCCAAGGTTAATCCCAAAGCCGGGGATAAACTCAATTCTTAGCTCTCAGCATCTTAGTCACAAATGAAGCTAGTTCTCAACAGACTTGCTCAGCTGGGGAAAGTGAACTAAGATAATCCCTCACAAACCGCAAAGCCCTGCGCTCACTCCATCTTTTCAGGGCCTTTGCCTCATCATTATGAACGCAGTCGAATCGAAGAAAGCTACCACAACAGAAAGTCTTTTGGATGACCAAATACTTCTCGTGCGGTTGGTCTGTTTGTTATTTGATGGAGGCCTAAATGGAATTAACATCGTCTGCATTCCTTCTCGGTAGAAAACAAGCGGATCCACCCAAAGTTCGCCCCCTTAATTCGTGTGCCAAACAGAAGAGGTATTCCGACGCATTCTGCGACAGACCTCGCGCCTCAAAGGTGGGCCGTAGTACGTACCACGTGACTTGGCTCCGGAGAATCGGCTAAAAATGAAAAAGCCTATCTAGGAGCTGCGAAGTTCCAGAAAATGAGATAAAACAAACCTCCTTATCGTGGACTTTTACGTGGTTCGTAAGACCCTGAGAGCCCTTTGGAGACCCATTCTCCTCATCTCGAGACAATAAAGTACAAAAATGGACTACGTGTGTTAACCGCCAATGTGCGCGGTCTAGGAATTAAATGGAATGAGATTCAATTGATTGCCTCAGAGACTCGTACAGAGCCGATGGCCTTCACTAAAACCTGGCTATTCACAGACATCACTGATTCAGAGGGGTCTATCCCCGCTTACCACCTCTCCCGACCCCATTGACAAAGAGGGAGGTCCGGCGGTGGCATAATGGTCTACTATTGGAAGCCTGATATCAAACTACATGTAGGTGGAGCGACCGGTGACAACTACAATGAGTTTGATGCCCTCTGATGTCGTGTTCATGACGTACGGAGTGTTCTCACGTCTGTGTCGTCTACAGCGCGCCATCAGGATCCGGAGCTTGCTTGTTGGACGCAATCAGGAGGCATGGTGGAAGAAAGAATCGTCTTATCGTTGGGGATTTCATTGCTGATGTTGACGGGAGCCTGCTTCTTTGTGACCGAGCTACAGACCCCTTCGTGGCCAACATACTCGAGAACATACTTCATTGTAATTTGCTTCAACATGTCACTACAAAACTCGTTCTTACAGATCAGATGCGGCATATCCTGGATCTCGTGCTCTCCCCAGCACAACCAGACATCACAAACGTTCCGTTCTACAGCTCACCGGAAGCCGTAACCACTGTACTATCTCATTCCATTGGACAAGTCGCTTCGCTGTTCATAGCCAACGGGACGACCGTCGAAATTTCTGACGGGCCGATACACATCGGCTGAAAACGGCCGCAAAGGTCGCCGATTGGAGTATCCCTGAGCACCTCAACGTTGAGGAAGCGTGGAATAACTTGTACTCCAAGCTGATGCCGCTCATTAAACAGGTAATTCCATTCTCCAAAACAAGACCCTTATCCAAAGCCCCTTGGGTGGTCACGAATGGAGAGCAATGATGAAAGGGAGACAGAAACTATGGAGCGTTCCATAATTACGCGATTTGAGCTTGATTACTGCCACTACAAAACGGCTGGGAATGATTGCAACATGCAAAACGTGAGAAACGTCAAAAATACGAGCTGTCCTTATCGGCCCTTTCTAGTACGTCCTCTAAGGCGCTCTTCGCATACCGTAAAGGAAGCACCAATGCTGGTACTGGTGGCTCTGCCTTGTCTCCCTGTGAACATTTGGATCTAGTTTATGAAGACTTTGAGAAATCTAGCTGTTGGGTCCAACAAATTTCCTCTGTCTACTCGACCGAAACGCCACCCATGGATAGTGTTGCGCCCACACCTCCTTCCGAGTTGGAGCACGTGAAGGTTAACGCTTATGTTGTAATGAAACCACTTCTTGATCTAGACCCACATTCCTTGCCTGGTTCTGATAATTTACACACATAGTTCCTTAAGACCGCGGCTGGGCACATTGCCGCTCCTGTCTGTCAAACCATCCATCGTTCCTTTGAGGTCGGACGGCTTTAAACGGCCTGAAAGTTTGGAATCGTTAAACCTGTTTACAAAGGCGAGGACCTACAGGATCCGGCCAGCAATCGGCCCATCTGTCGATTTTGTGCACGTCATGGAATGGACACTGAAACGGGACCTTTGTCTTCATGTCGATGAGTTGGAGTTCCTCTCTCATGCCCGAAGTGACTTCTGAAGGGCGCGTTCAAGCGCCACAAATTTGCTGGAAAGCTTCTGGATGCTGTGTTTGTTGGTTTCAGTAAGACTTTTGACAAGGTCCCACATGGCGGTTCCTCTTCAAACTCCGGGTAATCGGCGTCACTATCAGTTTTCTTCCTTGGGTCTCTGATTTCCTGGACGGTCGCTCCATGCAAGTTAAAGTGAACGAAGCACTTTCTGATCACGTTCGCATGACCACTAGGGTCACCCAAGGTTCTGTACTCCGTCCCGATGGCTTTAATATCTTTGTCAAGGACCTGCCATGCAAAATGCAGACCGACTGCTTAGTCTACGCGGATGATCTAAAGACGTGGATTGAGGTATCCAGTCTGGAGGATGCAGACAGATTTTAAGCGAAGCTCTATCTGCTCCACGATTGGTCAATAAAGTGGCAGTTGCTCATTAACCGTGACAACTGCGCTGTCCTTTCAATCGGCTCTCCTGAGCCTTTTGAATCTTACTCTATCGGGGGTTTCTTGCTCAGATACGTCAACCAGGAAAAGGATCTCGGTGTGATTGTGTCTCCTGATCTCAAATCAAACGAGGATAACCGAAGAGGGTTAAATCCGCCCACCGAACACTTACGCTATACGGAGAGCCTTCTCAAGCCTGACTGCAGCATGCTTCAGCTTATTTTTCTCTTAGCAAGTGTGCCCAGTTTACGAGTACGGATTGCTTGCTGAGTACCCCCTCACCAAGTCTGAGCGTGACATAATAGGGGAGGTTCAACGGCGTGGATCCAAATCCATTCCAGAGTTGCGAGGCTAATCCTACCCCAACGCTTCAATGATTTAACTCTTCCCTTTGGCTTATGGTCGTCGTGGTGGATATATGATATGCACATGGCGTACTCTGCGAGGCGAGGTGCGGCGTGCGCTGCAATCGTTCTTTCGTCTCAACACAAAGTGTGTAACCCGAGGCCATCGGTGGAAACTTTTCGAACCGCGGCGTCTGTGTGTGCGGTCCTATCTGGCCCTATCCAACCGGGCAGTAGATGACGGGAACCGCTTGCCAGAGGCTGTCGCCGATGGGGAGACAGAGGAATGATCAAACGACTGTTGGATTCCCACTCGCTGAAGGTTCATGGATTGTGCTGCGCCCAATACAACCAAAGCGGTCTTCTGAAGTACCTTGTTCCGCGATGAGCCCAGCAACCTTCGCAACGATCGGGAAGTGACGGATCTAACAAAAGAATTTCCTCCTGGTATTTACCACACAATTAACCAATGAATCATCGGGGAATTTGTTTCCAGTCCTTGGCTTATGACTCGCTGCAGTAATCACCGTACGTGTTTAAAAACGAAGTTGCAGTTTCTATTTGGAACCGCAGCAACTCACGTTGGAACTCTTCAATTGCCTCATAACCACTAGTTATCCCGCCACGAGAAGCAGCGGCATCATCCTGCGGAGTGGTTGATTACACAGCGTAGCAAAATACTCGTTAGGTGGGAGCTCTGTAGTACAAATTTGACGCGTCAGTCGAAGAGACTCTCTACGAATTGTTCTAGACTTTTCGTTAATATACATTCCTGCCTTGTTGAATAATTGCTTTCCTGAAAATGAAGGAGCCTCTAATTTTTGCTCGCACGATTACGTGCACTACTTTAGGGTAATGTAAAGCTTAAGCCTATTATTAAATTTCATTAAATTATTGATAAACATCTTTTGTATATTAAAGCATTACAAATAAGTTTACCTTTATTGCAAAGGTGGTTCATATAGGCAGCTTTATTCTGCACTACAACACATGATGAATCCCAAATTCAAGTAATCCTGCCAGGGAGCAAACACAAGATTCAATCATTCTGCATTGTGTAGTGTGCAATAGTCGGGGAAAGGCCAGGTATATCCCCGAGCTGAAGGAGTTACAACTTACTTCTTATGAAATAGCAGCTCATTTCCACCAAGCTTATCACACATTGTAAGCCTCCACGTACGATGTAAATACATCGTTAAGGTGGAAGTTTTTATGTTCGTTAGATGAACGGCACTCATCCTTGCAACGTTTTCTTCATTGCAGGCTGCTTAGACAAGCACAAACTCTTCTAAAGCATGGCAGGCAACATCTAGTGTGTGGCTCTTACAGAATAGCCATCTTATCATTGCTCCTTGTCTGGGTTCAAAGGTTCTTTAACGTGCTTCATGATCCGTGTATTAAAAACCTTATTTAAGTATCACTCAGCGGAACATTGTGGTATACCAATCCCTGAAACTACCTTGTCAATCGCGCGCATTAACTTGTGCGCCATGAAGAACAGCCGGCAGCCACCAACTTATACTGGGAAGCAATTGAAACAGCAAATGAAACCGTATTGATTCCTTCAGCCTAGCCGTTAGTTTTAGTGGCTGTTTTATTCCCATTGGTAAGCCTTTACGCGATGAACCAAAAGGTTTACCTCTTAGTACCTTGTTTATCACTAACGAAGGGCATTATAGGCACTTTTGAACCGTATGACACGTTTGCACTTGTCATGCTGTTATATACACACGTTACCGTTTTGCTCGTACATTCTGGTGTTCCGCTTACCGGAACATATTGGTGTATAGCGCGTAGATCGTGCGCTATATATCCGGTACGCAACTATACGGCCAACCAAAAATAATGGATAGAAGACACAACAGTAAGCTAGGGAAACGTTTATTGGACGGGAGGAGCGTTAGCTAATGCTAAAAATAGGGCACCCGGAGACAGCTAGCTAGGGAGAATGTCGATGGCGTCGAGTGCGTTGACAGAGCGTCGTTCGCAATCGAGTCGCGCGCGCCAAAGACGGAGATGGCGTTCGTGTTTTCAACAAACGGGAACAACGTTCCAACAGGCAAACCGCCTAGTTCCCTAATACATAAGAAAGCTATAATTTGAATGTATTTTAGAATAGTTTACACAGTCATACAGGGGAATCTCCAGGTCGCTACAGGTGGTACATGTTATTATTATTACATCTGAACACAATGATATCTCTATTTTGTTGAATCGTTTGTGTGGTATAGGTACTGAATGCTAAAAGCAAATTGCCGAAGTAGTGAAACCCCGGCAAACGGAAGAGATAATTAGACATCGTAGTTAGAAACTGCTTTAAACCATCTTGCCTGTGCAGGCTACCAGTCACAGAGCCCGCGGAATCTCATTGTATATGTTGAGAACATGAATAGTATACTTTTTAAAAACACGCGACGCAATAGCGGGGTGTAACGTTAGCCAATATGGAAAATGGCAATGATCAGGCCCATTATATGACGCAGTGTATATTCATCGTCGCCTACTTAAAGTAGCCTGTGGTGTTACGATGAAAAAGGTCCCGTTCCGTGGAAGTTGAAACACATGGGATACGTTCGTGAGCCTTTTGACACCACCGACGGAGCTCACCTTTCACCTGCTCTGCTGTGCGGCCATGTATCCCCATTCGTACTACTGCATCTAGACCATGAAGATCAGGCGATACATTGCGGACTTGCCGATGACTGCCAGGAGCAATGGAGTCTTGCCGAAACGGTATTTTGTGCTAACGCTGCGCCGGCTCAATTAGCTAGTTAGCTCGTCTGTGCAGGCAACCAGTATGACGTTGCGTACTGCTGTCGAAACGGTATCCCCTGCAGATCATTGCGAAGTAGTTATTCTAAAGTAAAGACATACATATGCGGTGTTATACCAACTGGGCCTCGGCAGTGCGGCTCTAGCCGTTGATCGAGTGATTGAAACTCCTCCACTGTCTTCAAAGGAAGCGGTATAGGGCATGCACTGATCTTGGCATCAACTGACAACTGAAAGCACATGGAGGCTATCTCTAACTTCTATGCATGAAGTTACTCGCGAATTCTAGCGTGATGGCTGGAACGTTTCTCACAATACCTCTGCATATTTTGTATAATTTTCAGCATGGACTGGTACAACACACGGAGTTCCGTTGTGGCAAAATGGTCCTGCTGCGGTAGGTCAATTTGAGAGCTGAAGAGAAAGCGCTAAGCAAGTATCTAATTATCTTACTTTGACCCAGAGCTCTGGTACTTGGAGAAACGTTGTCCAAGGCCGCCAGGGGTGTACGCTGAGGGACGTCATCCTCTATATTCAACATTGGAGGTAAAGGTGAATACTCGATGACCCTTACCCTGTGATATGCTGCAACATAGTGAACCTTCGTTAGTTTTTCGAAACCCGGTGGCAGGACATGTAGACTGAAACAGGTGTAGCGGAAGCTTCGTTTACAGCGGTCTCTTACGGCACCGTCCCATAAACCACGTACCGTCAGTTAACTGACTATCGGTGTAATCCTCCAAGAAGCGTGCAATACGTTTAGCCTTGTCGTAAACATACGCAAACATCATTATTGCAGATTATGATATACGGAGTACGCAGATTATCTTCATCGCAAAGTATTGCGCCATCGGAGGGCGCGTTTAGAACCAGAAGTAAATCATCGGTTTTTTCTCGATTTATAACCTAGCCACAGAACTACATTTGAGTTCAACCTTCACTTTCTGTGGGCAACAGCGATTGACGTGTCCTCAAACTCGATGATATGAAACAAGTAAAATACTTGCCATGCTTAACCTTGCCATGGGCTTGTAAATGTTGTGCAAAAACAAGGATTGCAACATTTACATAATTCGACCATTCATGTGCATAGAGTGCATAAACCAGTCTTGCAGGGCGGTGTTTAATTAGGGAATCTTATGATTACAGTTTATAGATTGCTAATGTGAGAACTACAAAAAATGTATAATGCGTCTGTATCGTCATCGCCATTTGTATACCCTGTACACATGCGCGTCACAAGCGGTAGGGTGCTTTTCATCTTCGTCCACGGCTTATAATGGTAATTAAAAGTGTTCCACTACTGGGTGTTTTGAGTTTGGCCTTTAGTCCGAAATGGCATGGTGCTGTACGATGAGATAATTGGAAATAAGGTTAAACAATAACAAATTACAAAGGCTTTGCCAGCTACCGATGTCACGTCATCCTGGTACTCGAATGCTGCCTGGTCGTAATTGGATATGAAGAGAATCACGTCTAACGTAAGTGTGGAAGGCATATAGTGTCCCGGACAGCAGTCTATTGTGTAACTACCCCACAGCGATGGGTGACGGAATTTGTACGTATCAGCTGCTCACGTCGCTTAGGAATAATCGCTCTCGTATTGTTTCCAGCTACGCAACAACGCCCGTGAGTATGCACAACAGTGTCCATTAAAATTCAGGTGGTCATTAAGGACCATACCTACATACAGTGACTTCAACTAGCTACGAAAATGGCACCTATCACGGAAGTATTAAGACTTCATTGCGGATCACCATCATATCACCACACAGTCCTCTACCGGGACTGTAGATTAATGAAAGGCTTCACTCTACATTTCTCCATCTGTGTGCTGCGATTAACATACACACTCAGTTGCAAGCAAAAAATAGCTCTTGAGTTTAAAATAAGGCATAAGGTTATCAGCTAGAATGTAATAAGACTTACTTTACCAGCAGCTGTTCCATCCGAAGTATGAGTAATTGGTGGAAACACTTTTACTTCCTCGATTTCCAGAAATGACAAACGATTGCATTGCATGGAATCGATGAAGATCCAATTGTATTTGTTAAGTACTCGAGAAAATCTGTATATCCATAGATGATTATATGGAATAAATTTGCGGAAGCACGCCTGCAGCTTTCCACGCACATCAGTCTATCATGAATGTCGACAAGCACTGATGGTCTGGTGCCAACAACTACGGCACTGTACTCATGAACATATGTCAATACTAAACTTGGTTTACGGTACAAGGGCGGCATGCCTGTGGAGACAGCCGTCGGACGACAGTTGTGAATACTCAGCCTTCTCAACCTATCGTCGAGACACCTGTGACGTCGTAAACGTGGACCACGAACAAGACGGCACCACTTGTGAAGATGTTACTCGAGTAGAAAAGCGGAATGGGCCACAAGTAGTCCAAATTCAACCATGTTATCACAAATACAGTAAGCAATGGGTGTTAAACACAAACTATTGGCAATAGTGGAAGTCAACAAACTGACCCACCATCTGACGATTCATTGACGGTGCTAGAAGGAAATAATATTGGTACTACTTCTTGCGGCACAACACATATATTACCAAGGAGAAGTTCAAGTTCTCCTACATCGTAGGGTACATTATACCACGCATAACAAAGGGGCCATTTTACATGAACGGCCTATACTATATGGCTTTCCATCGATTTGCATCTAGAACTTACGGCATTTTCTGGGGAAATCTACTCTCAAGAACTTGCGGCTTTGGTTTAGCCTAGTGTTCACATCCGAGGTCTGCATGGCAGAGAAGCGCATTTCCGTGCATGTAAAGCCCTAGCGCCACAAACTAATCAAACGCCGCATAAAGTCAAAGCAAACCATATGCAAATGATCAATAGGTTAGCAGGTTAGTACACTAATGCGCCGCCTCAGAAGGGAAATCATCAGCTGGTCGTAGTACTTGCTAACGCAGACGGGAAGCTTCATCATTCCTTGGCGTGGTACCCGTGTTCTGTGACAAAGTCGTGTACCCATCTATATGCACACCTATAGGAAGTTGTCGAAATGTTAATGAAATTGGATACTAACCAGTAACGGTACACTTCTCGCATGCGTAGTAACCGGAATGCTGTTTTATTTGTCGGAGTTATACCTGCACAGGAGCATCCACAATAACACAGTTCAAGCTTTGTCATCAAAGGACCCTCTTGAGATATACGGATTCTTGTATGCATAACGTCTCTCAGCTCAGCAATGGTTGGTCATAGGAAATCATGTGCAGCTGCAAGGTTCGACATGCCTAAATAAAATCGGACAATGGACACAGATCAAGGCAGATCCGTAAGTCTAACCAAAATGGCCTCAATTGTTTATGCTAACTGGGAACGGGGTGAGTTGGTTTATGTACAGCTGCAGCTGCAAGTTCGACATGAAAGTAGCATCATTGGCTTGCAACACAACATGTCTTCATGCAATCCGGCAAATAAGTACGTACTTGCCACCCAAAACAGCGGTCACCGGGCTTCCACGCGGTGTACCTAGCAAGATACGCAAATCCCATGGCAATTCAGCGTTAACAGACCAAGACGGTGTAGCATAAGATTTATCGTTCTAGCTGATAAATATGGATCAATCGTGATACCGCCGCAGCATGTAGTAATGCTTGCCAATTCAACGTTGGTATCACAGGTGTTACATCGGTGGGCATTTCTCTAAGCATGTTACGCACTGGAAATGTTCACTTGCCAATAATGGACTCCAAAGATTGCGCCTGTACATCATGTGAACTAGAATGAACAATGTCTACGGAATTCATTAATGGTGGTATAAAAGTACCAGCCACTTGTTTAATGCTTATACCGTACGTTTGAGAAGAGTCTTTCGTTTTTGCTCAGTCGACGCGCAGGTCAGGGGTAGATTAGAGCGCACTAATTTGCCGACCCACCAATGGCATGTAAGTCTACTGTATTTACTCACCCACGCATGTCTGGGGGTGTGCATACGACGTGAGGACGCATATCGGTGCATGTGTCCTTGAAATATGTTAATGACTCTCGTCGATTTCGACACCGGTAAGTTCAGATTGGGTCGATGCGGACGTTTTTGGCTGGTGGTTTGCAACATCTCGACAGCAGTGCATAATGCACTGGCTACCGTGTTCAAATGTTGGTGGCGCTTCGACAGTTGCTTAATGTTATCCCAGCAAATGATGAAAGGGTTAGTGACAACGCTGTTGTAGACTGAATGTTACCTTCACATAAACCATCTTAGCAAAATAAGAATTCGTAACAATTAGACGGTGAAAATATGAGATGCTACTTCTGCATAAATGAGTCCGGAACAATGTCTACCAGCTACTGGAGGCTCATCGGATCTATTTGGAAGTGCGCGGCCGCCTAAGAAGTTAATTCCAGCAGAATACAGAAATAAAAAGAAAGCTGAGTGCAGTGGCTTTTGAACAGATTTTATCAAATCTCATTTTATACCATCAGCTTGGAAATTTAAATCAAAATAAGTTTCGCAATGAACACGAGAAGGAATTTTACCGTATTGGTATGGTAAAAGAATCCTAGAAGTAGATAAAGAAGCGTTTAGGTCAAATCTAATCACCCATTTTAGAAAGAAAGGTGTTGATGAAACCAGTCTGTTTACGGCTGAATATTCAAGCGTTGTTGGTGTATTAAGCATTTTATTGACTTGAATTGAGTTCCCCGCCTTGGCAGACTTGAATGTTTAAATATTCCTTATCACCCACCCACATTTCGCCAACACTCAGGTGGATCGAGCTTTAGGGCACACGTAGAACATCCGCATTTCTTTTGGTAGCAGCAGTCTAACGAAATAGGAAAACAAATCTATACCAGCACGTCACCATGATCTGTTGTTGTTCTGTCGTTGTGGGCGTACGCTTAGCCGCTCAGCTGTACATCCCGTGGAATTATATCGGAAGTTAAAAGAGTCCCAGAGAGTCCCACCGCCCACGGGAAATTAACTAATGGGCAATACTTTTACGCTTATTAAGTCATTCGCAACTACTGATTGTGTCATGACCGTGGAACAAACGGTTGAGCGTGAAGCGTCAGTGATCTATTTAAACCGTTTCCATGGATACTTAAAATACCAAAAATTCTAGTAAGATGGCATATTAAGGTTTTCCAGATTGGCCGGATACGTATCTGGGCGATAAGGAATATTTAAACATTCAAGTCTGCCAAGGCGGGGAACTCAATTCAAGTCAATAAAATGCTTAATACACCAACAACGCTTGAATATTCAGCCGTAAACAGACTGGTTTCATCAAATAAATGCATCGTACACGCTGGATTCTTCCATCACCTTTCTTTCTAAAATGGGTGATTAGATTTGACCTAAACGCTTCTTTATCTACTTCTAGGATTCTTTTACCATACCAATACGGTAAAATTCCTTCTCGTGTTCATTGCGAAACTTATTTTGATTTAAACTTCCAAGCTGATGGTATAAAATGAGATTTGATAAAATCTGTTCAAAAGCCACTGCACTCAGCTTTCTTTTTATTTCTGTATTCTGCTGGAATTAACTTCTTAGGCGGCCGCGCACTTCCAAATAGATCCGATGAGCCTCCAGTAGCTGGTAGACATTGTTCCGGACTCATTTATGCAAAAGTAGCATCTCATATTTTCACCGTCTAATTGTTACGAATTCTTATTTTGCTAAGATGGTTTATGTGCAGGTAACATTCAGTCTACAACAGCGTTGTCACTAACCCTTTCATCATTTGCTGGGATAACATTAAGCAACTGTCGAAGCGCCACCAACATTTGAACACGGTAGCCAGTGCATTATGCACTGCTGTCGAGATGTTGCAAACCACCAGCCAAAAACGTCCGCATCGACCCAATCTGAACTTACCGGTGTCGAAATCGACGAGAGTCATTAACATATTTCAAGGACACATGCACCGATATGCGTCCTCACGTCGTATTCACACCCCCAGACATGCGTGGGTGAGTAATTACAGTAGACTTACATGCCATTGGTGGGTCGGCAAATTAGTGCGCTCTAATCTACCCCTGACCTGCGCGTCGACTGAGCAAAAACGAAAGACTCTTCTCAAACGTACGGTAGAAAGCTTGGGGCACTCAGCCAGTTGGAGCTTGATTGGGGAAGCGTCTGAAAGCACTTTAACCAATGGAACACATGTGCATAGCGCAAGTAACATTGTCTTGCATAACGCTCCGGTAAGCATGTTTGATGTGTCGACATATGTTAGACCGAGAGCCATCCCTATAAGGTCTTAGAGATCAGCGAGGCATAACCACAGAGTTCCGGAGTTAAAGCAATGGTGAGACATAGGATTTTCTGGTACAATGTAACAACGGCTAAATGTGAGGATAGTCCAACGCGTAATGTTTATTGAATACGATTTCCTGTCACTACTGTTACAGTCAAACTGAATGTTATATTTCTTACATAGTAAGTCATTATTACAAGAGTGACCAAAAAGCTCGCCTAAGTGAAACACTCGGTCTTCCACCTACGCAGAAATTGAAGCGCTACAGCGAAGAGTACACGTATTTTTATCGCGTGGCCGCACAGATTTCCGAAAACTGCGCATAACTAATCTGCTGGTCACTGTGTGTTACTAAATAGCAACACTATGTATTTAATACTACATACTGTTGCTGATGTTACATTCATGTTGCTTCTTCACCGCAGTTGGGCTAAACCAACTTACACTTAAACTAGATCTTATAAATGTGGATAAAACTCATTCCATTCCATTTCGTTTGTTCTGCTCACCTCATAATCTTCTCCTAACTCGCACATGTCGCTTATGCAAATTGTGGTAAACTTGCGTAATTGTACCGCCTGGTATTTTTTAAATAACATTCGAACATTTTGTACTTATCGCGGATTCACTTATAACCACTTTCTTCCATATGTTCATTTAGCGAGTATTTATGTCGTCATATGCGTTTACTTTATTCGATATCGGCATTTTGAGTGATTGGCTGTTGTTTGACATCCCCAGTGTGGCTGCGCTTGGTGTGCATGTTGACAAGGTATCTACCTATCTATTACCCACTATCTCGTCCATACCGTCTCTAGGAGATAGTTGGTCGTTGCTGGAGGGGACGGGGTGCACGGTGCTTGTGGTCGTGCTAGGCTCGAAGAGTGGTTCCATGCACTCAGTGTAGAGCGGACTACGGTCCAGCCACCGCTTTGTGTGCGCTTGATTCCCAAATAGAGCGTGCTTGTGTTTGCATGTGAAGGAGTGTGGGCCGGCTCCGTTGATGAAATGTGGTTCCCATCCGCATGCCTCCCGGTCTTATTCCTTCAAGTTTATACTGGATATGGGGTGTGTGCTTGGAGCTGTGGGTGATGCAGCGCAAGCCATCCATGGTCCCTCTGTAGGCGCAGGCGTCCTGTGGCTGGCCACAGTGACAGGCAAATCCGAAACCGGATACAACCAACCATCAGGTTGTTGGTAATTCTCACCCGTTCCTTATATCTACGTATTAGTGATGCAAACCCTTCGTTACCTATTCACGCCTTTTATCGCCATTTGCATTTTTGGTCAACTCCTTTCTCTGCGAGATAAACGCCATATTCCATCATTTTCTACATGGATAAATGTTTAGATTAATACCATGAACACCCACATCACATGCTACGGTGATGCAGGATTGTAGTGTCATTTTCATTAACCTACCTATGTCCAAATTCGTTAGTTAGTAATTGAACTTCGCTTGCCTAAAATTGAATTATTTATGGCAAATCCGACTCCGGACAAAATTGAACAACTATCGTATGTATTAAAGATGATGAAAACAGAAAATCCCAGTGAACTGTTTGCAGCTAGGGAATTGTTAGTAACACTTTGCAATGAGGTAACAGAACCTGACCGTCACTCTCAGAAAGCCAGTATATTCAATGTGCCTAACCGTCCGCCACTTGGAAAGATAAAGGTTTCTTTTTTAAGTATATGTAACACACCCTCAGATCGCAGTGTATCCAAACGGCTGCTTAAGACTGGTAAGTGTCGATCGCGTCCTAGCATTGTTACCTTCACAGACCGACAACTAGCGCAAAACTTCAGTGACCGACGACTGGCTGTGTCCATCACAGCAAATTTCGGGTCCACTATCATTAAGCCTAATAGAACCACTCTGCAAAGGACGTTGATGTCGTTAGCAAAACCTTCGGGCAAGAGCGGCACCATTAGTGATTCAGTTGTCCAATCTTTTATCTGTCTGAAATTCATCCCAACACTTGGTATTGATCCAACTTCAAAACAAGATTTATCTCTGAACACGGAACCTCAGAAAGCGCGGCGCTTGCCACAGACTAAATCGGACAAAGTAACTCCGCCTGCGCTATGTACCATAGCTTTTGTTTCTGCAAGCTGTGTCAAGTAGCATCTCCGACGTGTTTGATATTGATCCTGCATCTGGTCAACTATGCTATTGCGACTGAGCTGGAGTAGCTAACTCGACGCTTCAGTTGTCCACTGATATTGGCTCAGGGCTGAATCTGTCTATTATAACGAAACCGAAGAAAGCACGGTGACCACATCTGGTTGCTGCGAACATGAGATCTTCCACTGCACTGATTGACCTCGCCGTTAACACTGCAAGCGATATGTCATATGGCATTTCAGACATGAGCGAGACTGCCTCTACCGTCACTTTCAGACTTGTGGAGCTAGTTTTGTTGTTCAGTTGACAAGTAGCAAAATCAGTCAGCCAATTCAAGTCAAGAATGTACTTTATGCACAAATGAAGGGTAAACATTTAGTCAGTCCGACAATTAGGCTGGGACGCAAGCTGTCACAGGGTAGAACATTTGACGCCCATCTAAAAACGGAGAGCACTTTAACGGTTGTGAATCAATGTCTGTGTGAAAGGAAAGCAAAGTCGATACCAACACTGAAGCCCAGTAGCTCTACAGAAGCCGCCGTTAGTTATGGTTGTCGCATTGCTCCTAATGTATACTCTCACACCATAAATCTTATCCACTGAATTAACCTAACTTTACAGGATTCAATAGAGGCCGAAACCGGGCTAACATAAGCTACAAAGCATCACTACGAAATCGTGCGCTGTTACGCAACATCCTGTTTTCTCCAGCGAGACCATCTGGAAAACATTTCAATACTAATCGCAGCTTTACTTATGCGTTTCCAAGGACCCACAGATACCGCGGGTGATGTGCAACTGGACGAAGCCGAATAGACGGGCTAATATTGCAGGATGGCTACCTTCAGAATGGTAGCCAATGCAAGTCAGCCATAAAAACGTGACCTGATAACCATCCCATCCACATCAGATGCACTTGACCCTAATGCATCCCACCCCATTCTATGTAGCAACACAGGAGGTGTCCCACCTCATTAAAGTCCGCTTATTCACCCCTGAACAGCAGTTGCCAATATTATAACTTTTGCACTGCTTGCAAACAACTAACTACGGCAGGCCACAATTTCCCAACTGCCTACTACCGACTGTCATTTGTTAAACCTACAACATATCCCATTAACGAATTAAACATCTAGCCCATATAAACAGTATGCCGTGGTAATAACCAAATCACACCCAGCTCACTAAATTCAGTTCAGGAATGAGGTAATCATCATCTTCCGAAATCCTTGGCGTTCCGATACTGTTTCTTCACATTCCACTCACGGGCGGTCCTCTACTCGACACCCTGTCTTACTTTTGCGGACACGTAAACATACTTAGGTTAGCCCCAAACAGATAGCACCCGTAAACCAGACTCGCCTCACTGACTGCAAATCTACTGCAAAAATTTCCAGCATAAGTTGACATCAGGCTAGATACAGTTGCAGTCATTTCCGCTTTTACCGTTATCCTAATCTGCTGACAAGCTTGTTGCGCCCTGTGCAATTGCTTCTCAGCAACACCATCGGACTGACTACGATGGACCTGCTGTGAAATTTCCTGACCTATACAACCGGGGCTCTGCAGAAGACAGCGTTACAGAAGCGGCAGCGCAGCTGTTGTGTCACGACCAGATTGCAAAAGCTGTGGACAAGTCTGAGGGACACTGCGGCTAAGATTCCTATATAATCTTCATCTGCAATCCGAAATCAAACAAAAAATAATATGCACCACCAAGCATGTGGTGCTGCTAACCGAAACGTCAAATTCGGCCGATGAGTCCGAGGAGCTGCCGCGCATTCCCCATCACACCACTTTCTGCAGCGGATGGGCCAATCAACTTGCTGACGGATGCCTTATTTGCGTCAGCAATGAGTTTCATGCAGCACCTATCCGGGCCATAGCTCTCGGTAAGTTGATCTCCTGGTAGGCTGAGTATGAAACCCACCATCTACTTTATTTGTTTGTATTAAAGAATTGGCTAAGCACTTCCATGTAGTCACATTCCTTCCTGCGCATTATAAGATAATCGGTGGACACTTTAATAAACCTGATATTTTGTTAAGTAATCAGCACCTTCCAGACATATGGCTTAGGTAGACACCTTTTTCACATGTGACTGGACTCGACATGTGCACGCCCTACTAGAAAATCCAACACACTAGACCTACTATTCACAAAAACGTTCCACCAAACCTGCGCCAGCGTGATAGACAAATTTCACGGCAGTGAGTACAAAACGGTGGGGTTGTTCTTGCGTTCCCTAAATTCTCTCACTAAGGTGGCACAAAATATACCATATATGGGAGTTTCTAGCGCATCAACTGGGAGAACGTTTCCTCAGTTCTCCGGTCTGCACCGTGGGATGACTTCTTTCCAGCAGTGAACAACGGTACTTCCGAGAAACATACTGTTATGCAGATATTGTATAGAAATTTCACGAGTTGCCTAGACGTACGTAAACTATGGGAACATGATTCCAGTTCGTCCAGTACGGACCAAATCTGCGAATGCATAATCGCGTTGGTTCGTAGTTATTTAGTTATTGGCAAGATCGATCTAGTCATCTAACTCTCATCCCCTCCATAACAATTTCTCATGCCTCAGTCGATGTTGGACCTATACTCCTTAGTTTTGGAGTTAACTTAACCACACTCAGGCTTCCTGCTGTTCCTGCAAAATCTGTATAAACACTATTCATGGCACTCACAACAACCGACCTTTAAGTGTACCTATTTCAATTTAGCAACCACATATTTTGTACTTAAGTTTATCTAACATTTAAGGGCCGAAATGCCTCTGACAACTAGCCTTGAACTAGCAACCAACTTGACCATGCTATTTCCTACTCAACCGAATTCAGCACTTTTCTCTTAGCAAGTCCGGAAGACGGACTTACTTCTTGCGATGCAACGAGCCTGCCTGAGATGTATTCATGCACTCTACCTTAGAATATTTGCGGACTTTGTCGCAACGCTGGGAATGGGCACCCAAAATCACTACTGACCTTTCACTACTAAATCTGCTTCAGCACACTTCGCATGGCAAAGTAAGCCGACTTAAGTATCCCACGCGACACAGCGCCATTTCCACAAATGTAATCAGGTTTTGTTACCTTTGAATCCTTGCAAGATCTGTGACAACTATCTCTAAATGGACACCAAACCTGACCACTGGTTTTCAGTTCTCAAATTACATTAGCTCTTTTCTTCTAGCTATCTGGTACGGCTGACACCCAGCGCTTCAAAGCGTCTTAGTCACGCAAATACCGGTGTTCGATTACATAACACTCATTGCAAGAGTTTTATACTTCAATTTCAATGATTTTTCAACTTCATCATTTGTTTTTCAAAGCCGTACATGTTTTAGCCATCACCATCTTGGCAAGCTAGGACAACTGGCTTATTTCGCACGACGCGGTGCCTTATCATCTGGGGTACTCTTGTTTAGTTACTGCTAAATCACTGCAATGGGTGCGATACCTAGTTGTGAATGCGACAATACTTAATCAATAACTTCTCAGGACGCATCATGCCGTAGCTTTCTCCTCGCTAGAATCAGCGCCCAAGCCTCTGATTTATTCATGTTTACTTACTTTTTAAACGCTTCGTTGCTTCAGACACGTAGCTGTGGACCCTTCCGGCACAGTCGGACTCTCGAGCATTTGCAACCTTATGGTTGATTAAACCTTATGAGAATGCTTACGAATACTTAACCGGTAATGTTCAGTTAGATAGACACCACTACATTGTGTGTTTAATTATGCAAAATTTATTCCTCCATATATTGACATTATGCTAATTGCTGTTTGCTCCGGATTTCCGTTGACAGCTCGCTCGGCGATTGATCGTTGTTTATCATGCGCACCGTTGCATACTATCACGCAGCGGTTACTCAACAACAAGCGTGCATATATTATAAATAAATAAATTAACATTTTATTCGCGACGAAGCGAGGCACACTTTCACAGGCATGATAATGCTTACCTAACCAAGTGTGGTCAAAAATGTGCAAAAAATACCTTTTATAAAACAATGTGTATATAGGTGTATATGCGTAGTAATTGTTATGTATGTATCTGCGTTTCTCGTGCTTGTAGGTGTATTGTTGTCTTTTTGGCTGTTTATTATCGTGAAGGATGTCCGAATAAACGAATAATGTCCGTGAGTTGGGTAGCATTATCCGGATATAAACAGGCAGGTAGTTTATTTTGTGGCGAGTCATCTCCGCCAAGTCACCCTGTGGTTAAACAGATATATGCGGTTTTTTATATGGAGAACGCTTGCCAGTCGAAAACTCACCACGTCCTGGAACCCTGCTGCCGAACTTATTGCTAGAACAGGTTAAACTCTAGCCACCCAGCTGGCACGACGAGGAGGTTGTTCGTCTAGCCAGCTTCGTAATGAAGACAATCTTGTCAGACAGCTTCATGGATCACAGAGACGGCGCACAACTTCGACACTCGGTACGTCAGCCCAGTGATGTGTACGTGCTCAGAATTGGCACCATCTCACAAGTTTTGCGGAAGGGAACAGCCAAGCGCTATTGAACTCATCTAATAAGCGGTTTCATCAGGCTCATACACAACGTGACCGATTTCGGTAATGGAAAAATATCCACAAATAGAATCAAACCTACCCCGTTTGTCAAGAGGTTTGGCTACTTCCTGGTAATTTTTAATGTCCAATTCCCTCCTATCAGTTGTGCCGAATGTGTGGGAGAGTTTAAACATCGAGGAAATATGTCGTGATATCATCCAACAGGCAAAGCTTTCCATGACTCAGGCTAATGTTCTGTTGCAACACCTGCGTTGCACTCATACTCAACTGCCAACACATGCACGTATACTGATGCAAACTCTGCGCTTTATCCCAAACTGCATCACACAGGGTGGCAGACACATACATTTCTGGCTGGATGACGGTATTTGTCGTTTGTTGAGAACAGACGCTTTACAACAACCTGCCATACTGGAGCGGCGATTGTACGTAGACGGAATGACACCATTCAGAAGTAATCTGAGAACCTTCGCGTTTTATATAAATAAATAGATAAATGCTATATTCTCGGTGTTGAACGAGATACGCCAACAAGGCAGGGTCAAATATGTACAAGAAAATCTTTGACAACCAAATGTGATCAACATTGGTCTTGACACCGGAAATCGTAAGAAGGGATATAAAGTTGTGCTAGCTGTTCTACCTCACGGTTGATTTAGTGTTAAAACTGATTGTTAATGCAAATGTAGTAATGTTGCTAATTACCTTATGTGATACTGGAATTTGTTCCAAGTAAATGTTCTGGACTGAAGCAGATCTCTTGCGCTGTTACTTACAGTCAGCTGTTATCCACTTTCCATCCACAAGTTTATGATACATTCTCCTGTGACGGCGTTGGGTTTCACTCCGATATATTTAAGCGATATGTTCTTAACGTGGGTAATTATCAGAGTCGCTAATTATTAACTATTCAGTCGTTGAAGAATTGATCCAGTCCAGAGGAATTATTTGTAGGAAACTTGGCAAGAGACGTAACGGACAGAAGCAGGCCAAGGAGAAATGCAATGAAAATGCATACGAGAAAACGAATGGAATACAACAAAACGCTATGCATACTGTAGATTTGTCGTTAAAGGTCATATAAACTTATTATACGTGTGAATACAGGACGGGAAAACGTGGAGATTCGAGGTGAGGTTGGTGGCATGTTTACAGCGGCTTACTGCTATTGTGCTGCGTCGCGCGAGGTTATTAATTCTAACAGCTTTGCAAGTTGGTAGTAGCGCAGACAAGTTAAGTGACGGAATGCCAGTAGCAAGCTCGGCCGTAAATACGGGTCAATGTAGAGTGCATGTCAGTATTTACACGACTAGTGCCCTGCGTGGAAGTGATGGAGAGCCAGTAGCAAACGGAGCACTAATCTAGGGCTAAGACCAGGAGCGGTGGAGACGGGTAAGTGAAATTCAGTTAGAGGAAGACAGTAGCAGGCTGAACGGCCTTTTCCCAGCTTAGGATCATGCTGGTAGTAGTTTTAGCGGCCATTTATGTCCAAGATACTCATCCGTGGAAGCGTGAATAAAAGATAAAAATCCGCATGGTTACTGCGCTGCATTGCGCGTCGCAGGTGTCGTTGTGCTGGAGAAGAAGGAGAGAGCTAACACTAATTTGTGGATTAGTGCCGGTAGCCTGTAAAATTAAAATGTGAATGAACCACAGTCTAGATGGCTACTCGTGGTGTATCAGTCATTATAGGGATAAACGAACTGAGATGAGTAGCAGTAGAAGACAGCTGAAAGTATTTTCGAACCGTGAGACCTTCCTAACACCAGCACGTAAGTAGAACCTAAATACGCTGTTGAAATAAACTAAATTGCCGCCACCCCTTCCTTTGTACTTGGAAGAAGACTCCTCTGGCTCACCGAATGAAGTGAACGTACAGCTAGACAGTCCACTTGGTTTCTCCAAGTAATCACTTCTTTGATTTTAAGTATTTTAAGCCTCATTCTCCAACGTGCACACGTGAAGCCATTTGTGAGATAATCAACTGCTAGTAAGGAGAGCATTTCGTGTATGCGAAGTGGCCACTGCTTACTGACGTCATTTATTAAAAAGGGCGAAATCAGTAATTGAACAGGCGAATTGATTCGTATGAGGAAATGTCTCATTGAAGTGAAACTTTCCAACAGCTCATTATGGTATGCGTTGCAAACGTAGGCAACAATCGAAATTTGTCCTTTAAAACTACCCAGGAACATGATATTCTCGTTAATCAGCATCAACAGGTAATGACCCGAGCCAGATGTTGGGAGGAAAACGGTGTGAGGCTGTGAAAATTAAATGCATTTCATTCAAGTTAGTTATTTAGCACAAATTGGTGACAATTCGATGTCAAGTACAACAGCAAACATTATGGTTGTTACCATGCCGAACAACCCGGTCAGGCAGGTGAGTTGGCGCGGGGTACATGATAAATATCACATTGTTGGTACACCCTTTCTCCGCACTTTTTTCGGCGAGCGGAAAACATACGTTTACTATAAAATATTACAGGTGCCATGTTCCGGAGTTGCTTCCGTGGTGCTGCTGGGACCCTGATCAATCACTGGATCAAACGGTGGATTCAACATGTTGCGAAGTGGAAAGGTGCGGATGGTGCACAAAGGGACGCAACGAATAATCCCTGATGTAGACGCAAATTTTTTGCTGTAAATAAACGTTTTGTAAACCTTATAATGTACTGAGTGACGACATGCAACGGTGAAGTTATTTTGATATAAACGACTCAGCCGTTGGTGTCGGAACCATCTGTAATCTAGCGCAGTATGGCGAGTAAAAGTTAAAGGCGAGCAAAAGGGAACTTCTGTGGAACATTCCTGCGACAGTCCGTTGCTAGTCCGAAACCTGTTCTGTTCGTTCTTACTTCGGAATGCCAAAGGACTGCGAGCGGCCTGCCGGCGGACACTTATGCTGGTAACGGAATGCCACTGATTTGTGTTACAGGACTCTCACTGTTTAGCCTTATTTAGCCTTCTATTCACAGCAAGCTAAGACAACATACCCGATGCGTCGCAACGCTTTGGTTTTGGGTGTACTCATGTTTATGCTCCATGTATTTTACAATGCCAGCAAGCCTGACTGTGAATGTGCAGCCAAATTCACCACTAGCTTTTCGTTACCAAACATGCTTCGGCGCTCTGCTCCTAACAAGTTAGGACGACTGACTTACCTCTTAGGAAGCAGCGTCCCAGCCTAGGTTGTACTCATGTTTAACCTGGTTATGAATAGTCCCCAAAAAGCACTTATAATTTTCATCGTTCAAATTGTAGTAGCGCGCCTTGCCTGGCTAGCTGGGACGGCTAACGTACTTCGTACGGCGTTATGCCTTAGATTTCGAATCATTGCAACGCCTGTAATACCAAGCTGTAAATTGACGAACAAATAAATTACAGCCTTTTACTACTTAACCCGCTACAATTTCTTTTTCCTAGCAAGCCGCGACTGCTTAATAACTGACGCTATGTAGTGCCTTAGTCTCGGATATACTCGAGTTTACTTTTCCTCAAATCGTTGCAACGGTTCAGACACCGATCTCTCAATCTGCCCGTGCTTTCAATACAGCTAGCCCACTGTCCAACCCATCCTAGCTCTCTCTCCTAGAAAAGTCAAATAACATACTTACCCGGCACGGCACGGCGCAGCGTCACAGCTTCAAATGTACCCATGTTTACTTACGTTTGAATCGTTTCAATCCCTGAGATACCTAGCTGTGAATGGTCATGCAACTTTACTAACGGCTTTGCACTACTCGAAATGTTTCAGCTCGCTACTGCTAATTAGCTAGGATAACCTACATACATCTCGCGACTCAGCTTATTTACCTTAGAGCACTCATCCATCTCTAAATCCATGCAACGAATGCGATACTCTGTTGTGATTTAGTGTACCGCATCGCGATTAACCATAAAATACCCAACTGGTTTAGCCGACTTTTGCAGTTAAAATGGGATGACATAGTTATTTGGCACAATTGCAACGCCTTGTCCCTGAATATACTCATCTATACTTACCTTTGAATGGACTCAATGTCTCTGACACATATCTGTAAATGGTACCGATTTTCACCAAAGGCTTCTTACTTAGCTTGTTTTATCTGTTTCCTACTAGCAAGTTAGGACGACATACTTATTTGGGCCGACGTAGCTCCCTTTTGTTAGATTTACCCACGTATGCGGACTTTCAGTCGTCGCAATGCCTGTGGCCTCAAGCTGTAAATGGCACCAGATTTCACCCCTGCCTTTTTAAAGTGAACTTCCTTTAGTCCTATTTTCATAACAAGCAAGGACGACTGGCTTACCCTGCGTGACGCAAAGCGATAGTTTCGGTTTTACACATGGTTACATACTTTGTGATCGCCACCATACCTGACACTTGAGACAAAGCCGTCCATCTTCACCACAGCCAATTGATAATGACTTAATGGTATACCACTGGATCAATGCTTTGCATTCCCGTTTACTCCACCTCTACTGTATTGTCCATTGCTGCGTGTCCCAGCTACACTCCTTTTTATTCTTTTTGCTCACATATTTATATACTTGCTCAAATTTTGATTTCATATGCCCGGGCGCCACTAGCTACATCGCCAGAAGCTTAGTTGTGGTTTCATTACCAGATGCCTATTATGCTAACCGTTTAGTCATTTGTTATATCATCTTTTAAAACGCCGACTGTAGTAACTCGGTTGTTAAGTTGCTATCCTATAATACACAATGCATCATCCAGTTCACTGACTAGTAAACTGTTGCGCTGTCAGCTGACGTTTAGCAGGCATCGGAAATATGTGCAAAAGACTAAAGCTTTTACAATCCCATTTTCTTTGTCCATACGAGGAATTTTTCATCACATAATAGTCCAATATTTTCGGTTACACTCTCCCAATCAAATTCCTTGACAGTTTTGCTTGGTTTTGCTTCGACTCCAGTGACAAGGATAATTATCGTGGACTTGCCTGCGACACCTTCCTGGCTCGTGGGTTTCCTGCCGGAAGGCAGTTTGGTTAAAAATCAAACAAGTCGTCACACTTCGGAAGTTCAATGCATTTCCCAATCTGTTGGCCCACAGCTCGCGCATACAGTAGGCTTCATGGTGTTTAACTTCAAATGTAGCAGCAGAAGTTATCCCTAGTTTTTCCTGTTTAGTCGAGGTGATCCAACAACCAATGGTACGGCGTTCAAGCCGACACCCATAACCACTTATGGCGCAAGAAGACCTCTGATTCCCCCATCAAGCAAACCTCCGATTCCAATCTATTCACGGTGACCCTCTGAACCATTCTGATACTCTCCGCACGACCCTGCTGTATCAAATGCTGATTTCAGCAATTTCAACTCAGGCGATGGATACGGAAACCAAGCAATGTAGCTTATGTGCTGCGAATTTCTGAAAGAAAACTTTACGGCAGACGGTTAACCGGTATATTTATTACTCCTGAGATGAAAAAGTTAAATTTTTACTAACAGTACAACGCTGCAGCTATTCCACTTAGAAACAAAAGTGCCACAGATTGTTGCGATTATTCGGACCATCAATCAGTTCGATGGCAGCGTAAATTAATTAACCAAAATGACTGTAACATGAATTACAAAGCTATATTTGCTTTTGTACTTTATGACGCTTCTACAGCCGTAAAATACCCATTGTTATTCATTTCATGCTCTAACAAAAATGTATGCAAAACAAGGAAATGAAATGCAGCATTGAAAATTTATTACAGCCCACCTCCTTCTGCTTTAGAGCGGTAGGAATGGCCTCGTCAATTTAATAGGAATAACTGCCGATCAAACTGTTATCGACGCATATATGATTGTAAAAATCTGTTTATGCCGTTGATGGTGTGTCTAATGTATATTCGAGAAATTAGTATATATATATATATATATATAACACAAAGGAGGATGACGCCAAATTGTCGATAAATCCCGTCGTATCGGTTACATGCCGACTGCATGCTGCTCTTCACCTCCTTTATTCTCAGTTGCATCACCCTTGTGTTCATACCTGAGTGCTGCTGCTTTTATCCGTTAGCTGTCTTGCTTTAATAGGACTACTTATTATCAATGGGACCTATGAGTTCAGAAAAGCCGGCCATATTGTGTCACTAGGCAGACATCTGCTTTTCGCGGCCAAAGTGAACTGGAGTCAGCGGACCCACCAAACTGTACACATTCTCAACATAAGTACCGTACCAATTTCTAACTGCCAATTTCGGCATTCTGAACATTGAAGCGTTCAGATACCTAATTCTGTACTGTCTCAGTCTACCGGGAATACTTGCAATCAAATGAGCTGCATTGTTTTAATTTAATCTTGATTACCGTGCTATCAGAAAACCGTCGATCTTTTACGAATACAGTGACGCAGATTTATCAGCTCCAGAATTATGTTCATTTCTTCCATAATAAAAATAATAACAATAATTATGTGCTCGACTTCGAAAGAGGCTTACTGCTCTTCTCCATATTTATTATTAACTGCTTATGCACCTTGACGTTAGCTGTGTCTGGTTGGTCTTCTCAGTTCTCTAGCTTAACTTGAAACAACTCTTCGCTGTTTTGGAAAGATATCATTCTCCTAAAATCTTACTACATGGGCAACGATCTCTGCACAATTACATTTTTAAATGTTTTTGTCTGGAGATAATCCGAGGATGTTACCTAAATGTTTGCCTGATATAGATGGATATTTTCTGTCCTCAATGCAAGGGATACCGATCCCTTGTCTAGGCGAGCTTTGCTGTTATTCATTGAGGTCAGAGCCACTGGCTTCGGTTCCCTTCACTAATAAAGGAACACTTCTCACATACTAATAACTTAGAGCTACTCGGGGACGTAACACGAGTTTTCCCCTCGGCCACAGACGGTGGTTTCATTTGCTGTTGGTGCCACTCACCATGAGAGGAATTCTGTTTCGTGCTCTTTGGCAAATTACCATTCTTTGTGTCATGTGTAACTGGGTTAAAACATTTCCACATGCTATCCTCTGAACACCCTCCGTTGACATTACACAGTTTCACAAACAAACGGTGCAACAGATGCCAGGTATTTAATCCATGAACCAGCTACAAAAGACTACCATTGTAAATTACTACGTTATCCAAACTTGCTTCTATCAAGAACACAACACTTCAAAATCCGAATATAGCTTTTATTCATGCGTCACTTGGAAGCTTCACCCACAAGAGAATCTCACTATAATCAAAAAGCGAGGATGTAATTAGTACTTTTGATCAGTGAGGTTAATGCCGAGGTAAACAGAGTGCTTTGGTGAAGCCGTTTCAAGAGGTTCTAAGAAGGCCCGCTCAACTGACGACCTGACTTCCTGGAAATTTAATTTGGTTCAACCACACAAAACACTAACAAACAATTCCAAACTGCAATAGGACAATTGTACAACGTAACCATTTGTTGGTGAGTTCTAAAAACTCCTGAAATTTTGCGATTGCCGACTGAGTTTTAGTCGGTATATTGGCAACCTGCAGCATAGGTTTATTATGCTATCTAATTTTAACTCGTTACATCGTGAATAACATTATTATTTTGGGAGTTTAAAAAGAACCATTCTTCAGCTCTCCACATTCCTACGATTCCAATGTTTTAATGTCTCTCAGTGCGCTATGCAACTTTAGTTTCGTCCGGATTGTCATGCTATCAGATAGCCATCTGGCTTTTGAGGACGAGGTGACTCAGGGTCATCAGACCTTCATTCTGTTCAACAGATAACAATATACATTCTGCCCTTCTTCCCCTTAACTCCTTTAGCATTTTGAGCGTACCATCGACTAGGTGTTTCATACCGTTGTCTGCCCCCTTTTCTATTGCTAATTAATTTTAATGCGCTGCATTGCTTCCGTCATGCTTGGCTTTATTGTTACTAGACAGCCATCGATCTTTTGACTACGAAGTTACTCAGGGTCATCAGATACACCATTCTGTTCCTATCCATGCAAAATTCATGCTACTAATCCCTCTTTTATTCTTGACAACCTCTGCATTCTGAATGTTTCTATGTCTGGTTACCAGTTTCGATTGTCTTCTACTTTACTAAGGCTACTTACATTCACTGCGCTGCAATTCCTTAGTCCCACCTGGCTTGTGTAACGGTTTGGAGACCCCCAGTTTTACTTTTGTAAAATTGTAACCAAAAATTATTAACTCGTGGTTTACTCAGGCCACCGGTGCGTATTGTGGAACTGATTGTTGACTTCGATTGCTTGAGTCAAGCGCCACCTCTGCTTAGCAAGTTTTTGACTGAATCACACCATTCCTATTGGACGCTGCACATTTTCCCTGCAGATTGCAACGATCACAGTGTCATCTTTTATGGATAGGCAAGCAAGGAAGCTTTTGCTATACAAAACAATTGCTTCGCTGATTGTTTTTAGACATTTTGTATTCCCAGCTGGTAAAACTCCAAAATAATGATCTGGAGTTCGGATGAAGCTCAACGATAGACGGAACGAATATTTCCCCCTTGGGTACGTTCCGTTCATTTATCCATTATTCCGGTTCATTTTGCTTGGCGTAGCATTAACTCCACACATGCATTGGAGAACAAAATATGTATTCAGTTATGTACTCATATTTCATCATGAATTTTGTAGGCGATACGATAGACTCTCCTGCTGTTGTCGTTGTATCTCTCGTTGACCAACATTTTAGGAACATGGCTCCTCTTTTGTAGTTCGCAAAGCTTGAAACGGAATTTATAACCACGGACTCCCTAAAGACTATGCAAAGTAAGGCAAGCTCATTTCTTATCTCCTTAAGGATTTATGCATGCAGGCTTGAAACGTCATGATTTATCAGACAGAAAACCGCCATGAGCCAATTAAGGAGGTAACGATTAGGCATGTCATACCCTCTGAATATTTCCGCCTGAAGCGGCTTTTAGTAGATCTGCAGTTTGGCAGAAAACTGCAATCAATTCTGCTACGAGAGATGCAGCTGATGCTTGGTCCGTCGACTCGGACAAGACTCAAGTCCGCAAACTATGTCTATAGCGGCTACTGTTATAGCGATTCTCGACATCGTTAGTTACGTCTCGCACACTGAGCTTGCCAATCTGGCTGACTGAGTGATTGAAGGATTCCAGACACAACCCGACGCCAGCAAGATCAACGCCATCGCATGCCCTGATAATTAGTCCGCCATTTTGCAGTCAACGATGGAAATAATGAAAATAATTTGTAACAATTAGTCGCCAAGTCCAACGGCTAACTATGAACCATCGCCTTTAGGGCTGATCAAAATCAATCTCAAGACACTCCAAGTTTTCCAACACACAACTTTACTGTTGGTACCACGAACAATTTGGTACAACGGCCTGTAAATGCGTAAAACTTTGTTAGCTCATCAAGAGGTCAGCCGCGACCGGCTAATCCAAAGTCGCCTCCTCCCCATTGTGGATTCAACTTCCATTGCTAAGTTTCTAGTGCACACAGAAGCGTCATACGCCCTAATTCAGATGAGGCGGTCCCCACCTCGTCGACTAAACTACGCACCACCAAGCGGACACCAAGTACGAATTTGGGCGAGAAGCTGCTAACATTTGACCAATGCATACAGCTAAACTAACGCTGGCACTTCATAGTAGCAACTGGTTCTTATGCTAGGCATATACTAACGCCGAAATTTTGACGTTAACGTCGACTCTAAAGGGTAGAAGCTTGCGGATTCTAGGACACAGCTGAGCTTTGGCGGTACCAGCGCCAACGTGGCCGGTATCACTCAAATTCACGTCCATTTATAGACATACGTAACCAACGTATTATGCACCTTTACAATAGGAACGAATTACTGCTGGTGATGTTAAATTTCTTGCGTCAATTTTCCACTAAGAGTTTAGCTGTTTCGGCCTGTCCTCGCAGATTAGGGCCAGAGAAACTCAAAGCGGTTACTGCTATTTCCTAGCAAGTGCTCGAACTTGGAATAATCCGTATGTCCAGGAGTATTTTTGCATCACTACAACACATGATAACAAAGAAATCCAGTGACTGTCGTCCCTATGGTGACCACAGGGCAGTCAACAAAGTTACAGTCCCGGTTAAGTACCCAATACCGCACAAGCACAACCTAACCCCAGCATTAGCTGGTAAGTCATTCTTTAGCAAAATCGACCTAGTGCGCGCCGGCCATCACATACATGTGGCGCTAGATAACACTTCTAAGACTGCAGTTAATACACCGTTTGGTTCTTTCATATATCTCAGAATGCCCTTCGACCTTACTGTTGGTGCTCAAAATTTTCAGGGTCCCCTGCAAGAGGTAACATAAGAAATGGAAGTTGTTTATCCACCCTCAGATGGTATACTCAAAGCTAGATCCTTTGACCATGAACATATTTGTCGTCGTGACACAACACGGGTTAACATCAGCTCCGACAAATGAATTTCTAAACAGAAAGATGTCCGCTTTGGGTATTTTACTTCTGCCAGATAAAATACATGTTCTGAAAAACTTTCTGCTCATTGTTCCTTCAAACTGTTCCGCCGATTCCTTGGTCTGGTCAGTTACTACAGACCATTTATTCCTAACTGCATTAGCAGTAGCAATCTGTGGTCGACTTGTCCCGCAGTAAGAAATGCCAGTTCTATTTTCCAGCCGAAGCCAAACTGGATTTCGAGAAACTCAAAGATTTCATCTCAAATATGGCGCTCCTCACCCAAGCAAACCCAAGGGAACCACAATGTTGTACAAATGATTCCTCTGTCACCTCTCACGGTGCAGTTCTTCCATAGCTCATCGACAAGTCTTGGATATCTCTAGTATTGTTTACGAAAATTTTACGGATTGCAGAAGAGCGTTAAGGAATCTACGGTAGGGAGCTACTGGCATTCTATTTAGGGATCCAACACTTTCCTTGTTAACACGGAGGTTGACATTTTACAGTTCCATAGGTCACGTTCGATTCATCTACTTACTCAACGGTGCAAGGGACATTTTGCGACTGAAACTATAACATTTCTCACTTGCTAACATCCTTAACGCAATCACTGACATCCTTAGTGCAGAAGCTATCATTCTTAGTGCAGAAGCTATCCTCCTTAATGTAAAGGCTATCATCCGATAATCTTCCACGTAGCATCCACGTAGCACTGCATGGGCAGAGGCTACCAGCCAATAGAATTCAGTATATCGTAGAGACTGAAAACAGTTACGCGTAGAATACTCACGCTTTCGGAGCTGGGTTGGAAAACTGTGAGACTAACGTGAGATTTGCGTGGTCAGACTCAAATGGACGACAATTGAGACTTTATTAAACGGAGTTCAGCCGGTGCATAGTGCGCCACGCGCCCTCACTGGACGATAGTGGTGCCTGAGACATCCATTGGAGCGCGCACAGTCCCTGAGGGAAGGGAAACGCATGTGCTCCGAGCACCGGTTATAAGCCTGAGGTGGGGTCAAGCCCCTTTTGTAAGTGAGCAAAGGAGATGTCAGAGGCTAGGGCGCAATTGATGCACGCAGGACAACAGTGTACAACGTTGGTTTGGTACTAAAACGATACTCTAAACAAGAGGCCAGATAGGTTGTCTCGTTTTGGTGGGTATTCAGGCTAGTTCGGTCGCATAGTTGAAGACGCAGTAGAAGCTCCCGTTTGACCTCGAAGTCAAGTTGTCTGTAACATAAGGAGCGGAACGATCTCCGTCGCAGCAGAATGGATACCAAACACTACACGTAACTTCTTTATTTATGCGATGAAATAGCACTTTTGTGACGGATCCACAGGTCTAAGTTGCACGTGGGGTAGAAGGTAATCATATTCCAAACAATTCACCCCCATACGAACCACACAAGACAAAGCTGATCGAGGTACACAGGACAGCTC